>JALGBA010003460.1:0-600000 GCA_023970755.1 Azemiops feae
CCTATACCACGGGTCGGCAACCCGCGGCTCCGGAGCCGCATGCGGCTCTTTGAGGCCTTACCTGCGGCTCCGGAGCCTCCTCCGCCATTTTGGCGAGCGCATGCGCGCATGCGCGGGCGGGTGCGGGGGTGCGCGTGCGGGGATGCGCGTGCGCGAACGGGCGCGTGCGCGCATGCGCGAATGGGTGCGCATGCACGAACGGCGCGCGCGCATGCGCGAACGGGGCCGCGCACATGCGCGGGTGCGCGCGCATGCGCGAACGCGCGGCTCCCAGGGTTTTTTTTTTTTAGGCCAAACGGGTCCGTGCGGCTCATCCGACGTTTCGGATGGCCGACCCATGCCCTATACTATACCTGTACAATTGTTTTTCTTGCCTAATGTAGAACCTTACTTTTTTTCACCATTGGGAATTTCATTTTGTTAGATGGCGCCCAATGTTTCAAGGCTTTCCAGGTCTCCTGTATCTTAAACCTGTCTTCTGGAGTGTTGGCTATTCCTGCCAGCCTGTGTCATCCGCAGATTAATTTGATGAGTTCCCCATCTATCCCCTCGTCCAAATTGTTGATGAAGATGTTGAAGAGCACTGGGCCCAGAACAGAGCCCTGGGGCACCCCACTACACACTTCCCTCCATGTAGATGTGGGTCCATTGAGGACCACACTCTGAGTACGGCTGGTCAGCCAGCTATGAATCCATCTGGTGGTGGTGCTGTCTAACCCACATTTTTCTATCTTATCAAGTAGTAGGTTGTGATCTACTTTATCAAATGCCTTACTGAATTCCAAGTAAATTATATCCACAGCATTCCTCTGATCCACTAATTTTGTCACTTGGTCAAAGAATGCAATAAGGTTTGTCTGGCATGATCTGTTTTTGACAAACCCATGTTGGCTTTTAGTAATGATTTTGTTTGCCTCTGGGTGTTCGGCTGATTCGTTGTTTGATTATCTTTTCCAGAATCTTCCAGGTATTGAGGTCAGGCTGAGAGGTCTGTAATTTCCCTGGATCCGTTTTTTTTTCCTTTTTTGAAGATGGGAACTACAATCAGCTCTTTTCCATTCCTCCTGGTAGTTCCCAGTTGCTCAGGTCTTTGAAAAATATAGTTCAGTGGTTCTGAGATCACATCTGCCAGTTCCTTGAGAACCTTGGGGTGTAATCCATCTGGTCCTGGTGATTTGAACTCGTCTAGGCTGGACAGATGCTCACTTACCATTTTCTTGCCTATCTTAACTTGTGTTTCTATTCTGTTTTTTATGGCACTATTTTTGATAGGTTGGTCTGTTTTTTCCCTTTGTGTAAAGACAGATGCAAAAAATGAGTTAAATAGTTCTGCTTTCTCACTATTGCTTGTCACCTTCTTGCCACTTTCACCCACTAATGGACCAATCATTTCCTTAACTTTTTTCTTATTTTTTACATGTTGAAAGAAGCTTTTTTTGTTATTTTTGACTTTGGTCGCAAGCCTTAGTTCATTATGAGCCTTAGCTTTCCTTACTTCATCTTTGCAGGCTCGGGCTATTTGCTGATATTCTGACTTTGTTATGTGCCCCTCTTTCCACTTTCTATACTTGTCCTTTTTATCTTTCAATTTATCAGAGAGTTCTTTATGCAGCCATGCTGGTCTCTTTTGAGAGCTGTTATTTTTCCTCTTTGTTGGTATTGTGCTAGACTGGGCCTTTATTATCTCGCTTTTCAAAAATTCCCAAGCTTCTTGAGTTGTTTTCCCCCCAAGGATCCTCATCCATGGAATCCTTCCCAAGCCCTCTCTAAGTTTATTGAAATCAGCTCTCTTGAAGTCCAAGACTCTAGTTTGACTGTGTTCTATTGCTTGTGCTTCCATAATGTTGAATTCCAATATTACATGATCACTACCTCCCAAGGTTCCTGTGGCTTCAACACCTTCTATCATTTCATCTCTGTTAGTGAGAATTAGATCCAGAATGGCTAATCCCCTAGTTCCCTTCTCTACTTTTTGGGAGACAAAGTTGTCTGCTAGGTTTGTCAGGAAACTGTTTGATCTTCCACTTGGTGCAGAGTTTGTCTCCCAGTTGATGTCAGGGTAGTTAAAGTCCCCCATTACTATTGTGATGTGCTTCCTACATACCTTAGTTAAAGGTTAGTTAAAGGTTAAAGGCGAAGCTACAATGAAAGTCAGCTTCAAAGAGTTTGAGGGTCCCTCAACGTCGTGGTAGTCGAAGGCCAGCGCACCAGTATGATTGGGCTAGACTGGTTTGAAGCCCTGGGCATCCATGTGACCGGCATCAACAGCACTCAAACAGCTGACTTGACAGCTGTGTGCCAGGAATTTGCTGATGTATTCAGCCCCAGCTTAGGCAAATACAAAGGAGCATCAATCACCCTCCACCTTGATCCAGCAGTAACCCCGATCAGGATAAAGCCTTGCAGAGTGCCTTTTGCCTTAAAACCTAAAATAGATGCAGAGTTAGATAAGCTTGTGCAGCAGGGAGTGTTGCAACCAGTAGATAGCAGTGTGTGGGAAACCCCCATAGTCACACCAGTTAAATCTAATGGAGATGTGCGCATCTGCACTGATTATAAGTGCACCATTAATAAGGCACTTCAGCAGCATGCGTACCCAGTCCCTGTAGTTAGCCACATCCTGGCATCACTACAGGGAGGTCGCTTATTCACTAAGCTGGACCTTGCACAGGCATATTAGCAACTGCTTGTGGATGATGCCACTGCAGAGGCACAAACCATAGTTACACACAGAGGGGCATTCAGGGTTCGCCGCCTGCAGTTTGGGTAAGTGTCGCCCCAGGACTGTTTCAGAGTATAATGGAACGTACACTCAAGAATATTCCAGGTTTGTGTCCTTACTTTGATGATGTTCTAATTGCTGGAGAGTCAGCTGAAATGTTAGTAGAACGTCTCAGAGCGGTTCTTCAACGCTTCCGCGAAGAGGGGTTAAAGCTTAAAAGAGATAAATGCCAAATAGGTGTGAACTCCACTGAGTTCCTGGGATTCCGGATAGATGCTGCCGGAATCCACCCCGCTGACTCAAAGCTTAAGGCTATACAGCAGGCTCCCAGACCTAAGTCAGAAGGGGAGCTGCAGGCATTTTTAGGGTTACTTAACTTCTACCATACATTCCTTCCTCATAAGGCAGCATTAGCAGAGCCTCTGCATAGGCTCCTGGATAAAAGGGCACCATGGCTGTGGACTAGCATCCACGAAAATAGTTTCACAGCAGTCAAATCACTGCTGTCATCAGACTCAGTGTTAACACACTTCAACGAAAAACTGCCTATCAGTATTGCATGCGATGCTTCATCGTACGATATAGGAGCAGTTTTGACTCATTTAATGGCTGATGGGTGGCAAGCACCCATAGCGTATTATTCAAGGACGCTTTCCCCGGCCGAAAGAAATTATGCACAAATTGACAAGGAGGCATTAGCAATAGTAGCTGGAATAAAGAAATTCCACGATTTCCTTTATGGTTGCCCATTCATCGTTTTCACGGATCATAAGCCGCTTCTAGGTCTGTTTACTGCAGATAAGCAAACCCTTCAGATCCTTTCCCCAAGGATGCTGAGGTGGTCTATCTTCATGGCAGCATACAATTACAGGCTAGTACATAAGCCTGGCAAGGAGATGGGCCATGCTGACACACTCAGCAGACTGCCTCTGCCTAAGTCAGAGCCCGACCCTGCACCTGCTGCACGTATCCTGGCAATCCAGGATCTGCCAGAATCTCCCCTTCATGCAGGGGATGTGGCTGCTGAAACAGCCACTGACAAAACACTCAGTCGTGTTTTGAACTGGGTGCTGAGGGGATGGCCTGAAGCCAGTCCGGGGCCAGAATTTCACAGTTTCAGTAGAAGACAGGATGAGCTATCAGCTTACAAGGGCTGCATATTATGGGGAAGTCGGGTTATAGTCCCACACACATTAAGAGCAAGGGTCTTAGAATCTCTGCATGAGGGACATCCTGGAATAGTCAGGATGAAGGCACTCGCGAGAAGCTACCTGGCCAGGGTTGGATAAGGATATAGAGGCTCAAGTAAAAGGATGCCAGGTTTGCCAACAGACCAGACCTGAAATACCTCAAGCTCCAGTACATCGCTGGGAGATCACGCAAACTCCCTGGTCCCGAATTCATATAGACTATGCAGGACCCTTCCAAGGCCAGGTGTTCCTCATTATGGTGGACAGTTACTCTAAGTGGCTAGAGATAGCACCTGTCCCAACTATAACTACTGCCAGGATCATCCAGGAACTGCGCAGAATCTTCGCCACACACGGTTTGCCTGATGTAATTGTGTCTGACAATGGGGCACAATTCACCGCTGCTGATTTCCAGTCCTTCTTACAGACTAACATGATCAGACATGCTACCTCAGCCCCCTTTCATCCTGCTTCAAGTGATCAAGCAGAACATATGGTCAGGATGACCAAGGAGTCGTTAAAGAGACTAATGACTGGTGATTGGCATCATCGATTGGCAGACTTTTTGCTCTGCCAACACACAACACCATGCACCTCAACGGGCTGCAGCCCAGCGGAACTGAGATGGGGACGGCAGCTGACCACAAAGCTGGACTGTCTCCATCCCGACTGGGCTGCCACGGAAACAGCACAACCCAAGCCCCCGCGGAATCTGCAAATCGGTGATAAAGTTTGGGCAAGGAACTATGGACAAGGGGCACTGTGGGTGGTAGCTGTGGTTTATAAGGTGTCAGGGCCACTGTCGTACGAAGTGGCCCTGGAAGACGGTTGTGTGGTTTGGCGCCACATCGACCAATTGCGTCGGCGGCTGGCTAATCAAACCCTGGCCGCTGACAGAGAGGAGAGCCAGGAGCTGCCTGAGTCTCCTAAGTCTTGTGAGACTCACAGGGAAGTGCAGGGTGACTTAGCCACATCTGAGTCACCACAGACTGCTGAGACTATGTCCACCGAACGGAACTTGCTTGCAGACTTGTTCCCCAGCCTGTCAGAAGGCGCGTCATTTGAAGAGGGCACCGATCAACCTGGCAGGGCTGCACCAGGCAGCACCAGTCTACCCGGCCAGTGCATCCAGAAAGGCACCGGTCTACCCGGCTCATCAAAGGGGTTTGTAGACCGGGAGCCTCCAACAGCGATATAGAGATCGGAGTGGGTGCGGAAACCACCTGCCTACTTACAAGGCTATATTCATTATTGTAATATGTGATTTACCTAGGGGGAAGGGGTGTTGTGTATTGACCCAAATTATAATGGCAGTTATAAGCTGTTAACAGAGTATGTTTAAATCAAGTCCCTGTTTGTATATTGGTTACAAGCCGGTACTTTGAGCGGCAAATAGTGCTTTAAATTCATTGGCTGCCACCTAGTGGCAGTCCGGTATAAATAGAAGCCAAGCGGCTGTTAGAGCCACTTCTGTGTTAACTCAATAAAGAACTGTTGTTTAACCTTCGGTCTGATCAATGCCTCACCGATCCCAGTATTTAACATGTAGAATATAGGTTTCGCTTTAGCTGGCGAATGGGATCAGACTGGGTGAAATCTGCTGGAGTATATATTATTGCCATGCACTCCCAGTGTTTTCACTCATACTTCTAAGATAACTCCATCATCCCCATCATGTTGAACAGCACAGCAGGATTTGGGGGGAGGGACTTACTGTGCTTTTATAAATTTTTAAAGCCATGGATTTTCCAGAGGCTGTATGTATTATAATCTGCTCCCTGTTATTGGATTAGATTTGATATTGTGTCTTTCCAATGTGCTGTTAGATGTAAGTTTGTCAAAATTGTTAATTCTGATATATAACCTGCCTGGAGTTGAACTTGTGATTGAGGTAATACACAAATTAATTATATAAATAAGTTGCTTCTTTGAAATTTGTCATATCACAGTTGTAGAGTTAAAGATAAAGATTGATATATGAAAGGCTGTGACAAAGATTCAGATATCTGGACTGGAGGCCCTAAAAATTGGTCCAAGGCTTTTTTCCAAATTACAAACCAGGGTCTGATTCAAAGTGTGTAATGATTGTAGTCTATACTTGTACTGAGTTTTTAAAAAGAAAGAAAGAAAGAAAGAAAGAAAGAAAGAAAGAAAGAAAGAAAGAAAGAAAGAAAGAAAGAAAGAAAGAAAGAAAGGAAGGAAGGAAGGAAGGAAGGAAGGAAGGAAGGAAGGAAGGAAGGAAGGAAGGAAGGAAGGAAGGAAGGAAGGAAGGAAGGAAATACAGTGACAAAACTGGTCTTTTGAACAGCCATGAATCATCTTGTATCCTGTGTTGTCTTTTCCAAATTAATGCTTTCTGCATATTTTTGTGACTGGGTGAAATTCTACTTTCATTTTATAGTATTCACTGGATAACACAAGTTTTAGTCTACAGAAGTGGGTGTACAACAAATGTATATTTTACAGTTTCTCATCTGTAAAAAGAGGGATGATAATTAATTACTTGTCATATAGCAATATTTCAAGAGTAAATTAATAATTTGAAGATAATGCTTGTTATAAAGCTTAGATATACTGTATATACTGAGATGCGAAGATTGTCTTGCTGTTTTTTTATGAAAAGAATAAAATAGAAGTTTTAATGTGGACACATTATTTTGTGAAGACCTGGACTGAGAAAATCTTCTCTCTCATAATATCTAAATGATAGAGGTTATATATAATCTGCCTTATTTGATTATTAATCCTATATCACGTAATATCCTGCAAAGTAGGGTATATGCTTTGAGCATCTCTATCCATAGTTGCTAATATTTTTATTTCTCATAAAATTATACCTTTCCTTCTTTCTATGAAGTAGCTTAGCCTTCCATCATGAGATAGGCATTTCTTCTATATAGGTTTTGGAAGATCTATAGAAACTTCTGCCTAATTTCAAAACAATGAATTTTTTGATATGGAATTTTGAACTCACCACCCAGAATGAGCAGGTATTTCTCCTTCCCCTTCCAGATTTTTCAATGCTGTCTAGAGAGGACTTAAAAAGTTCTGTCTTCTCCTGCATTGGAGAGCATGGCTCATAAAACAGTTAAGGTGGTAGCAACAAAGGAATTGACCCAGAAAAATACCTTGTTTCCTTGTATGTGACCTAACATCCTTTAAATCTGGAAGAAAAAGGTTAAAACAATTACATGTCTGTGTATAATCTGATATGCTTGATGCATAATCATTATGTTACAGTAAATTACTGCTACATTATATTGTTTCATAATAGGCTGAGTCATTCAGCTACTGGCAGTTCTCAGACAGGTTTGCTGCATGGATCTAATTCACCGATTGCACAGATGTTTATGCCTAATTTGCTCGGGAGGCAATTATGCTTGATTCAAAGTCAGATTCAAGCTATGACCTATTTAACTTTTTCAAAAATGACAAACTTAAAATTAAGTAGAGAGGAAAGAGCAGGACAGGACACATATTTGACTTAGGCTGAACCTACATCAGCATTTCTGGATTTGTTTTGGCGAGCAATGGCACATAAAAAACCCACTGTAACAGTTCACTTAAAATGACGATATCATAGATCCATTCAGAGATTTTTAGGTCCTTCATGATTCACCCACTGGCAAAGGTTAATGTTAGGTTTAATAGAAAGGCCACGGAATCTGGACCTTTTTTATTCTTGGCAGTAATCTAAACATGGAGATGGAACTATGGAGTCATTCCATCTTTGAAGACACTTCAGGCATGTCTTTCAACCCCAAAACATGTCTTATCTTGGAAAAAAAGTGTTTGTGGCATATTGTCATAATGGAAAAGCTGTTTAATTAGTTAACTGTTTTGACAAGGCTTAATTAAATCTCATAGCTTGTGTGTTAGGAAGTGGCATATTTTAAAAAAATACACATCAAGAAAATGTTGATTACATTCTCACAATGATTGTTTATAGTTTTGGTAAAAAAGTCAAGGAGGTTTGTGAGTAAAATTATTTTTGTTGATACTTTCATTGATACACGGTAAGGATGTTTAAATTTTTTAAATACCCAAGTTAAAGGGCCATATATAAAAATAATTTCAGACTTTTACTTTTGTATTTTGTATTGTATTTATAGTGTGAATTGCTTTGGTTTTTAAGTTTTCATTTAGTATGTAAAAAAATAACTTTAACCATTTCTTAAAAATGTGACTTTTAACAAAAGATGCATCTGAAATTTGCCATGGAAGTATATAATAGAAATGTGGAAAGTTGGAGTGACCAAAATTCTGCTACCTATTTAGGATTACCGTATTTTCATACCATTACCATCTAGGATTACCGTATTTCACAAACTACAAAGCTTATGAAGACCGCAATAACATTGTGCAAGGGTAATACTAAGGTGATTAGTTTTCATCCTCATAGCTTCATAGAGGACGTTTCAGGGTTCTTGTTCTTATGCTGAGAAAGAAACATTTCCTGTATTGCTGGAATCTGAAAGCAATGACTGTGTAGTAACTTGGTTAATATCATGCTCGGGATTTGGAGTTGAACTAATGCAGGGGGAAAAACCTCATATGCCGTGCTTTACAAACAATGTGTTCTGTCCCAGCCTCCGCGAATACTGCTCAACCACTTACTCTCGAGGAAAAACCCCTTGCATTGAACAAGGTAGGACTTGGTAAGATAAACCCCTTTTATTTTGACACAGCTTTTATGGAACAAAACTCCAACCAGTCCTTTAGCTGTTGAAACAAACAAAATTCAATCTCTGAGTTCTCAGCTGGAATGCTCAAGGTTTAAGTCACTCAAACACACAGAAATCCGACAAACCTGGTTAAATATCCAAAAATCCTGAGACAAGAAATCCAACGATAGAAGCACAAAGCCATAGCACGCCTCTCCTCTTTATAGTCCAGCCAGTGCATGGCTTCTTAGAGTCTTTTACTTTTCCTGGAGAGCCGCCCCACTGCCCTCCGCTGTCCTGCACGCCTTTCCTCCCTGCGCATCCATGCATCTGGAACAGGCCCCAGCTGCTCCTCGTCTTCACTCAGTTCAGGGCCCCAACCCAGCTGTCTCTCTGCCTGAGCGTGAGTAGATGGGCCCAGTGTCACATCTAGCTCTGAGTCTTCGTGCTCCTCAGAGCCTTCCACAGACTCCAATGTGACCCCAGGCAACCCTTCCCATCTGATTCAGCTGACTCGGCTGCCAGATCTGCTGGCAAGCGAGGATTCACAACACAATGGCTGGGTTGACATAACTCAGTAATCATAAAAAGTTTTACTATAGATTGATGCAATGTGTGCGATTGTCAAGACTAGTTACTGGTCAGTTCACATTATCAACTATGCATATTTAATTGTCCATTTTTAAAATCATAATTGCTGATTATTCACAACAAATATTTAACAATCAAAAACATGGATGGGACGAATCTGCTTTATGAAAGAAGAATGGTGGGTGGCGGGTTAAACAGGGTCATTTATGGAAAGGCAACCATATCCCTTCCAGATAGGGCAGGTCAGGAAACAAACTCTACAAGAATGCTGCAACTCTATTCTATTGAGTTAAGCTACAATAACAGAATCCTGCAAGCCTGAATGTTTTCCCTTCCCTTCCTCATATAGCCTAATAAATCAATGAGGGGTTGATTTCTGAATCTGAGTTTCTTTCTAAAGTTTTCTTCATTTCTCAGGCTTAAAGCATGGTTTTGTAACTATTATTGCATAGTTTCTCCAAAGTCATCTCTGTGCTTCCACATTGGAGTTCTACTTCCATCAGCCCAGCTGCATATGCCTAGATTTAAATCCAATCAAATACTTCACAACTTTTTTACGAAAATCATCAGGATTCTCTCAAATAAAGAAATATTAATTTATGTATGCATGCAAGAAAGTGACATGCATTAATTATCTGTAGTACGAAATATACTTATTTACTTACACCAGAATAAGACTATCATATTTTATTGTTGTTTATTATCTTGTTGGGCCCTATACAACAAAATGAAACAATGTGGAAAAAAGCAAGGTTTTACACCTAGGCAGGAAAACCAAAAGTACAAGTACAAATTAGGTGAAACAGTAACTGTGAGAGAGATCTTGGAGTCCTAGTGGACAATGAGTCAGCAGTGTGTGGCAGCAGCCAAAAAAGCTAATACAATCCTTGGTTGTATAAACAGAGGCATAGAATCAAAATCACGTGAAGTATTAGTACCACTTTATAAAACTTTAATAAGATCACACCTGGAATACTGCATCCAGCTTTGGTCATCATATTACAAAAAAAATGTTGAGACTTTGGAAAAAGTGCAAAGAAGAGCAACTAATATGATTAAAGGCCTGGTATAGGGCCTCCTGCTTCAGCAGGGGTTGAACTAGAAGACCTCCAAGGTCCCTTCCAGCTCTATTCTGATTGATAAAAAGATTAATACACTTTCCCCAGATATGCCAGAGTACAGCTCCACATTTATAAGGAATTATGGGAGTTCTGCTCCAATATATCTGAAAGACACCAAAACTAACAAAGCCTGGAATAACACACTTAATCTACTTCCTTACATTGCCTCCCACTAGGAGAAGCGAGATAATTCTGCCTAAATAACTTTTTGTTCCTTCAGTTTAGCTACTGCATCAGAGCAGCAAATGAAGCAGGGAATAAGCAGCCTGGATCACAAACATAAATTCATGTGAAAAGAGTAAAATTCAAAAGGAATAATGTTCAGAATCAACATTTTATATTTGTTGATTGTATACAAATCAGGTCATGGATACAGCAGGATACAGAATCTTATTTTCTTCGGTTTTGTAACTTATCTTGACCACCATGAATTCTCTACTCTTTTTAACCTTCACTGTTCATTGGCCTGTGCACAAATGTCTTTAGCCGACATAGAAACAGATTTTCCATGATTACTGTTAAACTGGTAGGAAACAGAAATTCATAAAGTTAAAAAGCAGTAAATGAAGATTCTGCATATGCATCTAGGATCTGAAATTGCACCTTTTTTATTGCTAAGGGACTAGCCCTTCAACATCGGAAAAATAGATGTATGATCCAATTATTTAGTGCTAATGCTCCTTGTATGGTTAAACTTTATTGAATTTATTGTGTTTCTGCTATACTAATTGTCTTTTATTGTTGTATTGCTTTTTTCTTTCTCTCTTCTATATGCCATTGTTTTATTTTTTTCCTCCTTACTCTATCTTATTAAATGAATAAAGATTTTTTTAAAAGTAAGTATTTGCGAGAGACATTGCTATTGCAACGGGCAAAAACATTAGGAAATTTATGAGTGAACATTAGGAAACATTAGGAGTGAAGCTATTTTCCAAGGCGCCTGAAGGCAGGACAAGAAGCAACGGATGGAAACTAATCAAGGAGAGAAGCAACCTAGAACTAAGGAGAAACTTCCTGACAGTTAGAACAATTAACCAGTGGAACAACCTGCCTCCAGAAGCGGTGAATGCTCCAACACTGGAAGTTTTTAAGAAGAGACTGGACAGCCATTTGTCTGAAATGGTATAGTTTCCTGCCTGAGCAGGGGGTTGGACTCGATGACCTCCAAGGTCCCTTCCAACTTTATTATTATTATTATTATTATTATTATTATTATTATTATTATTATTATTATTATTATTATTATTATTATTATTATTATTATTATTATTATTATTATTATTATTATAAATCGAACTACAGATATTCATCAATCGCTACTCGGATGTTGCCATATCCTAAAAGTGGTACAATCGGTGAAAAGGTTGAAAAGCCCTGGTATAGGGTTTCCTGCCTGAGCAGGGGGTTGGACTAGATGACCTCCAAGGTACCTTCCAACTTTATTATTATTATTATTATTATTACTACTACTACTACTACTACTACTACTACTACTATACCAAGTCACCATCTATTTAGAGACTGAAATTACGGGGCAGAAGTTGGCAAAGTATATGCATTAAAGGCAAACACAGCTCCAATTAAAACTTAAATATAAGCTGTCACATCTTTCATCTAGCATATGACCTGCAAAGCCCTAAAAACTGAAGTAATTAGGGCCCAGGAACCAACATGTATGTGGGAGACATTTCATGAAAGAAAGTTCAAAGATAACAAATGGGTATAAAGGGAAAATTCCAAACAGAAACATTTGTTACTTCTAAAATCTACTATAATGACTTCAAAATATACCTGAAAAAACCCAAAAATATAAAACAAGGTTTGCCTCAGAAAAATCTAGCATAACATAGGGGTATTAAAGAACCTTTTTAATTTCCTATTTTATTCAACAGAGATCTTGTCAAATGCAATAGGATTAAAAATAGAGACTGTATTAAAGAATTAAACCAAATAAAAAATGAGGTAGGTGAATAGTATCTCTCTTTTATTAAATAATAAACTAAATTGGCTGGCACTTTTTATTAATTAGCATTTTTTTCTTTCTTTTCCATTTTTACTTGAGCCTTCACTACTCGTGTTGGAGTATTTCTTCCAATGTCACTCTGGATGTGGATTTGTCAATGTATGACTGAAAGCAAGAGATAAATGTATATAATTCTGGTTTCATTCCTGTCAGTGCAGGTTTATATTCTGAATTCAAGCTGATTTGGGGAGGGGAAACCATCTTAAGCCTACTGCATTGTTGAAAAGCCTTTTAGTGTCAAACTTCTAGTGTCCTTCTTTCGTCAATTTGTCTTTCTTATGTTGCAGAGGATAGTTTAGATAGTTCTTGGCAGTCTTTTCTTGCTCCCCTCACCTCTTTGTTGAAGTAAATGCATTTCTTATGCCTAATTTTTAGAGAATGCTTATCTGACTTTTCTTTTTTCTTTTTGGACCCATATAAACTTTTTAAATTAATTGTTCAAAATGCAGCCCTTTTTATCTAGGTGAGACTGCCCTAAAGAGGTATGCAGCAGTGCAGGGAGGACTTCTAAGGTTAATAATCCTGAGAGACTCTGAAAAGGAGTAACAATGACAATGAGATAAAGCTGCCATCTTTTGGTCTTGACAGGGTTGCACCACAATGACTACAGTACAGGCATCTCAGTCTCTGTGCAATCAACCATGAATACTTTTTGTGGGGAGATTAAGACCCATGGATCATTTAATTATTTGACTCTGCTCCCCTCTTTGTTATTTACATCTTTAAATTGTTTATTCATCTGAATATACATTTGTTTCTTTCCTCCTTTCCCTATTCCTGTTATTTAATTCTAGTTCCTGAATGTAAATGCATACAAACGCCGGAATCCCAATCAATTGCTCACTTTCATGGAGCTGAGATCCTGTTGGGCTGGAGGATCTGCCTAGAAATTCCTCCTTGTACCATGTACTACTATTTATCACAAGAGCCCCTAATTCAGAGTTTCTACCTATACTGAGTTATCAGCAAGGAACTGTAATGTGGAAAAGAGACGGACCACAAAAGAAAATAGAATAGTACAATCTTTTGACAGAAAAGAGAAAACTGCAAATCCCTTTCTCAACCTGCCCTTAATGGAAACTCTCACAAAAGCATACAGGAGTTTTGCATGTTAAGGGACTGGGGAGCCAAATAAAGCTTCCTGATCTAAACTTTAACATAAACGTCTGTTAGAAAGGTTTCAGTAGAAATCTGGAGTCTGGAATTTTACATTACAGTGCACCACAAAGTGTATATTAATATTCCAAAGTGAGCTATATTCTCAGTGATATAGGTTTCTTTTTCTGAGTTATTAAAGTAGACATACTGAGCTTTTCCCATAAATACCTGCTATCACAAGAAGACGGCATCATGTAAAACTGACAAATAAAACAACTTTCCCACAATGGTTTAAAAAGGCATCTCACTCACTTCTGACAGGTGATGCCAAATGCCAATTCTAGATTCTAGAATTTGCATTTCATTCATATCAAAATAACTAATTTGTATTTCACAGTAAGGAAAATTGAATGACATAGAAGTGGTACCTTTATAAAGATGCATTTTTGCTGCATTCCTAAGGGAGCCATATCTAAACCTGCTATTTTCAAATGTATATTTATTGGATGAAAACAACAGTGCTGGCTCTAGGCCTTAACAGGAAACAATCATGACACCTAGTTAAAATAAAAATAAAACAAGATAATATATCTGCAGAGCAAAGTTCTAAACATTGCTTACTTACAAAGGTTGCCAGCTTTGCAAATTCATGACTTGCTCAGGTTTTTAGGCAGAGAAAGTTCTTTTGAGTAGTAATGAAAAATTCAGAATGAGGAAACAGGCAACAAATTTTATGCTGGCTTGTATTAAAATTGCATCTTTCCTGAATCAAGTGGTCTTTATGTGTCCTGCGCTATAGCTCTCAGAATACCAACATACACAATTTGGGAATGGCAGATACAGAGATAAGCTGATTATATCTTAAAGAGAACTGGACAGGAACTGGAAGAAGGGGACAAGTAGACAGTTATTTTTTCTATTTATTTCAGACATGAACTCCAAATGTTTAATGCAGTCTGTTTTTAAAAGGCGTAAGTAGTTCATATTTGTTCCTGTGGCTACTGGAATCCGATGGCAGATGTCCTTATTTCTGCAAACTCAGGGGAACAGGCAGTTGAAACAAGGTAGGCCAGAGAACCCTATTCCCTAAGGTCAGGGCTGAGTCACATACTGGTTCTCTTTCTGTTGTAGTTTCTCTTAAAAAAAAAAAAAGGAAATTATCACCCAGTGTTCTTTCTTATTTCTGTGATAACCAGAGCAACTTTCAACCTAAGGAAGACAAAAGAGAAAATATTGAGGAAAGTGTAGGTAACGAACAGCTTAGAAGAGCTAAATCAATGTTTCTCAAACTTGGTAACTTTAAGATGTGTGAGTTTCAACTCCCAGAATTCCCCAGCCCACCATGCTTACATTGACATTGAAACTGACATCCAGATACCTGGAAATCCATGGAAATAAAGTGTGAATAGATGCATTTTTAATTATATTCAATTAATTTATATGAATAACTCTACTAAATTTACTGAACTCATTAGGTGTGGACATATGAAGCAAATCTTTTAGGGGAGTATAAAGCCAAAACGTATGTGATTTTCAAATACATAATAAAATAGTTAAATTAATACTATTACTCTACCATAAAGATACAATTTTAATTCCTCTCCCATTTGTTCTTTTTGCTTATTAGGGGGTTATTCATATAATTCACTCAAACTTTGTTCTAATAGGAGTGTCCAATGCAGTTTTGGAAGAAAGAAACACATAGCCTTCAAATGCTAAAAGGAGAAAGAGGGCTCTTTCGCATCCAAGAAGAGTAAGGAAGATGGTTAATACAGAAAATAATATTGCTGGCTTATCAATTGTTTTGTGCAATAGTACAACATCAGAATGGTGTTTAAATTTAACATACAATAATAATATAGAATAGTTTTATAGCACTTTAAAGTAAACCAATTTATTACTGAGTAATTCTGTACTTTGCAATTGGATTCAACAAAAATAAGTTCTTTGAGCAGGCAAAGGTCCTCATGTTGTATATATCAGCAGTGCCTTAAAACATCTGTGCCTTTTCCTAGGATCTCATGGCTGGCCTCCAGAGGTAGGTATGTAGAGAACCCCTATCTGTTCTTGAATGGCAGGAAGAATTAAAAATACAAAAATACAAAAGATACTAGTCCAGAAACCCTGAAATTCATCCAAAAGGATATCATGATAACTGTTGTTTGGAGCCACCAAGAGTTCAAGAAGCACTAGCAGAGTTGCTGTGAGCAGTTAAGACTGAGGTACTGTCTTTAGTAGATTAGCTGAAATGCACGATTTCCGTCATCTATCGCCTTAATCCAGCATGGTAAATATTAGCAATTCACTCTTGAATTACTACTGACACATTATTTCCCTTCTGAAAGAAATAAATATAGCCTTTCTCAAAACCTAGTGAACCAAAAATCAAAGGAGAGGACCTAAATTACACTGAATGCACATTGCATAATATATAATGTGTAAATAATAATTTATATAGAAGTCTTTCTGACAAACTGTAAATCAGTGCAATAAATTGTATCCATCAAATTCATTTACTGCCTCATTAATGTTTTGACTCCTAGACCATCTACTTTAGTATCTTTCATTTCTCAAGCCTGTCAGAACAGCATGTAAACTACTAAAAATCTGGCATAACAAAACGCTTCCCAATTTTTTTCATCTTCATCTTCCCTAAATTATTAATTCTTAAAAACAAATAAAACAACCATGTTTAATCTCATATTATACTATCCCACTATTTTATACTGTTAAGTTAGAAATGCTTTAACTATAAAAGGCAATTTGTCCAACCTTTAGCAAAATGTTTTGCCATTATAATTCCAAATTCCTTGAGTGTGTAGGGATATCAAGTGAATATTATGCTAACCACAACACTGTTTTTATCAGGCAGATGTGGTCTTAGCGTGGGTACAAGTTGTTTCCTTAGATGCCAAAATGAATCTTACAGACTTGTTTCACACATCGCTGTAAACCAGGTTGTTTGGCATAGTTTACTGAACGGCATAGTTTACTGAACAAGGCACAGTTGTCTGAATTCACACAATAGTTTATAAACCAATATAAGCGGGCTCATTCAACAAAATGTTAAAAATCAAGTAGCATGCATTCTGACTTATAATCAGTCTTGAATGTTTAAATTCTTAAAAGACCAGAAGATTTAAATCTATATATTAGCATTCAGTGGCATTAGGTGGTGATGAGAATATGTATTCTGAACTTCTGATACAAGTAATGCTCCTCCACACCCCTCCCCGAAGTTTATTTGGCTTTTTCAAATTGAAACAAGACATTTTTGAATTTTAAAAAACTGAGATTCATTTTTAAATAAATTACGTGCTCCCTTTCTTACCAGTTTCCGTACTTTTCTTAAATAGGCTGCAACGTTTTATAGCAACGTTTTTCAAGAAACTTGTGTGACTGGGGAATTCTGGGAGTTGACGTTAACACAGCTTAAAGTTGCTAATGTTGAGCAATACTGACTTAGCATAGTTTGCTTGCCCAAATACCTTCGCATCAGAGAGAACAGCAGTAATGTGGCAGCCTTTACTGACTTGGCAGATTCGAGAACAAGTTACGTAGGTCGAATCCGTCTTCACCTTTCAAGGTATGGGGAGGCGGTTTACGAAAGCTCCTCCCGCCCTGCCGGATCCAGGTACCGTTGGCAGCTGCAACTCGACAGTGAGTGAATCGCGTCGACGTGGAGCATGGCGGAGTCGCAGATTCTTTGCCTGGAGGATACTCACGTGAACGAACGGGTCAGTGAACATAATCCGCGATACTACTACAGCGAGGAGCAACGGCGGGCACTGGAGGTCCTCGTGGCCGACGGGGAGAAAACATATAAGTCGCAGCTGAAGAAAGAGCAGCTGCCTGACTTCCTTTCCAGCAGAGAGTTGGAGGTCTTGCGGGACGGCTGGCGTGCCTACGATGCCCACCTGGAGAATGGCAAAACGGTCATCGGACCTTCGGGAAAACCCCTGTCACTCTCTTACTGGCCCGAACGCTCCGACACGGAGATCCCTCCGCTGGACATGGGGTGGACTCATAACTATTTCTACCGGGGAGCCACGCGTCTGGCTCTGTACACGCACCCGCGCAAGGAAGACAAGGCGCCTCACGTCAAGCAAGTGGTGCGTGAAACGATCCAGCAAGCGAAGAAGGTGGGTAGTTCGCCTTTGCGCCTTTCAGATCTGAAGGCACCTCCCCAGCCAGCCAGCCAGGGCCATCGAAGTCCTCTGCTTCTGACCTACCTCGACGTATGAGTTAACTTGCCCCATAATTCCTCCAACTGAGCGAGGGATCTCTTCCTTTCTTTCACCGGCGCGGATGTTACCTCTCAAAAAGGTAGCGTTTGCACCTCGCCATGAATCGAAATCTTGTTTAATCAGTTTCAGCGTGTTGTGAAACCTGCCGCTGTAATTTATTCGGTAAATTTTATAGAAAGTTTTATTTAGATGGACAAAATCAGTTGAATGAATGTTGTTCCAGGCCCTAAACATTTCATGTCCACTAAAGTTCCTTCTCTAATAAACCAGCACTTTATCTTTTTTCTGCTTAAAGCTAACATAAAGGTTCTGTTTATTTTAAAGAAAGGTTGCTTAATTTGCATCTGGAAGGAGCTTTTAAGAATATTGCTTATAATATCTTATGAAAAACCAACTCTACGGAACAAGCCTTGACATGTTCTTTGAAGTGATGGTGTTTTGTAATTTTCAACAGCAAATTTTTCATTATTCCATGCAAGTTTCTCTGAATATCAATATACACCGATTCTAAATTTACCTTTTAAAAAGTCAGGTGAACTATTTTAATTATTACAAAGTACAACCATTTTCCTTATGCATTCAACCAAATTGAAATAAATGGTAATGACATTAAGAATTCATAGATTGTGTTTGTTGAAGGAAAAGTCTTCATCGTGGTTCAGTCCAAGCCGGGAATAAACAACATGGCGACTGCTTTAGAAAGAAGGTTGCAGTTTATTGAAGAGCAGAGCCAGACAGAAAGATGGCTCTAGAAGAAAAGAGAAAGAAGGCATATGTAGGAAGTGGGTTTTTATACCCTCTGGACCCTTTTGTTTGGAGTTGTTCCTGTGGCATGAACTTTGACCTGAGTCTGAGTGTGCCTTTCTGGTATTCTGATGGTAGTGGGTTAATCCTATTATGTCCCAAAGGTCATATCCTGCTTCCCTGGGGCTGTTGCTGATGACTCTTAGATTTTTGGTGTGTGGGGTTGTTGATTCTAGGGATCTTTCTTCCTAATCCCAGTTTCCTGACTCCAGTCTTTCTGTCAAGATTATCACATCTGCAATTCTGCAGACTTGGTTTCTGTTTGGGACAGAGAGACTTGGGGGAGGGGTTGGTTTTTGCTTTTAAAATCCTTTAGGGAAATATATTCTGCCTTTTAAATATTTCCAAAAATATTTCTTTCTCTGGGGGGGGGGGCTGACTTCCCACATGTCAATATTTTTTAAATTATTAAACCACACTTTCATCCCTTTCTTATGAAAGCTCGGGTTTTATATATTGCCCATAACAATTTTACAAGATAGAAAAGATACCTTCCAAGAACATTTAAGTGGGGATTTATCCTACCAAGTGAGAATATCTGGTTGATCTTGTCTGGGCTAAGGAAAGAGATGTCTTCTTTAAAAGGTATATGACAACTTTAAGAATATTTTGCAGACTAATCTAGCCCTCTCAGCTTTTTTTGTAAATAGCTTTCCTAGATCATTCATTCTTTAGAACTATCTAAAACAATATAATAAGTAGAACTGAAATCTCATGATGGTTTTTTTTTTTTAAGAATTCAGTTTTAATTCTCTTTCTACTTGAAAACCACTTCTGGACTTTGTGCTTGAGGTAGAAAAAAATGAAACTTTGATTTTGGGTTTTACCAATTAGATAGGGTTGTTGTTATAGAAATGGCTAGTTTATATTATTATGTAAAAGTAAAAAGTTGAGGTTTGATGCTATTATCTTTCTCTACTGCACCAACGAGAGTCGAAGTCAACACCTTTTCTTTCTTTCTTTTCTTTGCCCTACACTTTTCCCTTCCCTTCCTCCCCCTTATTTTCCTACTATTTTCTTTTGTATTTTAAATTATAAACTAATAAAGAAATAAAATATGCAAAAGGAATCTAAGAATTCAGTTTTAATTCTCATGAATTCATTTTAAGTCAGTTGATTGGCATTATATTAACACATTATAAGAGATTAGAAATATGTCTGAGATTAGTAATGATAATAAATGGCATTGGGGTTTGGGTCCTCTGGCTTTTAGACTGGAAGTTTTCCATCTTTGACTCTGAGGAGGTTATGCTCCTTACTCAGAGCCAGTGTGCAATTTGTGAATTCACCTTTTCTACTTGAAGAGCAGATGGCAGCGGTAGCCAGAAGGGCCTATGCACAGCTTCATTTTATGTACCAGTTGTGCCTGTCCCTGGATCAGAAGGCTCTGCTTGCTGTCACTTTTACTACAACTTTCCAATTGCGTTACTGTAATGTACTTTACATGGGACAGAAGCCATAATTTCTCCAGAATGCATTGCCATAGATAATTAGTTACCCTGCTACAATAGCAACACTGTTTTGTGAGCTATTCTGGTTCCCGATAGATTCTCAGGTCAATTCAAAGTGGTGGTTAACATTTACACAATCCATTCCTCCACTGATGGAAGCAGGATCTCCTGTACTTGATGGCATCTGCCTATCCCACATACTGTACTAGAATGGGCGTGTTTCAGATCTCCTCCCTAAGGCAATGCCATGTGGCAGGACCCAGGAGGCATGTCCTTTTGTTGCTGTACCTGTCTTCTGGAATGATCACTCAATCACTCAATCACTGTCACACACACACACACACACATGGGGGGGGAGAGAGAATAAAATACAGTTGACCCTGATTTTGTTGGCCTTTCGAAGAGCTCTAAAATCTTAAGTCATTTTCCCAGGCATTGGAGTCAAATTGATTTGAGTTTACACCTGGAGGGGCATAAGTAGAAATGCGGATTCCAACCAACTATTACATTTTGTTAATGTTTTAAACTCTATTTGGGGTGGGGTTCTTTTTTGATTGTATATTGCCAAGAGTTGCAAGTTGGGTAACAATATAAAGTTACTAAATAAATATTACCTACATTTTGAACCTGCTCTTCTTTAAGCTCACATGCACGTAACTGCTCTATTGTGCGAGTCTCCCGCCTCATAGCCAGGAGGGATTTAATTAATTAATTCATTAATGAATGTATATAGCTGCCTCTCCTTCATGGATTACTGCCTTGTCGTGGCGAAGGGGCTTGCGTAACTCAATGAAGTTATGAGCTATGCCATGCAGGGCCACCCAAGACGGACAGGTCATAGCAGAGAGTTCTGACAAAATGTGATCCACTGGAGAAGGAAATGGCAACCCACTCCAGTATCTTTGCCATGAAAACCCCATGGACAGTACTAAAAGGCAAAAAGATATGATGCTGGAAGATGAGCCCCTCAGGTCGGAAGGTGTCCAATATTGTCCCCCCCCCCCCCCCCCCCTACGGGAAGAGCAGAGGGCTAGTACTAGTAGCACCAGAAAGAGTGAAGCGACTGGGCCAAAGCCGAAAGGATGCTCAGCTGTGGATGCATCTGGTGGTGAAAGGAAAGTCCGATGCTGTAAAGATCTTTTCTCCATAGGAACCTGAAATGTAAGATCCATGAATCAAGGCAAGCTGGACGTGGTCAAACAAGAGATGACAAGACTGAACATCGACATCTTAGGAATCAGTGAACTAAAATGGACAGGAATGGGTGAATTTAACTCAGATGACCATCAGGTATACTACTGCGGGCAAGAATCCCTCAGAAGAAATGGAGTAGCCTTCATAGTCAATAAAAGAGCAGGAAAAGCAATACTGGGATACAATCCCCCAAATGACAGAATGATCTCAGTTCGAATCCAAGGCAAACCATTCAATATCACAGTAGTCCAAGTCTATGCCCCAACCACTGGTGCTGAAGAGGATGAAATTGACCGGTTCTATGAAGCCCTACAGCACCTTATAGAATTAACACCAAAAAATGATGTCCTTATCATCATGGGGGATTGGAATGCTAAAGTAGGAAGCCAAAAGATAACCGGAATAACAGGCAAGTTTGGCCTTGGAGTACAAAATGAAGCAGGGCACAGGCTGATAGAATTTTGTCAAGAGAATACGATGGTCATAGCAAACACTCTTTTCCAACAACCCAAGAGACGTCTCTACACATGGACATCACCAGACGGTCAACACAGAAATCAGATTGACTATGTGCTCTGCAGCCAAAGATGGAGAAGCTCTATACAGTCAGTAAAAACAAGACCAGGAGCTGACTGTGGCTCAGATCATGAGCTTCTCGTTGCAAAATTTAGGCTTAAATTGAAGAAAGTAGGGAAAACACTAGGCCACTCAAGTATGAACTAAATCATATCCCTGATGAATATACAGTAGAGGTGACAAATAGATTTAAGGAATTAGATCTGATAGACAGAGTGCCTGAAGAACTATGGATGGAGGTTCGCAACATTGTACAAGAGGTAGCAACTAAAACCATCCCAAAGAAAAAGAAATGCAAGAAAGCAAAATGGCTGTCTGAGGAAGCTTTGCAAATAGCTGAGGAAAGAAGGGAAGCGAAAGGCAAGGGAGAAAGAGAAAGATACACCCAATTGAATGCAGAATTCCAGAGAATAGCTAGAAGAGATAAGAATGCCTTCTTAAATGAACAGTGCAAAGAAATAGAAGAGAACAATAGAATAGGGAGAACCAGAGATCTCTTCAAGAAAATTGGAGATATGAAGGGAACGTTTCATGCAAAGATGGGCATGATAAAGGACCAAAATGGCAGGGACCTAACAGAGGCAGAAGAGATTAAGAAGAGGTGGCAAAATTACACAGAAGAACTATACAAGAACGAGCTTAGCATCCCTGATAACCACGATGGGGTGGTCACTGACCTCGAGCCAGACATCCTAGAATGTGAAGTGAAATGGGCCTTAGGAAAGCTGAGCAACAACAAAGCTAGTGGAGGTGACAGTATTCCAGCTGAGCTATTCAAAATCTTAAAAGACGATGCAGTAAAAGTGCTACACTCAATTTGCCAGCAAATTTGGAAAACTCAACAGTGGCCACAGGATTGGAAAAGGTCAGTTTACATTCCAATTCCAAGAAAGGCAATGCCAAAGAATGTTCAAACTATCGCACCATTGCACTCATTTCACATGCAAGTAAAGTTATGCTTAAAATCCTACAAGCTAGACTCCAGCAGTATGTGGATCGAGAACTTCCAGAAGTACAGGCAGGATTTCGAAGAGGCAGAGGAACTAGAGATCAAATTGCCAACATACGCTGGATCATGGAGAAAGCTAGGGAGTTCCAGAAAAACATCTACTTCTGCTTCATTGACTATGCTAAAGCCTTTGATTGTGTGGATCACAACAAATTGTGGCAAGTTCTTAAAGAGATGGGAGTACCAGACCATCTTATTTGTCTCTTGAGAAACCTATATGCGGGTCAAGAAGCAACAGTGAGAACTGGACACGGAACCACTGATTGGTTCAAAATTGGGAAAGGAGTCCGGCAAGGCTGTATTCTGTCGCCCTGCCTATTTAACTTATATGCAGAGCACATCATGAGAAAGGCAGGGCTAGATGAATCAAAAGTTGGAATTAAGATTGCCGGGAGAAATATCAACAACCTAAGATATGCAGATGATACCACTCTAATGGCAGAAAGTGAAGAGGAACTAAAGAGCCTCTTGATGCGGGTGAAGAAGGAGAGTGCAAAAGTTGGCTTGAAACTCAACATTAAGAAAACCAAAATCATGGCATCCGGCCCTCTCAATTCCTGGCAAATAGATGGGGAAGAAATGGAGGTAGTGACAGATTTTATCTTCCTGGGCTCTAAGATCACCACAGATGGGGACTGCAGCCAAGAAATTAAAAGACGCTTGCTCCTGGGGAGGAAAGCTATGGCAAATTTAGACAGCATACTAAAAAGCAGAGACATCACCCTGCCAACAAAAGTACGTATAGTCAAGGCCATGGTTTTCCCAGTTGCAATGTATGGCTGTGAAAGTTGGACCATAAGAAAGGCTGAACGCAAAAGAATTGAGGCCTTTGAACTATGGTGCTGGAGAAGACTCCTGCGAGTCCCTTGGACTGCAAGGCGATCAAACCGGTCAGTCCTAGAGGAGATCAACCCTGACTGCTCCTTAGAAGGCCAGATACTGAAGTTGAAACTCAAGTACTTTGGCCACCTAATGAGAAGGAAGGACTCACTGGAGAAGAGCCTAATGCTGGGAAAGATTGAGGGCAATAGAAGAAGGGGGACGACAGAGAATGAGGTGGCTGGATGGAGTCACTGAAGCAGTAGGCGTGAGCTTAAATGGACTCCAGAAGATGGTAGAGGACAGGAAGGCCTGGAGGAACGTTGTCCATGGGGTCGCGATGGGTCGGACACGACTTCGCAACTAACAACAACAAATAGCTGCCTGCCTCACTGAATGTGACTCTGAGAGGTATACAACTAACAGCTAAAACAATCTCACAACCATTTAAAGCAAAAAAGAATAAAAGCAAGATTGCAGAAGAACATTATGCTGCCCCATATTTTGCTGTTCCCACAGTGCACTTTCACTGCACATCCAGAAGAGATCCGTGCTGTAATTCTGTCTGGACAACTTCAGTGTGCAACATTAAAAATGCTGTGATTGGTGATTTCCTCAACTAAAATCTCAGATTTTTGCCAACCATTCACTATATAAAAAGTCTCCTTCAATTACTGTGCACAGTACTCTTACTTTGTGCAGTAATTTTTCTTCTTTCCTATCATACCATTCACTGATCAATTTTTTTAAAAAAAATAGTCTCTGGAATTGTGGGTTGATGATTGAGTGTTCCTGTTAATCACCAGGTTGCATCAATGTTGTATGTGTTTTTTACCTCTTGCTGGCATGTGGTAGTAATTTGGCTTTGTGCAGCCAATATGCAACTGCTAAATAAGTGTTAATGAAGACCTGGAGTTGGAAAAACATGTCCAATTGCAAGTACTGATATGATCTGTAAACTTACTTTGAATGGTTTATGGTTTCATAGATATTGGATTTCATTGTTGTGAAGTGCCCTGTAATGGAGTGTGAGAAATACTTTAGGAGACTTGGCAAAGAGCCATTGCTAAAGGAAATGTCCAATAAGAGACAGCATAGCCCACAGCTAGATAGTGGCCAGAAGAGACTCTCCCTAGTTTCTTGGGTGATAAAGGAGATGTGACAGGAGAATTGCACTTTCAGACTTGCAAGATTCTATCAGTATAGCATCACACTAAAGTAGAATTAGCTTGTCTGGTTGTGATAAGATGATAGTTGCATGCCATTCAGGGCCATCCGATTCAGAACTAAAGATAAAAAGTTTCCATGCATTCAGGGGGGGCAGCAAAATCCACAGCCACTTGGTAATGCTAGAACTAAGTTAAACTTATTCTTCTCCATGTGTACCCTCACAGTTCCCAGACATAAGAAAAGAAATTTGGTGGCATCACTTTCCAATCTGGAACAGAGATGTATGGTTGGGTTTCATTAGCATGCTGATGATACTTTACCATGTATTAACCATACCTAGGATTTCCATGTACATGTTAATAGGAAGCAGGGAGAGTGTTGAGCTTTGAAGAACCCCACAAAGCTGGCATCTTGAATTTGATTTCCCCCCCCCCCCCCATGATTGGGAACTGGTTCTGGAGAAGGAAGGAGATTCATTGCAACGCTGGGCCTTCCATTCTCAATCCCCTAAACTGGTCTAGTAGATTCCACGACTGATGGTTTTAAAAGCCAATGAGAGATCAAGGAGGAGACTATCCCCATCTCAAGGCTGCCAAAATTCAAGACGCACAATCAATACTGTCTTCATGGTACAATAAAATAAATTTAATAATAACATAATATCTGGAGACACAGAAGAGAGAGAACTATGCAAAATATAAATACTTACAAATAGAAGTAGAAAGACTATGCCAAAGAAAGCAAAAATAGTACCGATAATAATAGGTGCCTTGGGTGCAATCTCTAAACATTTGGAGAACCACTTGAACACCATTGGCATTGACATAATTTGCCATCAGTCAAATTGCAAAAGGCAATTTGCAATATCATCATCATCATCGCCCAGTGAGGCAATACCTTGATAAGGTTGTGGGGCTTGTGTGCTCTGAAGAAGATGAGAGCTATGCCAGAGATTCAACCATACTGGACAGGTCTCATCAGAGGAGACAGACAAAGTGTGTCTCTCCCATAAATAATATGGTGAGAGGTAAATTACAAAAATCCATACTGGCTCAGTTGTTGTCCAGGTTAAGAAAGATCGTGCTAGAAGAGGATATTTGAAACAAATGCATCAGTTCTGGAAAGAACAGCATCCAGAATCAGAAATAACAGAACAGAAGCTAGTAAATCAATGTCAGTTTATAATATGAAATGAAGTATTCACAGAAGCAGCATTGGAAGAACTGCAAAGGTCTATCCAGGGCAGAGAAATCAAAGCCTTGCCAGAAGTAATTCAGACTGCAGAGACAAACCAAGGGGAGTTGGCAGTAGAGGAATTCAGCAGACATATAGAACTGTTTTCATTTGGAAACCAGGCAGCCTCTCCTCTGCCTCAGAAACAACAAAGCCCTCTAACTAAAGAAATGCAAGAATTGAAACAAAAATTAGCTGAACATATTAAACAGGACAAAAGTATCAGAATAAGGTGGTCTGTGTTGAAGCTTGTTCCAGAGAAATAGCTAGCACAAGCATTAAAAGATTCCAACACTGCAATATCAAATAAAAGGACCAGCTCACTGCAAGAAACAAACCAATTAATGTACAGTACAGCTGCAGTTATAACTGAACACCTGGGATGCAAAATCAACAAAGAAGAAAAAAAGCCAGACAATGTACCACCAAAATGGAAAATAGGATTGGCAGATGCAAACAAGCTGAGATCAGATGCAAACAAGCTACAACAGATCAAAGAAAAGAAGCTGAAGAACAAGAAGACCAAAGAATACCTAATGAAGAAATATCATATAGAAACAAGGAAGATTAAGAAAGCACTGGAAATAATAAGCAGCAAACAACAGCTGTAGCCAAGAAGATCAGCAGATATGAAGCTCATATTGCAAAGTATAGGCAGAACCTCCAATTTCAGTCAAATCAGAAATATTTCTATCAATCCATCAACAGAGAAACTGCAGTGAATCAGTCAGTACTTGACAAGGAAGAAACAGTAGAGTTCTGGGCACAGATATGGGATAACCCAAAATACAACAAGGATGCAGCTTGGTTAAAGGAGGTGGATAAGAATAAAAAAGGGCTGCTATGCTTCAACATGCATATTCTGGATGAAAAAAGTAGGGAAATGCTTATCACATCTGTGAATGATACAAAACTAGATGTATTGCTTTAGAAGAAAGAAAGAATAATTAAACCAATTTTGATAGATTAATAGGCTGAAAATAATAATATTACTAAATCATAGGAAATAATAGTTTTGCAATATTCCACATTGGTCAAACCCTAAATCAGGGCTTTTCAACCGATGGTATGCATACCACCTGTGGTACTTAGGCATGTGGCAGGTGGTATGCGACCGTCCTAGAGAAGTGTAGTGGGGGAGGGGAATGAGCCGAAGCGACCCAAGCCTGAGGGAGAGGCAACTGCAGCTGCAGGACTGTCAGGGCTCGGCAGAAGCCCCAGGAGCCGGCAGCTGATTGGCTTCAGTTAATTGGCGCTTCCGGAAGCAGCGCAGAGCTGGAGGTGAACTGAAGAAAAGGGGGGGAGGAGAGGAGAGGCTATAAAAGGAGGTGGTTTTGGTGGGAAAGGGGAAAAAAAGATAACAGGGAAAGGGTAGGGGACGGAGAAGAAGCTGTGGAAGGAGAGCTCAGCAGGCAGGGAGGAAACGGACAGGGAAGAAGCAGCAGCTGTTGCTGGAAGAAAAGCTCCCCTGGTTCGTTTTCTCCAGCCAGGAGAATGCAATCAGCACTGATGAAATGAAAAGCCGGGAGATGAGCATGTCGGAAAGGAGGTGGGTTTATTTAGTTCTGGATCAGCTGGCAGCTTGATTGGGTTATCATAAGGATTTTTGTACAGTTTTTACAGCGTTTTGTAATTCAGAGGCTCCTTTGTGTGCTTTGGTTATTGAAATATTCTAGTCTGTTTCACAAAGGCTAGCAATGAGTCCAAAGTGTTGACTTCCGTAGGTTTAATCCCTTTAAACAAATGTAATTAGTTTTACCCCCTTATCTTGAATCTGTCTATGGCTTTTAGAAAATTTTCTTTGAAGATAAACAGGCTTAATTTAAGGCTAAATCTTTTCACAATTGCTGGAGCCTTTCAGTCTCGGATTGCAACATTGTGACATGTGACACGCCTGAGGCAGCTTAAAGAGAAAAAAAACTCGGAGTTTATGTATTTCTGTATTCTGGGAGGCTTTTGTGAGCCTTTCTTGCTTTGCACTTGATTCCTGTGTCTTTAAGGGTACAGGGAAGGGGTTGGGGGGTGCATTCTTACTACACTGTGGAAGGAGAGCTCAGAAGGCAGGGAGGAAGAAGAGGAGAGGGAGAGAGGAAGAAGGGCTGACCAGCTAGCTCAGGGGTCTACAAACTTAGCAACTTTAAGACCTGTGGACTTCAACTCCCAGAATTCCTCAACCACCCATGATGGCTGAGGAATTCTGGGAGTTGAAGTCCACAAGTCTTAAAAGTGCCAAGTTTGAAGACCCCTGAGCTAAGTGGTAGTGGTGCATGGATAAATATGGATAAATTCATCATACATTTGTCAGTGCAAAGTGAAAGTGATTCAGCAAAGGGACAGCCACTGAAGAACTTAAAACTGGTACTTTTTTTCTTTTTTTCTACAGTTTGTAATATTTTATTAATTATAAAATAAAATACAAAAATACAAAAGCAAATAGTAGGACACAGTGGGGAGGAAAAAGGGGGAAAGAGTGAGGGGGAGAAGGGAAAAAGAACAGACTTCCTCTGTTGCAGTAGAAGGAAGCATTAACATTGAACCTCAACTTTTTACTTTTCCATAATATTATAAACTAGCCATTTCTATAACAGCAAATGAATCTAATCAGTAAAACCCAAAATCCCTCCCCCTTTTTTTTTTAGTCATCAAGTTTTTGACATCTTGCTAAGCACTAGTGGTACTCAAATATTGTCACGTCCTAAAAGTGGTACAATCTGTGAAAAGGTTGAAAAGCCCTGCCCTAAATGAATCAGAAAGATTGAGAAGCTGGAACTTGTGCAGAGAAAGGAATTGTGTAACTGGAAACAAAGCCTAAGGATTGAATGAGGTAACCAAGTACAGTATATTCAGCCTCGAGAAAAGACTAACGAAAAAAATCTACATCTAAAAGGGTGGCAGAGAGAAAAACATCAAAATCTGTTCCCCTGTTACCTGAGGATGCAAAACACAGACTAATGAACTACAGAACTAATAAACTACAGAAAGGAATCTGGTTGAACAATAAGAGCAGTTTGACAGTGGGGTTAATTACTGAGGAAAATGAGAATCTCTTTGTTGAATATATTGAATTAAAGGCTGGATAGCCATCTGACAGGGATTCCTGCACCAAACAGTGGATTGACTTGGTTATTACAACTGCCTCTTTCTTCTTCTTCATAATGTTAAGATAATGTTGTTACCTAAACATTTTAATATATCTTTAAGAGGTAGCATAATCATAAACAACATTTCAATAGTTGAGTTCTTAGTTTACATAATGTGTTAATATGCTTATTGTTTAATTTTGTGCTGACTCAGATAATAGGGAACTCACTTAACTGTGCCTGAAGTGAGTCATCATCAGATGCCTTAATAATGTAATAAAATCCTTGGGCTCTTTATTCCTGTATAAGAATAGGAAGGGCTATTTTTCTTTAATCCTAATTGCCCTCTGCACTAATAATTTTTAAAAAATGAACATAGAAATATACTATAAATATCTAGCACAGTCTGTTGTTTTGAGATAGTATTATAAAAAGTGATCTATCTTGATAGCCAAGGTAGACCACTTAGACGTAAAATTATAGCCAAGACTCAAAACTAAGCTAAATGTTTACTATTGGTATATATTGAAAGTAACAAAAAATGAAGAATGTTACATTCTATACCTAAAAATAACTATTGCCTTTATTATAATCTAATGGCAAGTGTTTGTTAAAATTTTAAGACAAAAAGAGCCAGTTTGGTCTAGTGGTTAAGGCTCCAGGCTAAAAACGCAAGACCCTGAGTTAAAATCCTGTTTCAGCTTTGAAGGCTGGTTGGGTGACTTTGGGTAGTCACGCTTTCTTAGCACAACCCACATCAAGAGTTTTTATTGTTGTGGGGAAAATAAGAGGAGAAAGGTGTGTTGGATATGTTCGCCAACTTGAGTTTTTTGTATAAATAATGAAGGCAAATAAGTAATAAATAAAAGCTAATCTACCATTCAATATAGTGACAGATTTTATTTTCCTGGGCTCCAAGATCACCACAGATGGGGACTGCAGCCAAGAAATTAAAAGACGCTTGCTCCTGGGGAGGAAAGCTATGGCAAAACTAGACAGCATACTAAAAAGCAGAGACATCACCCTGCCAACATAGTCAGGGCCATGGTTTTCCCAGTTGCAAATGTATGGCTGTGAAAGTTGGACCATAAGAAAGGCTGAGCGCCAAAGAATTGAGGCCTTTCAACTATGGTGCTGGAGAAGACTCCTGCGAGTCCCTTGGACTGCAAGGCGTTCAAACCGGTCAGTCCTAGAAGAGATCAACCCCGACTGCTCTTTAGAAGGCCAGATCCTGAAGTTGAAACTCAAGTACTTTGGCCACTTAATGAGAAGGAAGGACTCACTGGAGAAGAGCCTGATGCTGGGAAAGATTGAGGGCAATAGAAGAAGGGGACGACAGAGAATGAGGTGGCTGGATGGAGTCATTGAAGCAGTAGGCGTGAGCTTAAATGGACTCCAGAAGATGGTAGAGGACAAGAAGACCTGGAGGAATGTTGTCCATGGGGTCGCGATGGGTCAGACACGACTTCGCAGCTAACAACAACAACCATTCAATAGATCAAGGAAGGAACTTCCCTAGAAAATAGAACTTAGATAGCCATCTAACTTAAAATGATGTCACTTTTATTAAGTTATTTTTTATTTCATCTCTGCTTGTATTTCACCTCATATCTCTATTGAGAAATATGTAACAAATATTAACCTAGACAAGATAGACAACATCCCATAGTAAATTTTCTACAAGTTTATTACAATAACAGTTTGTTAACAGAGGGTTCTGAAATTTTAATCTTGTCTTTTCTATCATTATTGTTCTTCCTGTTAACTATTTTGTCATTAATATAGCATATATATGACAGGTCAATAATTTGCAAATACTTTTGTAGTTTAAATTGGGAAACCAATATTGTAATAATGTATTAATCAATATTCAACTAGGTGGGATAATATGTGTATATGTGTGTGGGGGGGGGGTTCTATCTTTTTTAATGCATTTTTTCAATGTCATGGAAGTTGTTGTTTTTTTTAAATTTGTTACAGTTTTGTAGTTTAACCTTTTTTTAAAAACAGAAAAAGAGCAAAAAAATGATGAGCCAGACAAATAACCATTCTAATAACATTCAAAGTAATATTTTATGAAAAATGAGTAAAACTAAGATGGTATATTAATTCTTAAGTTTATAAATACATTTACTTTAAAAACTTTTAAAAAAAACTTAAATGCAGTTCAGTGTAGTGGTTAAGGCAGTGATGGCGAACCTTTTAGAGACCGAGTGCCCAAACCGCAACCCAAAACCCACTTATTTATCGCAAAGTGCCAGGGCCGCATCAGCATTGTGGTGCTCTCAGGGGGTGCAGCGGGGGGGCATGGCCCACTGGGTGGGTGTGGCTGCAGTGGTCATGGCAGACTGGGTGGGCATGGCCAGGGTGGGTGTGGCCACCTCGTTGTTGCTCGTGGGGGGGACGCCTGTGGGGGCTGGGCAGGATTGGGGGAGCGCATGGGGGCATGCTCTACCACCTCTACTCAAGCTTGCTAGCCGGCCGCTTCGCTTCCTTTGTGCTGGGCGGAGCTGTTGCTCCGGGCACCAGTGGCGGCCTAATGGACCTGCGCGAGATGCTGGCGGCGGCAGCAGGCTTGCCCACAGAGAGGGCTCCAAGTGCCACCCCTGGCACGCGTGCCATCGGTTCGCCAACACTGGGTTAAGGCATCAGGCTAGAAACTGGGAGACTGTGAATTCTAATCCTACCTTATGCATGCAGCCAGCTGGGTGACCTTGGGCCAGTCACTCACTCTCAGCTCTAGGAATCAGACAATGGCAAATCACTTCCAAAAAGTTGTCAAGAGAACTGCAGGGCCTGTTCAGCCACTCAGTAGCAATCAAGATTGACCCAAAGGCACCACATACAAAAAAAAACCCAACAAATTTACAAGGGGGGGTAGATATTTGAAGTTTATTTCATATATTTGAATGTATATTTCACTGCAAAATAGCATCATCCATATTTCATTTTGAATCTGCCTTACTTCTGTTTAGATTATTTATAGTATCAGTCCCAGTACAGTTCATTCTGATTGATAGTTGTTCTAAGGCCAAAGATCTTTTGCATTATTTGCTACTGATTAATTGTGATGGGGGGACAGGATCTGGGAGTTGAAGTCCAACATCTTATAATTGCTAAAATTGAGAAACGCAGTACTAAAGCTTGAACCTGGCATCTTCAGCATACAAAACATATGCTCTACCATTATAACTAACCTGTACTGTTTTATCTGAGGCTAAATAAGAGCCAAAATGATTATTTTTAAAGATATGAAATATATTTTAAAAAATTATAATCATTGTTAGATGAATAAGTACTGTACCCTGATGATATATTAGTGAATGGAAAAAGGGATCTTCCAAAATGTTGTTTAAATTATTCTAAGGAATGGGATGAGGTGGGGTTGGTGTGCACTGTATTGCAAAGAGATTGAAACATATTATGTTGGTGTTGTTCAGATGCTATTTAACACAGAATAATCCATGCAAGCCCCAGGATGATTCTTAACAAAAATAAACTGGTTTCTATAGGCAGGAAGACTTATGCTATGAAGTAATGGGTTCTTGAATAAGTTAAAGCATTTGTTTCTCATAGCACGGAGTGTGGGTATATATGACATGCCTACATCAGTACCTTTTTTCAACATTACTTTTTAAAGTAAATGTGTGTTCTCTTCTTGTGCATGTTCAGATAATTGCAGTAGTCATGGATCAGTTCACTGACAGGGACATCTTCCGAGATATAGTAGATGCAGCATACAAGCGCCGGATCCCAGTTTATATGATCTTAGATGAAGAGGGCTCCATACTCTTCCTGGAGATGTGCAAATGCATGGACCTAAATGATTTCCATATCAGGGTAAGTGTATAATTACTGTGCAATGATTAATATAATCCATACTGATTAATACTGCAGCATATTGTTCATGTTTATCTGGGACAGATTAAAAAACCATTCCCTTGACAGAGGGTTTGAATCTTCCATAAAATTTTATAGATGCTGTGATTACCAAATATGATAGTTTAATATAGATAAATACAACAGTCTATAACTTTTTTAAAATCACAATTCAACCAAATCTATTGTGTAGTACCTTTTTTTTAAAAAAAAAATCTCACATTGACTTTCAGATTTCCTCCTTTTGCCGTCTCTATTTTCCCTTCATTTTTTTTTCTCATCCTTTTCCTTTACTAAAAGAAAAGGAAAATTGTGATAGTGACAGCGATGTGATCTAAAATATTTCAGAGTGTAATCTATTTATAGGCCAATCACAAGGTAAAGACAAATATAGAGGGAAAATATTAATCCTTTTGAAATCATAAAGTTATTTCAAATTTCAGGACTTAAACCAAATACACTGTTTTATTGATTTATGGGAATTCACAGTTGATTATAGTTAATAAAAGATTATCTGTGATTTTAATTGCAAAGATCATTATCAGTTTTTCTTTCCCCTGTTAAGTTAAATAAAAAGAAAATTAAATACATTTTTAAATGTCAGAGTGGGTTTTGTAAGCATCTAAATTGTTCTTTCACATCAACATTTGATATAACTTTCAAGTATCAGTTGCATCAACTTTTATGTTAACAGCATTTCATGTAGGCCACAAGTCAAGAAAGATTCTACAGTTAAATAATATTTAAACAGTTTGCTTTTTTGTCATGTTTCATCAGAGATTTTTTTTTAATTTTGCCCGTGCAAAAGTCCAAAATAACCTTGATGATAGTCAGAAAGTCTTAAGGCATCTTGTCTAAGGAGAGCTTGAAAGAAATTGCAAAAACCATCTGACATAATCTGTTTGATCATAAATCACTGGTTCTAAATTCCTGCTTCATCTTGCCCAGTCTCTTATAATTCATAGAATTCTATGCTGAAAAATCCTACAATTTGTTAAGAGGTTTAATTTCTGGTATATCAACTTAAAGGTTTTATTCAGAAGGAACATTTTGGGTAGAAGTGATGGATAGTTGGTCCCTGTGGGAGCAAACCTACTTGAATTCAGGAAGGGAATGGAAGTTGTAAACCTCTTGTAGGTAGTTTTGTAATAAAGGACAATGTTAAACTGAATTTTAATCCTGATGTAACATAGAATTGTTAGAATTCATAGGAATTTGAGGATCTCACAATCCTAGGGTAGGATTATAGCTTGTTTGTACAAGGCAACAAAATAACATGATCTACTAGATTTTTAGGATGGGACAGTATGAGAATATCTTTTACTAATTCCCAGCACTTTTCTTACAACTACAGCAGAACATAGTGCCTTCTTTGTTACAGATAATTATGTACCTGCAATATATTTCATGTACTTTTTATCAAATCACCATGAGACCTGGAGAGAAATAAGAGCCTTGGTGGCTCCTTTCTTACCTCCACTGCCTTTCTTAGGCAGAGAACCTTAGATCAAAATAATTAAGGCATCCTATGACCTAAAAGAAGAACAAAACCTCTTTTTCCAGGAAGATGGGAGGAAGAAAGCTAGGATTTAAACCCTAGGGCACAGACACATATATATCCCTTGACTGCAGCATGCAACATTTATAATATTTGCATTATATAATAGTCTGTAATAAAGTAACTAATTTTGCTGAGTCATGTTGAGAAACCAGTTCCTGAGTAAGTGGTCAGGGTGTAGAGCAGGAAGATCTGGCTGTTACTGCGATCATTATAGGAGGAGAGCCTGCTCTAGGAGACTAATGATATACTATAGCTATAGCATCTCTTGCAACCCCTGACCTCTCTCCAAATTCTCAAGTTGCCAGTAACCAAACCAATATTGACCCAAATGGACTAGCCAAGCAACAACACACAAACTAGCACAATTGACAGTTCTAGGACCAACCCTGACCTAATGATGGAAACCATTACTGGAGCAGCAGCAGCCACTGCTGCTCTTCAGTATTGAGAACCTTCTCCCCTGTGTGATAAATATGATAGATTTAAAGTAAATTTAATACTTTCCTTGTTCAAAATAAACAATATGCCTGTCAGACCTCTCTAACAAGTGACACTGGAAACAAGTGTAATAAGCTCAAGGAGTTAAAGGTGTCTGATAAGTAGATTTGTTGTAGAAAAGCTAATGAAGTCAATACAAAATAATTCCAATACTTCAAGTGTCTCAAAAATAAGCCCTATTTATAGAGAAAGCAAGGGTTACCTTCTGTGCCTCTTTTCTTTCATCTGTAGTATATCTGGATTGAAGCCACTTTATTGTAAGAAAGCAAGACAACACCTGTCTTTTGTTCTAGTAATGGAGTAGGCTATTTCCTTATGAGAATTAATCCCACAGATTTCTTAGACCTGGGGGATTTCCACTGACAAAGCCAATGAAAATCCCAGATTAAGTTTATAATTGACCTAATGATGCAGAAGATTCCTGAGAATACTGTAGGCATCAAGAAAACAAACAAATGGATCATTGAACAAATTGTCATAGAGTTATCACTAGAGCCACAAATGACCAGGCTCAAATTATTCTGCTTTAGGTTCATTGATAAAGAATATTCCAATTATACAGTTGTAACTCTCCAGAGAAGCCTCTAATGCTGGGAAAGGTGAAAGGAAAGAGAACAGGATGACCAGCAGCAAGGTGGATGGACTCAGTTAATGAGCGTACTGAAAAATCAGGTAAAGGAAGATCACAATGGAGAAAGCCTATTTGATTGCTAAGAATTGAGAACAACTTGATGGCACTTAATCAATCAATGATGGAAGAAGCTATAAAATGAGCAAGCCCACCTTTTGATATAGAACACACCAAACCTGGATCTACTTTGGCAAACCTAAAGACTATCTTTGATGAGCCAGTCGAGAAAGTGATTGCCATCCATGAAATCCACTGCTTCTGACAGAATAAGCAATACAAGACTATGCTGTTGATTCCCAACTTTTAGTTCAGGATATGGGCAGAAATGAAAGAGGCTTCATTGACACGGACTAGCAGATAAAATAAGAGATGAATTCATTGATCAGAACACTGTTTGAATTAATCCAAATATGAAAAAAATTAAGTAGGAAAGACACCACAATTCTATTCTATTTGACAAAAGTTGTGCACAAGTTCTTCACAATTTAGACACAGGATGTTTTCAATATGAATGCTTGGCTAAGACTTCATGCATCCTCCCCTTTTCTCAAAACAGCTACAAGTTCATTTTGGGGGGAAAGGGGGATGTTTTGCAAACAGATGCCCTAAATGTTCTAAATTTGTTTTTTTTAGAAACAAGGCAGTCTTGATCCTGAGAGGCTCAGAGGCTGGAGTAAACAGAAATTGAGCTGCTCATTAATGCCCAGTCATTCTTATTACTCTACAGACTCAAACTAGCTCTGAGATGTAACCACAGGTCTTAGTAGAGACTGACATGAGCAATTAAATAAAGATCTCCATCACATGTAGCTATGGTTTTCTACAGAATGATGCATACTCTCAAACACACTGGGCAGTTTTGGGGCCCCAAGAATGGTTCCTGTAACACCACTGCTCTGGGAGCTGCATTGGATACCAGTCTGCTTCCAGGTACCATTCAAGATGTTGGTGATTACCTTCAAAGTTCTTCATGGCACGAGTCCAGGTTACTTGAGGGACTGTCACCCACTGGGATTGGTCTGTCCCACTTGTGCCGGCAGAAGAGGCATGCTGCGGATCCCGTCAGCCTGATTATTGCAGCTGATGGAGTCCAGGAGGAGAGCCTTCTTCGTTGTTGCTCCTGCCCTCTGGAACATCTTGCTCCTCAGTATGAGATTGGCCCCAACCCTTCTATCTTTAAGGAGTCCTTGGTGCTCTCTGAGTTTGCTTGTTTTCTTGCAGACATTTCATTACCCAAACTAGGTATCATCAGTGCTAAATATTACTAGCACTGTACTAGCACTGATGATGTTACCTAGTTTGGGTAATGAAACGTTTGCAAGAAAACAAGCAAGCTCAGAGAGTACCAAGGACTTTTCATGGGCTACAAATATTCTCCTTTATTAGTACCTCCTATCTTTTCATAAAAGCTTAAAGACCTGGCTCTGTCAGTTGGCTTGGGTCCCAGTGGGGGAACAGCGCAATGGAGGTGGTTGAGTAATAACAGATCCTTCCTCCCCCCACTCCGCCCCCGCCCTCCCCATGTGTCCTTGGTTTTAATGTCTGATTTTAACTTCTTATGTTTTAACCGTATATGTAACTGTAAGCCTTCCACAGTTACCCTACGGTAAAAGGGCGGCCAATAAATTTTATAAATAAATAAATTTAAACCATGGAGAGTTTGAAGATAGTAGCAACTACTTTTGATTTTGTCCAAAAATGAACTGATAGCCACTGCAATGCTTTAAGCACAGGCATAATATGATCTGGTTGATTTTTTTTCAAAACCAACTTGGCTGCTGAATTTTCTATCAACTGAACAACTCAGCTCCATATAGAATACATTATCACAGTTAAGCCTGGAGAGTACTAGCATGCACCACAGGTTTAAGATCATTATCTTCCAGAAAAGGATATAATTGGCATATAAATTAAAACTGTTGAAAGATACTTTGGACCTTTGCCTCAATCTGGGAAACCAAAGAGAGGAATTTAGGTCTAGAAATGGTAACCCTGAGCTTTATAAGAGAGTGACATATATTCAGAACAATAGTACATTTCTGCCTAATTGCGCTTCACATCCTTATTTCATCTGGATTCAGTTTCAGATTATTATCCCTCATCTAGCCCTTTACTGAATGCTGTATATATTCAGGGAAGCATTACTGTTTCCTGAAGATATCACAGAGAAAAAGACATAGATGCAGCAGCATACTGATAGCCCTTGGCTTCAAATCTGCCGATCATCTGGTTCTATGTAGATATTGAAAGACACTGCAAGTAGAATGGAGCCCTCAGGGACACCATATAATAGCTCCTGTTTCAAGGAATAATAGTTTTTGATACTATCTGATATGTACCTGAGAGAGAGGAAGGGAAATGTTTAAAAACTGTGACTCCAGTTATCAAACCTATCCAGTGGGATATTGTAGCTGAAAGATCAATCAGACCTGAGAGTCACATCCCTCTGTCAGTTCCCATCCCATCCATTAGACTGTCATGGGCATTCTCCCCATGTGCCCATCCTTAAGTCAGTTTAAAATGGGTAAAAGAACTTTCTTTCTTCAGAACTCCCTCCAATTGAGAAGCCACTATTCTCAATCATCTTACCAAATCATGGTTAGTTAGGTACTGGTCATAATTGCTTGTTTCTGAGGGAGTCCAAAACAGGTTTCTTAAGAAAAGGTCTAATGATTGCCTCCTTTAAATATAGGTTATCCTTGACTTATAACAGTTTATTTAGTGATAGTTCAAAGGTACAACAGCACTGAAAAAAGTAACATGATCATTTTTCACTTTACTACCATTGCAGCATTTGGTCATGTGATCAAAATTTAGACGCCTGTCAACTGACTCATATTTATTACAGTTGCAGTGTCTTGGGGTCATGTGATCACTTTTTATGACCTTCTGACGAGTAAAGTCAATGGGGAAGCCAGATTCACTTAACAGCCATGTTACTAACTTAACAACTGCAGTGATTCACTTAACAATTGTGGCAAGAAGGTCGTAAAATGGGGTAAATCTCACTTAGCAACAAAAAATTTGTGCTCAGTTGTGATCGTAAGTTGAGGACTAGCTTTAAATGTCTTCTTTTAGACATTTTATGATCCTGCTCAAAAAGTTCAAACAGGTATGGTTATTTTTTACCTCCACACACCTATCTTGATGCTCACTCAGGATCTTAGTCTACCTAAGTCAGTATGATGTAATGGTCAAGTGATAAGATTGGGAAAACTAATTCTGATAGATGGGTGTTTGGTGAATAGCCCTGTCTACCACAGCAGTCATTTTGTGAGCATATCTACCATATTCTCTAAAACTCTGAATGTGCCCTCAACCCAAGATATTTGCCTATCTCTAACATAAGAGATCATAACTTCCTTTTGTGCATTATTTAATGTTTCTTTTCTTTCTGTCAGAATATTCGTGTACGTTGTGTGACTGGAGTTGGGTTCTACATGCCATCAGGGAAGATCCAAGGCAACTTGGCCTCTCGTTTCTTAATGGTAGATGGTGAAAAAGTCCTCACTGGATCTTATAGGTATATATGACTTGCCTTCAGGAAACCAGAGCTTAAGACTAGATTTATGTTTAAATATTCGAAACAATGTGTAACAATGCAGGACCAATGAAAAAACAACAAAACGTTAATGTACTGTATGTTTTGATAAACAATAATAATTAAGCTTTCTTGTGAAGAGAAAAGTAAACAGATATGTTGGATTTCTCTATATATGTTAAACTGAGCACGAACTTTTCTAGAGAAAATTCTATTATGTACATCTGATAAATATATACCAGCCACAACACATAAAAATCAACTAAAATAATAAAACATATATACCATTCACATAAATGAAAACACTTTCATCAATACAAAAGCTAAATATGTAGCATCTAAGTAGATCCAGAAAAGCAGCAATGTTAAACAGTTTAGAAAACATAATTGAAAATTTGCAGTCAAATTTTTACTACAGAAGGTTGAAAAACATTGATTATGTTAAATTTTGGATGTTGATGTTATTTGAACTTCAAATAACCCCAAACCAAACTTTAGAGCAGAAAATAGGTTTCTGAATTCAATATCCCTACAGTGAGGGGGGAAAGTATTTGATCCCCTGCTGATTTTGTACATTTGCCCACTGATAAAGAAATGATCGGTCTATAATTTTAATAGTAGGCTTGTTTTAACAGTGAGAGACAGAATAACAAAAAAAAAAACACAGAAAAATGCATTTCAAAAAACTTATAAATTGATTTGCATTTTAATGAGTGAAATAAGTATTTGATCCCCTATCAATCAACAAGATTTCTAGTTCCCAGGTGTCTTTTATACAGATAACGAGCTGAGATTAGAGCACTCTATTAAAGGGAGTGCTCCTAATCTCATCTTGTTACCTGTATAAAAGACACTTGTCCACAGAAGCAATCAATCAAATCAGATTCCAAACTCTCCACCATGGCCAAGACCAAAGAGCTGTCCAAGGATGTCATGAACAAGATTGTAGACCTACACAAGGCTGGAATGGGCTACAAGACTATCGCCAAGCAGCTTGGTGAGAAGGTGACAACGGTTGGTGCGATTACAGGTAATCCTCCAGATACGAGTGTTTATTTAGTGAGATTTCACAAAAACAAGGTTATTCAGAAAGGGTACTTACATTAGTAATTCAAAATTGCAATCAGCTTCCGGTTTTGATGTCGCGGCGTATCGGGCGTAGGAAGACGGGGCTCCGTCTTTCACGTTCAATTTCGCCCCACTGGGGACCCTGGAAAGGGTCGAAAGTCGCCCCATAGAGGCAACAAGCAAGGAGGGGACCCTCGTTGATCGCAGTAGGGCGGCGGCCCTTCTGTTTGATCCAAGGAAGCCCTCCAAACTGGCAAGGGAAAGACTGCCTACATTCGCATAGCCAGTCAGAAGCTGCTGACAACGGAAGACAATAAGCACTAATAAGCAACCTTACAGCAACGTGGATGAAACTGAGTGAGACCCTATTCTCTCTTTATGACTCTAAGACTTCTTCCTGAAAAAACTGCCCAAAGCACCCTCCCCGATGAGAGAGGAAAGGGGAGGCTTCCGGTTCTGCGCAGCTAGCGCACCAGCCGAGGGATCGATCCGATCCAATCCCTACAGCTGATTTCTCTCTGTTTGGGGACCCTAAATGGGCAGAAAGCCACCCCAGAGAGGTGGCAAAGAAGGAGGGAAGCCCCGTCGATCCTGGGGAGACGGAGATCGATCCGGACGTCTGGGGAAATCTCTCCAAAAACCGACAGAAGAAAGGCTAGCGTCATTCATGAATCTAGCCCAAGCTACATGCAGCCGAAGCCAAAAAGCACTAAACTAAGCGTGATTGTAAACAGCATGACTGAACTGGGTAAGAATATTGATTTTCTCTCTTCTACCTGACTGATTTCCTGAAAAAAAAACAACAACCCAGAAGTAAAAATCCTCCGAAAATGAGGGGGGTGTCTTTGTTCCACCCTCCTCTAAACGGAAATGGCGAATTAAGTTTACGGGGGGGGGGGAATTGAAAGATGGACTGGTACTGACATCTAGTGGTGGATGAAAATACTGCCCTAAATATACAGCCCAGAAGGAGAAGCCTGTTGTCGTGACCTTCAAGGTGTTGATTAAATAAAGAGCAGCTGGACTATCTACAAAGTGAGAACTACAAAACTTAGAAAAAATTGACCTTCCTGGATTATAAATATTTTTTTAAATTGCGCCTTTAAAGTGATTGGCAGAGAAAGGACTTTTGGTCATTATGGAGCATCAGAGATCTGCAGAAAGAACATACCAAGAAAAAATAAATACTTACCAGGAGGAAATGTTTGTTCTGTTACAACAAATCTACAAGGACAGATTATTTATCTAGGGTCTGTAATCTGTGCTCTTCAGGCAGAAATTAGGTGTCCAGTTCAGCCCTTCTACTCTATTGAGCCTCCGCGCTATCAGCCCCCTCTACCACAAAGATCCTGCAGGAGAAGGGCAGTGTGGACAACCGTGGGATCTGATAGGGTGAGAGCTGTGAACTATAAACACAAAGCTTTCGATGTGTCCCTGCACAACAGATACAGTGCCCTTGATGACCTTAATAGGGACATTAAGGAGACAGGTAAAGGTATTTGTGATGATAACTCAAATAAACAGGGGATCGTGGACCAAGATGAAGAACTTGTTTTCGACAGGGAGAAGTGCGAATCAGGTATTACACATCAGTCATGCAAGAACAGAAAGGCACCCAAAAAGAGAAGCCACCTTCTGGTTGGTGATTCAATTATAAGGGATGTAAATTTAGGAAAGGACACAGAGGTTTCAAAAGAGGTCAGGTGTCTCCCAGGTGCTACTGCCAGTAGGGACAAGAAGCATATTTCTAAAATAATCAAGAATGCCAGCAAGGACTGTGATGTGGAGGCTATTGTACATCTTGGCACTAACGATCTGTCCCAAAAAGATGTACTCTCTGTGCAGAATGATTTCCAGAGCTTGGGGCAGGAACTTAGCGGAATAGGCTGTAGGCTTACTTTTTCAGAGGTTTTACCAGTGTACAAGGAGCAAAATGGAAAAGGCTAGCGTATAGCACAATTCAATATGTGGCTAAAGGAGTGGTGTAAAGGGGAAGGCTTTGGATATATTAGTCACGATGTCAGTAGCTGGTCCAATGAAAAAATGTACAAAAGAGATGGTTTGCATCCATCAAAGAAAGGAACTGAGTTACTCGGCTATAAATTCACAGATTATCTGGAGGAATATTTAAACTAAACAGCAGGGACAGTAAGTTAATTGATACAGAACATCCCTGTCCCCGGCAATCTAAAAACTATAGGGCTATTAGTGCATGTAACATAGATGTGTGTGTGGACAAGAATATCAACCTTGCTGTCAAGCAAAATCAAGCTTTCAATAGCGAGTGCCACACAAAGTACACTAACCAAATAGGAGGTAGGACAATAGGGGAACTCAGGCACCACACAGGTTATGTAGAAAGTAAACACAGGGTCAGTCATAAAGGACTCAAATGTCTATACACCAATGCACAGAGTATGAACAGCAAACAGGGTGAACTAGAAATTCAGGTTAATGAGGGCAGATATGATATTGTTGCCATTACGGAAACATGGTGGGATGAAACCCACAAATGGAACACACAGCTAGAGGGATTTAAATTATTTAAAAGAAACAGACCAAATAAAAGAGGAGGTGGAGTTGCTCTCTATATAAGAAATAACTACATCTCTACAGAAATAGAGCACAACAATGATGAAAACTGTCTTGAATGCATTTGGGTCAATATAAAAGGGAGAAAAAATGACATTGCCATAGGTGTATACTATAGGCCACCCAACCAGAGGAAATAGACAAACTTTTTGCTAGTCAGCTAACTAAGGTATGTAGGAAGCACATCACAATAGTAATGGGGGACTTTAACTACCCTGACATCAACTGGGAGACAAACTCTGCACCAAGTGGAAGATCAAACAGATTCCTGACAAACCTAGCAGACAACTTTGTCTCCCAAAAAGTAGAGAAGGGAACTAGGGGATTAGCCATTCTGGATCTAATTCTCACTAACAGAGATGAAATGATAGAAGGTGTTGAAGCCACAGGAACCTTGGGAGGTAGTGATCATGTAATATTGGAATTCAACATTATGGAAGCACAAGCAATAGAACACAGTCAAACTAGAGTCTTGGACTTCAAGAGAGCTAATTTCAATAAACTTAGAGAGGGCTTGGGAAGGATTCCATGGATGAGAATCCTCAAGGGGAAAACAACTCAAGAAGCTTGGGAAATTTTGAAAAGCGAGATAATAAAAGCCCAGTCTAGCACAATACCAACAAAGAAGAAAAACAACAGCTCTCAAAAGAAACCAGCATGGCTGCATAAAGAACTCTCTGATAAATTGAAAGATAAAAAGGACAAGTATAAAAAGTGGAAAGAGGGGCACATAACTAAAGCAGAATATCAGCAAATAGTCCGAGCCTGCAAAGATGAAGTGAGGAAAGCTAAGGCTCATAATGAACTAAGGCTTGCGACCAAAGTCAAAAATAACAAAAAAAGCTTCTTTCAACATGTAAAAAATAAGAAAAAAGTGAAGGAAATGATTGGTCCATTAGTGGGTGAAAGTGGCAAGAAGGTGACAAGCAATAGTGAGAAAGCAGAACTATTTAACTCGTTTTTTGCATCTGTCTTTACATAAAGGGAAAAAACAGACCAACCTATCAAAAATAGTGCCATAAAAAACAGAATAGAAACACAAGTTAAGATAGGCAAGAAAATGGTAAGTGAGCACCTGTCCAGCCTAGACGAGTTCAAATCACCAGGAACAGCTGGATTACCACCCCAAGGTTCTCAAGGAACTGGGCAGATGTGATCTCAGAAACCACTGAACTATATTTTTCAAAGATCCGGAGCACTGGGGAACTAACCAGAGGACTGGAAAAGATCGATGTAGTTTCCATCTCAAAAAAGGGGAAAAAAATGGAGCCAGGAAATTACAGAGTATCAGCCTGACCTCAATACCTGGGAAGCTTTTCTTTGGAAAAGATAATCAAACAACGAATCAGCGAACACCAAGAGGCAAACAAAATAATACTTAAAAGCAACATGGGTTTTTGTCAAAAACAGATCATGACCAGACAAACCTTATTGCATCTTGGACCCAAGTGACAAAATTAGATGGATCAGAGGAATGCTGTGGATATAATTTACTTGGACTTCAGTAGGCATTTGATAAAGTAGATCACAACTACTACTCGATAAGATAGAAAAATGTGGGTTAGACAGCATCACCACCAGATGGATCCATAGCTGGCTGACCGGCCGTACTCAGCATGTGGTCCTCAATGGAACCGCATCTACATGGAGGGAAGTGTGTAGTGGGGTGCCCCAGGGCTCTGTTCTGGGCCCAGTGCTCTTCAACATCTTCATCAACGATTTGGACGAGGGGATAGATGGGGAAATCATCAAATTTGCAGACGACCACAAGCTGGCAGGAATAGCCAACACTCCAGAAGACAGGCTTAAGATACAGGAGGACCCTGGACAGACTTGAACACTGGGCGCTATCTAACAAAATGAAATTCAATGGTGAAAAAAGTAAGGTTCTACATTTAGGCAAGAAAAACCAAATGTACAGATATAGTATAGGGGGTACCTTGCTCAATAGTAGTAACTGTGAGAGGGATCTCGGAGTCCTAGTGGACAATCACTTAAATATGAGCCAGCAGTGTGCTGCAGCTGCCAAAAAAGCCACACAGTGCTGGGCTGCATTAACAGAGGGATAGAATCAAGATCACGTGAAGTATTAATACCACTTTACAGGCCTGGTAAGGCCACACTTGGAATACTGCATCCAGTTTTGGTCACCACGATGTAAAAAAGATGTTGAGACTCTAGAAAGATGCAGAGAAGGGCAACAAAGATGATTAGGGGACTGGAGGCTAAAGCATATCAGGAACGTTTGCTGGAATTGGATATGTCTAGTTTTAATGAAAAGAAGGACTAGGGGTGACATGATAGCAGTATTCCAATATCTCAGGGGTTGCCACAAAGAAGAGGGAGTCAAGCTATTCTCCAAGGCGCCTGAGGGCAGGACAAGAAGTAATGGATGGAAACTAGTCAAGGAGAGAAGCAACCTGGAACTGAGGAGAAACTTCCTGACAGTTAGAACAATTAACCAGTGGAACAACCTGCCTCCAGAAGCGGTGAATGCTCAAACACTGGAAGTTTTTAAGAAGAGACTGGACAGCCATTTGTCTGAAATGGTATAGGGTTTCCTGCCTAAGCAGGGGGTTGGACTCGATGACCTCCAAGGTCCCTTCCAACTTTATTATTATTATTATTATTATTATTATTATTATTATTATTATTATTATTATTATTATTATTATATGCAAATGATATTAACTTCAAACTGAGGAAATTAAAAATGAATTTTAAAATTTAAATGAATGCATTCTCAATTTAATGTCACAACAATCAAATGAGCAGAAAATAAAAAAATGAGAGAGATCATGTAAAGCAGACAACTGAACATAAGCTAGTGGAGACTCAAGTGGAGAAGGACTTACAAGAATCATTGAACATTGAAAAGATAACTCTAAGATCACAAAGTAAATTTGAGGATAAGGAAAAAGATTTGACAAAATGGATTGCTGAGCCGTTGGGAGTACCACAAGAAATGGGGAGACAAGGGATGATGAGAGAAATCTTCAATGAATGAAGGCGCAAAATCTTTTTACAAAGACATGATGTTTGATTTGTCTACTATATCCACAACAACATTTACAAGATTATGGAAAGACTCTTTGATGCAATGGAATATATTGATTGGGAGAGATGCTTGGCAAAAGAAGAGGGCTAAAGTGAGAATTGAGGAATTAGATGATGGAGTGTATCAGAGGGAATATTTAAAAATTAAACACTTATTTGAATATGGCTGAAGAAATTGAAAGATTTTAGTTTAAGAGGGATGAACTCTAAGTAAGACAGTATCTTTTTTTCTTTTTTTCTTTTGTTTTTCAATATGAGAACTATAAAAATGTGTGGGATGATTAACATAAAGGAAATGTTTTAGATATTTAAATGTAATTGATTTTAAGAAAATTCCAATGGATAACTAAAAATGGGAAAAAATGTTTTGAATAGAGTTAAAAGATTAGATGATTGGTTTTATTAAATGGAACATTTAAAAATTAAACATAGGTTTAAGAAAGAATTTGGAAATAAGTGTATACTAATTCAAGAGGGATACGTGTTTTAAGTAGTATATTATCTTTTTTCTCTCTTTTTTTCTCTTTTTCTCTTTTTCTTTTTCTCTCACGTCTTTTCTTTTTCTATGTCTTTCTTTTGTGTCTTTCTCTTACTTATTTTTTAAGATATGAAAATAGATTTAAATACTTTAAGGTAATTAATTCTGGGAAAATTTTAACCAGTAGAAATGTTTTGAACATTGTAGGGAAAATAAATTTAAATAAGAATTGTGAACAGGATTTGTGATGAGGCAACCAAGATGACCAGATAGAAAAGAAGCATGATATTGATGAGATTATTATTGGTAGAAATTTTAGAAAAATATATTTAATTGTTACCTATCAAATTAATAAGAATTGTATTAATTTAGGTTGCAAAGAGAATATTATTGGAAGAAGAGAAAATCAAGCAAAGTTATAATGTGGATTTTGGAATATAGAAATTAACTGATAGTGATTACTTTGTAAATATAAACCCAGACAACACGCTGTTTACCAAATATCAAGATGTTTATATTAAAAAATCAATAAAATATATTTAAAAAAAAAGAGAGAGGAAAGGGGAATTTCCACCCCATTCCCTCAGGGAAAAAAAAGCGGTGAACTAATTACTTGGGGGAAACAGAAAATTACAAGATTAATTTGGAATTAATATACATATATGGCTTTGAAATTTGGGGACTAAAAGTGCTTTTGAGACTTTAAAAAAAAAAGAGATTGAAAAGCTTTAATATAAGTTTGGATTTAAAAAGCTGGAAAACGGCGCTAATGACATCTAGTGGCGAATTATGGCACTACAATTTGTTATGCCTAAAGGAAACTTGGCTTGAAGCCCAGAGTTAGATAAGGCTCTTGCTGACCTTGGGAACTTTCGCTTTTGAAGACTGCAGCTGGGAAAAAGGAAAAAAAAAACTTTGGGGCTGCTTATCAATGTGGCAGAGACAATGAACTACCTTGAAACTAGCCTGCCTGAACTACGAATATAAATATTAACTGATTTTCAGAGCTTTGTTGTGGAACTATTTCCCTGCAGGAGAAACACACATCATTGCTTGAGATGATGGAATATTTTGGATTACAAATCTTTGATTGATGAACAATTTTTATTATAAAGACCACCTACAAAAAATGAAATGGATGTCCCATACTCAGCTTTAAATGGTAAAAAACCATCCCTAACACCTGTCCCCAAAGTCTTCAGTTTGATATACCACCAAGAAAATATGAAGATCAGAAAGAAATTCTCTCCATGTTGAAATCAATACAAGAGACTATTGCTTTAGCTCATGATGAGACTAGAAATAACACAAAGGAGATAAAAGAACAATTTTCTAATCTAAATTTACAAACCCAGAACATGACTACAAAGAAGGAACTAGCAAGGAAGGAAAACTGGAGGAAGCAGATCCAAAGATGGAGGACCTAAGGGAAGGAACTAACTGACAGATTCAGACAACTGAAGAACTAGAAGATGGAGCGATAATATCAGAAATGGAAAAGTCATCTATCAAGAATGCAGAACACATTTGAGGAAAAGGAAGAACTGATTGAATGGAAGATAGAGCTGTTAGGAGAACTGTGGGGAATTGGAGAAGGAGGGAGACTGTTTAATGAATATCAATGAGTTCGTTCTTCCAAAAATACTTTAACCAAATGGTCTTTCTTATTCCAAATAACATACACAAAAACAGAGGAAAAATTACTTGATGATTCAAATGCATTGACTTGTAAAGTTAGTTGGCAAAGGAAGAAAGCTAGAGTAAGACTGAAGAAAATAGAGGTTTTGATCCACTAGATGGGATATTATATTATTAACTAGATGTTTGAATATGATGGAGAATAGATAATTGCTAGAAATAGAAGTATTATCATAACTAGAAAGATAAGATTTGTAATTAGAATATTACATTTTGGTATGAGAAGGGAAACAGGAAAATGCCAAGAGTTTGAATAAGGGAAGCTTTTGGTTACCCAAATATAACTTACTCTGAAATTATAAACAATAGAGACATTTTGCATACTGAGGGGAAATTAAAAATTTTTAAAAAGTGAAAACAGGATACTGATTGGACATATGGATATTAAGTGCAAATGCAATTAAGATATGTTTTGGTTAGAAAAGTTATCTAAAACTGACATTATTGATATTATGAGAAAAATGTAACAAAGATGTTGATATTCAATTGTACATTTATTAATAACAAGAATTATATTTGCCTAGTGTGGTAAAACAGGTACTATCAGAAGACAAATGTTTGATGGTGTAATATTGGATCTAGATTGAAGAAGTTAATATATACCACTGAATTACTAATGGACCCAGGCAACACATTGTCTATTCAATATTTGACTTTAAAACTAGAAAATTAATAAAATATTTATTTTAAAAAATTGTGATCAAAAACAGGCCTCTGTAGCCATGTGGCTTGTATTCAGTCTTGGCTGCTGTGGTGGCCATTTTAACTCTGTGACTTGCCTGGGTCCAGGCCTACGAGAAGCCAGAAGCGGGTTGTTGTTTTTTTGTGCCTGGTCACATGGCCAAACAAGATCCGGTGATTTTTGCAGCCGGCACTGAACATTTGTTTTTGTTTTCCTGGAGCTGCGTGGAAGATTTGCTGCTTGCTGGGCTTGAGGACTACAGTACTGTAGAGAGCTAGAATTACTTCTGTAAGTATTTTAAAATATTCTTTATATATATATATATATATATATATATATATATATATATATATTATATGGGTTCATTAGTAATTCAGTGGTATATATTAAATTCTTCAATCTAGGCCCAATATTACACCATCCAATGCTTCCTCTCTTTTTCCGGTAGTACATATTTTCCCACATTAGGCAAATACAATTCTTATTGTTGTTAATACATATACAATTGAATATCAACATCTTTGTTACATTTTCCTAATAATATCAATAATGTCAGTTTAAAATATCTTTTCTAACCAAAATATCTTAATTGCATTCGCACTTAATATCCATTTTTTCAATTAATATCCTGTTTTTCCTGCTTTTAAAAAAAAAAATTAATTTCCCAACAGTGTTCAAAATGTCTCTATCGCTTATAATTTCTCATAATAAGTTATATTTGGGTAACCAAAAGCTTCCCTTATTCAAACCCTCTTAGCATTTTCATATTTCCCTTCTAATACCAAAATATAATATTCTAGTTAGAAATCCTATCTTTCTAGTTATAATAATACTTCTATTTCTAACAATTATCTATTCTCAGCCATGTTCAAACATCTGATTAATAGTATAATATCCCATCTAATGGGTCAAAGCCTCTATTTTCTTCAGTCTTACTCTAGCTTTCTTCCTTTGCCAACTAACTTTCCAAGTCAATGCATTTGAATCATCAAGTAATTCTTCCTCTGTTTTTGTGTATATTGTTTGTAATAAGAAAGACAATTTGATTAAAGTATTTTTGGAAGGACGCTCAGCCCATTGATATTCATTAAACAGCCTCCCTCCTTCTCCAATTTCCCACAATTCTCCTAACAGCTCTATCTTCCATTCAAGCAGCTCTTCTTTCTTATCCTCAAGTGTGTTCTGAGATCTTGACAGGTAAGATATCTTTTCCATTTCTGATATTATCGCTACGTCTTCTAATTCTTCGTTTGTCTGTCAGTTAGTTCCTTTCTTTAGGTCCTCCATCTTTGAATCTGCTTCCTCTGATTTTCCTTCTATTTTCTGGGTTGCTAGTTCCTTCTTTGTAGTCATTTTCTGAGTTTGTAGATTTAGATTAAAAAATTGTTCTTTTATCTCCTTTGTGTTATTTTTAGTCTCATCATGAGCTAGATGTCAACACTGCTAACATCGGATGTTTTTGCATTGACAACAAATGGAAATGTAGCCATCTTTTACCTTTTGCTTCTAGAGTTAGATGATGCTGGGAGGGAGAATGTGAACGAGAGTGCAGCTAGACATAACAACACTGGACCCAGCATGAGAAACAAGGTTATTATAATCAGAGCTGATAAGAAATTGGGCTGAAGAACGGGAGAGGAAGCTAATTGGGGAATGTGATTTATGACTGTTAATTGGAGGAGGGAATTGTGCTTTGATACTATGTGCTCGGGAGGGGAATTTAGTTTTTGGCTTTGATTATGCACTGCTGATGTTATGCTACTCAAAATAAAGATTCTTTAAAGTAAACAATGCCTCGAAGTTCTTTGAAGAGTTTCATCTGTCGGAACCATGACATTAAGGCAATTGTGTCTTGTATTGATTTTAACATAGAAAAAAATTCTTCCTGAAATTCATCAACATTTTCTTGTTGGTATGTCAAGCCTGGGGACTTTCGGGACAGGTGTTAGGGATGTTTTCTTTTACCATTTGAAGCTAAGTATGGAACATCCATTTTGTTTTTGTATGTAGTCTTTATAGTCCAATCTATTTAGGGATTTAAAAAGTTTCAGTCAATTGTCATTTGAACTCCTAATTATCCAGCCGGCTTATCAGTCTGTTCTTAAGTCTCCCCTCAGCAAATATAAGTAAAGTTCGAATTTTTCTGTCCAACACATCCTTTCTGTCCAGAGAGAGAAGAGCAGTTAAAAATTGTTCATCAATCAAAGATTTATAGTCCAAAGTATTCCATCATCTCAATCAATAATGCATGTTTCTTCTATAGGGAAATAGCTCCATGACACAGCTCTAAAAGTCAGTATTTATATTCATAGTCCAGGCAGGCCAGTTTTAAAATAGTTTATTGTCTCTGCCACACAGAAAAGCAACCCAAGAGGCTCCCCCCCCCCTTTCCCAGCTGCAGTCTTCAAAGGTGAAAGTTTCTGAAAACAACAACCCGAGTCTTATCTGAGTCTGGGCTTCCAGCCAAGTTTCCTTTAGGCATAATACATTGTAGTGCTGTAGTTCGCCACTAGATGTCATTGACACTGTCTTCCATCTTTTTACATCCAAATTTTATTACAAGCTTTTTAAGTCTCTTTTTAAAAAAAAACAACTCAAAAGCACTTTTAGTCCCCAAATTTCAAAGTTATATATGTCTGTTGCTTCCAAATTAATCTTGTAATTTTCTCTCTTTTCCCCCAAGCAATTAATTCGCCGCTTTTCTTTTCCTGAGGGAATGGGGTGGAAATTCCCCTTCCCTCTCTCATCAGGGAGGATTCTTCGCTTTGGGTGGTTTTTCCCCAGGAAAAAATCTTAAAGTCATAAAGAGAGGATAGGGTCTCACCCAGTTCCATCCACATTGCTCAAAAGATGCTGGTTAATGCTTATTTTCTTCGGTTGTCAGCAGCTTCTGACTGGTCACACAAATGTATCCAGTCCCGCCAGTTTGGAGGGCTTCCTCGGATCAAACGGAAGGGCCGCCACCCTCCTGTGATCAACAAGGGTCCCCTCCTCCTTTGCCTCTTCGGGGCGATTTTTGACCCTTTTTAGGGTCCCCAGCGGGGCGAAATCGAATGCGGAAGACAGAGCTCTGTCTTCCTGCACCCGTCATACCGCGACGTCAAACTGGAAGTCCTAATATATTCTTTTTTATTACTCTATAGTACCGTACTGTATTGTTTGTAATCACTTTGGGAACTGCTCTGCTTTTTATTGTTTTTGTAGTTACAGTACTTTGCAAGATAGTTTGTTTGCATTTGCCTGAAACTTATAGCATGTGGCTGCTGCTGCTCCTCTCCCTAGCATAGACCTACCACAGATTCTGCTGACACTTACTGGAAGGAAATCCCCCCCACCCCATTTTGGATTTTGCCTGGAGAGGCTTGTGCTGATCAGGGGCGGTGGTTTTTTTTTTAAAAAAGTTTTTAAATTTAAATTGCCTCCAGAAGTTGTGGGTGTTCCCTCACTGGAGGCTTTTAAGAAAAAACTGGATAGGCATTTATCAGAAATACAGTACAGTACTGTACTCTCTTGTGAGAGCACTGGATTAGACTAGATGACCTCAAGGTCCCTTCCATCTCAGTTACTGTTGCAAGCCGACAGTTCTGTAAACTCCACCCCCATCTCCCGCTGCATGCCTGCCTGGAGACGCTTAAAGCTAAAGGTACTTTAGTGGCAACTGCAATTTGGAGAGTTCTCCACCCCCACCCCCCTCTGAAGAAGCTTGAGCTGCTTAGCAACAAATGGTTTTTTAAAAAAAAGCCTGCTCTGCCTGTTTGGGAGGCAATTTACAATACTGTAGTTCCTGAAACCTGAAACAGCTGATTTGCAGCTGGAAACAGCCTGCAGCAGCAGTGGGAAAAGTCTCTCAATTCAGGCAGCCATCGGAGGAAATAATGTCAAATCTTCGTTCATTTAACGACCCATTTGATTCAATTAATGAGTTTGATTTTAAAATGTTGTAATATTGAGTCTGATTCATTTGACGATTACGAGCCTAATGGGCAGGGTCTATTAGGCTCGTACCTCGGGGACTACCTGTATTCACAAATGGAAGAAATATAAAATAACTGTCAATCTCCCTCTGTCTTGGGCTCCATGCAAGATCTCACTTCCTGGAGTTTCAATGATCATGAGAACGGTGAGGAATCAGCCCAGAACTACACGGGAGGATCTTGTCAATGATCTCAAGACAGCTGGGACCATAGTCACCAAGAAAACAATTGGTAACACACTACGCGGTAAAGGACTGAAATCTTGCAGCGCCCGCAAGGTCCCCCTGCTCAAGAAAGCACATGTACAGGCCCGTCTGAAGTTTGCCAATTAACATCTGAATGATTCAGAGGAGAACTGGATGAAAGTATTGTGGTCAGATGAGACCAAAATCAAGCTCTTTGGCATCAACTCAACTTGCTGTTTTTAGAGGAGGAGGAATGCTACCTATGACCCCCAAGAACACCATCCCCACTCTCAAACATAGAGGTAGATATATTATGCTTTGGAGGTGTTTTTCTGCTAAGGGGACAGGACAACTTTACCGCATCAAAGGCATGATGGATGGGGCTATGTACTGTCAAATCTTGGGTGAGAACCTCCTTTCCTCAGCCAGGGAGTTGAAAATGGGCCATAGATGGGTATTCCAGCATGGCAATGACCCAAAACACACAGCCAAGGCAACAAAAAAGAAGAAGCACATTAAGGTCCTGCAGTGGCCTAGCCAGTCTCCAGACCTTCATCCCATAGAAAATCTGTGGAGGGAGTTGAAGGTTCGAGCTGCCAAACGTCAGCCTCGAAACCTTAATGACTTGGAGAGGATCTGCAAAGAGGAGTGGGACAAAATCCCTCTTGAGATGTGTGCAAACCTGGTTGCCAACTACAAGAAACGTCTGATCTCTGTGATTGCCAATGAGGGTTTTGCCACCAAGTACTAAGTCATGTCTTGCAAAAGGGTCAAATACCTATTTCACTCATTAAAATGCAAATCAATTTATAACTTTTTTGAAATGCATTTTTCTGGATTTTTTTGTTGTTATTGTCTCTCACTGTTAAAATAAACCTACCATTAAAATTATAGACCGATCATTTCTTGTCAGTGGGCAAACGTGCAAAATCAGCAGGGGATCAAATACTTTTTCCCCTCACTGTAGATGCCTCCCATAGCACTCTAAAACTAATTGGTGCACCATCTAGAGACCCTGTGTGAGGGAAATGGACAGTTTTAAAATTTGAAAAATAAAAAATATTTAAAAACTAAATAAAAATTAATTTTAAAGAATTAATAAGCGGTAAAATTTCAGAAGATGTTAGTGTTCTTAATACATTGAAATCTCACAAACTTTAGCCATGATTTTAAATTTAAATTTAAATTTCTAGGTCGCCAAGATCAGCAAGGATGCTGGCTGCCTGAAAAGATTGTCAATCCATCCTGTAGATCAGTTTCTCAACCTTGGCAACTTTAAGACATGTGGACTTCAATTTCTAGAATTACACAGCCAGAATGGGGTTGAAGTCCACATACCATAAAAGTTGCCAAGGTTAAGAAACACTGCTGTAGAGATACCTATTATCACACCTAGCAGTATACTAAGGCCAATACTGCAAAAGGTTAGGGCATCATCTGTGATGTATACCTTTATTAACCTTACAGCTAAAAGTACAGAAGATGACATACAATAAAAATCACAAAAAATAAAATCACTGTTAAATAGATGTTTAAAAATAACAGAAACTAAAACTCAAGCAGGTATAACAAAAATACTGAAAAATACAGAAAAACAGAAATGTAGAGACACCATATCTGTTTTCCTGCTATCATATTCTGTATTAACTAGCTTCATTACAGTCCCTTGGAAGGAATGTGGACTTCATAAGTGTCAAAGAAAAAGGGAAGAAGGAAACAAAGTACACCATAAAGGCATTCTATTTTTGCATTTCCTTCTTATATCAGGAGATGGGGGTGGGCTTTTTGGTTCATGGATTATTCCTAGCAGTGAAGTTGAATATACTAATTTGAATGCCATACATCTAGTCGTATGAAATATTTCCTGTGATTCTTCTGATAACAAATATAAAATGAAGTTTTTTTCCTAAGTATTTGATTGGGTCAAATCAGTTAAACTAATGTGTATTTCTGAATAGCAAAAGGTTAATCAAGTTTTAGAAAAAAATGGTTTCTGATTGCAGTTTTTTCCCCTGACAGCAAAAGACTCACAGCTTTTTCCCTGCTTTACAGTTTCACGTGGACCTCATCCCACATAAACAGAAATATTCTTTTGTGCCTGAGTGGACAGCATGTTGAAATGTTTGACACTGAATTCCGTGAGCTCTATGCCATTTCAGAGGAGATTAATCTTTACAAGAAGTTGAACATTCCCTGTCCTTTCCGTCATGGTATTGAGAACCTTGGTTTTTCTTCGTCTACTGTGGCCCGGAAAGTTATCAACCCAAAATATGGACTGGTGATAGGTATTCCTCCAGGAGAATTGATGCGCCGTCAGAGGGATGAGTCACAAGAGAAACTTGAAGGAAGAGAAGAACAAAATGAATCAAATAAACGACTAGATAGTTTTCTTAATGACCTTATAACAGTCAAGCAGGTGCTGCCGGATATAGAACCTCCACTTGAGAACTTGAGCACAGCAGAACCTCAAAAGTTATTTTCCCGATTCCACTTAGACCTGAAATATAAATCTAAATCCAAAGAGTCTGTCTGTGATTGTAGGAAGGATGAATTTGCCGATAGGGAAGTCAATTCCAAACAAGGTAAGAGGTTTGCCAGTGGATTTTTCAGAAAGGCCAAGAGACCTCCACCTTTGAATGCTGATGCCAATTCTGCTACTAGTGAGACTGCTGAAGATTTGATGGGTGTGAAGGTACCAAAGGAATGCCATGCCAGTTTTCGTAGTACTGGAGACAATTCAGGTAAATTTTCCTGGAAAATATTCTGACTTGTTTTGTTTCTATCAATGAATGCATGTCACACAATCAGGCTTTCATTTTGAAAAGGCATAGCTTTTCCTTCCTTTCTCCCTCTCTTTTGTCTTTTCTTTTTCTAAATTTATCTTACTGAGCAGTAGAAATGTAGTATCCTTATTGACATTATGCATTAAATGGGAATAGGGTGGCTGAATGAAAGTATATTCTGGAAACCTGGCACTATCTTGACCTCATTCAATAACTTTGTTTTTAAGTGAGTTGTTTTTAAGTGAGTAGGACAGAAGCTAAATACAATAATCATCCTTTTGGTTTTAAGAAGGAAATAGATTGTCATCTAGAGTTCTATGAATATGAATCATATATATACAGTGCATGTCCTTAAAACTGCTGTAAAGGACTTCAGTTAGAATTGCTGATGCAGATTTTGGAGTTATTGACATTCAGGAAGTACCTCGAGGTACTGCAGCTGAATTTTAAATAGATTCATTTTCTCTTATTTGCTTTCTTACACCCAAAAGTGTGAATAAGTTAATTTTGGCTTCTTTATCCATTATTAATGGTAAAAGATTACATGGGATTAGGAACAAGATAAACAAGGTAAATCGGGGCAGGTTCATACCTATGGAGAGTGTAACTCTCATGCATTTTATCCTATGACAAATAGACTCCACAGAAAACAAATCCTTTTTTTGTTCTAATTTGTATAATGGTTTGGAGAAGATAAAAATAATACTGGAAAAGATCCATTTTGTCTTTTTAGTTTTCCACAATCTAATACAAATGAGATAATTTCCTTCCTAACTGCCAAGGAATTTGTGTGAGGGACTTAGAAAATAAAAAACAATTAGGCCACAAATGAGCTAGTAGCTAGCTAGTAATATATTAACTTTTGCACAAATCTTTGAAGTGACCTAGGGAGCCCCTCACAACATTTAAATTCTAGGGCTACAAAAGACACAGTTTAGCTAATTTCATATTTGTAGCACTACTTCAGCAAACTATGAGCACATTTTAATTACTGCTATATTTTATTCAAAACATTTTTTTCTTTTTTATACATTATAATTTCCCTAAATTCAAACACATTTAATTATCTAAAACATTTCCTTCATCTGAGCCATTTCAACAGTATTATATTACTTATATCAAGAAATAAAATAAAAAGTGGGGAAAAGCATACAGTATTATTTAAGGAATTCATCCCTCTTAGAATGACATATGTATTCAGAATCTTTTCTATTTCTTTAACCATATTCAAACAAATGTTTCTTTTTAAAATATTTTCTCTGGTAGATCCCATCATCTATTTTCTTAATTTTCATTTTGATCTTTTTCCTTTGACCACTATCTTTCTTGATCAATGTGTTTTGCTGAATCAAAAAGTTTTTCCATATATTCATGACTGTTGCTGTAGGTATAAGAAGTAAATCAAATAAAGTGTCTTTATATGAAGATTTTGCCTTTCCATTTTGCCTTTCTTGAAAATCTTTTTCTTTTTTTCCTTCTTTGCTTCTCTTATCACTTCCTTTCTCTCTGATGTTTTCAACATCTCTACATTCCATTTTATCCAATCTGTTTTTTTGTCCTCAGATTTATTTTGTAGTCTTAAGGGATGAGTTGTTTTTTCCATTTCTTGTAAATTTTCCCCCACTAGGATTAAATCATGTTTTCTTGCTTTGTTAAGTTCCATCTTTGAGTCTCTATTTTCAATTTTATGTCCACTTATTTGTTTTGTCTGCTCCTTCTCTGTTGTTGTTTCCTGGAAGTTTTTTGTTGTAGAGTTAACTTAGCAATAGATTGGTTTATATTTTCAAAGTTATTTTGGATTTCTTTGTGATTTGAACTCAGTGTTAATTGAATTAATTGCAGTATACTATATATCTCCTCCTGACAGGTGTTTATGTTTTCTTGGTGTGTTCTATCTATGTGTCTCTGATCCATGATGGCCAAAAGTTGAAGTTTTCCTTCTTATCTGCAAATAGCTTTAGAGTCCCGGTTAAATAGATATTTGTAATCCAAAGAGTTCAAAAAAGATTTTTTTCCTAAAGTTTATAATTCTCTCTTTGTCTGCAGCCCAGATTGTTGTCTTTTTTTTGTCACAGCTGTTCTTTGTTATTAAAGCTTTGAAGGTCACAAACATAGATTAGCTTTTCCCAGATTTTGGCAAGTTCTCTATGGAAATCATAACTGTCATAATCTTCATCCACCACTAGGTGTCAGCATATATTTAGTATTCAATATGAACAATGGTCTTTAAAATGAGAGTCTTAACCATTCAACAATTTTAAACTTGTCCAAAGTTAAATTTTAGCTTTCAAGTTTATAAATTTATTTCACTACCATATATTTTGATCCTCCATGGAAATTTTAATTCTCCGCTTCTGTTAGTATAAGGGTCGGGTGGAAGTCCCTCTCCTTCACTTTCGGAGGTATTTGCTTCTTGGGGATCTTTTCCAGGAAATTAAGTGTAGAATAGAAAAGGGAAAATCAGATTCCTCACCCTGTTTCAAGCACGCTGTTTACTGTTGTGCTGGTTAGTTCTTTTGGACTTCGGTTGCAAGTAGCTTGGGCTGATCGGTGAAATACAGCCTTTCTCCTGTCGGGTTAGAAGGCTTTCCCCAAGACGAACGGAGCGACCGCCATCATTCCAGAGTCACCGGGGCACCCTTCTTTCTTCGCCGCCTCTCCGGGGTGGCTTGGACCCATTAGGGTCTCCAGGCAGGACGAAAATTAGCCGCGGGGGTGCGGCGGTCCGCAAGCCCGCGATCAGTTGCTACCGCGCAGGACCAGAAGTCTTAATTACTGCTATATTTTAATTACTAATATTCAGAGACATTTGCCCCCATTATGGAAGGTAATACTTAAATTATCATGACTAATAGCCATGGATATTTTATCCTTCATTAAATATTTCTTCTTCCTTGTTAACAATTAGTTGTTAATTGTTAATTGTTAATTTTACAATAATATAGATTTGCAAGGGCTTATGACTTCTAGTTCCTTTACAGCAGCAACAAAACAATGTATTTTATATAAAAGTTGCCTCAGCCAAAATTTAAATAAAAATGTTTGTTTAGGATTCTCAACTCAGTTTATATATGGTACTGAAGTAAATTCATATGAATGTACTTGGTGACATTGTTTTTTTCATTCTGAAGAGGGATTTTTGTCTATACAGCTTTGTAATAAATGATAAATTAGATTTGATAAATTAGTCTGAAGTAAACATATATATAACCTACTTTGCAAAATATAATTAATGGAAATGTAAAGAATATTTTTTTGATAATAAAAATTACAATGCTATGTATGGGAGGTAGCAGATTCAGATCATAGGAAAAGCAGGCAAAGGGTTAAAGTTCCCTTTACATTTCACAGCTTATCCTTGTATGGAATATATTATTAAAACTTCAGTGAGTTGCAGAGTTTATGTTTCAGTTGACTGCTGTTAAGGCCTCTTTTGGAGATTGGCAGTCTATCTTGTTTGAATAGAAATCTTTATAGCACAAACTGCACACAATTTTTTAAATAAATGTATTTTGTTTAATTGACCAGAGGAGATGTAGCAACCCCTAGTGACAGAATTACAAAATAACAGGGGCTATGTTCCTATGTCTGCCTAGCTTTCCTGATAAATTTGTATTTGATATCTATCAGATAAGCTATGCTGTTTTCTACTCTCTAGCATATTATTATTTTTTATATGTATGTAGTCCAACCTTGTATAATTGGTGCTGTATTTCCATATTGTTGCCATACAAAGTACATGGATATGTCCACAAATTAACCAGTGGTCAGCTTGAAAGAGAAATCTATAAACTGGCATTAAAGTTTTTTTCAATGCTGCTGTATAGTGACTTAGTTTATATAACAGCACCAGTGTTTAATAAGTATGTTGATATAAAAGTTAAAGATCAAGAGTAATTGCTCAGAATTACTAACAACTGAATCTAATACTGACAACTGAATACTAATACAGCAAGATATTTTTATTCATCTTTGATTACAATACTCAAAGACAATGTGTGAACAGTAGGATTTTCTTCTAGGAGTCACAAGGTTGCTTGACCGGTAATTAAATTGGAATCTTAGATGAAAATATCTTATATATGGTGTAGACTTAATTCATCCTTGCCAATCTAATGGCCCCAGATGTGTTAATTTCGGCTTCATTAATTCCTTGATCTTTCCAAGGTCAAAGCAGCAGGTAAAAGATTAGTTGGAATAAGGTCCAAGGCAAAGCCTAAAAGTTTCAGCAGGTGGTCCAAGATCCAAAGTCAGAGTCATAGGATTCAAGAGTTAGTATCTGAGGCACACAGTCTGGGTTAGCAAATAGTTATTTCCAATGGAGAGGCTTGGAGTTACTGCGTCACTTAAGAAGAACCAATATGTTGCTCATTATGGGAGGGTGCAGCTTCATTCTTGCAAGGAAACTTGCAGACTACTTTTGCTCATCTTTGCTTGATGAGCCCTTGCACTGGGTGGACATAGCAGCTCAGACTCCTTCAGAGACCAATGGCAGATGTTCTTGTTGTTTACCAGACAGTCCCACTTCAAATGCCTGTAGGTCCTCAGGCAGTGGCTCATCCATTAACTCTAGAGCAGGGCTTTTCAACCTTTTCACAGATTGTACCACTTTTAGGACATGACAATATTTGAGTATCACCAGTGCTTAGCAAGGTGTCAAAAACTTGATGACTAAAAAAAGGGGGGGGGATTTTGGGTTTTACTGATTAGATTCATTTGCTGTTATAGAAATGGCTAGTTTATAATATTATGGAAAAGTAAAAAGTTGAGGTTCAATGTTAATGCTTCCTTCTACTGCAACAGAGGAAGTCTGTTCTTTTTCCCTTCTCCCCCTCACTTTTCCCGCCTTTTTCCTCCCCACTGTGTCCTACTATTTGCTTTTGTATTTTTGTATTTTATTCTATAATCTAATAAAATATTACAAACTGTAGAAAAAAAGTTAAAAAGTACCAGTTTTAATTTCTTTGGTGGCTGTTCCTTTGCTGAATCACTTTCCCTTTGCACCGACAAATGTATGATGAATTTATCCATGTTTATTAATATGCACCACTACCAGCTAGTTCAGGGGTCTTCAAACTTGGCACTTTTAAGACTTGTGGACTTCAACTCCCAGAATTCCTCAGCCCTCATGGCTGGTTGAGGAATTCTGGGAGTTGAAGTCCACAGGTCTTAAAGTTGCTAAGTTTGTAGACTCCTGAGCTAGCTGGTTGGCCCTTCTGAGCTCTTCCACAATGTAGTAAGAATGCACCCCCCCCAATCCCTTCCCTGTACCCTTAAAGACACAGGAATCAAGTGCAAAGCAAGAAAATAAACACAAACTCCATTTTTTTTTCCTCTTTAAGCTGCCTCAGGCGTGTCACATGTCACAATGTTGCAATTCTAGACTGAAAGGCTCTGGCAATTGTGAAAAGCTTTAGCTTTAAATTAAGCCAGTTTACCTTCAAAGAAAACTTTCTAAAAAGCCACAGACAGACTCAATTAAAGGGGTAAAACTAATTACATTTGTTTAAAGGGATTAAACCTTTCCTGTTGCCTTTTTTCCCCTTCCCCCACCCAAACCACATTCTTTTATAGCCTCTCCTCTCCCCCCCCCCTTTTTCTTCAGTTCACCTCCAGCTCCAAGCTGCTTCTGGAAGCGCCAATCAGCTGGAGCCCTGACGGCTCCTGGAGCTTCTGCCGAGCCCAGACAGTTCTGCAGCTGCAGCTGCCTCTCCCTCAGGCTTGGGTCGCTTCGGCTCATTCCCCTCCCCCACTACACTTCTCTAGGACAGTCGCATACCACCTGCCATGTGGCAAAGTACCACAGGTGGTACGTGTACCACTGGTTGAAAAGCCCTGCTCTAGAGCAGGCTGCTGGCCTGAGCTCCCTATGATAGTCCATATGGCCATCAGCTGGAAAAAGTTGATCTATCTAGCCTGCTATTATTTACTAGAGGTACTGTACTATACAGGTATTACAGTCTTTTGTCTGCAGGTAGTCCTCAACTTACAACCATTCATTTAGGGACTACTTGAAGTTACACCAGTACTAAAAAAGTGACTTATGACTGTTGTAGCGTCTCCATGGTCACATGATCAAAATTCAGATACCTGGCAACTAGCATGTATTTATGACATTTGCAGTGTCCCAGGTTCATATGATCACCTTTTGCAACCTTCTGACAAGCAAAGTCAATGGAGAAGCCAGGTTCACTTAACAACCATGTTACTAAGTTAACAACTGCAGGGATTCACTTAACAACTGTGGCATAAAATGGGACAAAACTCACTTAACAACTGTCTTGCTTAGCAATGCAAGTTTTGGTCTCAATTGTGGTCATAAGTTGAGGACTGTATTGTTAGTTCAAGATTACTAGGGAAGCTAAAATTGAAAACATTTGAATATCATCAGATTGGAAGTGTTCTATTGTAACTGACAGAAGCTGTGCAGAACTCTTCAGCTAAGACAGGGGTATCAAACTGCCAGCCCGCAGGCCAGTTGCATCATGCGGAGGCCGCGCCCACCCCAGCAAAAAAAGTCACGATACGTCGCGACGTCACGTGACGCAGCGAGTTTGACACTCGTGAGTTAAGATGTTCTCCATTAACAAGTCTTTTTAACTGGACAGCCCAGGGAAGTGATTCAGCCACTCTGCTTGTTTAAACTTTCATCTATGATCCTTTCCTATCATTGAAGTTCCAATAAACCAGAAACCTAATTAGCTGGATATACTAGTGCAGACATGTCAAACTTGCGACGTCACTTGACGTCGCGTTACGTATCGGAACTTTTTCCCCATTACCAGCAATGGGGTGGGCGCAGTTTTGTCGTGATGCATCTGGCCCGTGGGCCGGCAGTTTGACACCCCTGTACTAGTGGGTAACAATATAAATTACGGGGGGGGGGGTGCAGAATAATTTAAAATTTATTATTTAGAGTGTGAAAATGGCAAACAAGGAAAACAGTAAACATCTGTCTCTTCCCCTCTACTTTTCTCTTTCCAACACTAATTTTAAAGGATCTTGTTCTGAGCATTTACCTAGTTAATTCCCAAAGACAACTCTGAAATGTAAAAAATAATCTTATTAAAAGAGTTGGCCCGATTTGCTATCTTTGGTGACCAAGAGAAAAAAAAACCTCCTCCTTACATGAACAAAAACCCATTGGACTGGCAATTTAATCTTTCTTAAGGACTTACAGCAAACCACCATTCTATACTGAGAATGTAAACTAATTTGCATTTTACACACTGTTCTGTTCTCTATTACCTTACAGTATCACTCTACAACAGGAGAGAGGGCCTTTGCATAGGTTCACCTGGCGTGACCTTTCCTAGACTTTATCATCATAGTCATCTTGCTTGTGGATCACTGCAATGGACTGTTCATAGGGCTGACCTTGAAGACCACTTGAAAGCTCTAGGTATCTAGAATGCAGCAGCACAAGCAGTTGTGTGGACACTTTAATATGGCCATATAGCACTTCTGCTATGCAAGTTGCACTGGATATCTGGGTGCAGTTCAAGGTGCTAGTTATCACCTATAAAGCTCCTTATGGCATAGGGCCTGATTATCTGAGTGGCCACCTCACTTACATCATTTTTTCCTTTCCCATAAAATCTGACAGAGGGTATGCACTTCATATCCCATCCATTAAGAATTGCACTTGATGGTACCCATGAAGCGTGCCTTCTCTGTTGCAGCATCTGCCCTCTGCATCCCCCATATGTTCAAACTGCCCTGACTGTGCCATTATTTAAATGACCTGTGCAACTCTTTAAATAAACCTTATAAACTTGGCTTTTTCCTCAAACTCAGGTTAGGTTAGGCTCTGTTCATCCAGATCATATTATGACATTTTTATGGTGCATGTTTGTTCCTCATGTTGTGTTCATATGGTTTTAGTTTTGGTTTCAGAAATGATGATTGGTTTTAATTTACCTATACAGTTCCCAGAGTCATTGCTGAGTTTAGCAGCCTTACAAATCTACATTGTAAAGAAATAAACAAATCTGTCTTTAAGCTTTTCAAGGAAGTGCTGCAATGCAGCAGTTGTGGCATTAGTGTCACATGAACAGCTTGCTGAATGTGTGGCTCAGGCTTCACCCCCCCTCTTCCTGTTTGCTCAGTTGGGGGCCTTTCCCAGCACCAATGCCTGTGATTTACTTGTAGGGAATAATTAGGCAAAATTGTTGGCAGCAATAAGCAAGCATCACAGTTGCTGGGGCAACAGCTCTAGAGGAAAGGAACAGCCTGGGGGTGATCTTAGGTGGAATTAATGTGGGTGGGCTGCTGCTGTCTTTCCTAAGTTTGTTCAGCTAGCATACCCAGGATGTCCAGCAAGAGATGAAAGGTGTTGAGAGGACATTGTTGAGGAGACATCAGGTTGAAAAAGTTGGTCTAATGTTTAAACGTGTTTTAAAATAACACTTCAGAACCAGAGAATTGTATACTCTTATCTATAATTTTTTTATTAAAGAGCCTCAAAGATACTTAACAATTCTCATGATATTTTGAAAGTTTTTAAATGGGTATTAAATGTACAAATTAGGAATAGCTGCAAGAAAGATGCTCAATAGTGAAAGTGTTTTTAGAGTTTGTTTCTCTTACCATTGAGTCAGGTGTACCTCAGCAGAAATAAAAAGTGAGAATCTTGTCTATATGATTCAGTATAGCAAAATATCAGTTTTCTTTTTAAAATATATATCTATTTTTAGAAACTTTATTTGTATATTTTCTACTACAGGTAATGTGAGTCCAAGTTCTCTCCCTGGGGGAAAAAGCAAACAATCAATCTGTGTGGTCTCATGACTGAAGAAAAACTACTGGAAAATTGGAATTCAAAAGGCATCTACTGGAATATACAATAAGTGCATTCTTTCAAACTTTCAATCTGACATCCTCACAATGCTGCATGTAACCACTGCACTTTCCAAGACAGAGCTGGGTTTGCCAGTTAAAACATACCTACTGAGTAAAAGTGTGTTCTGGAAGATCATTGCATAATGGTAGCAATATTAATTAAAAAAACATGACAACTTCATTTTGGATTTAACTCTATTGCAATGTAGCTGTTGAAGAGTTGGGTGGCCTTATAAATGTCTAAATAAATAACATGTCAAGGTGCTTTCCTTCTTTTAGTGATGTTGTTTTAGTTTGTCAGGCTTCAGATTAAAAGAATGTTGTTGCATCATTGATAATTGCACTGTATTTTATTAACTTGCTGGGATAAAAAATTAAAAACAAAACTAGTTTGAATAAAATATTTTTTAAATGTATAACATCTCTATACTTTTTTTAATTAAATCTTCTGTCCTGTTATTCATCCTTTTCAGTAATATTAATGTATGGATAGTCAGCCTTCCCAAGAGTACCATGCACACAGAATACCAGATGGGCCTACATTCATAGGCTTGAGGGCTATGAATTAGGGGGAAATGTTAACAATGAAATTACTATACTAATTCCTTTCATTCTATGTAGAACTTGACTCTTAAGCCAACATAGGATGTAAGAACAGGATGTAAGAATGGCTATTTAAATGAAGATCAGTACAAGAGATGCCTGCTGAAATGTACAAGTCAGGCAAAGTTCGACATAGCCTCCATAAATAGAACAGACTGTAATGACCTGTAGTAAACAATAAGTATTGGCTATTATAAATAATATTTATAATATTTAATTCTTCTCATCCCCCCTTATCCTTTTTTAAATGTATTTATTACATAGCTAAAATCTCCATTTAAATATCCACAGATTTCTACTGTTTTATGCCCTGTAGATACAGCATTATGTGGACTTTGCAACTTTCTACTTTCATACTCTATGAATAGCTTCAAATATGATATATTCCAGACCAATAGGCCAGGGGCTTGTACAATTATATACAGGAACAATGGCTGTATAACAGATTATATAAATGGCATTACATTGCATTTTCTGCCATATCTAGGTGGTGAATTTTCCTTGAGTGCATCTTCTAACACCTATGCTAATCAAACCACAAGATCGATGGATGGAGATACAGGTAGTCCTTGAGTTATAAGTGTAATGGAGCCTGCGAATTCCACTCGTAACTTGAAAACTGATAGAATCTCGTACCTCGAAGATCATTCCCTTGCTCGTTAAAATGCACGTGGCTCATTAAGTGAACATGAGGTATCTCAGGGTGGGGAAGGCCATGGAGGGCCTAGTGATGGAACATGCCACCAAGGCCTCCCCGACCCACTAAGATACCTCATGCTTCCCCCTCCCTTCCTGCTGCACTGGAATCACCTGGAAAAGATCCATTTCCTCTCTGCCAGTTCCTGCTGCCGCCTGGATCTGAGGCTGGGGGATGCTTCTGCGGCCCCCCCACCGCCTGATCCGGACTCCAGAGGCCTTTTCCAGGCCGCTGCCGCACCCCCACCACGGCCTGACCCAGGCACCAGAAGCCTTTTCCAGGCCACTGCTGCCCAGAAACGGGCCACTGGAGGGCTATGTAAGCATCCCCCGGCCTCAGATCCGGGTGGCAGAGGCCTGGAAAAGGCCTCCGACATCCCGATCCAGCCTCAAGAGGCACATGAAAGCATCCCCCAGCTTCGGTTCCATTCTCTGTTGCAGAGAACAGAGGCCTAAAGTACCATGAGATCACGCAAGATCAGTAGCGTGAGATCTCGCCCCACTGATCTCGCATGATCTTGCGTTACTTTAAGTCTCTATTCTCTGTGAACGCACTGAAGACCTGGAGCAGCCAACAAAGTGAAGGATCTCAATCTTTGCAGGGTGAGTATTGAAGGCCTGGTACCTAGGGAGACCCGGGCGGGGGTGGGGAGGAAGGGAATAACCAGGGTGAATGTTGCAGTGCCACTCCGGTTGCTTGTAAGGGCGAACGACTGCCGTGGTGCAGCAACATTCATAATTTCGGGACTTGCTCGTAAGCACTAGAGGGCGCCTGGGTGCCCATCACGTAACTTTGAACGAGCATTAAGTGAACGCTCGTAACTCGGGGATTATCTGTGTATATATATAGATACACACACACACACACACATTTATCTGGATCAGATAAATGGCACCTTGTTCTAGTTCTTTCAGATCTGGGGGCCATACTTTATTAAGCATTTTTGTACTGTATTTTGATTCATTGCTACTATGCAAACTTTTGTACTTACAGAAGATTCCCTCATTTTTTCCATCTATATCTTACCCACTTTATAGTGGCTGCCATAATGCATTATTTTTTATAAAGAATAAAGGGGGGCTTTTCACGTTCTCCTGAATTGTCTTTGAAACTTAGTATTTTTTCTAAAACTTTGTTTTAATTTCCCATGCCGTACCATCTTGATACATATTGTATCTGATCTTAATTTCATGCCTACTATCCCAATCATGCTTCTTTCGGGGTTGAGTGACAGCTGAGACATTGAGCAATGTAGACTGATTTTTCTGGACATTAGGCATTAGTAGTAATAGCAATAGCAATAGCACTTAAACTTATATACCGCTCCATAGCACTTTACAGCACTCTCTGAGCGGTTTACAAATGTCATCATATTGCCCCCAACAATCTGGGTCCTCATTTTACAGACCTCGGATGGAAGGCTGAGTCAACCTTGTGCTGGTCGGGATCAAACACCTGGCTGTGGGCAGAGTTAGTCTACATTACTGCATTATAACCACTATGTCACCATGGCTCCTAGTAATAGTAGTTCTTGTTGTTTGATAAGGATGTCCAAGAGCAGTAGGATTTTATTCTTTTCCCATTGTGCATTTTAATGCTAGCTTTTGTTGATTTGAGTGTTCCAGGACTCTTCTAGATTTTCTAAATTATGAGCTTAAAGTAATGTACCTTGGAGGACTGAAATGTCAGCTGAATATTTTAAATGTCAGGTCTGAATCCATTTATTATGTTACTAGACAACCCACACCCTGCTGGGTCATTGTTTCACAGATATTTCCTTACTCAAACATAAAACAGAATGACTACTGGTGGGCAAAAAATCAGTGGGAGGAGTAACCTCTAACTTCCAACAAGCTTCCTCATTGATTTCTTTGTGCAAGGTGGCAGGGAGCATCCTTATTCTGGACCTTTCCTTGCGATTCTGGAGACATGCAGTCCTTTCATCCTCTGTTTCTTCATTCTCTTCCTTATCACATCCTGACATTTGGTGTCATCTCTTGACCATGACCCTTTCTTTCCACATGGCATTATTATACTGATGATATTTTAATTTATTTTTACCACAAAAAATAAAACGGTACATTGCCGTTTTCATTTCAGAAAAGTTTAATTCCTGTCAGCTTCTCCAATGAGTTCTAGTCATTAGAATCACAGGACAGGACAGCAGGACAGTCTACCTGATCTCCAGCGGCTGAAGGAGGGGCCAGTCCAAACTCGGTTTCAGAGTAGGAAACAGTTGAAAAGTGAAACAAGATGGATAAGGATTGAGATATAGTGGCTAATGTATTTGACTGACACCAAAGAGATCCAGTTTCTATTCCATCTGCAACCATAGCACTAACTTGGTGGCCAACCTACCCCACAGGGTTGCTATGAAGAAATACAGGCAGATGGAGTATGTGCCTTGAGGGCCTAACAAAGATGGGATATATATACATGTGCATGTTTGTATGCCAGAGAAGAGACATGTAAAGCAATAAAAATATCCAGACTTTTCTTTGTGTACCTTAAGGTCGTTTCTTTAAGAGTCACATGATGAGTCAGTACCTTGGTTCTAGGTGGGGGAAGGAGCAATGGAAGAGTGACGGAAACTCACAGAATGTTCAAAATGACCATCATGTGACCACAACAGCACCCCAACCACAGTAGCAGATTGAAGTAGCTATAACTTTCCCAAATTTCATTTCCTTGGGAGTCAGGGTCCCAGATTTTGGATGCATTCTGTATTCAAAATACAGAATTCAAAAATTAATTCAAAACATGTTGCCCTATAATGCACTGTTTTGCCTACTTAATGGTAATGAAGAGAATTTTAGTAGTATGTAGAAGATGTAACAGCTGGCCAATTTGTTCTTCAGGCATTGCGAGAGCTATTGTGCTGTTACCTCAGAACATCAGATGACTAGGACTAGAATTGAATAGCATTCAAATCTTCACTCAGATGCCTAGCTCATTTGGTGGCTTTGAGCCAGCCTCTATCTTTCATTTGGATCTACGACTCAGAGTTGTTATGGTGACAAAAACACACAAGGGAAATTCACATATTGCCTTAAGCTCCCTGGAAGGGAGGCAGGATTTAAATATGACAAATAAACTATATAGTGTTGTAAGCTATATGAAAACTATCTGACTGACCGTGATTAACAAAACAGTTTTCTAACAGAGGAAGGTTCATTTCCTCCTTTCACAGTATTATAAAACTTGGATCCCCAGTTTCCTTTGCTGCTGATGTTTGCGTAATCTATTGCTCTCATTTATTTCAAGACAGGCTAAACCACAAATTATTTTAACATGTAGCAGTTACTATCCTATATAGAACAATAGTGACACACAGTGGTTAAAGAAAAACCAGCATTTTTTCTTCCCATGAGGAAAAGCAATACAACAAATGCATCAAACTTATCATATTTCAGTGAAATCAATCTTCAACCTATTGGCAATATAAAAATTTAAATTACAAAAAACTATTCTCCAGGCATAGGCATATTACAATAGTAATACAAAATAAAAACTATTTGCCCAGTGGGTTTCATTTAATCAGGAAATCAACTTTTACTAAACTGATTTCTTCCAATTATAGAGATCATAACTTCTAGAATTTTCAGCCAGGACTGTCAATATAGTTAATTAGGAATTATGGAAAAATGGATTAAACCACTCTTTACATAGTAGTCCTAATGAAAATCACACCTATTCTGCATATCCATGATATTTCTTTTAAAAAGTCCTAAAAGGTCTTCAATACATACAATTAATCTAAAACGCAGCTAGATTTTAGGTTAGCAATATCTCATATTCTACACAAAATCTCAGATAGTTCAACAAATTATTCTAACTGTATTAAGAAAAATGTTTTATCAAGGCTCTTTTATCTTCTGAGTTCCTTCAATAGAGTTATGTTTATTATTTATCTATTTGCTAATTTGTACCCTGTCTCATTCAATACACTCCTGGTAGCTTTCATAAGGATCACAAGAAAGCAACCTCTAAAATAAAATAAAAAATCAAATTGAATTAAAACAATTAAAATTAACATTAGTTTTATTATAGTAAAATATTGTATTTATTTATAATATACAATATATCCATTATGCTATGGTAAATATTAAAAAATACTAAAAAGGAACCAGCAAAGGCATGATGATAAAGTACTGTTTTTACCAGGGATTGCTGGACAAGCTATTTTACAGAGAATTCCTGCCCCTGGATCTGGTCCCTCTCACCTATCAAAGACCGGGGATCCAAAGCATCCTTTCTGAGCTGATTGCACATAAAAGACAGATTCTGCACAAGAAAACCATCCAATAGGTAATCTGAATCCAAGCCATAAAAGGCTTTATAGGTCATAACCAGCACTTTGAACTGCATTTGGAAGCATAGATGCAGCCAGTGTATAACCTACAATACAGGTGTAATGTGATGGTTCTCATCCATAAGCAGCTTGTTGCATTCTACCAATTAAAATTTCCAATTTCCGAGTCACCTTTAAAGCTAGCCCCCACAGAAATGTGTTGTGGTTGGCAAACCTAGAGATAATGACTATTGTTGCCAAGGTCATTGGATAAATTTGCCTCTGTTACTGGACAATGTGATTTAACACTGCCTTGACTTGTTCATGATGAAGGAACACTATTCACAAGTCATCTCTTATAATAATTAATAATCTGAATAAATAAAAATAACTCCTTTTATCAATACTGTCTCTACCACATATTCAATTACACACAAGGCCTCCTCTTTCCCTCCTTAGGAAAATTAGCAGAATCCTTAGAGCAAAAAAGTAGTAGGCATGGGGCAGCATTCAGACGCAGGCAAGGATAGAAAGTCCTTTGGAGTCAGCATCAGTTCTTAAAAACAGATCATGCTAGGCAAACCTTATTGGCTTCTTTGATAAAGTGACTAAATTAGTGTATCAGAGAAATGCTATGGGCATAGTGTACTTGACTTCAGTAAGACATTTGACGTAGCATACTTCTTGGTAAGATAAAAAAATGTGGGATAGACAGTACCGCCACCAGATGGATTCACAATTGTCTGACCAACTGCACCCAACTTGTAGTCCTGAATGGAACTACATCTACATGGAGAGAAGCACACAGGCCGGAGGGTTGGACTAAATCATGGAGCTAAATCATGATGAACAGTTGAGGGAGCTAGGTATGTCAAGCCTATTGGTAAGGATTAGAAGGGACATGATAACTGTCTTCCAGCACTTGAGGGGATGTCATAGAGAAGAGGAAATTGACTTATTCTCCAAAAACACCAGAGGGCAGGAAAAGAAGTAATGGCTGGAAGCTTGTTAAAGAGAGATCCAACCTAGAAGGAGATATTTTCTGATATGAGAACAATTAATGGAATAGCTTGCCTCCCAGAGTCGTGGGTGCTCCATTACTGGAGGTTTTCAAAAACAGACTGGACAATCATTTGACTAAAATGATATAAGGTCTCCTGCCTTGAGCAGAGGGTTGGACTAGAAGACCTCCAGCCCTATGATTCTATGTTCTGTATCAGTTAATATCATGGTTAGAGCAGCTCCTCCTAGGAATAGAATAAATATCTCCATTTTAGGACTGGCAATCCTATACTAATTTTTTTACCTCAGCCTATTGCCTTGGAGTCTAGGAATTTCTTGGTTACTTAAGCAAACTAGTACTGTTATTTATTCTTCCAACCTGAATTCTCATCTTTCCATTTCTTCACCTGTTGTCCTTGCAAATAATTTACCTCTTTTCATGGTGGAGTTTGAGAAATACAATTTAAACAATGATTGGCTAGAAAAATGGTATATAAGTCAAGAAGATCCATTGCCTAGAATTCAGATTATGCAACTTGTGAAGGCAAAAAAAAAATGTCATCATTGCATTGAGAAATGCAGTTGTAGGCCTTCATGGTGGTATAATGGTTAAGGCTCAGGCTAGGACTTGGGAGATTCAAGTTATGTTTACCCATCACCTTAGACGTTCACTGGGTGATCAAGCCCAACACACCTGAACCAAATCAAGAAGTACATATTTCAGTACACTATCGTTAATGCTAATGTCAGATAACTGTAGACCAGGGGTGTCAAACTGCCAGCCCACGGGCCGGACACGTCACGTGGAAGCCGCGCCCAACCCATTGCCGGCAATGACAAAACAGTCGCGATACGTTGCGCGACGTCACATGATGTCGCGAGTTTGACGTGTCTGCTGTAGACTCTTGGAAGCTGCAAGAAAAACTTCCAAGCCTAATTGATAAACATTTCACTTAGGTGAAATCGCTTTGAATGATCTCAAATGCTTCTTTCAAATATATATTGCCACCTGGACTGAGTTGCTATTTATGAAATAAGCTGCCAACAGATTTGCCTTATATCACTTAAGTGTTTACTCCCATCTCTGTGCATTTCTAAGCTTCTCCACAATCTTACTCTCCCAGATCAATCTACTTTATAGGCTTGTTCTTAAGGAAAAATATTGCAGGACATCTTCAGATCCTAAAGGAAAGGTGGGTAATTACATTTTATTTTTAACATATAAAAGAAATGAAGCAGGAACTGAAGGAATAAATCTCACAGATGAGCTCACCATGTCTGATTATGATTTCTGGATAATGGCAGCATCAATGACATTTGCTTAACTGCTTGCAAATAGATAAGATTTTTGACTTAAGCAAATAACATCAAATATTTCACAGTTCAATAATTTAAACATATCAGTCTTGATTAAGCCAAGTAATAGCAAACTGTAAGAATGTATACATTCAAGCTACAGTAAATATATAATTAACACTATCATATTTAAACTGAATGACTGCCATCAACAATGAAAAATATTTTTGCAAGTAGAAAATGTTCTTTAAAGACTATATGAATATTTTGACCTATAACTACTTACAAAAATGAAAAAGAGGATTTCAGAAGGAAAAAGCACAACTTCTGAAGGCCTCCAGTAAAACTTCATATTTCTTGTTGGCTCTTCTCTTGATAAACATGATCTTATAGCAATCTTCAAATCTAAACTAATATTTCAAAGTAAAAGCAAATGTTACATAAACGTGAATTTATCTAAATAATAATAATAATAAAATAATAATAATAAAATAATAAAATAATAAAATAATAATAATAATAATAATAATAATAATAATAATAATAATAATAATAATAATAATAATAATAATAATAAAGTTGGAAGGGACCTTGGAGGTCATCTAGTCCAACCCCCTGCTCAGGCAGGAAACCCTATACCAGGGCTTTTCAACCTTTTCACCGATTGTACCACTTTTAGGATATGGCAATATTCGAGTACCACCTAGCAAGGTGTTAAAAACTTGATGATCAAAAAAAAAAACCTGTTCAAAGTTGCAATTGCACTGAAATGACTTATGACCATTTTCACACTTATGACCATTGCAGTATGCCCAGGGTCATGTGATTTATATTTGGATGCTTGGCAACTGATTCATATTTATGATGGTCACAGTGTCCCAGGGTCATGTGATCCCCTTTTGCAACCTTTTGACAAGTAAAGTCAATGGCAGGGCTGCTGGTGGCCAAGTGCTAAGGCGGGACTTCCCTCCCTTCCTCCTTCCCTGCCTCCCTCTTTCTCATGCCCACCTCCTTCTGAAGGAAGAATTTGAACCCCCCCATTTTTTCTCTTCCATATATTCATCAAACAAGGAAAAGCCTCCAGAAACAGAAAAGACAAACTGCTGAGTGAACTAGCTTAAAAAGGCACATTCCCCTTTAAGAATTAGCTACTGGCTAGAAAGGAAAGTAAGGAAGAAAAAAAATGTAGTAAGTATTGGCTGACGGCTAAGGCAGCCTCCCCAAATGGCTCCATTCATAAGTAAAGGAATCTACAGGCAAAATACATTCAGGAGAAAAATACTTCAAAATCCCTTGCAGCAAAACTTACAGCTAACAATAGCAGAGCAATAGAAGCTAACACGAGACATCAGCCATCAGCCAAATAGAAATTGCCAAACACTCAAGAAAGCCCACATTGCACAAATGCACAAATGCACATTGCACATTGCACAAAGCCCACATTGCACAAATCCCAGAACTTCAAAGTCACAGAAGCACATAAGAATCTTTCCACTCTCCATCTCCTCCCTCTTTCTCATGGGGGAGGGTGAGCCAGAACTGAGCCTGGGCCCTTTGTCTCTCCCCAGCCACTGCAGCTCCAGAGGACTCTCTCACTGTAAGTCCTTGCCTGCGCTGGCTCTTTCCCTCCCCCACTACACTTGGCTAGGCAGGGCTGCGTACCACCTGCCACTTGTTAATGTACCACAAGTGGTACGCGTACCACATGTTGAAAAGCCCTGCCCTATACCATTTCAGACAAATGGCTGTCCAGTCTCTTCTTAAAACGTCCAGTGTTGGAGCATTCACCGCTTCTGGAGGCAGGTTGTTCCACTGGTTAATTGTTCTAACTGTCAGGAAGTTTCTCCTTAGTTCTAGGTTGCTCCTCTCCTTGATTAGTTTCCATCCGTTGCTTCTTGTCCTGCCTTCAGGCGCTTTGGAAAATAGCTTGACTCCTCTTCTTTGTGGCAGCCCCTGATATTGGAACATTGCTATCATGTCCCCCCTCGTCCTTCTCTTCATTAAACTAGACATACCCAATTCCAGCAACCGTTCCTTATATGCTTTAGCCTCCAGTCCCCTAATCATCTTTGTTGCTCTTCTCTGTACTCTTTCTAGAGTCTCAACATCTTTTTCACATCGTGGTGACCAAAACTGGATGCAGTATTCCAAGTGTGGCCTTACCAAGGCATTGTAAAGTGGTATTAATACTTCACGTGATCTTGCTCTATCCCTCTGTTAATGCAGCCTAGCACTGTGTTGACCTTTTTGGCAGCTGCAGCACACTGCTGGCTCATATTTAAGTGATTGCCCACTAGGACTCCGAGGTCCCTCTCACAGTTACTGCTATTGAGCAAGGTACCCCCAATACTATACCTGTACATTTGGTTTTTCTTGCCTAAATGTAGAACCTTGCTTTTTTCACCATTGAATTTCATTTTGTTAGATAGCGCTCAGTGTTCAAGTCTGTCCAGATCCTCCTGTATCTTAAATAAATACTTTAGATAGAATAATACTTTATTCTATCTTTAAATAAAAGGCAGAAGGATTCTTTTGAGGAGAGGAACGTTATAAGTATAAGGAAACTATATTCTAAATAATTTGTAATATGTTGTACATTTTTTTGTGCTGGTCTGTGACTGTAATAAAGATTAGATACTGGAATGAATGCCATGTACACACTTGAAGCTTAATAATGAAACTATTAATCATGCTTATCATGCATTGTGGAAACCTGTTTCATGATAAATTTGGCCAATCTGGCCAGTGACAAATCATGATCTGTAGAATCATGTAGCATAGCTATTGCAACATGATGCCTGATGGACAGGCATGTCCATAGTATTCAATGGCCTCATCATTTTCATTTAGGTGGAAACAGAATTGATTTGGATTTCAACATATTGAATATAATAATACAGCTCCTGAAACCAATTAGTTTAGTTATTACCTGAATTGGACTGGTTTCAATGGGTCTACTCTAGATACAACTTTTTGGATCTGAGCTAATAGGCATGATAAAACATGCTTCAAAGCCTGGTAAAACCCTACCAGATGCATTTACGTCACATATTAAACTTTGTTCCAATTTACTTTTGTAAGTCTTGGGGGGGGGGGCACTAAGCAGCACTTTGGAAATTTTGGCTAATCCAGAAACATTTAAACAGCAAGCAACCTGACTAATGAATGGGAAACTATCAAAAAGCCTGAAATGTATAGACTACTAGACTGAAGTTAAAAACCATCCTTAAAAAAGGCAATGGCAAATCACTTCCAGGCTGACACATATGAGAGTTCTCAAACCATGAAAAACAGACCAAATCCGGCAATTACAAAAACAAGGGAGACATGAAAAAAGAACACCAACTCAATGGTGGGGATTAAGCAATGAAATATTACATAGCTAGGGGAAAATATGCAGTTCTATTTGAACATTGTTTCTATATATAAGGCTTATTTTTAAATGACAATTGCTTCAGACAGGAAGGCAGTGCAGAGAGTGGTGAGGATGGCTGAAAAGATCATTGGCAGTTCCCTCCCTTCCATCCAGGACATAGCCCATAAGCGTTGCTTGAGCAGGGTCCGCAAGATTGTCTGGGACACTACACATCCTCTTCATGATCTGTTTTCCTTGTTACCTTCTGGGAGGAGGTTTCATGGTATCCAAAGCAGAACATCCAGATTCAGTCTCAGCTTTGTTCCATACAGTATTAACCTTATGAACTCTAAAGCTTCCTCCTTCCGTTATGTATTCAAGGTGGACAGTGAATAATATTTATATGTTACTTATAGGTAAGGGTTTAGGTCTATACATATGTTGTATATAGTATGTTTTAAAAGTGTTATGTATGTGTACACTTTGAGAGGAAGCAACTAAATTTCATTTTTAATGTGTGACATTGTGCCCACAGGAAAAAATGATAATAATGGTTATCTATCTATCTAAAATTCTTTTGGCTATTGGCTTCCTAATTTTCATTTTGCTTTAGTTCTTGGATTTCATGTAAACTTCCTTGAATATAGTAATTCCAGTGCGGTCTCTTTGGGAATACTCAAATCTACCAAGTCACAAGAAGCAGAGCTCAACTCCAGAGGGATTTTGCCTTTAAGCTATATAAATGCATCCGCTGGAGGAGTTTATGGTTACGTTGCTAACTCGAAACACGAAGCTGGGGAGTTAGCAACGGGGAGACACTTGGCTTTTTTCCAAAGGTAACAAGCCAGCTCTGCTTCACTTGCGCTCCCTCCTGTTTGTTCTGCTAACTGGGGGCCCTCACCTCTGCCCTAAAACTTGCCACGACGGCACCAACAGCCGTTCGCGATCTCACGAAGTAAATCCAAATGGGAGGGGGAGGCGAGAGGACTCCCGTCAGTCAGGATTACACCGAAAGAAGCCTCGCGCTAAACGGTTCCCGCTGTCATAGTCACGCGGAGGCTGCCTGAGGCCACGTGCCGGATCAGCAACAAACGCCCACGTGGTCCCACAGCTGCGCAGAGCACTTGGCACTGCGCTTGCGCCAGGCTAACTAGAGGGCGAAAAGTATTGGAAGGCGTTTTTTAACAATTTGAGCGAACAAAGTGTGATATGGAATTGCATGTTGCCTTTTAATGTGGAAACAGCACAATTCCGGTTAGGAAACAAGTGATAGCGCTAACTGCTTTACTTACGCCTAGAGAACTATGCTGTTCTACGTTTGAACGCAGGAGTGTAATGGTGGCATTTTCATTATCTTAACCATTTCATTATGTTAACCGTTTTCAAGTGGTTAATGGGTGGACATACAAACCACCCGGCTATGATATTTATAAACGCGACAGGAAACATCAAAAGCAAAAAGTTCCAAATTGTAAGCCATAGGCGTGCTGGATATCCTTTTTCTGATTTTATAGCGGGTTCCATGAGTGCTGTGGATTAGTTACGGTGACGAAATATATAACCAATCATTTAGGTTTAGGAATCAAGTGGGTGGGACAATATGCAGTTTAACTTGAAGGACTGTATTTTTAGCGAATTAGAGAAAAGCCAGGAGAAAAAAAAGTCGAAAGGTTCAAGTTTAAAGCAATATACGTACTTAGCTTCACCAATAAGACCCCGGATGGTTTACACACCGTCCAATAATTATCACAAGCTTAGAAGGCGGAGTTAAAAGTGATAGACATAAACGTTTAACCATTGTATCGTGGGATAGTTAAGCAGTTAGCCAATGGAAAAGAGGGGGAGGCGGGAGAAAGGGGAAGGTCGTATTAAAGACAGCCAGGGAACGAAACCAATGGACTCGAGCGTTATTGCAGGGCTACCAATAGGCGACTCGGAAGGCGGGCCTCTATGTGTTTAGGTTCGTGCTTCTCCAGGGAGTGAGACGGCGGCGACGGGGAAAGTTTATTTTTTTTGGAGGCGGCGTTTCCCTCCACCCCCTGCCATTTGTTTGGATCTTGAGATAAGCTAGTAAGGCGGGTAAAGCGGCTCCTGCAGAAGCGCCAAGGAGCAGGCGGTGGGCTTCGCGGCTGCACCGCGGCGAACGGAGAGGCGACGATCGTGGCTTCTTATGGGTGAGTGGGGACGCAGGCCTCGGGGATACGGTCCGTGTTCGTTTCAGTAGCCGGGCGTCTTGAGGTAACGCCATGGAGCCTTTCCACGGCATCCTCGCCATTCCGCCGGGGACGACATAAATCCTGAACGGAAACGAACGGCTGCATCGCTTCCATTTCCCCTCCCTTCTACTCGGTCGCGACTCGTATTTTTCACTAGGTTTTTTTTTTTTTCGTAACAGGAGGGTTTTTCTTATTTACCGTCTGTAGCCGCAAAAGCTTCACTCAATCGGAGCTATTTGGCTAGTGCGGGGGGGGGCGGGGGGCTAGAGGCGTTTCCGCAGCTGCGCGTGCGCACTGACGGCTTATCTGAGGGTATTCGTAGTAGATCGAGTACTTAAAGGAACGGTTCCCCTCCCCCCCCGCGACACCTTTTTTTGGTGGGGTAAATGAGCCTCAACACCGGAAGAAAAGTTTCCTATAGAACCCACGAATGGGATTTCCGTAGCACATTGAATAGCTTCCCGCTTGGAGGAGTAGCGAAAGGAGCTAGAGGTTTGCAAAATCGTCAGCAACATACCGGCTCCTTCACGGTTTCATCCGCTTCTGGACCCGAGTTTTGCACGTAGGACTATCAGTGAAGTCCGGGAGTTGCTTCTGAAGCCAGCCGAGTAATCTGAATGTTGGTGTAAAGTCTTATTTATAGCATCGTTGGTTGCAGCAATTCCCAGTCCTTTAAATACGGCGTGAAAAATGATCCTAAAAGATATAAATGTCATCGCCTGGCGCTCTTTCTGTTTCCTTCTTCCCCTCTTCTATCAACAGGACTCTCCCTCCACCAAAGGGCTAGTCGCTGCCTCTAGTGTAGCTAGTTTAGAGCATTAGCTTGTAAATATTTGGTCCTGCTAAGAAATATTGGAACTGGTACATTGAAGGCAGCATGTTTCTCTCAGTTGTACTAACGACATGGAAGAATGAAAGTCATAAAATCGTTTAAATGCAGCACTATAGAGTCATGCTGGATCAACATATGCAGATAATGGGATGATAAGAAAGAGGTGTAACAAACGTCTGATGAGTTCCTTCTGATAATATTAAACGTTTGCTGAGGCAAGATTACTACCTGCCATGAAGAAAAGTGAAGCTTTGGGTGCTCTTTTCCCCTTTATGATCAGTAGTATGGTGTTGCACCTTATCAATATAATAATCAACTAGTATGAAGGTGCAATTAGGAAATTACTGGCTGCATTGGCTAGCTTTAAAAAAAAATTAAGGGGAAGATTCACCTGAAATTGAAGAGTCAGGTTGTGTTAGGAAGAACATTTAGTATTAGCACAGTTCCCTGCAAACCAGAATGTAAAACTAGTATTTGCTATGTTAGCAAAGATTAAAACTGATGTCAACTTTAAGGGATAATAACATCCCTTAATTATTGCTAAATATGGAGTGAAAGATTGTAGAAAATAATACACATTCACTAAATTGGATCCTGCTCTCCTGTGTTGCTTAGATAAGAATTTGTTCTTTGCTTGCATTTGTGTTATATGCTATAGAATTCTGTAATTGTCTTTTAGTCATATAACATAATTGGAATCACTTTGGCAGAAAATACCTTTTAAAAAACTTTCTGGAATGCAAAAAAATGTTTCTTAAAAGATCAAAAGGTTTGGTTAAAATAAGCAACTTGCTTATGAATCCAAGTACAAATTAAAAATGATATCTAAATCTCAAAATACAAATGCGCTGCTATGAAACTGTAGTTATTTCTCTATATTCTGGATCATCTATGTTTCCCTCTTCTTTTACTTGCTCTACATAACCATTACACAGAATCACCTTACCAAATTGGAATTCCCCACAGTTTTTCCTATATCAACTTGTTCTGTACAACACTGCCTATCCAAATCCCATTTTTCTTACTCTTTGTATGTTTGGTTATGTCATGCTGCTTCCTCTTACTGATTCATCCTGCATGCTTCTCAGCTGTCCCTAGTTGCCCTGATACCATCCCAATTTACCCTTCTTCCCAAGCAGCAGTAATAGAGTTTTTCTTTTTGTTGAAGGAAAGTGAGATTTTAGCCAAGAATTGCTGATCTCCCCAGATACCCGTCATTTTACTTTTTCAGCATCTATATGGCCTTCCTGGATTTTGAGGCATTCTGTGGGATGACAGGTTTTTGAAAAAAATCTCTTTAGTTTGAACTTATTCCTAAGTTACCTGATGATTAAAAAATAAAATGCTCATAAATATCACAATGCATTTCACGTACAAAGGGAACATTAGTTATCCCAGTCTTAAACCTTGTAATGTGTAAATTATAAAATGTTTAGAGTAGCTTTCTCTGACTTAGAAAAGTTTATGAATCTATAGTATATCCATATACTACAGATTCATAAGCTTTTCTAAGACGGAGAAGGCTACTCTAAACATTTTATAATTTACACATTACAAGGTTTAAGACTGGGATAATTAATGTTCCCTTTGTACATGAAAAGCATTGTGATATGAGCATTTTATATATCTGTATACTACAGATATATATTTTATTTTGAATGTAAAGCAAAGAGAAAAAATGTGTTAACATTGAATTTATAGTTAAACTTAAATGTTTTTTTTATTCTTAAAATGGATTATATAAAATCTGTAGATAATTGAAGCTGCTTTTGATGAGACCATCAGGATTTTAATGCAGGTAAACAATTTACATGATTTATTGGTTTGTTTTACAGATATATACCAAATTATGAAGTTAATAGTTTCTTTTGAAAAATTTTATCAGTTAAACTCCTGTTATACTAATTAAGATACATATAGGATACATTTCTTGTTATCCAATACGATTTTGTCAACATCTATAAGTACATGCATTTCCTATGTTGTGTTTACATTTTCTCAGTCAGGAAAAGCAAATTTTGCAAATGCTTTTGGATAGGTTTTTTGATAGAAAGCATCTATCTAAGGGAAGTTTTTACTATGGCATTACTAGGATATAAAGATTTTTCTACAGAATTACTCGCTATGTCTACATATGGTAATCTCTCTATTTTGCTTAACTCATGCTTGTGCTCCATTGCTGTGCAAAGGGAATGACAGTATTGGTGACAAAATAGTTGCCTTTTGATTGATTTGCCACGGACTTCATTCTCTCCCTCCCTCTCTCTCACACATACACATACACACACAAACCAAATAGACAGTGGATTGGATTCAAATTAAATTTAAGATTAACTGTATTTAATGTGAACATTTTACTAGTATTAATCCTCCCTTTCATACTAAAAGCCACAATTTGGCAGCAATGTTTAAACATCCATAATAGCTGCTTTTGGAGGGCTTTATGTGGCCCTGGGACTTACACCTCTGTAGTAATAAGCTACAGCAATTATATGATGTGTTTTACATAGATCAGAGTATATTGTAGAGATGAAAGTACGTAAGATTAAGTATCACGTTTGTTAAATCACTATGCCCTCTAGTACAGCTATGTTTTAAAAGTACTGTTAACTGTACAACAATCTATACAACAGGCCTTGGCAAGGTGGGCAGCATACAAATCTAATAATAAAAGGTGTATCTGACTGAAAGTGGACTGAGATGGTTATTTCTGTATTCTGATTTCTGCTGTAATTGCTGAAATGGACCAGCTTTTTCTTTTTATTTGTGGCTGATAATTACTGATTGATTAGATTTTGATTTCATTTAGTTTAGGTGCTGCACAACTTCAAACAGATCTGGGTAACTCGTAATATTATCAACAACGAAAATGCAATACAAAACAAATTGGGCATCCAGTCACATAGTACATAGTTCTGAATGGTTTTCAGGGCTGCCTTGAATAGTTCTGATCTCTGGAACAGGAACTTCAATTTGATTCTTCTTATTAATGGCATTTTGCCAACTGCCATTCAGAGTTCATATCATGGCTTACTACTTGGCATCTTTAGATTGCTTATTCTTTCTTTTCTACTATGGGATATAAATTAGTTCTCCAATATGTGGAACTTACTGCTTTTAATAGCCGTTCTATATTTTACCAGAGTATTTATTATTGTACAAGATAGTCCTTAACATACGACCAGATGCTTAAAGATCGTTCAAAGTTACCACTGACTTGAAAAAAGTTACATATGACCTGCCCTAAAAGTTATGACTGCTGTACTACCCCAGCAGTCACATGATTGCATTTTGGGCACTTGGCAACTGACTTGAATTCACAATCAGTTGCAGTGACCTGTAGTCATGTGGTTGCAATTTGCACCATTTTTTGCCATTTTCTGGGGAAAAAATGTCTATTGGATAAGCTGGATTTGAGCATATAACCGCATGATTCACTTAATGACAATGCTGACTCACTTAATAACTGCTGTAAAACAGTTGTAATATCAAGTCCAATCACATGATGACTTGTGACCACAATGCCTTATGACCAAACTTCTGAGCTCAATTATGGTTATATGTCAAGGATTACCTGTATGACAATTCATAAAATAGTAACGTAGTGCATAAATGTCTGTTTTTATGTTTCTTTTTCCAAATCAACAATTGTGTTACTGTTTTCTTTAAGATGAAATGTATAGTACAGTACTTGTCAAAATAAAACTAATATTTATTGTGGTGCCTTGTTATTTCAAAGACTTTTAGAGTTGAAACAACATTATTAATAATGGTGAAGTGTTATTATAATTGTTCCCTTGTTATGAACAATAGAAAAATGGTGGTTTTTTTTTTTTTTTTTTTCTCTACAGTAATTTGATTTTTGCACTGAATGTAGCCAGGACAGGTCCTAGTGGGCTTCAATAGCCCTAAGAAGCTGTCAAGGTAAATTGATTAAAATATAAATATATAACTGCATAAAGTCGAAGATATGGAAAATATGTAGACAACACTGGTTTTTATACTCATTTCAGATGTGTGTTTTTTTTTTGCTGAATATATTGATTATAATTTAAAAGTGTTCCACAGAAGAGTTGTTTGTCAGTATAGAAATACTATTCTTTAGCTTTGGCTATACTGAGTGAATACAAAGATTTTACTTAAGACAGATCTCCAGATCAGTATTAACGTATTAAAATGACACAATCATTCACATAATAATTTTGCTCAATAGCTGAAATGGTGTAGTTAAAAGTATGGCACAGTATTACATACCTGGCAGTAGAGGATCAGGTCCTCTTTATTCTCAAGTGGTTGTTTTGAAACTTAAATATTTCCATATGTTAGGAAATTTAACTCCAGTTTTAGCTAACACAATAAAAAATGGTGGGGAAAATCTAAAATCTAGGTTGGATATGCCTTTTTAGAGCTATATGATTCCTTGCTGTTACTTAATCTTACAAAAAAATACCCCATATCTGTTACCATATTGCGTAGGTATTCCATATAGATTACCTAATGATAACAGTAGCAGTTAGTTTTCATAGGATTCTTGAAAGTTAAATTAGCCATAATGATGCTTTGGATATAATATTGCTTATATAATATGAAGGAAAGGAAAGAAGATGGGATATGTCTTCTTTATTTTGCTGTTCAATTCTCCATACTTGGCCAACTTTTTTTAGTAAGAATGCAGATTTAAAAAATAATGATTTATTAAATTTAATAGTCTGCCCAACTCCCAGCAACTCTGGGCCATTTACAGTTATAAACATTTAAGAACAAAAATCAATACAAAAACAGAAATATATTAAGATATTATGTCTGTTCATTAATCCATAGTGGAAGATCTAGATATACTTCTGCAGTAGGAACAAAGTAATTGTGAATAAGCTAAATGTTTGTGGGAGGTCTTTTTTATTTTATATTTTGTTTCACTTGATGGGACAGGATGTTTCTTGAATTTTGTAATTTAAGATTCTGTACCTTTCAAGCTTCTGGGGTCTGATAACTTCATTTTTACCACTAGAAATAGAGTTCAAGGTCCACAATCTGTATGACAAATATTAAAGTTTCCTACAAATTTCTTAAATAAATGATTAAATAAAATAGGTTCATGATTATTGTGGCCAATTTGTTAAGGAATGAATTTAATTAAGACATAATCTCCACCCCATTTTCAAATTTCTTGATAACATATGTGTGCACATTACACTTTTTCCCCTTGAATGGCCTTTTATTTTGCTGTGAGGTACTGGTATATACTGATTGTCCCACATATGAAAAGCCACATGTGGTATGAATTTGTAATAGTATTTCTGTATTATAATATGCAGTATAACTTATAAAATCTTATAATTTCTTTTTTTAAGGTATTTTCCTTCCATTCTTTTCTTTGGCAGAATTTCATATTTCAGCAGAATTTTGCACAGATTCTGTTCCCATGCAAACTGATGAGGGAGAAATTTTGGAAGAAGGCAGTTCCAAGGTCAGTGAAATAGTAGAATGAGGTTGTGATAAACTTCATTATTTACTATTCTTATGTGAATTTGATTTCCAGTTTGTAACTTGTTTTCAAATATTCCATGCACTGATGCAGATGAAATTTATTTAATTGAATCTAACCTAGACTAGCACAGTTACAGAAAAAAATAGTATCCCATAACATTCTGATTAGGTAATTATATGTGGGCTGAATGGTATGCTTGTACACAACTGGCAAATGAACCATCTATCCTCTCTTGCAGTCAGTTTTCTCCTCTTTAGGTGCCAGTAGCACATGAGTTAAACAGTCATTTGGCTGACAGGTTTTCAGTCCTCCCAGTACTACAAAAGAAATGTTACTAAAAAAATATATATCTTGCACTGGCATAGTAAAGACTGGTTTCTGGGGATTATATGCATTCCTTATTTTTGCCTGTATTATCCCTCTCCTCATGTAGTGAAGGTTGAAAACTGAAACACAGAGGGATATGTCTAGAGAAGCTCTGTTGTTGAAAAAAACTTTTCTTAAGACATTGTTCCTTCTTGTGTTTGTGACTGAGACAGTCCACTTTCTGGTAAGCAATATATAAGTCAGGGAGAGAATTAGTTTAGATCCAATAAGGCTTGGGTAGGTAACTCAGTTTTAAATTCACTCAGGATTCTTATATCTTCTCCCCATAATTACCAGATATTTGAAAAGGCAAAAGATTACACAGATAATTGGAAAGGAGGACAAATGGGAAGGAAAGAGGATGCATAACTGTTTAATGTTGACTGACAAGGGAAAGAAAGAAGCAGATAATTTACAAGGTCACAGTAACCTAACCCTAACGCTAAAAAAAAAGATTTTAAAAGTTGGACAATATTTGACTTGAAGGCTATTTAAAGTTGTCAGTGATTCCTCATTACACTGGACCACCATGGGGTTTCATCCAGATATTCTTCAGTATTTTTCTTCATTGTTTGGACAAAGTTATGGAAGAAATACTATCAAATTTGCAATTTACAGAATCAAAATGAAATGGGATCAATATTTGACTTGAAGGCTATTTAAAGTTGTCAGTGATTCCTCATCACACTGGACCACCATGGGGCTTCATCCAGATATTCTTCAGTATTTTTCTTCATTGTTTGGACAAAGTTATGGAAGAAATATTTATCAAATTTGCAATTTATAGAATCAAAATGAAATGGGATAGATCAAACTCTAGAAAAGATGCAGCTCAAAATGCCTTTGGTTGGAGGAATAGCTTGAAAATAATGAAATTGTATAAGATAAATTAACATTCCTCATTGGGGGGGGGAAATCTAATGTATAGATAAAAAATAGGGGATTTCTGGCTCTATAAAGTTGTGGGGAAAAGAACTTAGAATTATAGTTGATCACAAGATGCATTGTGATGTTGCTGTCAAAAAGGCAAATTCAGTTTTAGGACACATCAACAGAAATATATTTGCCAAAAGTATGAAAAGCAATTCTTCTACTCTGTTTTCATAGATCATATCCTGCTTTGAATACTCAGATAGCATAATATAAAAGAAAAATGTGTGTAAACTGGAATAGAAGCAAAGAAAGGACAATAGGGATGATCAGGGAATTAGAAACTAAGTCTTGGGAAGAAAGACAAAAAAAATGTTCAATTTTAAGAAGAAAATAATGAGAGGGATGTATGTTTCAAGTATCTGAAATAGTGTTGCACAGAACATAGCTCCAATCCTTTACCACTTACTGTCTTTCCAGTAAAGTAGAAATTGCTAGGACTAATTAGAAGTGGTCCTTGACTTACAACTACAATTGATCCCAAAATTTCTGTTGCTAAGCAGAAATTGTTAAATAAGTTTTGCCCCATTTTACAACCTTTCTTGCCACAGTTGTTAAGTGAATCACTGCAGTTAAGTTGTATCATACTTGTTAAGTAAATCTGGCTTCCCCATTGACTTTACTTGTCAGAAGGTCACAAAATCACATGATCTGGGATACTGCAACAGTCATAAATATGAGTCAGTTGCCAAGCATCTGAATTTTGATCACATGACCATGGGGATTTTACAATGGTCATTAGGTTTGAAAAACGGTCATCAGTTTTTTTCAGTGCCGTTATAACTTTGAACAGTCACTAAATGAACTTTTGTATGTCGACTACCTGTAGATATTCATTAACAACTTTTGTGGATTTGTAACACTGACATAAAAAGTTTAAGCTGCTGTGATAAACAACTTAGAATTATTATCAAATTGTTTTGTGTTACTTCTAGAGCAGCTTTGACAACACTGTTTATTGCTAATAATTTTTGAGAGGTTGCAGTCTCTAAAACCTGCCCTGTTACTTTGAATTTATGTTCTGATTAAACTTTAAATTTCTATAGAGTATTATTCTGTACTATCTAAAATTCACTCATTATGTGATAGTTGTATTAAGCCAGAAAGGATAGATAATTCCAGTGTGCAGGAGTGCAAACAAAACACTTAGCTTGAAACATCTTAAAATGTTCCTTTTTTCCCTGTGGTGTAGAAAAGTGCTGTGTTGAGATCTCAAAGGTCATTTTCGAGATTGAATAAAAAGGATTGCACTGTTCTTTATGGCATTGAGATTACCTTGTCTTAACGTATAGAATGTTATATTTGTGTACTAAGTTGTTTGTGGTTAATTGCTAATTTAAAGTATTTTATATTTTTCATCAGAACATTAATCTAATTGGGTTGATATTGTCTACTTGCATTAGCAGAACATTGAAATTAGATATTTTCCCATACAGGTAATCCTCAGCTTACGACCACAATTGATCCCAAAATTTCTGTTGCTAAGCGAGACAATTGTGGTTTTATCCCAATTTTTTCAGTGCCATTGTAACTTCAAACAGTCACTAAACAAATGGTTGTAAGTCGAGACTACCTGTAATGATTTTCTAACTAAAAAGCATTGATATTTCATTAAGATACTCCTTCCTATAGTCTACCAACTGGAGTAAATTGTATTAGGGACAGCGTAGTGTTGGAAGTCAGATACTAAAGATCAAGACCTAAGCCACAGTAGACCCTTGATTTATAACTGTTCATTTAACAATGGTTCAAAGTTATGAAGACCTCAAAAAAAGTGACTTATGATCCATCCTTGAAGTTACAACCGCAGCAGCACATACACACAATCACAATTTGGTTGCTTGACAGTTGCAGTGTCTTGTGGTCCTATGATCACGATTTGCGACCTTCCCAGCTGGCTTCTAAAAAGCAAAATCAGTTGGGGAATCTGGATTTGCTTAACAACCTTGTGATTCACTTACGAACCATGATAAAATGGTTGTAAGATAGGGCGCAGTCATGTGATGACTCGATGATTGCATTGCTTAGCAACCAAAATTCTGGTCCCAATTGTGATCGTAAGATGAGGACTACCTACACCAGGGGTCTTCAGACTTGGCCCTTTTATGACTTGTGGACTTCAACTCCCAGAATTCCTCAGCCTTGCATGCTGGCTGAAGAATTCTGGGAGTTGAAGTCCCCAAGTCATAAAAAGGCCAAGTTTGAAGACTCCTGACCTACACAGTTAATATCTCAGTGGCACTTCCATTCCACTAAATGAGGAGCTTTTAAAGGAAGTTAAATACTAGGCTTGAACATATAACATTTTATTATGTGATACAAAATTGCCTTAATGGTAAAATAAAACAGCTTTTGTAGAGTCTAAAAAACTTTAAAACCTATTTCTTTCTCATGCCATTTTGTCATAACAAATTGTTTGCAGCTCTTTTTTTTCAAATTGTGGTCATATAACAGTTTCCCATACTCCTTGCTTCTTGACTTGTCCAGCCATCCCATTAAAGGAGCTGAAAGAAGACATGCACATGTACATCAGTCCATCAAAATCTTTGCAAGTCTTTGGATATCTAAAAATTGATTTGTATATTATACTCCTAAGATATAGATTCCTGTAGTGGTTAAAGTGTCAGGCTAGAAACTGGGAGACCATGAGTTCTAATTACTCAAAACCAGCTGACATTGGGTTATTCATTTTCTCTCAAACGCTTGGAAGAAGGCAACAACATACCACTTCCAAAAATGTAGCTAAGAAAACTGAAGGGAGTTATCCAGGAAGTTCCCAGACGTCAACATTGACTAGAAGGTTCAACTCTCCCCAGTGGTGGGATTCAAATATGTGAGCAACCGGTTCTCTGTGTGGATGCCACTTCCGTAAGTCCATTCTGGGCCTGGGCAACAAAAAATTAGCTACCGGTTCTGCTGAACTGGTGTGAACTGGCTGAATCCCACCACTGACTCTCCCCCAACTCCTAACTGGAGAGTTTTACTAGCAACTATCTGTTAAATAATTGCTATCTGCTACACTGTATGGGTTGCCATGTTTTAAAGTTCTTAACAGTTAATTGAATATTCTTGTGGAATTCATTTGGTTAAATAAACTCAGGCTTAAGTTGTTAAGATGAATGAGGCAAACACTTGGCAGACAGAGTAGTGTTAACTACTCTTTCATAAATCTTAGAACACTTCCACATATCTAAAGCCCTGCTGGCTTAGTCAAAGTAAGGGAGGAATGATGGCAACTAATTTAAAACAAAACTAACTGAACTTAAAGTGGAATAAAAATATTTTAAACAAATATCATTTCTCCCTGACATTATCATTGTGTGGGGACTAAATCTTGCAGATCCAAAGCTTATTTGTTCTGCCTTTTGTGTAACTGAAGAGCCATTTCAGTGCAGTGGTTAAACTGCTGACCTACAGAAACCAGGAACCCCTGAGTTCTAGGCATGAACGTCATCTTGGTAACTTGGGCCAGCCTCTTTCAATCGAGCCTATTTCACAGAGCTGTTGTTGGGGGCAAAATAAAAATCAGGTATTTTAGGTATGATTGTTGCCTTGAGTTTACCATAGATAGATAGGTGGGGATAAAAATAAAATATAATAATAATAGTAGTAGTAATAGTAATAACAACCACAATAATAATAACAACAACAACAACTCTGATGTTGGGCAAGTTACATAGGCAGCTTTCCTTCTGTTCTGCACCACTGATGAGAATTACCAGAAATCTATCATTTGGCGTGTCTTCTTACTGATTGTAGGATTGCAGCAGCTTAAAGTATAGAAATACTTTTCAAACTGTTTTAGACTTTCTTCTGATCTTAGAAAAATATACTTTTATCTGATATCCAGACCTGCTAGAATTTATTTTCAAACTAGCCAGTTTAGTTTTGGAGCTTAATTTCTTCTTGATATTCTTGACTGATTTTACTTATCTATCTATATCTTTCATCTATAGTGCAAAAATTCTTTGTTTCAGTTAGCCTGGAAAAATAAAAGCAAATTCATTTGCATTGCCTAAATGCCTTACTGTAGTGGGAAGAGAAAAATAAAGTTCAAAATCTGTTTTACCCATCAGTTCATTATTTTCTTTAAAAATCTGTGGAGAATAACTTGCTTTCTACATACTGCATATCACTCTTTTTCCAATTAATGAAATTTTGCCGTTCATTGCATATTTTTAATATTTTTGAAATATATTAATGGCTTAAAACAATATCAATAAGTTGGATGTTGATTTTAGATTACTTTGCTTTAAAAATCTAATACTTATCTAAAGAACATTTCTTGTGTTGTGTTTAAGGACTTTTCCCCATTTCCGGTAAAATTGGTATAAAAATTTACCTTCTTTCATCCCTATAACTCCTACAATACCTTACATTGGGGTTGATCATTTGTATCTCAGATAAAGAAGGCAGGAATTCATAGTAATATATATATATATATATATATCCTCGAAGGCAATAGTATGAATCATGCCAAGAAAATGACTTAGATGTAAGTTACCAGGAATCCAACTCAACTGGAGTGAAACCAATAACATTTCCAGTTAGAATTCCAGCAAGTGCAAGTGTTATATTTGATCCCAAAACTTTTGATTGCTATAGATCAGTGTATGATATAAAAAGTATTTAAATAATATTTAGATTCACGTTTCATGTTACTTAAGGCTAGAAAAGTTGGAGAGGAATATTGGTTGGACACTGGATACTTGTATACAGGGCTTTTTTTCTCATAGAACGCTCAGAACGGAGTTACGGCACCTTTTTTGGATGGAATAGGGTAGGCAAGGTGGGTTGTATGACATGTGTGAGTTCCGGCACCTTTTTTTTTTTTTTTTTTTACAAAAAAAGCACTGCTTGTATACAAATGTTTAATTTCACTACATATTGTTCTTCATGACTAGAAGAGTTGAAAATTCTGACGATATAGTTAATTGATCAGAGTTTATTATATTAGCCGAATACAGTAAAGACTTCAAGTCATATAGCTCATTATGCAATCAAATTGCAAAGGTTTGCAAAGGAAAATTGCTTTTTCATTCTCAGAAGGTCTTATTAATGATCAATATACGCACATCTATTCTTTTTATTTCAAAAATAGACCGCTATCTTGTTTTGAAACCTAGAATGAGTAGATCATTTCTTAACTTGTGATAGGACAATCTTAGACATTTATACCAAAGAACAGCATAAAGTGTTTTCTGAAATGGGAGGTGGGAAGATAACTAGCAGGCTCATTGAAGCATTTAACTAGCTTTTTAGTATAGGTTTTTAAATGGCATTGACTGTAAAATTGTAGAGGCTTTATTTTTTGCTTCAGTTATACTTGATTTTATACATATCAAAACTGTCACTGTATAGTTTAACTGGTTTAGTAGTCTCTGTGTACTAGTTCTTTGTGCAAGTATGAGTTTCAGGAATAAAATTATAAATCCTTTAGTACTGGGATGTATGGGTTTCCAACTCTTGTTTTTAATACTACAGTTCTTTATACATTATCTGTCAGCATAACAATCCTCCTAAAACAACTTGTAAGCATTGATAAACATTTGAGATTTAAAATATAATAAATAGTATTTAAATGCAAACTAACCTATAGATTACATCACATAGGTCAATTGATAATAATGGGTCTTTGGAGTTGGGAAAGGGAAGCATTCCCTTCAGAAAATTGTCTTAAAATATGTGTATATAATATATATATATATATATATATAATATATGTCTATATAAAATATGTATTATACTTTCCTTGCATTTAAGGAAAAAATATTAAATGTTATGCTCATAAATATTTGGCTTTTAGAGACAGTTGCCTGAAATTAAATAATTTGGATTTTAGATCTGACTAGAATTATACCTTTTTTATTAAAGTATTTGTTAAAATGAAATCATCTCTGCCCTACATTACTGGTCTTGCTCTTTTGTGTCTTGTTTTCCTAATATACTGTCCCTGAAGCAATTTACTCTGCAGGAGTCAGTCTTCTAATTAAGTTTTTCTCTGTCTGCTCTCTTTCCCTGTGTCTTTCCTTTCTTCTCAAATGCTCTTACATATGATATACTGTTTTGTTCTATTTATATTCAAATATTTAAATGTTATCTCCTTATCTTAATTTAATTGAACCTTTCCTCTTGTCCTTCCCTTTTAACATTCTTCTTTCTATGTGTTGAATATATTATAAACCACAGATGATAAACTGTTGGAGTATATTTTGGTATATAATTTATATATAGTATCTAGCAGTTTTAGCACTTTTAAAATATTATCATAATAAGTATCCAGACATGTTTATCATGTTTTTCTATGCACTTGCATATATAACAATTCCTTAAATGTTGGAATTTGCTTTTAAAGTGAATTCAGATAAATTGGATTCTAATATTTATAACTTTTTAACATTTTTAACAATTTTCCTATCTGTTCTGTAAGAGAGGAGTTTAAAATTAGCCATCTTATGTTACACAACCAAATAATGTTTGTCTGCTGGAGATAAGGGCTTATCACTAAGCCCAGCAACAACTTAGACTTCAAAGCATAGCTCTTTATGAGTCTTGAGAGTTCTGTCAATACTTGGAGATGAAGAGGTGAGAGAAGTAGTAGCCCAATGAACTCTGTGAAAATTTGTAAGTAAAGTGATAGAATGGGACTGTTTATAAAGCCATTCATTGTTCAGAAAATGAAGAAATACTATAATGTGTATTTGCTTTCTGGTTTCTAGTAATTCTCACATTTAATTGCATTTTCTTAAGCAGTCTACAACAGATCTGACTATTCTGACACTTACATGTATTTCTTAATTGTTTTGTTTCCATTTATAGATTGTGTGTAATCTAAAAATTACACTGGCAAAATTAACTGGGCATTTATTTACATCATTTAACATTCATGAAAATGAATTGGTAAAACTTTGTGAACAAAGGGTTCAAATTAATTTTGTTCTATACAGCGAGTGTTCATGGGGTTCCATGAATACCATCTAGACAATCGTATGTCCATGGTGCCTGCAAATGCTGTTGTTGATGCCTGCAAAAAAGAAGATGGAAATTATTATTATTATTTTCTCTTGGTGCTATTCCATCTCTTCAGAAATGTGTCAGTAAGGACACTACTGTGCTTTATTTAAAAACTGTCATAATCCGTCTTTAGCATTGCACTTGTGCAATGCTCTATGTCCATATTAGTTTGATTTAGTCAGAAGAGTTCTGTTTCCCTTAAGAACTGTTTTTACATTTTGCTAAGATCTAGTTAAATGTGGAGTGGGATAGATCTTCATTGAAGTCTACAGGCAATTCCAGTTTCTTTGAGCAACCTAAGTATGGTATGTAAAAATATTGACACTTGACAAAATGGTATCAAAAGATATTTCAATTTCTGTTACAAAATTGAGTGTAAACGTCTAAGGTATATGTGAGTTGTCCTTACTTATTGACCATTTGTTCAGCAACTGTTCAAAGTTATAATAATGCTGAAAAAATAAATTTATGGCCCATTTATAACCACTTAGACAATGTCTCTTAGTTATGATGGTGGAACCTAGTCAGCCCTGTTGGTACAGTGGTTAGCATGCAATACTGCAGGCTAACTCTGCCTACAGCCTGGAGTTTGATTCTGACAGGGCTCGAAGTTGACTCCAAGGTTGGGAAAATAAACATCTAGATTGGGGGCAATATGCTGACATTGTAAAACTCTCAGAGTGCCATAAAGCACTATGGAATGATATGTCACTGTAAGTGCTGTGATCACCATTATAGTCAGTATGTGTTACCCTGTGCCGGACCTATAGGTTTTTCTTCTTTTTTAACCTCTTTCAGAGGAGAGAGATTGAAGAGAAAGGGATTACAAGTAAATTGTTTGCTCTTCTATACGTTGAAAGCAGCGTGATCACACTGGAAGCTATGGGTGTATTATTTCAACAGTTTTTCTCTTGAAATCTCTCTCAAATCTCTCTATTCAGGGGAAGGGAGGAAGCAAGTGATTTCTATGGGCAATTTCTCCTCTGCCTGACCTTTTCCCTCTGTTGGTATGATTACATTATTTTCAATATGTAAAAACAGTTTACTCTCTCAAAGTGTCTTTTTCTCCAATCTTTCCACTTATCAGGGAGGGGGGAAGAGAAAAAAGTAATTTCTATCTGCAGTCTCCTCCTCCTGACCCCCCCTTTCTGTGCAGAGTATTGTGAAATATTAAGAAAACATATTTTCATAGTGGAACATCCATTTGGAGATGACTATAACAAATCTAGATAGACTGAATCACACAAGTGGAAGCAATTGTGGCTAGCAACTTCACCACTAAGTGAAGCAGTCACTAAGTGTGAATGGCCTCAATTGTGCTTTTTGGTTGGAAAGCAACAAGACTAATCAGTCTCCACTGCTCTTTGGAATACTCAAGTACCTGCTTGCAAATAGATCTCAATTTACAACCAGTTGCTTAGCAACTGTTTAATGTTATGAATGCCTCAAAAGGTAATTATGACCCAGTTCCGAAGTTCTGACAGAGGCTCTCCACGCTGTCATATGACTGCATTTCTGGCACTCTGCATCCGGTTCACATTTACAGCCATTTGCAACATCCTATAGTCACAAGACTGCAATTTACAACGTTCTTGTTAAAAACTATGATTTACTTCCATTTTCTTTTGGCAAAAACAACTTAGAGTGAACAGTGGGTTCATTTAATGACCATTCCAAAAAATGAAAAGTCATAAAATTTATGTTGGTCACATAATGACCTATTTTACAATCAATATAACTTATGACTGTAATGGACAGGCTATGTTATGATTGTAAATTGAATCATGTACCTGTACATGTAGGAACATGTAACAACCACATGACTGTAAGGAATATAAATCCTACCATTCCCCAGCATTCAGTTAGAACTGAGGATGCTTCTTGGATGAGAAGCGAAACATCTTCAAGAAAAAAAAAAAGTCCAGTTGCATTTTGAAAAACCATCTTTGAGACAATCATGTCCTGGATGATTGAGAATCTCCATAGATATGTACCTGTATTGTTTTGATACACATTGAAAGTAATGCAGTCATGTTGGCAGCACAGGGCCGGGAGTTGCGGGCACACTATGCAAAAATCTTACAGTACTCTTTTGAAATCTCTTCTTCTCCAATATCTCAGTTTGGGAGGTGGGGGTAGAGAAAAAAAAAGCAAGGATTTCAGGAGACAATCTCTCCTTTGCATGATTATTTCCTATCTTTGTGGAGCAGAGAGATTGGAGAGAAAGGGATTGCAAGAGAGAAAGCTGTTTGCTTTTGCACACATCAAAAGCAATATTATTACACAATATAAATACACTTTATATATTTACTCCTGATGCATATTAATATCGGGGTAAAAATTTGGTTCTTCCTTTACATAATATTCCCTATTCCAAAGAATGTTCTATATAGAAAACATTCAGAGTAGTCAATCTTAGATATTAGTGCAGCTTGGTCTACTAGAATGTAGAACATGATCACATAGCATTTGCAAAGAAAAAGATTCAAGTTTTTTATAAAGAAAATGATTTTTGTCACTTGTCACTTCTTCTTGTAGCCTAATCCATTTCCATACAGTCTTTTTGTAAATAGTATCATCCCATCTTTGTTTTTTATATTTTTTTCCAGACTTCTCCACTTAACTGTTGGTTTGTCCATGCTCCTTCTCTGTTGGGTATTGCTAAGGGAGGTAATAGTTGCTGCAACAACAACAAAAAGAACACCTTCCTTATAATGGAAAAAAATGTAATTCTATATCCATTACTTTAAAATATTCCTCATTATTGGCTGTATCATCTATCAACATAACTAAAACCATGTATGATATTGGTATAATGAATGTTGGAGTGGATCTTGTTAAACTGAATTAACAGTCTTTTGAATGGGGTAATGTATATATGCAATAACTGACTGACAAGGAAGAGGGACACATAGGACAGCATGTATTTTGCTTCATCCGTGCTGACCTACAATGCTTGCCTTCGCAGATGGAACATGAGGATTTTGTAATGGAAGGGCATGGCAAGACTCCACCTCCTGGTGAAGAAAACAAACAGTGAGTCATGTTTATTTAAAAAGGGAATAGAATATGATACAAAGCACTTGTGAGTAAACATGGATGAACTCTTACTTCCTTTTTAAGGAATTCATTATTTAGCTATTTTAATGTTAAACTTAAACTGTTAGTATATGCAATTTTAAACATACTTACCAGGAAGTAAGTATCATTGAACATGATGGCTTACTTCTGAGTAAGCATCAGATTTGGAGCAAACCATCAAAAGGTGTTTTGATGGATATAGTCTGATAGTATGGTGTACTGCCAACAGCACTGAAAAGCTGCCACCTTTTTGCAAAAAGAATTGCAGTAGTATACAAACTAAGATCTCTATTAATGTTCTACATTCATCTCAGGTGCATTTGTTTTGAAATATGAGTCTTAGCATTTCAGTCCTCAACAAATCCAAGTAAGTACTATTATATGCACTAGGGGCTGTAATTAAACGATAGTGTTACTCTGCAGCAGTATACGATGGCCTAATGAAAGTGCATAAAGATCATAGTGAATTACTTCAGATAATGCAGTTAAATTTAATTGTTATGGGATTTTTTTCTTTTGACATATTCTGTAATCCAAACAGTATTGATTTATTTAAGAGACTCCCAGTACTGCATCATGAAACAACTGTTTTAAGGCAGTTCACAGCAATTCTTCAGTACTTTTGTTGTCATTATCTTAAGACTTGACTGAATGAATTCAAGATCAGTGTGAGCTGTGGTGACATTCTCTCCTCCGATCAGTAGGTTTTTGTTTACCTCTCACAGTCCAAAATCCACTTTCTTATATATTCCTTTTCCATCAAATATATTGGTCTCTAGTTTCCCATAGGATATGGAGTGTTTTGTTAATGAAATTTATGCCTTCTAGGCATCTTTACTACAAACTCTTTTTTATCAATCCACACTTTTAGCACTTTTAGTTTCATGTGAACTGAAATTCACTGAATTAAAAACTCGTGTGTTAGCATGTTAAAAATATCTTTGAATTACTGATACTGATGAAAGAATTCTGCTACATTGTGACAAGATTATTATGTAGCATTAATATAAGTATGTAAAGTTATACATACAACTTTAATAATTGCCTATATGTTTACTTTGAGTGCTTTCTATTTGACCAGAAAAGTCATAAAAGGTCTTGCAGTATATAAACATAAACTTAATTTGTTTGGCTTATGAAACGAGTGCAAAACTCATAAAACCAAGATCTGAAGACCATTATTTGTACTTTAAGAACAAAATTATATTGAAAGAACTGATATAATTTTTTTTATTAATTCATTCAGAATTCACACTTACATTGCTGCCCTTTTACCTTAAGATAGCAGACTTAAAAGAGGTTACTCCCATTTTTTTCTTTGCAACAAACTTGCTAGACAGATGTGGTTGAAAGAGAATAGTAGACCTTAAGGTCTGGATGGGGAAGATGAACTTTATTCTTTGATCAAAGACTCAAATGGTAGACATTACACAATACTACTTCTCTGTTTTTCAGTCTAAAAGTTCTTTTGAAGCAATGATTAATTTAAGCATTTTAAGATAATCTCTCCTCCAATAATAATATAAATTATACTTTTTCTATACTTACTGCAAACTATTGTAATTACAAACAGCAGGACAATTTCTGTGTTTTCTTTTTCAATACAATAGGCTTGTTTTAGAAGCTTCGTTGCTTCAAAGCACATTCTGGAAACGTATCTTCCAAACAATCATATATATATATATAGTAGCATATATATATATGCTACTATTCATGCAAGTAATCGGGGGGGGTTTTCAATCTCACTAGTTAAGAAAAGTTGTCTGGATACTAGCACAACCATGGATTCATGTCATACCTGGCATATGCAGAAATTCTTACTGAAGACCATTCTGTTTCTTAGTATTTATCTTTCGAAAATACTATTTTCTTCTCTTCTCCTTCTTCCAAAATTGCCTTCAGGTGAAGCGCAACTCCTGTTAACTGACATATTTATTCAATTTTTAATTTAATTTATTAGGTTATGGTTCTGCCTTTATTGTATACAGCTCAAGGCAGCGTACATCATGTTCCTGTCTATTTTCCTCATAATGACAAACCTGTAAAATGGAAGTGATTTGCTATTAATTTCCCAAAATAATCTATCACCTAGTCTTTCCCAGTAGTTCCCCTCCATATGCTAACCAGATCTGTTTCTGTTCGGCTTTCTAGATCAGGGGTCCCCAGCCCCCGGTCCGTGGACCAGTACCCCGGTCCACGGCATGCCAGCAACCGGTCCGCACAAACAAAGCCCCATCCAGGAGATGCAGGCAGCACACAATACCACGCACACACACCCCCAGTCCGCGGAAAAACCTCTCTCCACGGAACCGGTCCCTGGTGCCCAAAAAGTTGGGGAACTCTGTTCTAGATCATCTAAGATCAGTTGAATCCTACCACATGCTAATACTGGCTTCTGTTAATTAAAAAGTAGTTGGAAGTTTTATTATGGGTACATTATGCTTTCTTGCTTTATTTTCCTAAATCTGCCAAATTCTGCCAGTAGTTATCTGCTACAAGAGCAACGTCTGAGCCCAAAATAGATAGAGATAGAGATATAGATAGCAGCTTCATTCTTCCTATGAGAATTCTTGTAACATCAATCCTATTCTCTTTATGGCTTTTTTCTGCTTTTAATGACAAAAAAAAATCAGTGCCTTGCTGTACAGTGCAAATCCCCCCTCCCTTTTTTTTTAAACATGCTCTTCCCTTTAGGCTTTCTGAAAATAAATAAGCTACAGATGAGTTCTATGATTACATGTGTCTACAAGAAGATCTATATTGCCTCAGTCTATTTGAAAGGGCAAAAATGCTGATTGTACACTTAGGGGGGCATAGACTTTCATCTCCTAAAACACCATTTTCACCTTCCTCTTACTAAACATGGTGATGTTGGTATTTCCCAAGTTAAAGCATATCTGTCTGTCTTGTCTGTTTCTCCAGATGAAGGTTGTGTAGAATATTTTTTTATTAGAAGAAAAATGTGTACACTATCTAGAAACAGGAATGTACTTCTCCATGGCTTGTGAGCAACAGGTATAGCCTTGAGGAAAATTTTCAAGTGATCATGGTAGAAATCAAACATTGATCACACATAGGAATCATAACCTAGGGCTCCAGTGAAAGTTTTGTAAATCATTTAAGGAAATTAAGATTTTGTCTTAGCTCGTTCTGCTAATTGACTTACATACCTCAGCTTGCCAAAGGTCAGATGTAGCCCTCGGTCCAAGAAAAATGGCACACCCGTGGTTTACTTGAAACAATAATTATGGTCAAATTCAAACTTCCTTGTGAAATTGGCTGCATTGAATTGAATGAAAGTAATACAACTTGGTCCTCTCTAGATATAGATTGCAAGAGTTACAAATAAGACTAGAACTGTTCTCAGCTGAAAACTGAAGCATCTGGCAACAATATCCCTAGGCCTAGGGATATTTTGTGACTCAATATAATATAATAAAAAATGAGAAAGGGGAGAAAAACTCAGTGCTAGTTTAAAAATAAGAGATTTTATGTTAAGTATTCATTCCCTGCAGCTGCTAACCATCTACAATAGTAATATGTGTAGTATATAAATTCCTTGTTATTTTTATCAGATTTTTGATAGGATGGTGAATTGAATTTTTAGTTCAGTCATTTAGATAGAGAACGAATGAGGATTGAATCACAAACAAATATATAGAATGGGAGAATGAGATAAGAAGAAAGAGAAAATACAGTAAAGCTATAGTAGGATGGAGTTGATGAGCTCCTTAGAGAAATGTTTAAAGAAGTAAAGGCAGTGTATCAAGCAGTATGTGGACATGCTAGAAGCACGGTTAAATAAGTATGAAGAAGAATAAAGAATATTGGTGTAAAAACTAGGTTTTATATATTTTTCCCTTGTATTTCTTTTGTTTACTACTGTTATTCTGTTCTTTGAATAATGTTTTTGATTGATGGGATTAGCCTGATGGTGTGTATATCTCATGAAGCTTTTTAATATTTTTACTGCATATGTTAAAAGGATTGTATTAATATTTTTAAAGCAAGTTTGATATTACTTCAATATCCATTTGTAGTAGTTTAATCTGACTGAAAAGCTGTTTGTCCTGATTAGAATTAATCAGACCTCTTAAGTATTTTTAGATTGAACAAGCATAAATTGAAATAAATGTTTTATCTGCATTGTAAGCCTCGTTCAAAGCTGCTGTGTTGTGGAAGCAAATGCTGGAAATACAATTTCTTTGGGTTTTGGCTAACATGAACAATAGCATTTTATAACTGTGTTGCAATTCTAATAGTAAAGTATCTCTTTTCCTCCTAATATGCAAGGGTACATGAGAGCAGTCCACAGCACTAAGTCTTTCACGTTACATGGTGAAACAGTTTTAATTGTAAAGGTCTGAATACTTTACTGTTTACGCATAAGTAGCTAGCTTGGCCTAGACAGTTATATCTCAAGCCAAAATCCATGGAAACTGGTTCATAGCAAAGCATAACTGTTTTCATATGCTGCCCACACCAACGAATAACCACTTATTTGCTTGCTTTCAGCTGCACTAAAACTCTTCTTTCTTTTCTTCTTTTGTGGGGGGTGGGGGTAGGGGAGACCAAAGTGAGTCTATTCTTAAATTTATTTTACTATAATGCTGTTTAGATTAGATTGCTCAAACAGAATTGTGCTTATTTTGTTTTATGTAAGGTAAAAACTTATTTTTGAAAGTTTCTCTTGATTTCTGAAGTTTGCATTTTGTGGCTTTTCAAACAAGCATTGTCTACTAACTTTAGAAACCTCTCCATTGTTTGGCTTCACTGCTCCAAATTACAAGAAAAAAAATCCTGAATAATATAGATAGGTAGGTGCCTCTTCCTAGAGATATACAGTTTTTAAGTAAATGTGTGTGGTATTTTTATATAAACTTGATTGATTGATTTACTAATTGATTGATTATTTGCCTTCAGGTCATTTTTTTGACTCCTAGCAATCATGTAGATGGACAAATGTAAACTCCTGCTTTATAGTGCGAAATGTTTTCCACCAACTTTGTCTTGGAAACTCCTAATAGCAGTAGATTTCAAGGATTTGAGAGAAGATTATTTCCATCATATTTGATTATGCTGTGAATTGGACCTGGGTTCTTTTTGGAAGTTCTGTACAATTGAATTATGTTTTTTCTGAAAATAGAACACTTTAGAGAGATGTCAGTATCTCACTCAACTTTATCTTTTGTTCAAATATGAAAGGTATTACGATCACAGTGGAGGTGACATGCTTTTTATTGAACAATGTTCCTTCCCTTTTTCCGAGAGAGAGAGAGAGATTTAAAACATCTAACCTGAGCATTAGTATAAGCTACTATAATTGGTGGTTGTAGGTGACAATATTAAACCCATTGGTGGATTCTCCATCGTCATGCTGAGAAAAGGCGTTCAGGTAAGACAACGCCCCTTTCCCATTTGCATCTTCACTTATTGAAGAAATAGATTATCATGGCATTTATCGTATGAATTTTTACATATCAAAATACGTTTTATAATCTGATCCTTGAGTTATATATTTTTATATTATTCTGGTGTACATGCAAGTAAGTATCATGCTGCAGTAAATTACAGTAACTACTCAGCGTGTGGTCCTCAATGGAACTGCATCTTCATGGAGGGAAGTAGGTAGTAGGGTGCCCCAGGGCTCTGTTCTGGGCCCAGTGCTCTTCAACATCTTCATCAACGATTTGGATGAGGGGATAGATGGGGAACTCATCAAATTTGCAGACGACACCAAGCTAGCAGGAATAGCCAACACTCCAGAAGATAGGCTTAAGATATAGAATGATTTTGACAGACTTGAACATTGGGCGCTATCTTAACAAAATGAAATTCAATGGGGGGAAAAGTAAGGTTCTACATTTAGGCAAGAAAAAACAAATGCACAGGTATAGTATAGGTGGTACCTTGCTCAATAGTAGTAACTGTGAGAGGGATCTTGGAGTCCTAGTGGACAATCACCTAAATATGAGCCAGCAGTGTGCTGCAGCTGCCAAAAAAGCCAACACAGTGCTAGGCTGCATTAACAGAGGGATAGAATCAAGATCACGTGAAGTGTTAATACCACTTTACAATGCCTTGGTAAGACCACACTTGGAATACTGCATCACGTTTTGGTCACCACGATGTAAAAAATATGTTGAGACTCTAGAAAGATTACAGAGAAGAGCAACAAAGACGATTAGGGGACTGAGGCTAAAACATATAAGGAACAGTTGCTGGAATTGGGTATGTCTAGTTTAATGAAGAGAAGGACTAGGGGTAACATGATAGCAGTGTTCCAATATCTCAGGGGCTGCCACAAAGAAGAGAAAATCAGTGGAACAACCTGCCTCCAGAAGCTGTGAATGCTCCAACACTGGAAGTTTTTAAGAAGAGACTGGACAACCATTTGTCTGAAATGCTATAGGGTTTCCTGCCTGAGCAGGGGGTTGGACTAGATGACCTCCAAGGTCCCTTCCAACTTTATTATTGTTGTTGTTGTTATGTGTTGTTAGAAGCAGATTAAAAATTCTCTTTAAAGCATAGTAAAAGGATTCTGGGTCTTTTGAGAATCCCTATTGCTCTTTAGAAAAAAATACAAATGACAAAAAGAAGTTTTCCTTCAAATGTGTGCTCATCATTATTGAGCATTTGCAATGTTAGGTGTGATCTACATCAGTTTTCACAACTTCAATTCCCAAAGTTCTCTACATTGTATACTCACTGGGAAATTGTGGGAGTTGAAATCCACACACTTTAAAGTTGATGACCTACACCACGGGTGTCAAACTCGCCATGTCACATGATGTGTTACGATGTATCGCGACTGTTTTTGCATTGCCGGCAATGGGGTGGGCGCAGCTCCTGTATGATGAAACAGGACCACGGGCCAGCAATTTGACACCCCTGGTCTACACTGTGCCTCTAGCTTCTATTCATTTACATTATCACTTTCCCAAACTGTAACTATACCTTAACAACTAAAGGGAAGGAGATACAGGTAGTTCTTGACTTATGACCATCATTGGGACCATAATTTTGATCACTAAGTGATGCAGTCATTAAGTGAATCATCACAGGTATTAAGCAAATCACCTATTTATTTTCAAATAGTTATAAGCTGTTGTGTGCCATATCTAATATTACAGAAGTGATATAGTATTACAGAATATATTATTTACTTATTACAGAAACTAAATTCTATTCACTTAATCAGGAATTAACATTAAGTGTTTCTGTTAAGGAGTTTGTAATTCTAAATTTGCAAATGTGCCCTGCTTTTTATTTTAAACCAGTAGCACAGTATGCTACAATTGCTTTTCCTTTTAATGGACAGGATGTGTAAGAATATGGATTGCAACAGTAACAAGCTCTAACTTTTCAGCATATACAGATTTAATGTTACATTTTGGCATTAAATGACAGATAAATATTATTGTCCCCTGCCAGACATTTTTACCTAGATATAGCCTGTATTTTCCATCCATTTAAATGAAAAATAAAAATAGAAAAAGTGTGAATTGGTTATTAATTGTAAGTTTAAAGGTTTCATTTGAGAGAAAATAATTTCAGCCTGTGGCCAATTTTTATTAAAACGTGGAGCTTTGTAGGGTATATTGCTGAGAAGTAGTAGAAAACGAAGCGTACTAGTTACACTTTGCACAAAGGAACGAAAGAAAAGTAAACTGCGTTCTCTTTAAGATTATAAATTTCCTACCCTCTTCCTGATTGACAATGTACGCTGGTCACATGATTCGTCTCTATTTGAAGGTCACAAAAAGCTGTTTCCTTAATGGGGTGGGGGAGGGAGGGAGAGAGAGACGAAAGCCGTAGGGTGCGCGCAGTCGCGCGCTTCTGTGCGCGCGCGGCCGCGCAATCGCGATTGTGATCCGAGTGAGTGAGTTCAACCCAAAATGGCCGACGGAGCTTGTGCTAGCTTTTGAACGTTTCAATTTGAGAAAATAGAAATATAGCAGAATCATTTTGAGATCTCGTCACTTCCATTTTTACCCCATGTATGCCTCAACTTGCTGGATTTAAGCACTGTTGCACTTTATGAGGTCAGTAGTTTATATGTGATTTTTGTGCAGATTAGCGTGGCGGCTTCATTTGATTTTGCAGCACGATGTTTGCCTCGCATAAGTGGTTTGATCTTGTTCAAATGCAGTTGCCAGATCTAGGAGAAGATCGCTAAAAGGTATACGTGGCAAATTTTGGAAACATTAAATGACTTTTAAAAGTGTCTTTGAGTATAATTAGCTGAATGTGCTTAGTTATATTAAATCTTAAGAATCTCATCTGAGACTTTTATTTTTTCTCTTTTTCTTTACCTGCAAACATTCGTGTCTTTTGAGGCTTTTAACTCTGGTGCAAAAATTAGCATAAATTAAATGTGCTTATATTCTTTCTTGCTGTTATGATTGGCCAGGGAAGGGGGAGGTGCATATTTTTTATAATGCTTTATATTCTAGGGATTCACAGAAATCAAGTAATGCAGCATTTCAGCTTTTAAAAGGGATTTGAAGTAATTAATGACACAGCTTGTGGGTTTTTCTGGAAGGGGCTTACGTTTCAGAATCTATCAGGCAAAATGTTCCTAAATATCTCTTGTGTCTGGGTTTATCCACACCCCAAAAATATAATTATTTTACTTCTCTTACGTTTTGGATTGCAGTGGGAAGCAAATGCTTGTTCCCTATAAACATGACATTAGAGTTCAGAGGAAACTCTCTTGTTACTAGTTGGTCCTTGCTAGGAAAGGTTAAGTTTAAAAGTATCAAGGTGAAATACTAATGCAATTTCGATTATTTTAAGAATATATTTTAGACAATATGCTATTGCAAGTGAAATTTATATGGGAAGAAAAATGAGGCATTCGCACCCCCAAACAGGTGTTTTTCTTAAATGAAATGTCTATCTCTCTCATCAAAGGGACCAGAACAGTAGGCACTTTAAAATTTACTTTCTATGAAGGAAGCCCTTTCCTTTTTCATTGACAGTGATATATAATGTATTTCTCTGTGGGTAGAATTGAACATTTTGATTGTCATACATTTCTCCCATTTTTCTGAAGGGCCTTGTATTTAATTTGTATCGTTATACTGTAAAATATAGGTGGGGCTAATCCTAATGATTCTACTGCAATTATCAGAATATTGCTTGAAATCTCACATTTTATACTGGCCCATACAATGATATTAAATATCTATTATGTCACAAAACAAGGATCTTACTAAATTTTGAGCTTATTCCACAATTGCTCATATTATGTTGAGTTAATCTGTATTGTGTTGAGAAAATAAAATCTCTTTTTGAAACTATTATATTGAGAAGCACTCTATATTATATTGAAAGTGAATTTATTCTTTCAGGTTGTTATATTATAATGTGCTGACATGCAGGTGTATGAGTGATTTACTCAAGACAAATAACCTTGGTTTGATTTTGAGAGTTAGTATATTAAGTATGAAATTGCAGTTTGTGTGCTTCTAGTACATGCCATACAATTCTGTATCACTAACTCTAGTGATGAAAATGGAATAAACCATTTGAAAAACAATGTATGGAAGTTCAACAAAGATAATGGGTACTGTTTTGAGCTAGACAAGTTATCACCCTAACAATTTAATTGTGTCATTTCTTTGGGAGAGATGCAAAAAACTGGTCTGAGCAGTTAAGAATTTAAAAATGATGATTTTATATAATGGTAACTTAATATCATTTTGGTAAGCATACAATTTGGTTGGTTTAATACTTAAAAATGTCTTACTGTGGAGGCTTTATAAATTTTATAGGTATAATGCAGAATAATTGGAAAAGCAGCTGACGTTGCTGCAGAATGCTGTCAAAATACCTGGGACAGTTTGTCTACCATTGAAATCTACGGCTTCAGTACTGTTAAATATCTAGATGCTCAATGAATCTTTTCCAAATTGAAATATGTATTTCTCAGGAAATGTATAGCAAGATCTTTTAAATAGATAGAGTTGGTCCACAGTCATAAGATGGAAACAAATATGCATAATACTTAGTTATAATTAAATAAAAACATTCCTAATGAGCGTGTTGTAAAAAGAATATAGAATAAAAAATAGATTGGTCTGCTCCAGGGTCCTGATTATTAGTCATTCAGGTTTCTCAGAGATCATAATAGAAAATAAAAGTAATAGTGCTACTATAATATTGCTCTACAGTAATTAGTTTTCTGTGGCATAGTATCTTTTGAACATTGAGGTTCCATTGAATTACCATGGGCAAACACAACAATTGTGGCTTCTTTCAAATTTCCCAAAGCCTTCTAACCAAAGGATTTGCATGCCTTTTTTCCCCCTTGCCCCTGTTATCCTTTTAAATTAAAAAAAACACTCAAACTCTTTAGCCTTTCACTAGAAGGAAGACACTGATCAATTTAGTGATCTCTTTTTAGACTCTTTTTGTATATATAGTTTCAGCTTGCAATATTTGTTCAATAAATAATTCCAGTGCTATGCAAAATATTACTTCCTAGATTCTAGCATTTTTGATGACTTAATACCTGGGTTTAGCAGAATGCCTACAATGGATGTGTGGATTTAGTATCATTTCATTAATAATTGCATTTCATTTATTTTAATTATTGATAATGTTCCATTTCAAACATACAATTTTCCCTTTTATAATTTCCTGATTTCAACCTGGAAAAGTATTCTTGATGGTAGTAATTCTTTCTGAGCAAGATGTGCTGTAAATCAACAAAATATTATTTAAGAACTAGTGTAAACAAACTACCTTGATTCCCTTTTGTTTCACATTGTGTTAAAATATTGTGGTTTGAGTACATTATTTCTTACTCATGTATAGAAAATTAGTTCAAATTCCAATAAAACTAGGATCCTGTTCAAATTTAAAGGGGAATCGAATTTCTACAAAACCCAGAAACATTTAATTCTGGTATTTGAAAGAGCACATCAGTATTTCAGGTTAAATAAAGAACGCTGGTTATCTGAATTAGTTTCAGTCTGGGTACAAGTCTGGTTTTGAGATGAAAGCAAATGATTGCTTCCAACCTGTATCAGGGAAAGGACATGGTAATCTGATCCTTCTAGTTCTTCAAATCAACTCAATGCCATTCACTGCAATAACCTTCCAAATTTGGATTGGCTTTGGGTAGCAGGAGGGCGCCAATCCTGTCTGAGAGTTGAGTCTCAAAAGATGAATATGGCAAACTTTTTTATGTTATGGTCTTTGGATTATGAGGTACAGAAATATTCCATTTTGGCACCTGCATAGTTCATCATATAGATCAGTCATGTCAAACTGCTGGCCCATGGGCCGGATGTGTCACGTTGAAACCGCGGCCACCCCATTGCCGACAATGGGGGAAAAGTCGCGATATGTCACGTGATGTTGCAAGTTTGACATGCCTGATATAGATGATGAACCATGCTGAAGAAGGAGAGGGGGAGATGAGAGATTTGCGCTTTATTGGCAACAATGTGGAAATAATTGTTATCCTATTTATATTTCATCTAGTTACAGCCCTAGTATTTCCCAGGTTTCTCCCACTCAAGCCTAGCCCAGTCCAATTTAAGTAAATTTAGTTTCCAAGGCCTGCCAAATAGAGTACAGAGGCAGTGAGGCTAGCATATCTGAATCAGTATTTAATTCAGACAAGATAAAAGTACTTTGAAGAAACTTTTGCTTAAATGTTTCAAGAGATTTGCCGGATACTAGTTGGTATGCCACTGCCCATGTAGAATTAAGCCCAGTTTGTAAGTTCTTGATTCCTTACTATTGAAGCTAAGGTGGTAGCAGTAGCCAACAAGTGCCTTTTTATTAAATATTATCTGCATATCAGTGATAGCTTTGTATAAAAAAACATACTTAGCTTTATATATCTATCTGCTAGAACCCAGTCTTGTTTACTATAATGTGTTTTTGTGTAGTTTCTTTTGCAGGTATTTCAGAAATTTCAGCTGAAACATGAGGTATGGCAGGGGTCCTCAACCTATGGGCCATGGTCCACTACCAGGCCGCGGGACAGTGTGCGCACTCACCCCCACTCGCGTAGCGCCGCGGACCCATTTGTGCATGCGCACAGGGCTAACAGCAGTGGCTAGCGCTGGTGCAAACAGGGCCACTAACACGCATGTGGGTTGCACATCCCGTTTGCACATGCACGCAGGTGCTAGCAGCGGTGGCAGCTAGCACCGCGCCTGCACAGACGGGGCCGCTAGCCCCATGCGGGTGTGTGCGGCCCTGTTTCCACATGCAGGCACGCTCACATACAAATTTCCCAGCTGCTCCCTTTCTCTCTGGGCCGCCAGAATGAAAAGGTTGATGACCTCTGTGTTATGGAATCTAGATGGTCAATCATTTTAGCTGATTTTGTATCAACTGCGTGGGTTAGTACACAGGTCGGCAACCTGCGGCTCCGGAGCCGCATGTGGCTCTTTGAGCCTTCCCCTGCGGCTCCCAGCCTCCTCTGCTTGCTTCTCTCTCTCTCTCTCTCTCTCTCTCTCTCTCTCTCTCTCTCTCTCTCTCTCTCTCTCTCAGCAGAAGATCGGAGAGACGGAGGGGGGGAGAGAGAGAGAGAGAAAGACCCTTTTGACATCTAAAATGAAGATAACACTGCATATATCCTTTTTTACCTTTATATATGTGTGTGTGTGTGTATATGTGTGTGTGTGTATATATATGTGTGTATATATATACACACACATATATATACACACACATATATAAACACACACATATATACACATACATATATGCACACACATACATATACACACACACACACACACACACATATATATATATATATAATAAAGGTAAAAAGGATATATGCAGTGTTATCTTCATTCTAGATATCAAAAGAGTTTTGCGGCTCCCAGAGTTTTTTTTTTTTGGTGGGAAATGGGTCTAAGTGGCTCTTTGAGTGTTTTGGGTTGCCTACCCCTGGGTTAGTACTATAGTTCTGGGTCCCATTCAGAATACTGGATGTTTAATCCCTAAATGACTAGACCAGGTTACCTATCTTTATAAATGTACAATTTTCTTAAAAAGATTTCCATGGGTAGCAGGTTTTTTTTGTCTGTCATTGGAATCAATAGCATACTTCTTTAAGAATACCTTTCATGCTGTGGAATTTTCTTTAAACAGATTTGAACCTTGAATTGGTGTCATGATCAATTATGGAACTAAACATTTTGCACTGCCTTGTAAAAATTATCAATAAAAATACTGTAGTTGAGATCCAAGCTAATACATATATTTTAATATGCTTGTACTGACCTGAAATTTCCTACTGAAATCAGGTAATTTTAAATACAAATTAATGCAATTTTAAAAGTGCAATTAATCTACCCCAGTTATAGCTAATATATCAAAATGGTATTTTATTTTACCAGATTCATAGAAACAGGAGATATGGGACATATATTCTAAATATGATTTCATAATACAAACCATTAAATTTTCCAGAATTTTAAAGCTTTGTTGCCTTAGCAAACTGTACATTGCTGCTTATGTTGCATATCTTGATAGTATGAGCATTATCAAATTATTGCATGCATTTTGTTGACATTTAAAATTGTACATATATACTTTTAGTTGCGGGGATTCCACAGTATTAGGGAGATCACTGTTAAAGTACAGCTCATGCTTTTTGCAAATATTTTGCCTTTATTCCAACAAGGTTTCCTTAGCACAATGGTTCAGATGTATGAACTTCAATTTCCAGAATTCTTCAGCCAGTATGCTGGCTGGGGAATTCTAAGAATTGAAGCTCATACAGCGCTGCTGAGGTTGAGTATATGGAATTAGAATTCTGTACAAATTGATTGATTGATTTAATTAAGAGACTTTATAGGCTACCCAACTCATTGTGACTATATGGTTGGTTGGTGATTGGATGCATCTTGAGAAATATCAATTGATTCTCAGGTGGGAATGGAGATAGCTCTATTCTGATTGTTCCTCTGCGTTATGTATGGTTTGAATCAGGAGCTTGACTCAGTCTGTTAATGGTTTCTTTAATTGAGTGCTTTGCTTCAAGGAATTCTCTGACTGTTCTGCTATTTCTGTATTTTCCCAGTCAATATATGGTTTAATTTGATGGAGTGATGGATGTTAGGTACTTGTGGTTTTGACTCTTATGTTGAACGTGCAATCTTTGATTTTGTGGAATTTATCCTCCTTGTTTACTGATTGCAATTTGTTCTCTAAATCATTAAGTGAATATGTGACTTAAGAGAAAGAAGTCTTGAAGGTCACTGGTTGCCAAGCTCTTGGATACAGTTCTCTTGTATGACTATGACAGTGCTGGTTTCATGCCAGCCAATGTAGTCAGCACAGAAAATTTGGTTGTAAATTCACACATTATCAGAAATGATTTTTGATGATCTCTAAACAAGGTAGCTGCTAAACAAGTATAAAAGTTGAGTATTTTTCTAGTGTACACAGGATTCTTTGTAGAGTTTCAGGGAAGCAAGGACTATAGTGATGCCTAGTGGCTGCAGTGATTTTTCAGTTCTTAGTTTTGTTTCCTGGTGCATTTAAAACTTTCCATGATTATTTATTAGAATTATTGAATGTCAGTTGTCTGAGGATGAAAAAATATTAATATTAAATAAAGGCTGGGAAATAATACTAATTTCTCTTTGATTCATCTAAAGCAGCGGTTCCCAACCTTTTCTATACCCCGCACCTTTAGAACGCTTCTGATATATTCTCGCACCCCTTACAAAAGTTCAAAATAATGGCAATGAATTATGCATATACACTATAATTTTGAAATTTTCTAAACCCAAGTTTTCGCACCCCCTGGAATATCGTCTCGCACCCCCGGTTGGGAACCCCTGATCTAAAGGAAAATAAACCAAAGTTAGCAAGATAGATGGGAAACGTGTTCAACCTTTACTATGAAACAGAAAACTATTTAAAAGTTTTCTCCTTATGTTTCTGAATTATCAGTAAACATCCATATAACATGCACAGAATAACTTAATGCAGTAAACTTTATTGGAGAAGCAACATCTCTTCATTTATGTCCATTTATATTCATTGTCAATTTTAATAATTGATTTTGTTATCCCTATGCAAATCTTTTTGCCACTAATTAAATATAATAGCTTGTTTCTCAGGTGCAAATTTTTATATGAGGTTTAATCAGGAAATATGCCAGTTTTAAGATTAAGGCAGTCAACAATCAGCTCTACCACTTGTGCACTGGACCTCTGCCTGACTTGGCTAATAAAGAGAGGTGCGTGGGCACTACCTATAAAGCTCTATATTACATAGGGCCTGGATGTACAAGCAACTAGCTTTCCCCAATAGTTTCCGCTTGTCCTATCCAGACAACTAAGGAGTGCCTACTGAGGACCAGATACTATGAAATTTGAACTGAAATCTTAGCCTTCAACTTTTCCTGGGGTATATACATCCTCTTCTTAGAAAAGATTATCAAACTAGGAGCTGCCTTTAATTGTAACTCATTTGCTGTGCAGCTGGTATACTGGGGGTTTTCTCCTTTATTTTAAACATACTGAAAAAAATATATATATATATATATTTTTTAGCATTCTTCTGCTTTCCAAACTAAGCACATTCGGAGCTTTCATTTCCCTAAATCTCTACAAATTTGTGCTATCTTTATTCATTTTAGTGGCCTCTGCCTCTTTGGCCTCCCATATACTGTATACTCTTTTGGGTTTTCATTAAAAATTTCTGTGCAGCAACATTATTTTTTGTTTTCTTTTATTAGCCTTGCTTGAATTGATTTTAGTTGTGCCTTTTGTAACGCCTTGTAAGATGCTGATCCATTTTAAGCTCATTTCCTTATTACTGTATATATTTGTGTATACTAATAGAAGAGAATATTTGTAGCTCAGGAATGAACTGTGGAGTCCATAATGCTCTCTGAGCTTGGTTGTTTTCTTGCAGACGTTTCATTACCAAACTAGGTAACATCATCAGTGTTAGTAGGGAGTGGTGTTTGCTCTCATTTTATATTTGAATGGCTTGCCTTGTCAGTGTTGGTGGGAGTATGGTTTTGGTTGTTCCTTGATTAGGCTGTTTATTATTAATTTGTTTGGCAGTTTCTTGATTGGAGTATTGTTTGCTCCTTGATTATTTGCCTAAATCTTGGTATTAATCTCTGCTCATCTGGGTGCTGATTGCTGGTGAGGAGGACTTTTTGATGAAATTGTATGGCTATCCATTTTGTTAGAAGATGTTGTATAGTTGATGTGTTTCCTTTTTCTAATGCTCAGGGTTGCTGTAGTGCGTTTGTGCTCGTCTAAATAGTGTTCTTGCACAGCTTCTCTTGTGGGAAGTTGGGTTGTGGAGCACCTGGTTGATGTGGGTAGTTTTAAGGTAGATTTTGTTTCTAATTTGCCATCAATATCTCTGCTGATAAGGATATCCAGGAAGAGTAGCATGTTATTGTTTTCTTTTCCCATAGTGAATTTTATTCCTTTGAAGATGTTGACCATTTCATGTGTGTTCTCTGTTTGGTCCTTTATTATGATAAAAAAAAAAAAGCAACTTCCAGAAAAAGTGCCTGACTATTCAACCCTATATAGCACAACCAACACAAGTTGTGAAAAGGGTAACACTGCCATAACATCAAAAACATCTGAGAAACCACCAATTACATGACATCACTCTAATACACAACCAACTAAAATCCTCCAAAATATCCTAAGTAAATCAAAGACCTAGCAGCTCCAGTACAATAGTAATATATATATATATATATATATATTGTCAGGTCAATCCACCATTATCTACTCACTTAAAAGAAAAAAGTTAACAGGTAACCCAAAGTACAGAACTAGTCTTCAAAACCCTCTGTTAAGAGTTTGTTATTGTATTTAATATGCAGAAAGTCCACAAACAGCTTCTAATCTGGTATGAACTTAATCTAATCCATTGTCTCTAATCAATGCAGTTAATTAAACCATCTCAGCCACTTCATTTAATGTTAACATCCATTCTTTAACAGTTGGCATCCCTTTTTCTTTCAATACTTGGCAAAGACAATCCTTGCAGCAGTTACCATATAAAGAAATAAAGTGCGAAACTATTTTTCTATCTATTTGTCCATAATAACTAGAAGAAAGGCTTCAGGTTTCATTAGTATTTGCATTTTGAGTATTTTCTGTATTATTATGTTTATCCAATATGATTTAGCATAAATTTACAAGACCACCATATGTGATAAAATATACCTGGAGTTTGGTTACATTTCCAATACTCATTAGAAGTTTATTTATACATTTTTGCCAGTTTGTCCTGAGTCAAATACCATTGAGACATCATTTGATAAAAAAATTCTTTCAAACTGTAATTCAAAGTAAACTTTAAATTATTAGTCCATACATTCTCCCATTGATCTAACAATATAACCAAAGTTTAACATTTCAGAGTTTCTTTTGTCAGTGGTAGATTTTTTTCACATTTTAAATTGATAATCTTTTAATAACATAGGAAACTGAAAACCTGTTTGCAGTCTTTGTGGATATTTGATGTTAACCTTTATCACGAATCAACACTCTTTCTATGGAATTGCTAGCCTTTTGCCTGGTGGCTTTCTTTTATAAATGTGCAAAATTTTGTAAAGAGGAAGTACCTAAATTATATATAGGGAAGTCTTGTCAAATTCAAGCTCATTTATATAAACTTTAGTTTAAAAAAAAGAGGATTAATATGGCATTTTCTTTTTAACAAGCATCTCTTTCTCATTATCTCACAGATAAAATGGTGAAACATCTTATCTAAAGTAACCTCACTTTAGTGTTTTAAATATTCTGCCATGCGCAGATTACAGAATAGCTGAGGTAATTAATTGGTAGAAACCCGTAGAAAATTGGTTGCCTGCAATCTAATGACTGGAATTGCCTAGGTGTTAATTGTCTTGATGGTATTTCTTTCACTGAGTGTGAACTTCTATTTACTTCTAACCTTTTTCTTGACTTCATTGTGCATGATGTTAATAGCTTGAAGGATGCCCAAGTATTTGTAGTTATTATCTTCATCCAAACTCTTGATATTATTTCCATAGGGCATCTTAATTCCTTCAATTTTCACTATGTTTCCCAGTTTGATGGTGAGCGTGGCACATTTGTCCTGTCCAAACTTCATCGTAATATTTGGCTGTATATAGGGGACAGTGTTGAGCAGTGATTCTATTTCAGATGTTATTTTTCAAATCATCCATGTAAATGAGGTGGGATATCCTGGCAGATGTTTTTGATGTTTGATAGCCATGGACTAGTTATTCAGTATTGTTGATAGGGGAATCAGTGCAATGACAAATAGTAGTGGTGATAGTGAGTCTCCTTGAAAGATTCCTGTCTCGATATTAATCTCTCCCAATCTATCCCCACTGACCAGCAACTGTGTCTTCCATTGTGCCATCAATATTTGCACAAAGCTTCTGATGTTTCTACTGACTCCTGTTAGTTCCAAGCACTTGATTATCCATTCATATGGCAGGGAGTTGAATGCCTTCTTGTAATCAGTCCACACTATATTGCAGTTTTTTAGAATCATCTTCTCAGTTAGGAGTTGATCTTTTGTTCTTCTAGTGTTTGGGCTGTTTCCCCTCAAGTGGAAAAAGCTTTTCAACCAGGCGCTTTTGGACTACATCAGCTACTGTACCAGTTAGCAATTTAAAAGTTTTGGTAAGTAGGTAATTGGTCTGTAGTTGCCTGGTGCTGCCCCTTTTTCTGGATCTTTCATTATCAAGTAGGTTTTGCCAAATGTTAGCCACTCTTCAATTTCATTTCCTTGCAGTATGTTGTTAAACTGCTTGGCAACGAGTGGGTGGTAGACCAGTCAGATGTTTCAACCAAAAAACATGCAGTTCATCTTCACCTAGTGCTGACCAGTTCTTGATCTTCCTTGTTCTTTTCTCCACCATTTCTGCTGCTACTGCAAGCTCTTTCATTTCAGCTTCTTTTTTCTTCTTATCAACCTCCTTTAACCAAATTGCATTCTTGTTGTATTTCTTTGCGTTATCCTGTATCTACGCTTTGAACTGCACTGTTTCTTCCTTGTTGGGTGTTGACTGATTCACTTCAGTCTCTCCATTGATGGATTGTAGAAATGTTCCTGATTGGATTAAAATTGGAAATTCTGCCTATAATTTGTAATTCAAGCTTCATATCTGCTGATCTTGACTACAGCTGTTATTTGCTGCTTTATTACTTCCAATGCTTCCTTGATCTTCCTTGTTTCTAAGTGATATTTCTCAATTTAGATATTCTTTGGTCTTCTTGTTCTTCAGCTTCTTTTCTTTCATCTGTTCTAGCTTGCTTGCATCTAATCTTAGCTTACAACAACAACAATAATAAAAATAAAAATAAAAAGTTGGAAGGGACCTTGGAGGTCATCTAGTCCAACCCCCTGCTCAATCAGGAAACCCTATACCATTTCAGGCAAATGGCTGTCCAGTCTCTTCTTAAAAACCTCCAGTGTTGGAGCATTCACAGCTTCTGGAGGCAGGCTGTTCCACTGATTAATTGTTCTAACTGTCAGAAAATTTCTCCTTAGTTCTAGGTTGCTTCTCTCTTTGGTTAGTTTCCATCCGTTGCTTCTTGTCCTGCCTTCAGGTGCTTTGGAGAATAGCTTGACTCCCTCTTCTTTGTGGCAACCCCTGAGATATTGGAACACTGCTATCATGTCATCCCTCCTCCTTCTCTTCATTAGACTAGACCAGGAATGTCAAACTCATGACATATCGGGACTTTTTCCCCATTGCCGGCAATGGGGTGGGTGCGGTTTTGGTGTGACGCATCCGGCCCGTGGGCCATCAGTTTGATATGCCTGGACTAGACATACCCAATCTGATCTTTCCTTTTTTCTTCTTTTTGATTTTGCATCCCAGGTATTCAATTGTGTTCCAGATCTGCAGCTGTACTGTACATTAGTTGATTAGTTTCTTTAGTGAGCTGGTGCTTATATTTGATATTACAGTGTTAACATCTTTTAATGTTTGTGCTACCTGTTTCGTTTGAAGAAAAGGCAATTTTATTCAGTTTTTGTGCTGTTCTAGATGCTCAATTACACTGTTTCAGTTCTTCTACTTTAAATAAAGGGCTTTGTTCTTTCTGAGGCAGAGGAGAGGGTATCTAGTTTCAGAAAGAAAACAGTTCAATAGCTGTGCTGGCCTCTATTGCCATCTCCTCCTGGTTTGCCTCCTCAATCTGATTTACTTCTGGCAAGGCTTTGATTTCTTTGTCTTAGGTAGAATTCTGCTTCTGTGAATACTTTATTTTGTATTATAAATCGACATTGATTTGCTAGTCTCTGTTCTGTTATTTCTGATTCTAGATGATGTTCTTTCCAGATCTGGTTCATTCGTTTCAAATATGATCTTATTGTTGGACCTGATTTGTAATAACAGATCCTTATTTCTTTGTTTTCAGTCTTTGTATATTTGTGACAGATAAATTTCTTCTAGTAGTTCTGCAGCTGCTTGCCCTGGTTGCTCAGCCAACAGTCCTGAGTCCTGTGGCCCATTTTTCACCAGATGTCCCAGAACTCCAACCCCTAGCACAGTCCTTGTTGACCTGGAAGACGACCGATCTAGTATGTGTTTCTGTAAATTAGATTTCACCATAGTTTTTATGGGAGAGACACTCTGGCTTTTCTGAGACCTTCCAGTGTGGTTGAATGTCTGGTATAGCTCTCATCATCCTCAAAGCATGCAAGCCCCATAACCATGTCAAGGCAGTGCCTCAAGGGAAGGAGGATTAATTATGATAATGATTAAATTTATTTATCTGGTAATGTCCTTACTGAGATTATTTATTTTTCCTCTTTGATGCTATAGTTAAGTTTTTCCATCTCTTTCAGCAAAAATAGCAAATTCATTTCTATATATTCTATATATAGTAATGTTCATGTATGGAGGCATGGCTTTAGTTGTTTGAAGACTGTTAACTATGAGAAAATCATCGGAATGACAGAAATTGATAAGTTGGTCTCCTGCTTCATTTTAGTTTCCTAAGTCATCTAACTACATTTTCCTCTTTCATGTTTCCAACACTTGCTTTTTTCTCCAGTCACAGGCAGCACATTTGGCTTGAATGTTCTGTCAATTTCAGATTGAATTTGATCATAAATTGATCATAACTTACTATCTCTTCTGTCTTATGTTGATTGATCATCATATTAAAGGATTGTCCACAAAGTTTAATCACTATTATTCATTGATTGCATTGTATCCAAGTACTGATCTTGCTATAACTTTCATAACTACAAAAGCATCATCATTCCTTGTTTGTTTTTCATGTCCTGAGTGTAATCATCTATCTGAAAGTGTCCACTCTCAGTTCAACTCAGTTTACTTATGCCCAAGATGTCAATTTTTAGTCATTTCATTTCCTCTTTCAGTGGGTTGAGATTTGCCATATTCATACTTCTTAATGTTCCATGTTCCCCGAGGCTTAGAGTTCGGCTCTTATATTTTGTTTCCTCTCTCCTCCTCTGGCATGTCTGTGTGGAAAAGATAGGAAGCATCCATTTCTACTTTTAGTTAATTCGTTTTTAAAAATCTGTTTGCTTTAAATTATTCTTAAAATGTGGGAGATTATTCTTAAAGAGTAATGGAGAACACAGTCTTTAAAATAGCCTATTTCCTAATCATTTAAGAATCGTTGCTGCCAGGCGAGTGCATCAGTAGCTATACTGTGACTGGGCTTGGGAGAAGGGTGCGCGGGTGACCCCAGAGTGTGCTAGAACTGGTGATGGCTGCTGCTAAGTGGAGAAGGGTGCAAACAACTTACCAAAGAGATTTCTGATCTTCCCTGACAGTTTCCCCATTGACTTACTTGTGGGAAGCTGGCAGCAAAGATCACAAAAAGTGATCATGTGATTGCAGGAGGCTGCAACCATTACAAGTGAAAATTGGTTGCCAAGCACCCAGATCACAATCACATGACCGAAGGCAAGGGTGCTGGAACAGCTGGAACTTCAGTGACCAATTGTAAGTACTACTCATTCAGCGCTGCTGTAACTTTGGTCGCTGAATGAGTGGTTGTTAAACAAAGTTTACCTGTTAAATTAATTGAAAGAAATTCTTTGGAATTTTCAACTATTGCAATAAAAGTAATATACAACACTAGAACGAGCAATATCTATATGGTTTGCAGCAATAGATCATCAGTTTGTAGAATTTGAACTTGATGTTCTTGATAAAAAAGAATTATACTTTTAAGTAATCAAAGTTTTCAGAGTCCTATTTATAACTATTTTCTAGATGTTTCTGCTTCTCCCTTTTTATTAAAAAAAAGTTGAGTTTAATACAGTTAAGTTTGTGTATATGTACACTTTTTCTGACATACAGCAAATCGCATATCACATTTGGAGATGTAGCCATAATATATTTTGAAAACTTTCAGTATTCAAAAAAAAGGAAGAATATGTTGGAAGAGGTGTATCTTGAAATATTTTCCTGATTTTAAAAGCCAGTTCTATATTATTAATAACTGCATTTTCTTTGAAATTCTAACCTTAATCTATATAGACATTCATATTTATGTTCTGTTGTGATAAAATCTACATTGAGATAATTATCCTATTAGAGGTTAACTTTGTCAATCTTCTGAAGAAAAAAATCTATTAATTCATCAGTTTTCATAGACTGTAATCGTATAATCATAAAAGTTTGCAGCATTCTATAATGGTCACTACCAGCAAGGCAGCACTCCTTTAGTCCTATCTTCTCTAGGCTGAGAAATTCAAAGAACTCCTCCATAGGAATATCACTAGACAACAAAGATTTTGCTTCCTGAACACTTTTGGGTGTATCGTATAATTGTTTGGCTGCTAATCACGAAAATAACATGCAATTTAGCCTCACACATAACATTTTATAGAAATCTTTTTACACAGCAGCAATATATATCCTCCCATACCTATTGACTACGCTGCACACAGGAAAGAAATATATGAACACATAGAACTGTTGTTGAAGTACATTCTGTATATCAAGTGGACCTAAAATATCTGTAGAGATCTAACAGTAGTGGGTCTGGTACTTGGAATGCAGCTTGGATATACCAAGTACTGTTACATATGTGAATGCAAGAACCATGCCAGCAGCCATGCAAGAGAGTCACGTTAAAAAGAAATAGCCATTCCAAAAAATTTGGTTCTAGGACAGAAAAATGTGGCACATGAACCTTTTGTTGACCCAAGAAAGATATTCCACACAAACTAGGACTGATGAAAAATTTTGTGTGAAGAACAAGGAAGGTGAAGATTTTCATTATTTGAGACAGATGTTTCCAAGAATAACTAATGCCAAATTAAGGAAGGCATTTTTGATGACCCAACACATCAGATACAACATTAATGACAAATGGATTAAAGATCTGTTAGTGGGGCCAGAAAAAATCATGTGGAAAGCATTCAAGGATGTCACTGAAAATTTTCCTGGCAATTATAGAGCACCAAACTATATTCATCTGGTTGGCAAACTTTTTACAGCATACAAAAGGCCATGAAGTACAACATGTCACTAAAGATTCATTTTCTGCATTTGCACTTGGACTTCTTTCCCAAAAATTTAGGCGCAATCAGTGATGAACATGATGAAAGGTTTCACAAGAATATTGCCACAGTGGAAAAAATGGTATCAGGGCAACTAGAATCCATCAGTGCTGGCTATCATTGGACACTGCAGTGAGATGCATCGGACACTGAGTACAAACAAAAATCAGCTAAACACTTCTAGCTCTGTTGAACTCATGCAGCATGTCAGAAACATTATGCAATTAATTACATTATAACCATATTACTCAATATTACTATGCAATACAGTCATTCTGAAATTATATTTGTTTTCAGTTTGAAGGGGTCTGTCATAATAGACTACTGCAATGTGCTCTGTATGGGGCTATCTTTAAAGAGTATCCAGAAGCTTAAGCTGGTGCAGAAGGCAGCTGCATGGGCAATTCTTGTACCCCTAGAGTGGCCCATCTTACATCATTATTCCACAGGCTGCACTGATTGCCAGTTTGCTTCTGGGTCCAATTCAAGTTGTTATCACTTTTAAATCCCTTCATGGCATGGATCCAAGCTATCTAAGGAACTGGTCACCTCTATGGGACTAGCCCTCCACACCTGCATTGGCAGTAGGGGCGTGCTGCGGACCCCATTGGTAAAGGGATTTTGGTTGGCAAGTCCAGAAAAAAAGTCTTTTCTGCCATGGCTTCCACCCTCTGAAGCATTGTGCACTCTGAAGTGAGATCCACATTCACCTTTTTGGCCTTTGAAAGGGCTTGAAGACATGGCTGTGCCAACCGGCTTGGGATGCCAATCGGGGTGTGTGGCATTTTGGAAGTGGCTAATGAAATAAATAATACCCCACCTCCTCGTCAATTTTATTTTACTTTAATTTTAAATTTAAGATCACTTTTATTATTTTAATGATTTTTTGTAAACAGTTTATTAATTTTCTAATTTTACAATCATAAATACTTAATAAACAACGTGTTATCTGGGTCCATTGGTAATCCAGTGGTACATATTAACTCAGTCTAGTTCCAATATTACACCATCCAGTGCTTCTTTGATCCTCTCTTCTTCCGGTGGTATGCATTTTCCCACACTGGGCAAATATAATTCTTGTTACTGTTAATACATATACAATTAAATATAGACATCTTCATCGCATTTTTCTGGTATTATGCATACTATCAATAATGTCAGTTTATAATATCTTTTCTAGCCAAAACACATCTCAATTGCATTTGCACTTAAAATCCATTTGTTCCATCAGTATCCTGTTTTTCCCGCTTTTAAAAAAAAAAAAAATTTCCCATCAATGTTCAAAATAACTCATAATATATTATATTTGGGTAACCAAAAGCTTCCCTTATTCAAACCCTTTTAGAATTTTCATATTTCCCATCTCATAACAAAGTATAATAATCTAGTTAGAAATTCTATCCTTCTAGTTATAATAATACTTTTATTTCTAACAGTTATCTATTTTCTTAACCATATTCAAACATCTGTTTAATCATATAATATCCCATTTTTATAGCTTATAGTTTTCTCAAAGTAAATTATATTTGGGTAACCAAAAGTTTCCCTTATTCAGACCCTCTTGGCATTTTCATATTTCCCTTCTCATACCAAAATATAGTATTCTAGTTGCATATCCTATCTTTCTAGTTATAGTAATACTTTTATTTCTAACAATTATCTATTCTCTTAGCCATGTTCAAACATCTATTTAATAATATAATATCCCATCTAATGGGTCAAAACCTCTATTTTCTTCAGTCTTACTCTGGCTTTCTTTCTTTGCCAACTAACTTTCCAAGTCAATGCATTTGAGTCCTCAAGTAGTTCTTCCCCTATTTTTGTGTTTATTGTTTGAAGTAAGAAAGACAATTATTGATTAAAGTATTTTTAGAAGAACACTCAGCCCATTGATATTCATTAAGCAGCCTCCCTCCTTCTCCAATTTCCCACAATTCTCCTAACAGCTTTATCTTCCATTCAGTCAGCTCTTGTTTCTTATCCTCAAGTGTGTTCTGAGATCTTGACAGGTAAGATATCTTTTCCATTTCCAATATTATTGCTACGTCTTCTAATTCTTCATTTGTCTCAGTCTGCCTGTTAGTTCCTTTCTTTAGGTCCTCCATCTTTGGATCTGCTTCCTCTGATTTTCCTTCTATATTCTGGATTGCTAGTTCCTTCTTTGTAGTCATTTTCTGAATATGTAAGTTTAGATTAGAAAGTTGTTCTTTTATCTCCTTTCCGTTATTTTTAGTCTCATCATGAGCTAAGACAGTTATCTCTTGTATTGATTTCAACATAGAAAGAATTTCTTTCAGAGATTCATCAACATTTTCTTGTTGGTATGTGAAGCTGGGGGTTTTGGAGACAAATGTTAGAGATGGTGTGGAACATCCATTTTGTTTTTGTATGTGGTCTTTATAGTCCAGTCTATTCTGAGATTTAAAAAGTTTCAGTCAATTGTCATTTGAACTCCAAATTATCCAGCCAGCTTGTCAGTCCATCCTTAGGCCTCCTCTAAACAAATATAAGCAAAGTCCAAGTTTTTCTGTCCAATGAAAAACATATCTTTTCTGTCCAGTGAGAAAAGAAACAAAAGTTATTCATCAATCAAAAGTTTATAATCCAAAGTGTTCCATCATCTCAATCAGTCATGTCTGTTTCTTCTACGGGGGAATAATTCCACGACACAGCTCTAAATGTTAGTGTTTATATTCATAATCCAAGCAGGCCAATTTCAAAATAATTTATCGTCTCTGCCATGCAGATAAGCAAGCCCAAGAGGTTTTTTTTTCTTCTCCAGCTGCAGTCTTCAAAAGTGAAAGTTTCCAAGGACACCAAAAGTCTTATTTGAGTCTGGGCTTCAGGTCAAATTTCCTTTAAGCATAATAAATTGTAGTGCTGTGGTTTGCCACTAGATGTCGTTAACACCTTGCAGCTTCAATCTTATATTGCAAGCTTTTCAAGTCTCTTTTCTAAAAAAAGTCTCATAAGCACTTTTAGTCCCCAAATTTCAAGGCTATATATCTATATTGATTCCAAATTAATCTTATAATTTTCTCCATTTTCCCCCAAGCAGTTAGTTCACCGCTTTTTTTTTCTTTTTCCCCTGAGGGAATGAGGCGGAATTTCTCTTTCCCTCTCTCATCAGGGAGGATTCTTTGCTTTGGGTGGTTTTTTCCAGGAAAAAGTCTTAAAAGTTATAAAGAGAGGATAGAGTCTCACCCAGTTTCATCCACGTTGCTTAAACGTTCGTTAGTGCTTATTTCCTTCGGTTGTCAGCAGCTTCTGACTGGGTACACGAATGTAGCTAGTCTTTGCCCCACCAGTTTGGAAGGCTTCCTCGGATCAAACGGAAGGGCCGCCGCCCCTCCACGATCAATGAGGGTTCCCTCCTTCGTCGCCTCTCCAGGGCGACTTTCGATCCTTTTTAGGGTCCCCAGCGGGACGAAATTGAACACGGAAGACAAAGCCCTGTCTTCCTGCATCTGTCATGCCACGACGTCAAACCGGAAGTCCATTATTTCAATGTTTTATATTGCATTTTAATTGAATGATTGTAAGCGTATCCTCTGGTGAGATGATTGGCATATAAGTTTAATAATAAATAAAATAAAATGGTTTTAATGAAGCATTTGAAAAAATGTCCAGTGTATTTGGCTCTGCTTATTGAACATGGATACAAATAGTAACTTTCATTTAATTATTATTAACAAAATAACTTACCATATTTCTGATGTTCAGCTTTGGTTGCTGCTGTTTAGGAGAGTCAAGGCAGTATTAAGAAATTAGATCTGTGAGAGTTCCAAATTTGCATTTTAAAGTACGTTGGGAGAAACCCTAAAAATATATCAGTAAAGATTAAGTAAGCTCAGTGGCTATAGATGCTGATTGGAAATGGAAGAACAGAAAACTGGATAAAAAACTAAGTAAATGAAATATTGATAACAAATACATATAAATCTTTGTTGTAATAGAGAGAGAAAAACCAGTGAAATAACAATTTTTTGCCTAGATATGCAAAAGTAAAAAAAAATAAAGATATGAGCTGAATTTACAAACAATGTGGGTACACAATTTTGGTTGGGTTGCTATTAATTATCCAAGAGGGTGGATTTAATAGGCTATGGTTAAACAAACTGAATCGTTAGTTTATTAAAATACAATAAGTTTAGTGTAAGCCCTATATCTCATGTTAACTCTTGAAATATTAAGTATCTTTAATGCTTATTACCGTATTTATTCTGAATAAAATTACAATTTTCCAGGGATTCAGACTACTGTTCAATCTCTATAAACTACCATATCACATTAGTGAGAAATTAGATAGTGCCTCTTTATTTCTGCAGCTGTATTTTTACAAGTTCCTTGTTTCTATCTTCAGAATAATTACCAAGATTCAACAGTGTTTATAGTGTGAAATTTACACGTACATAAACACATGCCACGTTTGGTATAGTGCACTGAGAATGTTTTGCTTTAGTTCATTAGCTCAAATAATTTTTACAGTTTGTAAAGACATAAAAGGTTATTTGGTAAAAGTATAGCTGTAACTAATTTATATACACAAATATACACAAATATTAACTGACTCAGAGAAATGATGGAGTCTTCATTGACTTCTTATTCTGAACTGAGAATAAGTGAAATTCATTGTGAATTATTGTGAGGAACTTGGGTGGGAGCTGAAATACATTTCTATTCAGCTTGCTATGTTTGGAAAGATCTATGACGGAGACTTACAAGGATGGATTGGAAAATTGAATTCATGGAGCCACTGACCCCTGCAGAATGAAAAGCTAGATTACAAGTATGGAATGAAGCAAAATATTATTACATTTAATATTTTAACATTGTACATAATTGAAGGATATTTTTGAACAATGGATTAAGAAATTAATTTTAAGAATGTCTACCTCTATAGATAGAACAATTCCACCTGACAAGATTGACATTGATTTGAAAGTGGATTTAAAAAGACAAAACTGACATGGAAAAATATGCTGCATTGTATATATAAAAAAAGCCCCAAAACAAAACCCTGACAGATGCCCTAATAATTAAAATGGATATGCAAATAACAAGCCAAGAGAATGATCTGGATATTTTTTCTATATTAGATTTACAAAAGTGGCTTGTTAAAGCTTTGAAGAATTTTGTGAGATGGGACAAAGAAAAATGAAAAATCAAATTCTAGAACATTATCAGAAGACAATGAAGTTGGTTTATTTTATCAAAGTTAAAAGAGATTTGTTGTTATCTCTGGTAACCCTTAATGGACTTTTTATTGACATCAGAACTGAAATGACTTTTTGAATTTGTTTATAGATAAAAAGAGAATATTTTCTTTTCTGCACCTTTTTTTCTTTTCTTTTTTTAGTTTGTATTAGTTTTTACTATAATTGTAATTTTTAATAAATTTACTATTAAAAAAGGAAAGATCTGTGATGGTAGATTTTAAAATGCCCTATGGCAGAGTTCCACAACCTTTTTGGGTTGGTGGCCCATAGGGAAAGGGAGGAGCAGGGAAATGTACGCACAAAACAGGTGCGTGCACAGTGGTGGCACATGCGCAAGTGGGCTACACCCACCCACGGCGACGCTGGCACCTGCGCAAGCGCCCATGTGACACACACCGGCACTAGCGCCCAGCGCGTGTGCAAATGGGGCCACTAGCACCCACGCAGCGCCACTAGCACGAGTCGGGAGAGTGCAGGCACATGTGCGTGCACTTGCCAGCCATTCCCGCGGCCACAGCCCACAGGTTGGGGACCCCTGCCCTATGGGAAAGATCAGTATATAGCAATAAGGTGACAAATGTTGCTTAATGCATTTCTGTTTCGCTAGTTGCAGCAAGCTTTGTAAATTTTGGATATTCCAACATCAGAGTGCTCTGGCTTCATCAAAGTGGAACCTTCTTCATTTTAAGTAATTTCTCTACAAGTTGTGTTTGTGTCTATTGTCTTTACAACATGCCAGGTCTGAAATCCTTACGGTATTCCTCAAGGATTCAGCAGACTCTATGAATATTGTCTGAACTTTTCCTTTATTTCTAGCAGATCTTCGGGGACAGTTTGTCACCTTTGTTAAACCTATGGAAGAGACTAAAAACATGACTCTTGATTTTATTTTTTAAATCCAATCATTTATTTTATCAGCAGCTAACTGTTGTTAAAGAGAAATTGTTTTAGAGAAATAGTTTTAATGCTTCTAAATTGCATTTACATTTAGTAATTCTACTGAAGAATTATAATTTAAATGTGAACATCCACTGGACATATGACCATACATTCAATGATTGTTTGAAGCTAAAGCAGTGCTGAACAAAGGGACTTACGACCCATGCCCAAAATTGCAGTGCCCCTGTGATCATATGATCAAAAGTCAGGCCCACCTGCATGAACATAGAGACACTTCAACTCCCCATTATCTGCCTATCATTCCTCATCTCTGCCATGCACTCTGCCACATACCCCTGCTGTCCACCATTACTGCCTGTCATTGACCACATCTGACCTTTCTTCTTCCTCCTGCTGATGGCCTGGGATCCAAGCAGTGGCTGAGTGTGCAGCCTTGGGATGATAAGGTGAGGGCAACAGTGTAGTGGAGCCTTGTCTGCTGAAGGGAGCTTGCCAGCCCTAGCCAGGAAGGCAGTGGGGTGGCAAGGTGTGGTGCCCTCCATCAACAGCCAAGGCAGGAGAGTCGACAGCGGCTGTCTTGGTGAAGGTGGTGGCTTTATGAAAGGCATTGTTTGGGGTGGGCAGAACTGGGAGAAGGGGAGGGACACAGGTTTCTGGAAGACACAGTGTGTACTTCGCAGCTTGTGTTGCAAGCACTGCTGGAAAACGGGCATAGGATTGTAAAATCTGCCACACCACACAGCACTTCCCGTGAAGCCTCCACCTTCACCTGGGGAACTGCTGCTGCCTTGCCTGGTGACAGAGGGGGCAGCAGGGATACATGCAGAGTTGAGGGCACCCAAAAGAATAGAGATGGGGAGAAAGATAAGCAAATGGGAGGAGATGAAGCGAAGGCAAGTATGGTAGGACATGAGACGCCTGAGGTCCTCACCTAACAACAGCAGTTTTGTAGCTTAGGTATCACATTGCTTAGGGGCAGAAGTTCCAGTTCCAGTTGTAATCATAAGTCAGAGATTTAAATTGTGTTTAAATTTAAATTTAAAAATGAAAAGATGGATATTTGTAAACATGTGTTTAAAAGATAAGTAAAGCATCCCATCTGTATATCGATTATTGCAAATGTACAATAATGGATGGACATTAGGAGGCTCCTTTGGATTTCTGCTAAGAAGCAACAACTGCAATATTACTAAACCAAATTAGATCTATTCATGTAGGGTTTCCCTTCTTTATGTACTTTTTTTTTTTTTAAAGAAAAAAGTAACTCCCTGAAGCTCAGACATGTAGCAGAATTCTTGGAAAACATAGGGAATTTGTACATAGAGAATAAGTATTCATATTACTGTATGTCTCTCAGGAGTTTCAAATTCCATACCGCTCTCCTATATAATTCCTTCTTTCTCTCGTTTCTATTTAAAATTATGACAACGATCAATATATCACAGCAGAGCAAGATAAAATAAGTAACAGTAATTAAAAACCCTTTTTCATGGAAAAAGTGCTTTTCCACTGCTCCATGAAAAAATATTTTTAGTTGTCTTAAGATGCATGTTTTTTCTTTCAATCAGCTAAGTCCTAGTAATCTTGAAAATAAGTTTTCACAGGAGAAGGAAGAATATAATATGACTTTGCTTATGGAATTATTCTTATTGAATTTGCTCTTATACATTTTTGATGTGGAGTAGTAACAATACTGTCATGCTTGGAAAACAAGCTAGTCAGTCAATTCCTTTTGGATCATCATTTCGTTGATCTGAAAAAAATGCACCCTCTATTTGCAGAAACATGCTTGGAAGACAACAATCTAGGCATCTGAGGAAATGACTGGATGAGGAGCACTCCCATACTACATAGTTGTTTCTTTACAAAAACTGTTATTAAGCATAAGTTTAAGCATAACAATGTTATTAAGCAATATTTAATTGGTAATTAAATTGCCAATACACAACAGTAGCAGATCTGGCTTATATTTCAGTTTGTTCAGCCTCATGCAAAATAGAATGATTTCCTAAGATTTAAAAATGCCTAACATTTCCCTAAAAGTAAACTATAAAAATGAAGTAGAATTTGTATCATTAGAACTTTAGCTCTTGTATCTGAATTATTTTACAGGCAATTTAAATACTGGTAGTCCTTGAGTTATAACTACGATTGAGACCAAAATTTCCACTGCTAAATAGTACTGTGATAAAGCATGATGTCATGTGACTACATTGCTTAGCAATGGTAATCTTGACCTTCCCCACTGCCATCATTAAGCAAATTCCACTGGTCTTTAGTTAAAGACCCATCCCAATTAAAGCCATGCTGGGCTTGGTCCCTTCCAGACTCAAGCCTCAGTAAGGTAAGAGGCTACCTTCATGTCCACCCACCCGCCCACCTATCTCTCCTCTGTCCTTTTGGCTACATTGCACCTTGCTTTGTGCTGTGGCAAGCAGCCCCAGAACTATGAAGCTCTCGGGCTGCTTGCCACATAGAGACTCAGGGGCTTCTTTGCATGCCACAACTATGAGACTGCAAGAAGCCCCTGAGCTATAGTACAGTACAAAGCCTCAGCCACCTTAACCAGGCCCAGTAGTACAGTGCAAAGCTCAGGAACCCCGAGCCACACAGTGCAAAGTCCCAAGCCCAGTTTCAGCCACCTTCAGTGCCCTGCATTCTACAGCCCCACCTGACTGCTATCTTCTTGCTCCCACTGCTGACAAGGCATGCCTGCACAAGGCCCTTTGCAAGGCAGCTGCTGGCCAAGTGAAGCCGTATTCTCCAGTTCCAGCAAAGAAACTGCCATGTGTGACCTTTGGAAGGAAGCCTTGTGCAATCGCAAGGGACCAGTGTGCGCATGCTTGTCAAGAGTGAGAAGACAGCAAAGGTTAACTAGGGTGACTGATCTTTGAATGCAGGGGGCCAAAAAAGCATAGTTGGGAGGAGATGGGGCGGGGGGAGTTGAAGCATCCCTGTAGTTGTAAATGCAGGTGGACTGCCAAGCATCCAAATACTTGGCAACCGATCACATGACTGGGGGATTTGCAATGGCTGTAACTTTGGGGAGTGATCATAAATCCCTTCATTTAGCACCACTATAACTCAAAAAACGGCTGAACAAATGATTGTAAATCAAGGACTACCTGTTCACCCTCTAGTCTCTACAATGTTTAATGAAGCATCTGCTGTTTGAGCAACATATTGCAAAGTCCATATCAATTTGAATCAGGAAAATCTAACATTCCCTAGCAACACTTTTTTTCTGATGTGCCTCTATAACATTGCCTTCATCTCAATCTCAACCTATATTGGAAGTAGCTTAACCTATCCTTGGGTGTTCCAAGATTAAAATGGTGTTATCTTCCATTAGACAAGAACACTATCAATTTCAAGGTGTGCAGATGCTGTTGCGAGTTGCTATTTGTAATGGAATCAGGTGATTGTATGCAGTGGGATCAGTCTTGCATTCATCTTGCGTTTTAAGAAGAGGGGGAGTTTTCACACTGAGCTCTTCCACTGTGCACCCTACTTACTAGACTCTGCAGACTCTGTAGTTTCTAGGAGAGTAAGAACAGTAAACCCATACTCAAACCCACATGACAGGTAATCCATGATGTGGAAGATCAGTAAAGGGGGAAAGTTTTTTCTTCATTACTGGGCAGCTCCAAAGATCATCTGCTGGTTAAGCTTCTTTTGACAGAAGGTTTAGTGTGTGCTAAATCAGCATACCCTTGAGAGAACTGTTGCCCAGTAAAATGGGAGAGAACGTTCTGCTTTACTCTTCAGCCCCACTTCTATTGGCTGTCTGACAGGGGAGGGGGTCACAGTGGGTTTAGCTTGAAAAGAAGTCTGCCAGGAGCTGATTTTCCAAGAGGCCCACTAAAGCAGTGCGATATTGGCAGACTGTTTCCCACTGTCTAGTTGCATTCAGAAAGGAGGAATGCATGTATTTCACACCTGAAATTAGAATTCAAGTTACTTGCTAATAAGCCAGAATAGAGGTAGAACATGAATATGAATATTATACCTGCCAGCTCAACGATGGGTGGGTAGCACTTTAACTGAACCATAATGAAAAGTCCTAAGTGACAACATGAGGTAATTTTTTTTTGTGGAGATGCATATTTTAAAAAAAGATTATATTTTCTGTGTTATTTCAGACTCAGGGCAGGCATATTTTTGTAGCTTCTCTACCACCGCCATCCTGCCCCAGCTGCTGCTGCTATTTTGCTTTATTGGCTTATTCAGTTGTTTTATATCATTACATTTTAAAAAAATACTGTAGGATATAGTAAAATTGAAGCAATATATAAATAAAAATAAATCACTTTATTTTTAGTGGTGCCTTTTAGATATTAAAGAGGAGAATCCTTGTAACACTGTGGGACTGAAGGTCATGTTGGGGCCATATTTTTTATTGGAGTATATTTGCCTGAAGGTAGTAATATACATTCATGGAGAAGCATCTCACAAAAATAAGTACTAATTATGTTGCCAGTGTGAACTTCTGCCAATTTTAAACATCAGTTTGAAATTAAGAAAGTACAAACTGCGAAGGTTAATATACATATACATACTAATATACATAGAGTATAGGACAGTTTTATTTTAGATCAGCTAACTCTATAATTGATGAAAATATTTACGTAATGTAGAGTCAGTCAGTATTACAATATATTAGTCTCTTTTTGGGAATAGAGCGCACACTTAGGAATAAGTTTTAATTTTAAACTTTAACAGAGAGAAGGAGCAAGAAAAGGAAGAACAGTTAATGGAAGACAAGAAAAGAAAAAAAGAGGATAAGAAAAAGAAGGAATCTACTCAGAAGGTAAGGGTATTTGGCTCTTTGTCATTAAGTATTCATTTTTTATAATCAGCAGTTCACTTAAAATAACTGCCTTTATGCCCTCTACATGTTCTACTTGTCCAGCCTTCATTCAGTTTTGTGCTCACAATAAGAAGCCTTTGAGTACGCAAGATACCTCTTGAATTTTGCATACAGCCAAGTGATGGTTTGCTATGTATATTTTTCTGCTTGTGTCTTTATCTAAAAACAATTGCTATTCTTGTCTGTAGGTAAGATGAGTAGAAAACATGAGGATATCACTTTAAACAAAAACAATCTATAGAGAATTGGTTTGGGTCTTGAAGGGGGAGTCCTTTATATATGTAACTTGTAATATATTTTAATTATTAGTTATGTAATATATTAGTTATTAGAGAACAATATTTTCTGCTTACTTTTCTTAGCAAAACTTATTTGAACTAATGCAGGTAGTCCTTGGCTTACAGAAGTTCATTTAGTGACTGTTTGAAGTTACAACAGCATTCACTTACGACCATTGCAGCCTCCCCAGACTGAAAAAGATTCAAGAGTTGCTTTTATAAACAAACTCCTGCAGGCTTCTTTGTTTTTAGTAAAAAGAACCACCTCTTCATTGGTTCATCGAAAAACCTTTAGAAGTTAGCTAAGAAAGTCTCTTGCCTAATATATTGGGGGATAAATTGATTCTATCTTCAATTACTGTCACATTCATCTTAGGATATCTTGTTAAAGAAGATTCTGTGAAAATTTGCTTAGAAGAAATCATTTTGGTGTAATTAACCTAATATTTGTAAAGGACTATTGTTTGTATATATCAGTATTAGCACCATTTAAAAAACACTGTTGCTTTTCTAGGTTGTCTATTTCTCTGGTTCTCAGCCTTTTAGGAATGTGTTAGTGATTTTTTCCCCCAGCCTAATTATGTATATTTGAAAATAATTGCTAGTATTTAGATAATTAGCTGGACTTAAAAACAAATCCTATCACCAATTTCTGAGAGCTGCAAAATATAAAGTTCAAATGATTCAATATTTGTAGACATCTACCATTTATCTTTAGATACAAAGATATACAGGAACCAAGATAATTTTACCAATCAAAGATGGCAACTTTGCCAGAATATGAACCGTAACTTTTTCCTTAATCAATTGCTGGTAATTTCAAGAAAAAGTTCTGGCAATATCACATATATTACTATCATAAGAAAATGTAGAGTTTTTCATTTGCTGTTTTTCTGAGATTTTATAGGCCAGAAAGTCATGTCTAAAAGAGGAGCACACAACCTGATTTAGGATAACGGACATATTTAATAAGCAGTAGCTTGTGAGATAGATGGGATAAAAATAATACTATAGAGATAAAATAAATGTGATTTCAGATTCTATTAATTAAAAATTAAGTAAAACTAATATAGTTGATTGCATTGTATTTACCTATATTGTAATTATCAAAACTTTTTGCTGCAACATGACACTAAACGTTATACATAATAAGCCATCCAAGAGGTTACTGTGAAGTTGGATCTCATCACCTTACCCCATCCACCATATAGTTCACACCTAATATTACATTACACTGTGTGCACAATTATTAAGCAAGTGAGTATTTTGGAGGATTAATTTTCTTGAACAACTATAGTGCTCTCGGGTCAATCCAAAATGTTAATAAACCTCAAACCTAAATATTTAAGAAAGTAAAAGTGAAGTTTTGGCTTTCTTCAGAGAATATGTGTGCAGAATTATTGGGCAACTATTAGTGTGCAGAATTATTATGCAACTAAATGAAAATTTGCCCATCTCACTTCTTTATTTGCATCTGTTAAAGTGAGAATAATAAACAAACAACTCAAAATGTACAAATAAACATTTCTGACATTTCAAAAAAATAAATAAATCAGTGACCAATATAGCCACCATTCTTTTCAATAACAGTCATATAAGCCTTCCACTCATGGAGTCTGTCAGTTTCTTGACCTGTTGACAATCAACGTTTTGTGCAGCAGCAACCACAGCCTCCCAGACACTATTCAGAGAAGTGTACTGTTTTCTTTCACCGTAAATCTCCCATTTAAGAAGAGCCCACAAGTTCTCAATAGGTTTAGGTCAAGTGAGGAAGGGGGCCATGTCATTATTCTTTCATCTTTGAGGCCTTTACTGGCTAGCCACGCAGTGGAATACTTCAATGCATGCGATGGAGCATTGTCCTGCGTAGAAATCATGGTCTTCTTGAAAAATGCAGACTTTTTCCTGTACCACTGCTTGAAGAAAGTGTCTTCTAAAAACTGGCAGTAGGTTTAGGAGTTGATTTTGAGTCCATCTTCATCCCGAAAAGGCCCAACTAGCTCATCTTTAATAATACCAGCCCATACCAGTATCCCACCTCCACTTTGCTACCGTCTGAATCAAAGTGGAGCTCTGTGCCCGTTACTGATCCAGCCACAGGCCCATCAATCTGGTCCCTCAAGAGTCACACTCATCTCATCTCAGACCATAAAACCTTTGAAAAATCTGTCTTCAGATATTTCTTGGCCCAGTCTTGCTGTTTCAATTTATTTGTCTTGTTCAGTGGTAGTCGGGCTTCAGCCTTCCTTACCTTGGCCATGTCTTTGAGCACAAGAAGCACCTTGTATTTGTTGCAGTTCTGGAGTATGACAGCACTGGAGGATAATGGGTTTCCTGATAACTTCATGTTTGATTCTTCTCAAATCTTGTGTCAGTTAATGTGCGTCTTTTTTTCTCAACACGTTTCTTGCGAACCTGTTGATTATTTGCAACAAAACGTTTGATGGTTCTGTGATCATGCCCCAATATCTTAGCAATTTCAAGAGTGCTGCATCCCTCTGAAAGACTTTTTACCATTTTTGAGTTTTCAGAGCCAGTTAAATTTCTTTTTTGACCCATTTTGCCTGAGGAAAAGAAGCTGCCTAATAATTATGCACACCTTGATATAGGGTGTTGATCTTAGGCCACACCCTCCCTCTTTACATAAATACACATCACTAAGCATTCAAGTTTATACAGCTTGGAAGTGGAAAATATGCATAAAAATGATGATATGGTCAAAATACTCACTTGCCTAATAATTGTGCACAAGTGTATTTCTACCTGTCATGGGTATCTATTTAATTCAAATGAGGAGCTGAAAAGACTGTCAGGAGCTGGTGAAAGAGACTGTGTATGAAGTTCTTTGGGATGGCATTCAGAAGTTTGTCCATTATTGCTAGTAGTGTGCAGTAAATAGTGTTGATTTATTTGAAGAAGTAAATACTGATAACGAGAGATAATTTCAAAACTATTTTCCATTCAATTTATTAAAATATTCCTATTTAAAATTATGAGGGTGAACATCCCACATTTCTTCAGGAGCTCAAAAAATTTATATGATAATCTTCCTTCAATTAACCCCACAACACCTTTGTGACATTAGCATTGAGTTGAGAGTAGAGGTCCATATTCACCCAGGAAAGATCTCTAGCTTAAAAAGTTTAAATATAGATTTGTCCAGGCCTAGGTTATAATATTTACCAGTACAATACACTTATTTTGTGACAATAAAAGACACTTGTTTTATGAAGTAAAAGACAATATGAATAACAGAATAAAAGAGTTGAAAGGCACTGTGGAGGTCTTCTAGTCCCACCCTCTGCTCAAGCAGGAAATCCTATACCATACTGTCTCAGGTACTTCCAATGCTGCTGCTGAGTTTAATATTTAATCGTAAGGCAAAGTGGAAAAGTGTGATACTGGTTTTACTGATCTCTATTTGGCCTCTTAACAACTGATACTAACAAGCTTTTCATATCTCCTTTAACTAAATAAAAGTTAAAACAAATTATAAACTATATAATTTGTTTCCATCAGTTGAACTGAATGGCAGCAAAAAGGAAAGTGTTTGTTGTATGTATCTTATCTGGGGATTTGCTAAGCTGGTTCAAACAGTGGTCACATTATGACTTTGTTGCTATGTAAATACCCAGCATTGTCAAAAATTAGCAACAAATCAATACATTATTTTGAGATGAAAACATGACATGTGTTGTTTGAGGGTAAGGAGCCCACTTCATTGTCTTGATTTTTTAAAATATATAATCAACTCTTGCAACATACACTAAGGAAATTTAATATTTAATATTTTATTCTAAAGTAAGCATTTGGAATAGCAAATGTAGAATTCAAATCAGAATGCATATTCCAATTTTATATTGCATTCAGCTTTATTTAAAGTTTGTTTGGTTTAGAATCATACCAATAAAAAATTAATAAAAGATATGGCACATATGAACCTAACTATTTTTGTAATTCATATGGGAGACAAAAAGTGGCTTGATCATATGAGATTGCATATATATATGCATGTACACTCATACCCATATATTGGAGAATCAGTGTGGCATAGTGGTTAAGGTGCTGGGTTAAAAGTTGCAAGGCCCAGATTCTGGTTCTTTAGGCACAAAATTGGATTCAGGGTTTGGAGTCAATTACTCTCTTAGGCCTAGACAGGAAAGTTGAAAAGAAAGTTATCAACCACACTGGTGGAATACAGTCTACAATCTAAATGAAGAGGCCTTCAACCTGCAATGGACTGAGTCAGGCTGACAGCTTTTAAACTTTTTTCCAGTTTACTTTATTGTACTGTTTAAATTAAGTAAATTATAGTTACTACTGATCTCCAACCATAATTGATAAACATACTACATATCACAATTTTGAGGTTAATTATAGTTATAATTTTGCAATTAGGATGTCATGGCAATTCAGAAATGAATGAAGGAGCAGACATCTGAACTGACAGTGCATCCTGATGGGTTTGTTTCTTATGGTTTGGGAGAAAAGCAAGGATTAATAGTGTCTGCAAATGGTGGCTTATTGCAGTGAAATATTTACAACATTTTGTATTAATTTAAAAATCTACAGTAATGGAGTTAGAATTATAATGTTTCTGGTTTATCAGTTAAATGTTGAAAAATAGTATTTAGCTTAAGTGATCAATTGGCTTGTGGCAAGATATGTACCACACTAGGAGTTGGATTGTGATTCAAGATACTATATTGGGATTAGAGAGAAAGTAGCTATGGGTATACTGTATTGTGGTTCTGACTTAGAACCAGTGGTCTGTGGAGCCCTGGGGTATCATGATGTCATCACAGGGGATCCGCGAAGCTTGAAGAAATGTTATGATTTAAATCTTAAGTCTTGGTGGTCTGTGGCCAAGGTCCATGGCACAAAAAAGATTTAAACAGGGACTATGGTGAAGAAAAGGTTGAGAACCACTGCTCTAAGTGATTTATATAGCCTGCACATTTAATAATAGCAGTAACTAGATTACATTTATATCTCCCCTTCCTATTATTAAAATGAACAAAGTTTAGGATAAGTGAGATTGGATTATGGATGATTTATGAACAGATTTTTCTTTTGGTACTAGTTCTTTAATCTTAAATATATATCTTATATCTGCTTCCTGATGAATTAAATAGTTCAGTGGAAAAAACATCACCTTCAGGATTTAATCTATATTGTCACATTCCATAGGATAGTTCACTTTTGTGTTTATATGCTTTATATGTGGCCTTTTTCTTCAGGAGGTCAGGTCAGCTTATTTGGGATTGATATGCATTTTATCACAACAACACCTCTGTGAGGTGGTTTGAGCTGAGATTGATTGGCCCAAAGTCACTAGTAAGTTTCCATGGCTGATAGAATTGAATATGGGATTCTCCAGTCCTAACCCAGCATCATAATGGCTACATCACGTTATTAAAAGATGAAAGCTTTTTAAAAATGCATATATAGTATATCTACTGATAGAAATAATGAGTTGCCGGACTGAAATTTTAATATTGGCAGGTACCGCTGTATGTTAGCATTCCACATTTAGTAATAATAGTTTTTTAAAATTTTGATAACTTACGAAAAACCAAATGACTTTTGTTTTTATTTTTACTTATAGGTCACAGATCAAAAAACCAAAGGTAAGAAGCTTTAATTTTTCAAAAGCTATAGCTTTTCTTGCTATTTTGAGAAATCATTTACTTCTTAAGAAAAATTCATATCCCACATTTATTACTTTTATAAATAACTCAAGGCAATGAACATACCTAATACAACTTCCGTCTCCCATTTAACCACAAAAGCAACTTGAACCAAAGATATTTTTTGGAATTATGGCCAAAATGTTCAACCTTGGTCCTTTTGTGTTATCTAACATAGACGTTGGCACTTTTTCTTAGCAAAATCCAATTTGTTCTTCAATCCTCTGCTAGGATATTTCTTCTCAGATTTACTAGCTCTTTGGTTTATTGGGAATTTAGAATAGCTCTTTAATTTATTGGGAATCTTTGCTGGCTGGCTTGGAGAGGTGCTTTTCATGGGAATTTGATATGTTTGTTTTCCAACATATTTTTAGCTCTCCTGTTTACAATCCAATTTTAACTTTAAAACATTTAAAGCAGAAATAAATGTTTTAAATAACTAATTAATAACATGTAATTTGCATTTATTGTAACTTTTATTACAGTATAATTTATTAAAAATGTAAAGATTAGGGTTAGAAACTGCTACCTGCTGAGATATAATCATAGCCAGTATGACTTAAAATGCTTCATACTTACACTGAAAAGAAATGTATCCTGTGTAAAAACTGTACATATAAAGTACATCAATTTGCTCTTTAAACTCATTTATCACTTCATTTCCTATTTTACTGAGACTGAAGAGATTCTTTGAGGCTTCTTCATGGCTTGTCTAAATAATAATATGTTATCTGACCATTTGTGACCAGATTATTTCTGAACAGGTTTTGTACTAATAATTAAAGCTTTACAGTCCTATTTTCTCTGAAACTAATCTTCCCATTTTGTTAAAAGCTATGTCTACTTAAATAGGATATCTTTGAAGATTTTGATAAAAGATTGTCAAAGTTATTTCATGTTTATGTATTTTTAAGATTGTGTTAGGATGTGGGAACTTTTTTAAAAAGTAAAAGTATGCATGCATTTCTTATGTCTCTACTTTTTAGTCTGAATTTTGTCAAATGTATAAACATATTTTAAAATCATAAAATGAAAAAGATGTAAGATACTGAACAAATAAAAAGGTTTTTCTGTGGATACTTCGCAGAATCCAATCTAATATGAAGACAAAATTCTTAAAAAGCTATATTTCTGGTTACAAAGTAGTTCTTTCTTACAGTGTTTATAGTATATTTGTCCCACTTAAATACAATGGTGGAATATAGTCTGGTTTCCCAGGAGGGAAGGCTGCTTTCAAGAGGGCAAACAGGTAGTGGAGCTTGGAAAATTTGATTGGCAAGAAGAGGGTTTAAAATTGCTCCTCCTTAGCAGTTCCCACAGTATATCTATAGTTACGCAGACGATTGCTTTAGTCTGTCAAGTTTTTGTCTACAGATGAAGAACAATAAATGAAACTATTCAGAAATAACTCCACATGTCATTCTTTGTTCTTGGCCCTGACAAATATTGATAGAATAAACAAATACTATCTGAAATGAAAAATAATACAAATCAAACAGTTTTTCTCTTATTTTATTCCCATATGGTCTAGCACAGGGGTAGGCAACCTTGGCTCTTTTATGACTCGTGGACTTCAACTCCCAGAATTCCTGAGCCAGCATGGCTGGCTCAGGAATTCTGGGAGTTGAAGTCCATGAGTCATAAAAGAGCCAAGGTTGCCTACCCCTGGTCTAGCAGTTGTAATCATTGCTCATTTGCTTTCATTATTTTTTAAAACAAATTTGTTCATATTTATAGATTTGTTTCTGGATGGAAAGGACATTTAGTCTTTCAGTTTCGCATTCTGGGGAAAAAAGCTTCAAATAATTAACAGATACTACTTTAACATATTAATTCATAAATCAGTTTGGGAATTTTGCTTATTTAGATTCTGTGTCCTAATTCTTTAATACCTAAATTTTCCCTAATTGAGGAATCCACAGTCCCCATACCCAATTAATGAAGTTCCACGTGGATTTTGTTTCCTTGGTTTTCCTATGCTGCTAAGGCTTTAAACATTTGGATTTCAGTTTGCATTCTTCTCATTCATATGTGCACACATACCATGTTTCCCCGAAAGTAAGACCTGGTCTTATATTATTTTTGCCTCCAAAAGAGGTATTAGGTCTAATTTTGGGGAAGTATCTTATATTTTTTGTGACAGTTGCCTTGCCTTCCAGCAGTGGCACCAACAGCCCCGTCCAGCAGGAGCCCGGGTGGCTGCCAGCTCACTTCTATTGTGGCCACTGCTGCAGGAGGCCGCACGGCACATTGCGCCGCTGCCGGCACAACGAGGCAAGGCAGGTGGGGGAGGGGGTGGAGCTGCCCCACATGCCCTGCACCCGCTTCTTCAGGGCCCCCCCAGCCAGGCCATTCCTTGCTCGGCGACCTTCCCTTTCACTCCCCTCCTGAGCCGGACTGCCATGCTATGGAGGATGGGCGGGGTAGGCCCATTCCACTGTTTCAGAGCCAGGGGTAAGTGACGGCGAAAGGCTCCGCTGTTGCTGTGCACCGCTGGAGAGGCTTTCTTCACACTTTGCCCCACAGATCACCTGCCTTGCGGCAGCAGCTGCCTCCTTCTCCACCACATCTCCCATAGCTTGCGCCATGACCGGGTGGCACAAGCCACCTCTGCCAGCCTTCCATCGCTGCCACTGGAGAGAACGGGGAGCGGAGTGGCTCTGCGCAGCGATGCAGAGCAAAGAAGAGCACTTGATTGCCGCCCTGCATCGCCCCGCGTCTCCCTTCTCCATTCTGGAAATGGCAGCCCCATTTCCTGCCGCTTCTCCCAGCGCTGCTATAGAGCTTGGCGCACCACCGCTCAGCTTCTCCCTATTCCTGAAATTTCTTCACTAACCTGCTTTCCAGCTCTGGCACGTTTCTCTCCTGCTGCAGGGAAACCGATTTTGTGGGACTAAAAAAAGTTCAGTCAGATCTTCCAACTTCTCGTAAGATTTTTTTTTTTTTTTTGCGAGAAGTTGAAAGCTCCACCCCTCCCCCACGTGCCTCGCCTCGTTGTGCCGCAGTGGCGCAATGCGCTGCATGGCCTCTGCCCCATTGCAGCAGCAAGGTGGGACAAAGTGGACGAGGTCCTAATTAGGGCTCATTTTTGGAGTAGGGCTTATATTAGGCCCACCCCCAAAAATCAGGGTAGATCTTTTTTTCAGGGTGGGGCTTATTTTCGGGAAAACATGGTATATACTAACATGCAATCTGCTAACTTTTAGCTTCTTTAGCACAAAAACTTATTTATTGATGCTGAATGCTCAAGGTGATATTCCTAAATTTATTTGTTTTGTTTTTTCTTTCAATTTTCTCCAATTATGGGATACTGTGAATTAATATTCTAGTACTTGACTGGAAGGTTGGAAGTTTGAGACCCAAGTATGTGTGATGGGGTGAGCTCCCATTCTTGCTCCAGCTCCTGCCAACCTAACAATTCAAAAGCATGCAAATGCAACTAGATAAATAGGTACCACTTTGGTGGGAAGGTAATAGCATTCTGTGTATAGTCATGTTGGCCATGTGACCACGGAAGCCTCTTCGGACAATGCTGGTTCTCTTGGCTAAGAAACTTGAGCTGAGTACTGCCCCCTAAAGTCAGACTGAACAGGGGAAACATTTACTTTTTCCCCCCTCTGGTGGAGAATACCATCTTAATAACTATAGCTTGTGGACTGAAAAGCTTTTAGTGGATTCTTGGCAAAGTTCTCCAATTTTGATTTTTTTTTTCTTTGTGAATTCATGTCATAGTGATTCTTAATTTTCTTCATGCTTAAAGTTAGAAATATTTCAATAGATCTTATTTATTGTGATTTTATGACACCGTTAAATTTGCAAACAATACTAAATTCCACCCAATATTTTTTCATTATAGTGCCCGAAGCGACAAAAACAAGTTTAAGCCAACCAGTGACCGCCAGCCCAATTGGCAGCTCTCCATCGCCACCTATAAATGGTGGCAATAATGCCAAAAGGGTGGCAGTGCCGAATGGTCAACCGCCAAGCGCTGCCCGCTACATGCCTCGGGAGGTGCCGCCGCGATTTCGTTGCCAGCAGGACCACAAAGTGTTATTGAAACGTGGGCAGCCCCCTCCGCCATCTTGTATGCTCCTTGGGAGTGGAGTAGGGCCTACTTCCTCTCCAGCACCTGGAGCAAATCCAAACAACGCACAACCAGTAACAGGAGTGCTACTGCCATGTGACAGTGGGACTGCAACCGGTATGAAACCATTAGCATTCTGCTTATTATTTTGCTATCTGTGCTATGTCATATATTTTTGTATTTTGAATTTAGAAATTGATTTTTTATTTACTCATTTATATTCTGAAAACTTTGTGGCAACATTTGAAAGAGAATCACAGTCATTGGGAATAATCAAATAAATATATCAAATAAATATTGCAATAAATATTTTTAGAAAGTTTTTATTTTAATTATTCACATAATGCTAGGTAAGTAGTTTTTTATAAAAACAGATTACATTTTTCCAGCATATTTCCTTAGAGAGAAATGCAAAACATTCTAATTTCAAATTATTCTAATTTTACGTCAGAGATTTGAAATCTTCTGAACCTGAAAATGTGAATATTAGTTCATATGAATTCAAAAATAACCTGATACTAGATCAGGTTGTTACCAGAACCAATGAAAAGGTTAAAGTTATCAACTGCCCAAAAGAGACTTGTTTCTAGCAGGAGAAAGAACCATAATGAAATTGAACATTCGATTATGAAACGAACTTGCATTTTGAAACAGCAGAGTCACTAGAATTTGTAATGCTGTCATTGTTTTTAAGTCAAAACGAACATTTTTGTTTCCAGCATGAAACAAAATGTTCCTTTTTCAAGACGTCTCACACTGAGTGCCTGAGGCATTGTATTTAAGTTGTTTTGCAACATGTGATTGGAAATCAAATAAATAAAATAAATGTGATTGGACATTTTTTCCTCCAAATCTTTCCAACCTAGCCAGCGCAACTGTGAGGACTAGTCTTTATTGCTGATGGCTAGGCCAGATTGGATGATGTGAGTATTGAGAAGAAATAAGCACTGAACATGTCCAGATAATAGTAGTAATAAAAAAGTTGGAAGGGACCTTGGAGGTCATCTAGTCCAACCCCCTGCTCAGGCAGGAAATCCTAAACCATTTCAGACAAATGACTGTCCAGTCTCTTCTTAAAAACTTCCAGTGTTGGAACATTCACAGCTTCTGGAGGCAGGTTGTTCCACTGGTTAATTGTTCTAACTGTCAGGAAGTTTCTCCTTAGTTCTAGGTTGCTTCTCTCCTTGATTAGTTTTCATCCGTTGCTTCTTGTCCTGCCTTCAGGCACTTTGGAGAATAGCTTGACTCCCTCTTCTTTGTGGCAACCCCTGAGATATTGGAAGACTGCTATCATGTCCCCCCTCGTCCTTCTCTTCATTAAACTAGACATACCCAATTCCAGCAGCCGTTCCTTATATGCTTTAGCCTCCAGTCCCCTAATCATCTTTGTTGCTCTTCTCTGTACTCTTTCTAGAGTTTCGACATCTTTTTTATATCGTGGTGACCAAAACTGGATGCAGTATTCCAAGTGTGGCCTTACCAAGGCATTGTAAAGTGGTATTAACACTTCACGTGATCTTGATTCTATCCCTCTGTTAAGATGGAATAAGCTGAATTAGCTTGCCTCCTAAGTTATAGTTGCTTGTTTTTTAATTATTGCTGTGAAGTTAAGATAGTTAGGTAAGTTTTATATATGTACCTGCTTCATTTTGCATGTCAGTCTTGTAAAGGTAAGTGTGTGAGTTACTTTGCTTCAGGGTCACATAACAGTATTAACTGTGTAAATGTAAAAACATTCAGACCCAACTTGTGAGACCTAAAAGATTTAATTTCTCTAGGACTTTCTGTGAGAAACTGCTTTGAATTCTTATAAATTCCTGGTTGTGCTATCGATAGCATCTAATCACTTTATCTTTTGTCAGCCTTTATCTTTAATTGCCTTTGATTATTTTTAAGCATCAGAATCTTCTCCAATGATTCTTGCCTTCTCATGTGTTCAAACTACCGTGTTTCCCCGAAAACAAGACCTATCTCAAAAATAAGACCTAGCTTGATTTTTACGCGTGTGCCTAATATAAGCCCTGCCCCCAAAATAAGCCCTAGTTTTGGGGCGAGGCACACATGTAAAAATCAAGCTAGGGCAGGGGTGGAGCTGCCCACGTGCCCCACACCCACTTACCTTAGGACCGTTGCAGCCAGGCCTCCCACGTCCCGATACCTGCCTCGTTGCTGCCTGAGTTCTTCTGCGGCCGCTTGCGGCTGCATGCCATGTGGTGCATTGCATCGCTGCTGCCACTTGCAGCAGGAGGCTGCGTGGCTCATTGTGCCATCACTGCTGCTAGCAACAAGAGGCCGCACCAATCACCACTGCCACCAGTTGCAGCAGGAGGCCACGAGGCTCATCGTGCCACTGCCACCGCTGCTTTTCTTATGGTTCATGGTGTACGCATCAATTTTCTCCCAACATTGAAATTCAAAGGCATCAATTTTTCTTTGTTCAGCCATTCTTAGGGTCCCATTTTCATACCTATATATTACCACTAAGATGTAACAAGTAGCATATATCTCTATTTTATAGCTTCAGTCATGAATTTCTTTACCCGGGAAAATAATCTATTATATTTCACCTTCATGTATTTGTTTGGGTTGGCATTGCCTATTATTTTAACCTTGCTTTCTGTTAATATTGAGCAATAGTATACTACTGCTGTAGTATCTTTCACCTCCCATAAAGGATTCCTTAGGTTTTCCTTGATTTCAGCTGTCAAGGTGATATATTTTGCATATAAATTAGCCTTGGCAACTTCTCTCCCAGTAAGCTGGCATTTTCTTGTTTTAAAAGGATAGGTCATACAATAGTTTAAAGGGTAGGCCCTAGTCCACATAATCAGTAACTCTAATATAATCAAGAAAAGAAATAATTGCCATCCTTTTGAAACTCTGATATGTGTTATTATTTCTTGCTTTTAAAGTTGTAAAAACTCCCTCATCTTTTCCATTATCCATCAGATGTTAGCAATGTAACCTTGGATGCCTGTGCTTCTTCTGGGTCAGATTTGTATGTCTGTCAGTTCTTGTTCAATATATTACTCCCAATTTTGGATTTCATAGTTTTACTAGCATGTGAGATACATACAATAAATGATTCTACATATAGAAACACTGGAAAGTGATCTGTGTTAAACTGGGGAATGATCTCAAAACAGCCTGCAAATTGGAATACATTTCCAGTGAAAATTATTTAATTTTCAGTCATTCTGACCAATCCAAAAGATGAATTCAGAAGGGTTGGGGGGGGGGCTTTAGAATATAGACTTAAGTCTGTTAGCTGTTTGAGCCAAACATAGCCCTCTGTAGTTTGGATTCCTATAAAGGCCTACAAAGGGGGATGCATCTTCTTTAGTTTGGTGGCAGCATTGATAGCATATAAATATTATAACAGCTTAAACTGTTATTAAAATAACAATTTATTACAGCATGAACATTGGAAAAGGTAGTAGGAAGTTTAAATATAAAGCAGTTCAATTCAGACCATAGTTCAATGACCTGGAATTTCTATCTTGACAGATTAGGCAGACACTAATAGCTTGTACGCTGCAATTTGTAAAGCAATTTGTCATAGCTATAGCAAGTTGCTTAAAGGAGCAAAGGCTTCCCGGCGTTAAACACAAAATGGTAGCAACTTATCCATCCAGTACATCTTTGGATCTACTCCTTTCGGCATCAACATCTTGTACCTAGAGAGTATGAGCTGAAGCCATTGAATTTTAAATCTTTGGGTATCCAAACTTCTTAAAGCATTATGACATTGTATCTAGAATGAGTTCTGCAAAAGGCTGATTTTACTATATACTGACCTTTGGACTCTAATTTGTGTTTTATTAACAGGGTGATGTAGAGGTTCCCAGTGGGGTATTTTGAGTGATTGCTGCATGCATAAAGACACAGTATTAAGAGTACGCATCCCACATGCACACTATTTCCCCACATGAGTTATTTTGATAGTATGCTAAATAGTATGCTAAGAATTATGTTTGGCTATCTGTATTTTTAGTGAACAAGCTGAATACATATAGTTCTTCATGCTCTGATTTATATTGTTAGATTGTGTAACAATTTTTATTTATTTATGTATTTGTTAGATTTATCTGCTGCCTATCTTTCTATAGGGCTATTCTAGGCAGCTTACAACAACGGTCCCCAGCCTTTCCAGCTTTGTGGACTGGTGGGTGGGAGAGGGAATAGTTCCATGCGAACGGCGGGCAAGCCCTTCACACAAATGGAGCTGTGCATGTGCACTCTCCCACCACTTGCATAACCTGAGGTTGGGGACCCCCAACTTACAATAATAAAAATGAAGAAAAATGAAAAAAGTGTAAACAGAAGTAAAATAATAGAACAGTAATATAAACAATAACAAAGAAGCACAATAATACATCAAAATGGTAACTAAAAATATCAATCCTCTTTGTTCTCTTCTGTGTGCCAAAGCTTATTTTCTCTCAAAGTTTCTCCATTGGTGTTTCATTTTTATAGGTGTGAAATCTGATTAAACTAACCACAGCTAAACAACACTCTTTGCTGCCTTTTTTGCTCATATTGCCTGCATTGTCAGGTGTTCAAAAGTCAAGCTTATCACAAAAAGATTTTTGTACCTCCAATAATTTCTTTGACAATAGGTCTTTACTACTTCATACACAGCAGCCCCAGTGATCCAGAAAGCCATGATTTAGACAATCTGCTGCCCTTGAGTACTAACTGGGGGGCTGAAGCCTACTTAACTATAAAGTTAAAATCCTGCTCAGTCTCTTCAACATGTCTAATACAAAGCTTGAAATCTTAGGATTGTCTGATCAATCACCAGCTGGATACCATGCTTACAAATATGAAACGTCTTCAAAGCACTCTGACCAGGCCTGAGGAGAAGCAGGTCTAAAGTGACACTGGTAACTCCACTTTATCCGTTTTATCAGAACTGATAGCACAATGTTTTGCAGTATCAAACCATATGTGCCTCAGCATCAAATATTTATTTCAAGCTCCATTCCACACTCTTCTTCATTGCTCACCAATTTCAACAAACTGTAGTGAGTCTTTTTAGCATATGGAAGTACAATTCAGAATCCATTTCAGAAGGAGTTTGTTACCATTCTCTACAATGCCATCCATCTCTTTCCCAGTTATTAGTATCATGACCTTGTCTTAAGAAGCTTCCGCGGGCTTCCAGTTTGCGATCGCGGCGCTGGCGGACGTGCGGGGCGATCGCTCTGTCCGCCGTCCAGTTTTCTCCCGCCGGGGACCTTGAAAAGGGTCAAAAGTCGCCCTGGAGGGGTGACGAGCGTGAAGAGGACCCCCAAGATCACGGAAGGGTGGCAGCCCTCCAGTTTGATCCGGGGCAGCTCTTCGAACTGACGGGGAAAAGATCAGCCATCAACATGGCCCATCACTAAGCCGCTACCAGCCGAGGCCAAAATTACTACCAAGCACCTTGAAAGCACCGCAGAGGAATTGGGTGAGATCTTATCTTCTCTGTACCCTAAGTATTTTCCTGCAAAAAGCTTCTCAAAATTTTTTCCCCATGTGAGGAGAGATGGAAGGGAACGTTTTCCTCCCACCCTCTAAAATGGCGGCGTCAGACTACCTAGGGGAAATAAAGCTATGAAAAGAATAACTAAATAATTGGATTTGTATCTGCTTGATATCTGGGGACCCAAAAAGTTCCTACTCTCACCGGGACTTGCTATTCTATCTACTTGTAAAAAAGATGAAAAACAACTTAAATTGGATAAAAACCTAGCCTGGATTTGAAAAATACTTAAATGCTATCGGGGACATCTTGTGCCAAAACCTGGTACAGCAAGTGAATATTTGACAAAGAGACCTGCTCATAGCCCAATTTGTCCTTGGTATTATCTAAAAGAGATTAAAAGCTGTGAGAACAGCTGGGCAGTGAAATTGGCTTTTAGGAACTGTGGAGGTGAACACTTACTGACTCTTGTCTAAATAAATAGCCTTCACTAAAGGACCATTTACAACTATGTCAGAAATGGAGGAGCACCAACAACAAATTTCGGCTAACTATAAACGTATACTTGAAAAAATTCTTGAAGCCACTGAGATAATTAAATCTAGACTGAAAGATAAAGGCGCCATCTTAAATCTAAAAAGCGAAACCCTGATTGCAACTAAAGAACTTACAATTCAAAAAACAACAGAAGCGGAAGAAATCAACACCAAGACGGAGGACCTTGAAGATCAACAAGTACAACCTACTGAAAATCTAGACAATCAAATAACAACTATAAAACCGGATATGACCCTCTACATAAGCCAGAAGAATCCTGAGGAAGAAGAAGACCAGATCGAACTGAAGACAATTATATTAGAGCAAATATCGGGAAATGGGCCACCAGAGCGACAACTTAATGATTATAAATGGGCCAGTTCTCTTAGAAAACTGACAACTAGATGGTCTCCCTTGGTTCAAGTAAAATGTGCAGGAATGAAGGGAGATCTATCTGATGAGTTGAAAGTATTGGTATGGAAGCCTGGTTGGCATAAAAAGAAAGCTAGAGTTAGACTGAAAAAAGGGGGTCTTTGGGTCCACTACAGAGGATCCTAAATTGCTAACTATTGGGCTAAAGGGAGATTCTGAGATAGTGGGAAATTCGATTATTAGATTAAAATAGTTGGAAAATAGTAAAAAATAAGGGATTCATGTGTTTAATATTGAGAACTTAGAATTATATGGGAAATGAAAATTAACTATTAGTAAATAGGCTTGAATTATTTTAGCCCAGATAATATAGAGATCAAAGGATACTCCACTATTAAGGTGATGATGTATTGGGGCGAGAAATAGAAAATGTTTATGAAATAAAACTAGAATATTTTTAAGTAAGTAATATGTGTATTTTAGATATTATAGTTTTTATGTACTGAGATAAAGGAAATTTGGGCTACCCGAAACTGAAATACTTTGGATATTAAAGGTTAAATTGGAGTGTTGTAATTAAAAACTAAAAATTAGGTAAAACTTAAAAACAGGATATGGATATGTATAATCAAAAAATGTACTGATAAATGTGATAATGAAGTTTTAACTGAGTTTGATACAATCAGAAACTTACTAGCTTTAATATGATATAGCAAATGTTAAGGGAAACAAAGAAGAAATATCTGATGATGTAACCTGAGATATGTACTAAAGATTTTGTTATTGAACTTTTACTAACCCAATAAAAAAAAATCTTCCGCGGATGAAGAAGAGAAGCAGGAAGGAGCTTTATCAAAATGCTAACTCTTTGCTACGGTCTCAGCAAAGTGTATGTGGTACCAGGATTCAGCAAAGACATTGAGACAACAGCTCTATCATTCCCATCCAAAATAACAGTGGATTGACCAAGGTCTTCTTCCACCTACTTTGTGAAGCATGCAGGCATCTAAGGAAGAAAGAAGCGAGTTCTATGCCTGGCAGTGGAAATCTGAGAAGAAAAGCCAAATTGGATTAAGGCTAGCCATACTCCAGAAAGAACAGAAGCTCCCTGGAGCTAACAGTAATGCCACTTATGAAGGTCTTATGACAATTTCTACTAAGAGTTTCTTTGCTACTAGACAGCTTCCTAGGCTTGGTTCATATTTGGATTAGCTGTTTTGCTAATTGCTCTTACATGGCATTTGCCAAGTAAGAAAGCCTTTATATATAAAATAGTTGAATTTTATTTATAACCTAGGGTTAAGCCTGATGTTATTGCTCTTTAAGCTGTTAAGACAGGGGTCTTCAAACGTGGCCCTTTCATGACTTGTGGACTTCAGCTCCCAGAATTCCTCAGCCAGCGTGCCTGGCTGAGGAATTCTGGGAGCTGAAGTCCACAAGTCATAAAAGGACCAAGTTTGAAGACCCTTGTGTTAAGATTAAGAAGAAGCCATTTACAAGGCTTGGGCATTCAGTAACAGGTGCTATTCTGGTCTAGGTATTCTGAAACTGCCTTTTCAGATGCAGTCCAGCAGAGATATTTCAAGAGTACTATACAAACAACACGCATTGTATCATTGCCAATAATGTCAGTATTTATCTATGTAAACAGATAAACAGAATGGTGCAGGTGTGTCTTCTGACTTCCTGCTAGCTGTCCCATAGACTGTGCTTCTGGGAAGCTGGCAGGGAATGTCAGAAATCGCAATCACGTGATTGCAGGGACACTGCAGACAAAACTTTGTAAATAAAAGTGGTCTGAAGATCTTTGAAATTCAAAAGGAGTAATGGCTCCCAGATTTTTCATGCATCTTTAAGTTAGTGGATTTAAGATACCTTGATTCAAAAATTGATGTGTTCTGCTGCATCATTTGGATTAATTAAAGGGTACAAACAGACAGACAATGAGAGTTTGAGTAGTCCATAGATATTGTGGTCTTCCATTCACCTGTTCGCTTTCACAGATTTAAGCCAATAAAAATAAAATAGAAATTTTCTTCCTTATGGTAAGTAAGATATGTTGTATTCTAGATTGCTTTTTCTCCAGTGGAATGTTGAATTTCCTTCTTAGCACTTTGATCATTTCCAGGCTCGGTATTATTCCAGAATCAAGCATGGAAAATATTAGTAGCCAGTTCTCATGCTGTAAGTGATCTACTTTCTCAAAGAAACCCTTAGGCAGTATGGTTCTATCTTCAAACTCAGATTTTCCAACTGTTACAAGGGCCGAAGCTGACAAGGCAAGAACCAACCATTCTTGGGCCAGTCAGAACTATTAAATAAGCATTGAACAGAACTTTTTCTAGTTATTTTCAAAACAGGACTTGGGAATATCTTGTTTAATCACATTTTTAAATACTTTATTCTCATTGCATTCAACTTAAGTTTCTCTTCACATAGTACTGATTTCCAGATAAGAAAATGAAAAGAAGCATGCATTTCTTAATTCATTTTTATTTTATTTATTTATATCCCACCTTTTATTATTTAACTCAAGGGAGCAAACATACTTGACACACCATTCTCCTATTTTCCCTCATAACAACAACTCTCGTGTGGTGAGTTGGGCTGAGATTAACCAGTGAAATTAACCAGTGGAACAACTTGCCTTCAGAAGTTGTGGATGCTTCATCACTGGAGGTTTTTAAGAAAAGGCTGGACAGCTATCTGTCTTAAATGATATACGGCCTCCTGCTTAAGCAGGGAGTTAGACTAAAAGACCTCCTGTCAGTTACCAGCTCTATTCTGTTGATTGATTGATTGATTGAGAAAGAGTGACTGGCCAAAAGTCACCCAGCCAACTTTCATGGCTAACGTGGGATGTGAACTCCCACTTTCTAGCCTGGTACCTTACTTTTTTCTTTTGGTTGTAGGTTATACATCCACTGCATAAGAGACCATATGCATATTTCAGAATTTTGAACAGTTAATATCTGCAGCCTTAATATTTTTCAACATTCTCACAAATGGGATTATTTCCTTTTCATCAATTTGTTCTTGGACACTAATTTTACAGGTAGTTTTCAACTTACAACTATAATGGAGCCTTCCCATTATGGTCATAGGTTTTGATGGTTAAAAGTAGGTCATCCATATGACTGACTTGATTTTATGACCTTTTTTGCAGCTGCTGTTCAGCAAATCACCGTAGTCATTAAACATATCCACGATCATTAAGCAAACACATTGTTTGCTATGGAGCATTTTGCGAGAAATTGGAAGTAAATGCCGAGTTTTGGCAAAAGGACCATAAATCAGGGTCATGCGACCAGTTGTAACTCAAGGACTACCTGTATAGCATTCTACCATTCTCTCACTGCAGCTTCCTTCCAAATAATTTCAGGAATTTTATTTTTAATTCCATTCATTTTGTTGGAGGCTTTTTTTTTAAGCTTCATTTTCCAAACAGTTTTTAAATCTTTCCATAAACATTGCTCTGCATAATCTCCTGATTTTTCCTGGTTCTCTTTATATTCCTTGCAACACTCTTTTTCTTTGTCTAAATCTTATACAATTACTTTCTCTCAGTCTTGGTATTGCAGCAATGATTATCTTATCTACATTTTCCCCATCTAAGCCTATTTCACCTTCCTCATTCCACTAAGCATTCTTTTTCATTAATCATATTAATGTTCCATCTCCTATTTCTGTGGCATTCTGTAATTTACTGTTTCAAGCAGCTTCCACATCCTCTTTCTATAATTATGTCTCTTTTTCATTCATGGAAGATTAACTTATCTTCTAATTCAGGGGTCGTCAACCCCCGGGCCATGGCTTGTTCGAAACCAGGCTGTGTGAGCGATGGGCAAGTGCACACGCAATGTTTCATTCATGCAAGCAGTGAGTTCTTGCACTTGTGCATGAAGTTCCACTTGCGTGAGTGGAGGGCATTCATAAGCAAAGCTGCATTCATGTGAATGGACCTTTGCGCACGAGTGCAAGCGCCCTCCACTCACATGCGAAGCTCCATTCGCATGAGTGAAGGGCGCCCGTGCCCACTGCTTGCAACAATGAGCTGTGCGCTCGCACGTGTCTGCAACTCACACGCCTGCCGCCCCCTGCGCGCACCCCCCTCCCACTGCACCTGGCCGGGCCACTAAGGTGGAAAGCTTGTGGACCACTGTTCTAATTCTCATAGAGTACTCATATATTGTTTTTTGTGCCTTTTTTTTTTTACTTTCATTGCTGTTTTTCTCCCAGTCTTTTCCTCCATGTTGATTTTGTCCCCAACCCCATTCTTGGCATTAGTAAATAACTCTGTCCCATATTCAGAAACTCTCATCACTATTTTATCCTTCACTAATTCTCAGTTTTCAGCACAATTTAAATCAATCATACTTTTAAATTTATATTCATCTGTCATGAGTATGTATAAATTTATGCTTAAATTGTATACTCAAATTAAGTATTTTTTTAAACAATTATCATTCTCATTCTTTCCAGTAACTTTTTCTTTACACTCTCTTCATTCCTTGTCATCTATTTAAATTGTCTAGCAGAATATTTTTTTCTCCATGGATCATGATCATTCATCAATTTGCATAATTTTACCAAAAACCTGGTTTACCTGGTTCTTTTGTTATCATAATTCATTGGAATATAATATAATTTCATAAATATCTACAACAACCAATATAGATAGCACTGTTTCATACTTTATGAAAATCACTTTACATTGTTTGTTTATAATTAATTTGCATCTTTACTTCCCTCCAGATGTTCATGTCCACAAGAATACACCATTCCAATCATCCTCTTTACCATTTTCTTCTTTTTATAATCCCATTCTCAATCTTTAATATTTTGTATAATAATAATAGATAATTGATAATTAATAATAAAGTTGGAAGGTACCTTGGAGGTCATCTAGACCAACCCCCTGCTCAGGCAGGAAACCTTATACCATTTCAGACAAAGGCTGTCCAGTCTCTTTTTTAAAACTTCCATTGTTGGAGCTATTCACAGCTTCTGGAGGCAGGCTGTTCCACTGATTAATTGTTCTAACTGTCAGAAAATTTCTCCTTAGTTCTAGGTTGCTTCTCTCTTTGGTTAGTTTCCATCCATTGCTTCTGGTCGATAAATAAAACAACCTAACATGCCATGTTTATCACCGTGTGAGCCCAAAGATACTGTCATCCACTGCACCCATTGTGGATTTAGTTAATTTGGGCTTTCATATTCTAGCAATATAGAGAAGTGTAGACTAGATAACTAGTTGTAGCAGTGCCTACACTACATGCAGAATTCTTTCACAGTATCCAATCATTTTGGCATACTGTGAGCAGTATAATACAAGTACAACCAATACTAATTTTACTCCAACACTTTCAAACTATTAAGTGCAGGTTAGGATCTCTTATCTGGAGACTTTAACTTGCAAACCCATGTACCATAGTCTGCATCCAACCAACTAGGAAGTATATGCAGCAAAGAATATCTTTCACAAGATTGTGAAACATTTAAAATTTAAAGTTTCAGCAAATTTGTATATATTACCCAAGATCTTACATGAATTTATAAATAATTTGGTCTGTTGCCTTTTTAGATTCAACAACTGGAGGTGCTGCTGCTTCAAATTATGCAAATTCCACTTGGGGTCCTGGAGTGTCCTCCAACAGCACCAATGTCAACCCTACTCACGTCTGGGACAAGGTGATTGTAGATGGGTCTGACATGGAAGAGTGGCCTTGTATTGCTAGCAAAGATACTGAGTCTTCTTCCGAAAACTCCACAGACAACAACAGTGCCTCAAACTCCAGCTCAGAGAAGAGCGCTCTGCTGGGAAGCACCAGTAGCAACAAAGGAAAAGGAAACCAGTGCCAGTCTGGAAGCTCTGGTAATGAATGTAATCTTGGGGCCTGGAAATCCGACCCCAAGGCTAAACCTGTTCAATCTTCCAGTCCTTCAGCAGAGAATAATGGTAGTCTAGCAAGCTGGAGAAACTTGAGTGGGCAGGATAGAATTGGCCCCAATCCTGGCTTCAGCAACTTTAACCCAAATAGCAACCCATCTGCTTGGCCAGCACTAATTCAGGAGGGCAATTCAAGGAAAGGGACTTCAGAAACTGATAATGGTGGTTCAAATGCACAGATTAATACAACAGGTCAGACTTCTAGGGAACAGCAGTCAAAGATGGAAAATGCGGGTGTTAATTTTGTCTCTGGCAGAGAACATGCTCAAATCCACAACACTGATGGACCAAAAAATGGAAATGCTATATCCTTGAACTTAAGTTCACCAAACCCAGGAGAGAATAAGGGAATGTCCTTTGAAATGGGCTTTGGGAACCCCTCCAGGAGCACTGATACCCCTTCACAAAGCACTGGAGAGAGAAAAACTGGGAATATTGGGTCTTGGGGTACAGCTAGGGGGCCTTCTGGAATGGACAGTGCTTCTAATCAAAGTAATTCTGGAAATCATGGGAACAATGGGAAGGATAGGGAAGACTTATGGAAGGGAGCTTCTGTTCAAAAATCGAATGGCTCAAGAAATGAATCTTGGGATAATAGTAATAGATCTACGGGTGATGGGTCTTGGACCGTTGGCCCTCAACACTCTGGTGAAAGTAAATGGAATGAAGGGAACAAAATGACATCAGGGATGTCTCAGGGAGAATGGAAACAGCCGTCTGGGTCTGATGAACTGAAGATTGGTGAATGGAATGGTCCAAACCAACCAAATTCTAGCACTGGAGCATGGGACAATCAAAGGGGCCACCCGCTTCCTGAAAACCAAGGTAATTCCCAGGCTCCCTGTTGGGGAAGATCTTCTAGTTCTGCAGGAAGTGAGATTGGAGGTCAAAGCACTGGAAGCAACCATAAAGCAGGAAGCAGTGATAGTCACAATTCTGGACGCCGATCATACAGGCCTACACATCCTGATTGTCAGGCAGTTTTGCAAACTTTATTAAGCAGGACTGATTTAGACCCCCGAGTGCTTTCAAATACTGGTTGGGGTCAAACCCAAATTAAGCAAGATACTGTTTGGGACATAGAAGAGATGCCAAGAGCTGAAGGAAAGTCTGATAAAGGTACTGAGGGGTGGGAGAGTTCTGCCATACAGACAAAGAACTCAGGGGGCTGGGGAGATGCACCCAGCCAAAGCAATTCAATCAAGTCTGGATGGGGTGAGCTTTCAACTCCAACAGAATGGAAAGAGCCCAAAAACACTGGAGGATGGAATGATTACAAGAGCAATTGTTCTAATTGGGGAGGAGGAAGACCAGATGAAAAAGTCACAACATCTTGGAATGAAAATTCCAACAAAGACCCAGGATGGAATGGGCGGCCACCTAATCAGGGATGGTCTTCTGGGAAGAATGGCTGGGGAGAAGAAGCTGACCAAACAAAAAATGGCAATTGGGAAACTTCAGGAAACAAATCAACATCAGGTTGGTGTGAAGGTGGCCAGAATGAGATTGGCACTTGGGGTAATAATGCAAATTCAAATTCTTCTAAAGCAGGGTGGGATAATAGTAAAAGAACTCCAGCATGGAATGATACTGGTAGACAACCCAGTTCCTGGAATAATCCACAACAGCACCATCAGCAGTCAGAGGCGCCCAGTTCCTGGGGCCCACCACCACCTCCAGCACAACAGCCTCCAGGTAATGGAAGACTACCCAATTCTAACTGGAACAGTGGGCCACAGTCAGCTGTCTCAAAGGATGAAGAACCCAGTGGCTGGGAAGAACCATCCCCCCAGTCAATTAGTCGTAAAATGGATATTGATGATGGCACCTCAGCATGGGGAGACCCCAGTAGTTACAACTATAAGAATGTGAACCTGTGGGACAAGAACTCGCAAAGTGGACAAGCTTCACGAGAAAAGAACCTCCCTCCTCCGAGGCCTAGCAAAGTAACAGCCTCAGGTAAAAATTTTTAATGATCTTCATGATGATGCAAACTGTTTAATTTTTTTTACTAAATTTAGATCTACAATAATTTTCAAATATGTTCTGTAGTTTGTCATACCTCTAATGTGTCCTTGAAATAACAGACTGTAAATGTTGAATACTATGCTTATGAAATGTTTACTGTTTATAGGCAATTTTATTCTTGTGACTGCTATGTCAGGAAGAGGAATTTTGGGTTGTCTTTAACTTTTAAAAAAGAATACAATGACCCAGAATATGCCAGAGTCTCATTCACATTGGCCAAAGAATCAGATTCCTGTATTGTTCCCATTACTAAGTCGTGCATAATGCATAGATAACATAAATAAAATTCATAAAGTGTTTACTTCCAGAAACTATGAGCTTCTTGTTACAATTTCTGTTAAGGGGAATACAGGAGCAGCAGAAGATGGATTCTCCCCTAGATCAGGACTAGTTGGTTCCTTGGAACCTTATATCTTCAGGATTGCACACTTTTTTATTGCTAGATGGTTTTTTTAATATAATTACAAATTATTGGATATTTAATTTTTTCTGATTACTTCTCATTTAGGAAGGGAGCATGAACACACAAAGGATAGATTTCCAATTCTCTATCCAACAGATTGGTGCTTTTCAGGCTAAAACTGTTTCATCAGATTAACATGTACAATGTACTGCTATAATATAGATTGGGTGCTTATAAATATTCATAACAGTAATAGTAATTATTTTGTTATAGGCTGATATTAATAACTATCTGTGGAGAACATTTGAGCAACTTATGTGATTCCAATTAGTTATTTTGCTTTTTCAGACATCGGAAGGAGGAATTAAAACCATATCTGCTTATATTTTCTGAATGTCATGCACTACTACAATCATGCATATATAAGAATATGTTATATTTTTGCCAATATTTTTCTGAGCAAATTGTGGATTACATAGGTTTTATATGATCATGGTGTGATATATTCCATATAATATTAACATTTTTCTGATCACATTCAGAGAATTCTTATCTGAAGTTCTCCTTTTGTCTCTGTTACACTCAATTTGTGATTATATTGAATTCTATTGACTGTAAATTCAAACTTTACTTTTGATGTAATAACTGTAATGGTGACAAACTATTAACTTGATTCTTTTGATTCAGCACAGTAATGTAGGATTTAGAATAGATATTAAAACTGATGTATGATAAAGTAGAATCAGCTGTGTAGAAAGAGAAAGCTTTACAGATAATCCTCAACTTATGACCACAGTTGAGCCCCAAATTTCTGTTGCTAAGCAAGATAGCTGTTAAGTGAGTTTGCCCCATTTTATGAGCTTTCTTGCCACAATTGTTAAGTGAATAACTGCAGTTTTTAAGTTAGTAACACCCGTCAAGTGAATCTGCTTCCTCACTGAATTTGCTTGACAGAAGATCGCAAAAGGGGATCACGTGACCCCGGAACACTGCAGCCATCAAAAATACATGCCAGTTGCCAAGCGGCTGAATTTTGATCATGTGACTATGGGGATGCTGCAACGCTCATAAGTTTGAAAAGCAGTCATAAGTCACTTTTTTCAGTGCTGTTTTAACTTTGAACAGTCACTAAACAAATGGTTGTAAGTCAAGGCCTACCTGTATTTTGAGATTATGTTGCTCTGAACATTAAAAAGGCACTTTAGTGAATAAATAGCCTAGAATGAAAACTCTCTCTGTATTTAGTCTGGAACAAAAACACACCTCCTGCACCAGATAATGGTACCGCTGCTTGGGGTGAACCAAATGAAGCCAGTCCTAATTGGGGTGAAGTAGAGGATGCAGGGACTTCTACCACATGGGGAAATGGATCCTCCAGTGCATCAAATGCCATAAAATCTAGTAAGTACTTCCTAGTTTCCTATTTTAAAACAACAATAATGTATTTTTTTTACTTAAAACTAATTGTTGAAAACTCTAAAAAATAGTTCCTAGAAAATAATATAGTTTTATAAAAAATATTTTAGAATAAAAGCAATATATGAATAATGTTTAGAGACTGAAATAAAGGACCACTAGTGATTATGATATGAAGTCATTGTTAAATATCAATGACTTCATATTATAATCACTGGTGAGCCTTTCTGAATATTAGTGCTGATATGGATTACTAGATTTAGTTGCTATTTTATTCTGATTTCAGTATTTACTGATAATCATGTAGTCTAGAACTAATAAGAAATCTCTAGTTCTTGTAAAGTAGAATATAGAATTATATAGAAGAAATATGCTTCTTGTAGAAGTAGGAGAAAAGCAGTGTTAATCTCTGATTACAGAAAACCAGGAACCTGGTAAAACCTTTTCTGATTAATCATCTAATTTTGCCTAAACTAAGAATAATCAATTTCCTCAGTGAGGATAAATGCATTGGATACATTGTTTCTACTTGCAGAGGGTATTTTGAATATATTTTGGAGCCATATAGGAATTTAATCATGAAAGCCAATGCACAAAGCTATTGAAGCCATACAGTATACTTAACAATATAGATATAAGATGGCTGGAATTCATCTCACTCACCAGAATATAGACAGCTGTATTCTGCAACAACAGTACTTTCTAAGTAGACTTCAAAATATAAAACACATTATAGTACTGTATCTTGATGGTGGTGAGGACATGAGTTACCATCCCCATGTCTTCTCCCTCTCTTCTTAAAGTTTGACTTTAATTTACTTCATCCCATTTGGGTCTTAAATACCAAACACTGGATCAAGTCTTTCCCAGCCAGCCCATAATGACATTGTATAACTAAGTATCATAAGCATGCAGATAGTGTCTCATTCTAAATCTGTGGATAAGTTCTCATACAGGCTCATGTAGTTATTAAAAAAGGAAACAGAATTGAGTTCAGCAGAAATCCACAAGGGAATATTTGGTAAGTCAATCTCTCACCACCATTCCAAACCCAGAATCACATCTCAGGAGAACTTCTGCAAAACAATACTTCAGTTCCCTAACTCTTGTAGATTGAGCCAAAAGGATCCAAATCAAATAGAGATCAAATAGGACTAGGAGTGGTACACACCTTTATCCATGTCTTGATAAATTGGCATCCACTAGGGTATCATTGCCATTTCAGCATTAATCCCAGGCATGAACTTTGACTGAAAAGGATCCAGACAAATCATCTTTCTCTAGGGTCCTCTGCAGTTAAATCCACATTCACCTTCTTTAGTTGTCTAAAAAAGCCAAATTCAAGGAAGGCTCTTCAATAAGGATAAACTGATGCTTCCTGAAAGGCAGCATCCAGTTCTATCCCTCCTCTGAAGCAGTATTAATTGGTTCCTGAATCCAGGAATCCACTATTGTTGCCTTCCATAGACCACCCAAAAGAACCAAAAGATGCATGGATCTAAACCATTTCATGTAACTAGTGCTAGAGAGCACTTTATCCATTCTATCAAAAGTCCACAAACCAAAATGAGTCCTAGATGTCAGTACAAGGTGCTGTCTCATGACTTTTCCTGCATGTAAGAAACCAATCCTTTCTCAATTTGAGTGACTGTTAGTAACATGGTATCCAAAAGTGTCATAGCAGCCTGGTGTTAATTGTTCTTGCTCACCTTAGATGATCTTAAATAGGGCTGCAGGACAATAGCCTGCTGATAAAGTAGGGGTGGAAAAAAATGGGTGTTTAATCACAATAATTGCCATGAAGTAGCAGGCACCATGCTTAATCAAGTTTACTTTTCATCTTCCTCTACCAGTGTTCTGAGCCTTCTCCAAACTGGATTCTCTCTAGATGCATGGACTTCAACTTTCAAAATTGTTAGCAGCGGCTGCCTTGATTTAGAAGTTCTGGAGGTTGGAATCCATACATTGAGAGTATGCAAGTTGCAAAAGGCTGGCTGATGGAACATCTGTCTTGGATCCATATTAATATGAAGTGCAGTATGGAACTAAATTATATGTTTAAACATGCTTATATAAACTTAACTGGATGGCAGGTGAAGTTCTTGTGAGATTGACAGGGACACTCCTCTAAATAGAGCAGTCCTGAGTGTTATAGACAACTAGGAATTTAATTTTAGAGCAGATTTTAGAGTTACAGTATTTAGTCTCTGATGTAAACATGCAGATAAACAGTGTGGAAAGAGGAAGCAGGAGGGAGAATGAGCACTAACAATCAAGAACATTGAGTTATCAGATATAGCTGGAGTCAGTGTTGCTAAATGTATGTGCTAATATTTGCTAATAGTATTCTTAGGCATGTAGTATCTAGAGTAAAAACATAGATACAGTATGTTTAAAGGACTTTTTTCATTCAAGAATATGCCATACAAGCTGTTGCTGTTTCCATAAGAAAAATAGGAATCTAAAGTCATAAATAAATAGATAGGAAGCAAATTAAGTTATCTCATTTTTTCAAGATAGGGTAGATAAATAGTGATTTATGGACTAACAGTGTTAGTTCATTTTGGATAAATAGGGATTTATGGACTAACAATGTGAGAAGAGGTCCTTGGATTACTAGTTTCACTGGATCCAAAGAAGTGCTTGGGGATATTTTTTGAGCCTTTTTCTGGATAAATTGGAAGAATAAACATGTACAAGACCAGGTCTAGGTTTTTTTTCTGTTACATTTTGGCACTATAATCCCAGAAGGGAACCTCTAAAGAATGCATAAAAAGGTGGCTTGTTGGGAGACTCAAAGTGTGCTGTTTTGCATTTCAAATGAATGAAAACAATCCATGCTTATTTCCATGGTATTCTTTCCACCTACACAGAGGAACTGATTTTAATCTCAAAAACAACTCATTACCATGGTTTCTCTGTAACTAAACAAATCTGTGGCAAATGTTATAAAAATTGTTATTCCTCTTTTTTAACTTGCTACTTTTATGTATGTTAAATAATCTTTTATGATCAGTATTATTCTAATATGTATTGTTTATTTTGTATTAGTACCTGTACCTTTTTATTATATCTACAAAAAAATACCACAGTAAACTGGGGAATTCTCTTTAGTTCTAAAACGGAAATTTAGCAAAGTTTTAATTAAAATATATCTTAATATATATGGTCCCCAAAGGGACTAGCCCACCCCATTATGCCAGCAGAAGAGGCCTGCTACAGATCCTGTCTGCTAAGGAATTCCCACAGGCAGGGTCAAGGAGAAGAACCTTTTTTGCCATGGCCCCATCTATGTGGAACTGTGCCACCAGAGGTGGGAACTGCTCCCACCCTTTTGGCCTTCCAAAAGGGTATTAAAACTTTGTTTTGCCAATTGGCTTGAGGTTCCAAAGGGGGTGATTATCAATGGAGATGGTTGACAGGATAAGAAGACCTTGTCTCTTAGTTTTGGTTTTTCTAAAGTTTTAAAATTTTATTCTGCATAGTTTTTATATTTTAACATATTTTAATTATTAGAAAAATAATTAAAACAAATATACATTTTATAACACATACCTTGAATTGCCTTATAGGGGAGATAGGCAGCATAAAAATTGAATAAATTTTAAAAATAATACCTTTAGCTTAAAATAACAGTTTTGAATGAGTAACCATCTTATTAGTATTAGTCAGTAGTTGATTAGAATTATTTAATCCCAGCAGAAAGGATTGGCTGCATTCATACTTAATGCTGAGCCAAACATTATGTATGGCACATTACAGTTTAGGGTGATATGCAACCCCTACCCATTTTAATCCAGATTTCTAGTGACTTTTGGTATGCCAGGACTAGAAGAAGCTGACTACAACTAGGAACTGAGTATATTGTTTAGATTCAAGGAGAATTTGAATAGTATTTCAACTTAATTATACCCTGCTTTGCTTTTTGCAGAATTGATTTTGCAGAATTAATTATCAGTTAGCCATTCTATCTAATCACTGTAATAAGCAACACAATGTAAATTGGATTATGATTAGCTTCAGAATTGCCATTCAGTTTATTCTCACATTTGGAAATAGTGGGATAATTCACTAGTAAAAACGTTTGGGGTTATTATAAAAGAATGGATTGTCTTTTAAAATGGAATGATTTGTGATACAACTATAGCAATAGCACTTAGACTTATATACCGCTTTACAGGGCTTTACAGCCCTCTCTAAGCAGTTTACAGCACATTGCCCCCAACAATCTGGCTCCTCATTTTACCGACCTCGGAAGGATGGAAGGCTGAGTCAACCTTGAGCCACTCAGAATCGAACTTCTGGAGGGAGCAGTGAGTGAGTTAGCCTGCAGTATTGCATTCTAACCACTGCGCCACAAACTGTAGTTATAAAATGGAAATTATAACATTTTATTCATAACCCATTTTTAAAAAAATATTGAAACATGCAGGCAAGAATATATAGAAAGAAAGAAGAATTGCAAAGCCTGACATTAATATTATCTTAATATTCCTTCCACATATTAATATATTTTACTGTCAAAGGATAACATTAGTCATGACTTATATAACATATAACATGAACTATAATGATTATAAGTTAAAAGAACTTTCTGGCTTCAACCTGAGCTGAATAAAACGCCTTTGCTATGCCAGTTTGCCAGGCCTTATGAAATGAATCTAAAATCATACTCTAGTTCTCTTTTTTTCCAAGTTAGCTATGGATATTCTAGCACAGTCATAGAATACCGCTAAGCCTTTAAACAAAATATATTAATTGATTTCTAGAAATATATTCAGAGTGCAATATCTAGACAGAGATATATTCTTTTCTTTATGAATTACCAATCTCTGAAAAGAAAATAGGACCAAAAGGAGCCCTAATGACTAAATATCATTTTAGCAGCATAAACCACTTTATTTATTCATGCATGCTAATTTAGCATGTCCATATTCCATCTCTGAAACAATCTAATAAAATCCTTATTTGGGGCCAAGAAGGATAGCACTGATTTCCATTTTTCTGTTTTATTTCTGTCTTATTTCTGTCTTTGTCATTGATCTGTTAGCACCCATTTTGTAGGACATTTTAAGACCAATTAAATACGTAAATATTTGTTCCATACTAATAATATAAAGTGTTGAAATAAATCTGGTATATACTAGTGATTCTAAAATTACTGTATGCTAGTAATTCAAAATTAGTCAAGAAATCTGTTTGGGCCTTTATTTCTGGATTAAAATGGAGGGATCTACAACTGCAAATGATAATCTCCAGGAAAAACTTTAAAAAGTTAACCTGTCAGTTACCAGATCCAAGCTAACAGGTTTACTGAAGGTTAAAATCCTTCAATATCTATTGCTGCTTATTCGATGCTGGATTGCAAAATAAAATAATAGAAATAATAGACGTGGGAAATTTAGGGTGGCTGTTGGTCTTTTTGTTAGTATTTTTTTGACATTTATTTTCCATTAAAGATTCCAAATCACCTCAAGATGGCTGGGGCGATAATGATGGGCCAGTATCAGGAACACGGCATTCCAGCTGGGAAGAGGAAGAGGAAGGAGGAGTCTGGAACACAGCAGGCTCTCAGGGAAGTAATTCCTCCCATAATTCAACTAGCTGGGGACAAGGAGGAAAGAAACCACAAATTAAGGTGGGAAAAGTCTTTTGTGATGTAGTCTTATAGATAAGTGAATATCATTCTCTTAAACTGCTAGTGGTACAGAATGTTAACTATGTAGATTTGTGCTAAAGGGTAGTGTTTTTTATAAATGGATTGATAATGTATTGAAGGTGCATAATTAACAATGATTTGGTGGTGACATGAATGGATGGGTGGGAATGAGAAGGAAGTAGGAAAAAATTGATTGGGCCATTCAGAGGCTAAATGGAAATAGTGAATGATGGTTATCTCCTTAAAAGGATGTTGATTTCAAATGCATGTCCCAAAGGTGCTTTTTCAGGAGGCAACTGGACTTTCTTGTTTTTTCTTTGAAGACGTTTCGCTTCTCATCCAAGAAGCTTCTTCAGCTCTGGCTGGATGGTGGGGAATGGAAGGATTTATATTCCTTGCAGACAGCTGGTCCATTCCTCCCCATCCAGTCAGAGCTGAAGAAGCTTCTTGGATCAGAAGTGAAACATCTTCAAAGAAAAAACAAGGAAGTCCAGTTGCCTCCTGAAAAAGCATCTTTGGGACAACTGTGACCTGGATGATTGAGAATCTCCATAGACATTTCACATGCATGGTTTAAACATGTTTGCATACATATACATGTGGCAGAGGACTGAAAAGAAGTATAAAAACATGATTGGCTTTATTGTTTATTACTTATTTTCTGTATGTATACAATTAAACTGAAGTCATAACACCATAAAACCACATCATTAAGATATACTACTCTGAAACAGATGGCAAACAAACTATAGATAATACTTCTCAAATTTTGTCAGAACAGCCTTTTAATAGTTCTGAAGATAATATAGTAAGAAAGGAGTCCTATATGAAAAGAGTATTAGGAAATAGATTACTTCCTAATAGAATGAAAGTAAAGAAGATGTAAAAAAAGAAGATATTGAAAATTCTTGAAAGAGAGTGATAAGAATTACGTAATGAAGTGCCATAGAAGTATGCTTGGATAGAATGAGAAAATGAAAAGTTGCACATAATGAGAAGTGCATGTAAGAGAACCATTGCTGCAGAAAAACAGATGATAAGAAAGAAACATGCTGAATATTTTCTGAAATTTATGACACTGAAAAAGATATCAAAAGAAAAAAGAACACACAGAAAAAACTGATTTTAATGAAACTGAAAAATAGTTTTGGACGTTGATTGAAGAGCCTTGAGCAACATGAATAGAATTAAAAATAAAAGTGATGGAATGATTTAGTGAGAGAATGCTGGAAGAATATTTTATAGATTTATTGAGAATGACAGTTGAAGAACAGAATGGAAACAAATGTTATAAACGTTTAGTTTTCAAGAAAAAAAGGCACAAGTTGTCAGTACTGAGAATGTTGAATGTATAAGTATTACAACTGAAAAAATGTTAAAATATGGATGTAGTCTTGATAAAGAGACACTGTGACTTGTCTAATGTGTGAGGTTTGCTAATAGCATTTTTGTGTGACCTGTTTTTATGAGTGAATGCTGCGTGTATGCATAGTAATTGGAAAAGTGCTGCTCTAAAAAAAGGGAAAGGGGGCAAGAATTAATGTAAAAACAACAGGGAAATTGGATTGTCCGTGATTGAAATTCTGATGTAGAGGGTATGAGAGGTGCCAGTGAGCAAAATTTAGGAAGTACAATGGAGCTTTATGGTGGAGAGGGATGTTGCAACTAGAATTTTATTCTTCAGCAGATAATTGAGAAATAGAATTTCTTTTATTCCAGAGAAAGTATATGATGAAGCATATGAATAGACTTGAGCTATGGAATATTTTTCATGAATAGAGATACCAAATGCAGTAAGATCACTAAGTGAAGCATATTGAGAATAATTGGAATGCTTAGCAAAAAACTCAACATTGAAGATGGAATAAAAGAAGGATGTATGACATCTTCTTATTTGTTTAGTGTATTTAAGAATAAAGGCACGTGTCTAGGTTGGAAATATAAATGTATAGGTACTTTTGTATGCAGATCATGTTGTGTTATTCCCTGAGAAGCCAAAAGATTTGCAGTGGATGTTAGATAGATTTGATAATAGTAACTGCAGTTAGTAATTCTATACAGCACCTGTAGTGTTTTCCCCTAAATAAACCAGTAAGCAATAAGTCCATATGCATTTAATATTAAACTTGATTGCTTTTTGATTAACAGCTGAAATTAGGATCAGCCAATTTCAGTTTTGTGATGAGTATATAGTATAGCTTTATTTAAATTAAAGATTTTGCAGCGTAGAATGAAATTTAAACTAATCATTTCTGTTTTCAGTGTTCATTAAAAGGAGGAAGTAGTGATTCATGGATGAATACCTTATCTGATCAGATTTCAAATATGGGATTGTTGGTAAGGCATTCTGTGTACTTCTTGTTGCAAAAATTATTTACTAATAGCTAATAGCTACCCAACTAGGCGCAATTATAAGAAATTCCTTTTTTTTTTTTTTCATAAGACACTATATGGTGCAAGTGACTGATTTATAATTATTTGTGAAATTTTATTAGTTGTTTATATAACACCACACACACACATTCACACACTAGATAGACAGATATCCTCTATTAACTTCACCACACACTTGTATAATACTTCACAGATCAATACCTAGGAGGTTTATAATTTAAAAACAAACACAGAAAAGCAGCACTGGAAGGGGACCCGGGTAGAGGTATAAATGAGGGAGAGAATGTAGAACTATTTCATTTACACATAAATTAACTTAATTACAATAAGATCAGAGATTATGGCAGATAGGATAACCAACAGAACCAGACACCAGCGATTTAAAAATAGTTGATTTCTGTACTAGTTGAATATTGCTCACTAAGCTTTAAAAAAGTTTAGAACTTTTATTTTTGTAAACAGTAGATATTTGGATTCATGTATTGATTATATGTAGATTACAGTTAATCAGAATGCTGTTTTGTTTTGAAAGTAATACCTATCCTTTTTGTGCGCTACCATAAAAGTGCAGGTGAAATGAGTTTCTGTTTTACAAGAATAGGCTATGAGAAACCATGGCAATCTAAGCACTATTGACCGTAGTGCTATCTTTATTTATGTGGTTATAGTGCTGCTATTTATGTGCATGTGTTGTTGCTTTCTTGGCAAAGGAGTTATGATCATATGTTGCATATATATGCTTCTACTTGCTTTCTTCTCTGCATTAGCTTTGGATGGAAAAGCATCCTTCATGCAGTTCCACAGGAGAATACTTTTGTCCCCAGGCTTTGTGCTTGTCCCCTTACTGCAGAATAAGAAGCAGGCTGCTTTATAAAGCCTCTGGGATTGTCCCACTTGCCAAGACATTCTCTCTGCCTATCTGCCCCAATTCTTCTGAAGCCAAATCACTCAATTGAATTAAAGCAGCACATTCAAATAGTATAGAACACAGCAGTAGAAAAATAGAAAATTTGGAAGATTTTTATTTTAGTTGTTTTTAAATCAACTTAAATTTTAAATGTTTACTTTAAAAAAAATTGTGTTGGCATGGCACAGTGCCCTAACCTCCAGCATTTTTTTCCCAATAATGCATCTGAGCCTTGTCAGTTGCCTTCTGGGAAGTAGCGCTCTCTCATATTTATTTTTTAATATAAAAATATTATCAAAATTCTGAACATGCACACTGATTTAAAAAAAAACCCTGAGAGGCCCTCTTCTGAATGGGTAACTATGGTTACCAGGAGCCATACTAGCCTGCTGTGTTTATCTGCAGGGACAGGGACAGACCCTATTTTTCAAGTACCCTTCACTTGTCACTTGAAACTGCAAGAAGCCCTGAGTTGTAACACAGGACAAATCCTGGAATCCTAGCTGGCCCAGCAGCATGCCCCATCCGAGCCATTCTGTGATCCACGGGCCCTACTGTGCTCAGTTGACCTTCACTGTTTTCCTGTTGCTGCTGACGAAGCATGCCTAGCCTGACTCTATTATACGTGAGGTAGCTGCTAGCCACTGAGGGCTTTCTTCTGGAGGCCACGTGTGCCATTCTCTAAGCTACTCATGCTGTTTATTCTCCAAACCATGTGCCCCATTTTCACAATCTTTTGGAAAGTTTCTGGTCTTCCCCAGATCTTGCAAGTATGGGTGTACTATTTGGAAAATGGCAGGCAACCCATTCTCATAATGCTTCAGAACTCGGAAGCTTTCTGAAGATCACAAGAATGGGACACGCTATTTGGAAAATGAATGGCTTGAAGAATGATATAAATAGCATTGGGAAGAAGGCCTGGCATGGCCTGCAATCAGTTTACATACAATGGAATCGGGCAGTGCATCGGCAACATCAGGAAAGCAGCAAAGGTCAGCTGGACACAGCGGGGCCTATGGATCACAGATGGCAGGGGTAATTGGGGCTTTGCACAGGTGATTGACTGCAATGTGGCATTTGAAGTGGCATTTCTCACTGATAGAGGCAGCACTGCAGTGAAGTAGAAGTTTGGGGGCAGTGGTAGCTGGCTGAGACTCCTGGACAGTTTCAATTTCAGTTCCAGTTTTGGTGCTACTACTGAGAAGTGCCACTATGGGGATTGGCCATAAGGACATAGATGCAGGGGAAAAATAGGGGAGTTGCATTGTCACTGTAGTCATAAGTTCAGGTGGACTGCCAAACACCCGAATTTTGATCAAGTGACTTGGGGTTGCTCAACAGCCATAACTTCAGGCATGGTAATAAGACCATTTTTTTTAGTGCGGTCAAAATTTCGAACAGTTGTTGAACGAATGATTATAAGTCAAGCACTACTTGTAGGGTGAGCTGTCTTCAGTCTGGTGTTTCTGGTCAGCCTCTTCTTCTTCCTTTTGTATTTCCAAGCATTGTAGACTTCTCCTGAGAGCCACATTATGTCTCATTATGGTTTGAACCTGTTCATTGATGTCATGAGTAGGAACTCTGGTTTAATTTGTTTTATGATCCACTTGTTTATTTGTTGGGTATTTATGGCATTATTAGAAGTCTTCTTCAACACCAGAATTCAAAAGCATTAAATTTTTTCTATCCTGCTTCTTCATTTTGTTTCCATAAAATGTAACAGGGAATGCCTGCCCAATTCTCATCTTTTTAGGTACAGAATATATCTTCTGCAAAGGAGTGGGTAGCCTCCTTTGTCAGTGTGAAGCTAGTTTGTTCATCTTCAGTCTGTACTGTGGCTTCTTAACCTGGTACAGGTTTCATATGTTGTGAGATTCCCATTATTCTAAGTATATGCCTGCTCCTGAGACTTTCTCGCTCAAAATTCAGGTGTAGATAGTATATAGATTTTAGTTTGAACTCAAATAATTAGTACTGCAGCACTATAGCTTTGTGTCTTTTAAAAGTTACAAGAACATTTCATCCCAAATTGCCAAGCAAAGGCTGTGCTTGGCAGTATATATTAAACAAATCTAGATTTATCTTTAAAATGACATAACATTCTAGCCAATAGAATATCTTAACAACAGGGGTTTGTTTCCAAAGAGGCTGGGAAATTAGTTTTTCTAACTTTGTGGGAGGTTTTAGACATTTCTTGCTATATTTTGGACATGTCTTCAGTAGTAAAAAATAAACTGCACACTAAGATACATTATTTTTCATACTATGCCAAGCTAGAGTTTTCTGAGAACTGTTCTTTTCTTTTCCAGAATCAAACTGAGGATACTTCAGGCAATAAGATGGACTTATCAGTAGGTATGTATCTAATAGCACAAAGATGCAGTTTCACTTTATTTACTTAATATTTTTAAAAATATAACTGAGCAGTATTGCAAGCTTTATGCCAATATGGCTAGCCTTTTTGAATAACTGTAGATCATTAATGTAATTTCCACATAACAATAGACAAAAAGAAAAAAGCTGAGTTGAAATGGTAACACCTGTGGAGTGTGAATGGTAATAATTATTTATTTTTGCACTGATGTTTTGGGAAGTCATAATGATTTGGTTTCATTCTGCTAAAAATTATAAACAATTCTTGAAATTCTGTTGGTATTCTAATATAAAACCTGTTATTAGATATAAATAATTATATTTTGCTTAGATATAATCAGAGAATTTTTAGATTATTATCCATGCAAAACCAGGAAAAGTCAGGGCCTCTGCAAATCCAACTATCTACACATCTATTTCATCTATGTATTCTTCTGTGGAAAAACTATAGGATATTTTTTATTCATAACAAATTTGTGGACATTTCAGTATATTCTTTCATGGTTTTAGGGAAACTTTGTATTTAAGATTATGTATAAACGTATAATTTTTAAATCATTTAATTCAGTAGCATTTTAGCAATTAACAGTAATGTATAATGGTAATAGGCAAGAATACATCGTTTCATACTTCTTCAGGTGGTCTCCAAGATAAGAAGTTTGAGGTAGACAAACGAGGCATGAATCTTGGAGACTTTCATGACATAATGAGAAAGAATCGATCTGGTTTTCGTCCTCCTAACTCCAAAGATATGGGAAACCCAGAAAGTGGGCCTTACTTTGAAAAGGTAAGACATACTTTTTTATGATAATCTAAAATAAAAGCTTTTACTCCGTCTTAATTTTCACAGATAGAAAGCCATGTTTAAATACAAAATTATAGGGAAAATACTGTTTATATGATATAAATTGAAGATAGTGTTTACATTAGTTATTTGGAAAAAAGGTTCTTTTTATGAAGACTCAGTATGTTTGTGTGCGTGGTTGTAAATAACTTCATTTATTATCTTACAGTCTTACTGTAGAGTCACCTCTAAGCAAAATGGGTTGCATATAAGTTTAATAAATAATATGAGAATATACCCACAGATATACCGGTTCATTTTTTCTGACATATATTTCAGCCCTCCTTTATTCATGATTAAACCTATATTTTTACTTCTATACATAAATCTACTGCACAAGATCAGATCGCCTACGTCCAGATGTCTTTACTATTTGCTGTTCTTACATTTCAAATCCATATGCCAGGGTTATCAACTATATTTTCCATTCCACAGCTTTTCATATAACGTTTTATAATAAGAAAAGGACTAGACTAGGTTACCAGTATTAATCATACCCATGTATATGCAGCATTTTCCTACAGCAGAGCTAACGACTCCACACAATGGTACATCTCCCTCACACTTGCTCCAGAGTCAGAATTAGAAGTTTCTGAGGATTTTTTTTCCTGTGAACGACATACTTGCATTCTTAATTATGTCCCTGCCTTTTCTCTGGAAAACATGCACATCTACAAGCTCTACTAGCCACCTGTATGTTAGGGTCAGCCAAATATCGATTCTTTTTTTCTGTATTTGTTTTTCTTCCCATGTGGCCTGCTGCAATTACTACATCCAATAAAATCTTCAGACATTATCCATAGTCACAATCTCTGACATTTGAGCCAAGTGATGGCATACCTTTATTCCCTCTAATCTCACAGCCTTATTCCTCCCAGGAGATTTAAACACATTCTGTTCTCGACACATATGACTCTATTGCAAAGTGCCCATGCTTGTCCTCCCTTTACTGAGGGTTGTATATTTGTTTTTATAAAATTTCATTTTTAATCTGGATTTTATATTTTTTATATTCCTCCTTTTTCTATTTTTTTGATTGTTGAACACTTTCCAGAATTGCATTTGTATAGGTGGCTCTACAAATTTGACTAATAAATAAAGGATTAATTCACTGAGCTAAATTCAATATAATTGCAATATTGAGAAGTGTATTATAACTTATTGGTGGTTGTGTTTTTTCTATTCTAGTATTGAGACTAGTTAAAAGCTGTATAAGATCAATTGGTTTTGATCTTATGCTACTCACAAAATTTCACAATTTCTGGACATTCTGGATAGATCATAAGCTTATGGGTATGCTGGATCATAGCAACACGCACCATTTAGATCTTTCTTCTCTGCATAGTCTGAAGTATTGATATGTGGATATTTGACAAGTGGTATTTTTTTTTTAAACAAGTTTTATTGGTTTTTCTTAATTTTACATCAAAGTGCTTGAGAAACAACGTGGTGGTGGGAAAGCCAGTCATCCAAATACAAAATCATACATATACAGCTCAGGTTAATTCATTAAAAGTTCCCTCTCTATTTCCCACATATAATATAACATATTCAAATTTAATACAATCCTGAATGAAATTCAATCAATCAAAACATTCATCAATATTATTTCATCTATTAAAAACCAAGTCCTGTTTTTAAGCTTTACCAATTTATAATTACCATGTTCCAGTTAGCCTTAAATAAACATCTTATTAACACTTCGGGTATCCCTCGTTTCTCTTTTTTTTTTATCTAACGTAATAGATATATCTAAAATGCATATATTATTCCAACAGTAACATTCTTATATTTTCCCCATATATTCTATTTCTTAATCTTATTGATACCATTTCTTCTCTCATCATAAATCTCTCTTATCCTCCTTCCATTACCAAATAATTATCCTGCCTAAAGTAAAAATATTACTCAAAAAACACATTTCTACTTTATTTTAAATATAAATTCTATTATTCAATCTACATCCATAAAAGATCTTTTTAACCCATTAAGTAAAGTTCAAATCCCCTCCAAACAATTATCATGTAGACAAACACATTATTATGAAAAACATTTTCTTACTAAATTCACATACTCCATTGGTTATTAAATCAGTCCAGATCTCTAATGCCTTTTTAACCCATTAAGTAAAATTTTAAATCGCATTTTTAAATCTAACTCTGGCTTTCTTTCTGTGCCAAACCGGTTTCCATAATAAAGCTTCTGTATCGTCGAATCTCAGTATTTGCATAAGAGTATTTATCGACACTTCTGTCTGGTCAAAATTCTCTTCCTCTTCTTCCAGTATCATCTGGATGATGTAGTCAATTTTATTCCATGTTGTAGTTACTAGTTGATTCTCCACGTTTTCAAAGTTTTCAATAAAACATGTCTGAACGTCAATTCCTGTTGTTTTTAATACTGCAGATATCTTAGTTAAAGTCATTCTTTGATCATCAAAGTTCTCCATAAATTGTGCATTAGGTTGTATAATCTCTTCTTCTGTGTTAGTTAATTCCTTTTCAGTTGTTTCTTGACTTGTGGCGTAATTCTCTTTAAGTTGTGTATCTTGTTGCGTAGAGACCTCTTTAGGGCTAATCTGTGCCTCCTCTATTGTTCCTTGGCCTGTAGAATGATCCATTGAGGTTTGAAATTCAATTTGTGGTTCTGAAATTTTCTCTTTAATCTTTCTCCAGGATTTCATGTATTCTGTAGCTTCCAGAATTTTTTCCAATATAAGCTCATAGTCAAGCTGTGGGTAAGATTCCTCCATTTCAGTGGTGAAATATTTTTAATCCTTTAGTGGGGGCTATATTTACTAAAGGCAACAGATATCCAACTCCAGACTAGTAAACAAATTCACCACCCAGCTGTTTCAGGTCCTTTATCTTTTTCCCTTTCACTTGAAGGTCAAATCCATCTTTAAGCACCAAAATGAAAAACAGTTGCAGTAAACAATTTTTGCCACAAGATGTCCTCAGTAGACTGTAAGATCCTTTCCCCCCCCCCCAAAATTAATAAGTTTTTTCCTCGTTAGGAAAATAGAAGGCAAATATCTCCAACATAATAAGTAAAATAATAAGAATGTTCTATAATAGGGATTTTTTTCAGGACCCCTAGGTATCCCAAAAATCAAATAGTCAATATAATTAGGTATTTATTTCTTTTGTAGGGCTCTTTTTCCCAAGTAAGCAGACGTCGCTCTCTTAAAACAGGAAGTAATTCAGAAGCTTTTTACAGGAAAGTAGTTAGGGCAAAAGGAGGGAAGGAAAGGTCTCACCCGGATCCTCCACGGTGGTTCTTAACGCTTAGCTTCTTAGCTGTTCTTCTGGCTTTCGGCTGGTGCAACTAAGTGATTGGCCATTTTACTGGCCGATCTTTTCTCCGTCGGCCCTAAGGAGCTGGCTCGGACCGCGGAAGGAGCTGCCGCCCTTCCGCAGTCTGACGAGGGGCCTCCTCAACGGTGGTCGCCCCTCCAGGGCGACTTTCGACCCTATCGAGGGTCTACCGGCGGAGGGAAACGGGCTGGTGAAGAGAGCAGTCTCTTCGCGCGACCGCCTGCGCCAGAACCGGAAGCCGACAAGTGGTATTTCTGTTGTCTTAAAGATTGCAAAACCACTGTGAGCCTACAAGTTGTATGGTACATTGGTACAACATGTCGAGGATCCTCAATGTTACCCCGAGATGTGGAGCTTAAATGCATTATTTTAATTTCCTCTTTCTTCTTAGCATTCTTAAGGTTTACTTCAGAGTAACATTATGGAACAATAATTATTAATTAATATTAATAATTCTACTTGCATTTAAATTCCAGCAATTCTTGAAGGACTGGGGGGGAAATTACTTACTTGCAGCCTCTCATGGAGTTTATATGCGATTCTATTGACAAGGCTTTTAGAGCCAATTGCTGAACTGCTTCTTTTAAGTAAAGTTGCTTTTCTTCTAGCAAATCTAATATTCAGTTCTAGTAAACTTGTCCTTCAGTAGATTCTCTACATTATAAGAAAGTTATTTTCTATCTTATATGTCTTTATTTTGAAAAAATGTTTTTAGATTTTATTTGGGTTAGGATATCACTCTTCATATCTTTAACAATTTCAGCTTTACATTCTTTATAAGTGTGCCATGTTTTAGCTTTTTGTGTGCTCAGGATCTGCTCATTTCTAATAATTAAGATTTCTTTTTGTTGCAGACCAGCTAGTTGCTTGCCAGCATAATCTCTGAGTAGTTACTGTATTGTATTGTCTTGTATATAACCTGGTCTTCCCCAATTATGTGCAAATTCATTCCATAAGAATTCATGCTACCTTAATAGCAACATGGCCAGGAATTTCTACTTATTTGCCAAGTTGCTAAGTGGACTTAGCCTTTCACTTTATTAGATTCGGCTGTCTGAATACTGGAGCCATATTGGATACATTTTTGGAAGGATACTTCTCTGTTCTACACTAAATTAACTTCCCATCTTAAAGTATAGTTGTTCAGAAATACGCCACACACAAGCACCATATTAAGAAGACCAGATTGCTTATCTCTAGTTTTAGTTCTTCAAGTGATCTCACAACTTACCTTTCCATTTCTCTGGAGATTCATTATAGTTTTGATAGACCTATAGAAGTCTCAAAAATAGAGGTAAGATATTAGGGAGAGGTTGATCACTTTGGACCCATAAATAATTAGCTTTGATCTACAAAGTAATGAAGTCTGGATAGAGGCAGAAAAATCAAAATGTCTGAATGCCAAAATGTTCACTTGAAAAATCAATTATAGCTAAACTATCTTTATATAACTTTTGAGAATAGTTTTGAAACTTCCAGTCTCAAATCATGCAGCAGAACTCCAAGAAAACTAATATTTCCAGTTAAAGATCTTTGACTTATTAACAATTACTCTGCATAATCACAGAGTCCCAAAGTCCAATAAATACTGAATATTGAATGTGCGGTTCGTTAAGTGCACATGAGGTATCTCAGGGTGGGGAAGACCATGGGGAGGCCTAGTGATGGAACAGGCCCCCAAGGCCTCCCCGACCTACTAAGATACCTCATGCTTCCCCCTGCCTTCCTGCTGTGCCAGACTCACTTACCTTGCAAAGATCTGTCTCATCTGTGCCGCGGTTTCTGCCTTTGAGGGAGAGGAGAATCGATGGAAGCTCCTGGGTGCCGTAATATTGCACGAGTTCAGGCATCCATCCTCTTTTGCAGAGAATGGGTCCCCCCCAACTCCTTTCCGCCACCGCGTTCCACTCAATTTCAAAGTGCCCCATAGGCGCTCAAATACTTTTTACCCGGACGGAGACCTTGGGGAGACTGGAAGGTCCATCTGCCTGCAAATGGGGCACTTGGAAATGGAGCGTTTCACTCCATTCCCAAGCACCCCATTTGCAGGCAGACAAAGCTTCCAGTCTCCCCAAGGTCTCTGTCCAGGTGAAAAGTGTTCCAGCAGTGGCGAAAAGGAGTTGGGGGGGGAGTAGGAGACAGGCACCACAAACATTTTTCACCCCAAAAATGAAAGTTTCTGGGATCCATAAACTCGTGAGAGTTCAGGCATCCATTCTCCGCAAAAGAGGATGGGTGCCTGAACTTGTGCGATATTACGGCACCCAGGAGCTTCCATCGACTCCTCTCCCTCAAAGGCAACAAAACCACAGCAGAGAGGAATTTTGCAAGGTAAGTGAATCAGGCATGGCAGAATGGGAGGGGGGAGCAGGGGGGGAAATAGGGGGAATGTTGCAGAGCCTCTGCAGTCGTTCGTAAGGGCAAACAACTGCTGTGGTGCTGCAACATTCGTAATTTTGGGACTTGCTCGTAAACACTAGGAGGTGCTTATTGTGTAACTTCGAATGAGCACTGAGTGAATGCTCATAACTCAGGATTACCTGTACATACTCCATCACCCAGCAGGAGCCATCCCCAGGCCTGCTGCACTTCAGCGGCCACCAGCACACTCAGCAGCAGCCGCCTATCTGCCTCCTGGCTTACTTGAGAGCTGCCTGGGACTTGCAACTTTCTAACAGCTTCCCCGTTGACTTTTCTTGTTAGAAGTTGACTGGAAGTTGCAAGGAGGCCCTTGCGTAACAACCACAATGGGGAGTGCTGGAATTACTATAGCTTAAATGTTGCAGTAAAATGACATTGCACTTTACAACTTTATCACTTAGCAACAGAAATTCTGGCCCCAATTAACATGGTAACCCAAGGACTTTCTGTATGTGTCTCGGCTGTTCTAAGTGTTACTTGATTGTATATATGCTGAAAAGGAACATTTATGATCTGTAAATGGTCCATGGGAATTGAGGCAATGGGTAAATTGTACAAATATATAAATGGAATTTTCCAGAAATCAGAGATACGGTATTTATACCTTTCATTGAAGACTTTTTTCTCTGAGTTTGACATTAACTATGAAAAAAAGATTTAAAATAATGTGGTTGTTTGTTTTGTCTCCTTTTAGACCATATCTCCAAAATAAGTAGCATAATCTATTAGAAACAGTCCTTTTAATGCTAAGCAAATACATTTTATGTATTTTTGATCATTCACTGTCACTGTTTCTCTTCTTGCATTCTGTTGCTTCACTAACCTTCAACTGCTACTGATTGGCTAACTACTGCTTCAGCTGACTTTGCCTTTCTCCAATCAAGATGGGTGCCTTGGGGATGAGGCTCCCTGCTCTCCCTTCTCCCCTTCTCCCAACTACAAGCTATCTCCCTCTGGTTCCACATTACCAAACGTCTGCCTTGGGGCAATCGGCTCAGGGCTCAACCCCCAAAACTTCGCTGCTAGACAAGTAAGAAAATCACATTCTTGGTTATATTACTGCTTGGCTATATCCTATATTGATTTTGGAGAGCTGGATTTTTTTCCTCCTGATTCATTTTTAATTAAAATGTGGTTTGTTTATGACTATACTAAAATAAACTAATATCTGTTCAAGAGCCTAATGTTTAATCTCTTTTTCTCTCTCTTCACCTTAACCCCATTTTCTAATAATTCTGTATATTGCTTTTGTTCCCTTGGCCTCTTACTAACACCTTCCAGCAAACCTTTATTTAGAGTCAGTAAATAGACTATTGGGAAATACTACAAGAAAAACTTCTTTTCCTCTTGTTCTGAAGATGTAACTTGAAACTAAAAAGTCAGATTAAATTTGTGCAGGGAAGTCTTTTTCTAGATTCCACAATGAAGAGGGCTATTATGTTTTTGTTTCTACTTTTAAAGAAATGAGTGTGATATGAAATCAGCTTCTCGGAAGGGGATAAAGTTGGAAAAAGCTAGTCAGAGCAGAGTGAATTTAAGGTAACCAGCATTCATATGCCCTAAATAACGTAGCACTTAACTGCACATTGAAATATTCCATGAATAATACTAATTAGAGACTACTTGTAAAATATTTATACAGTTGAATTCATAGTTACTGTTCTGTTTTTAGGGTGGCAATCAAGGTCTGTTTGGAAATAGCACAGCACAATCGAGAGGGATGCACCCACCAGTGCAGCCGCTAAATCCTTCCCCCAATATTCGGGCACAAGTGCCTCCTCAATTTCTTTCCCCCCAGGTAAGCAGCATAAAAGCTTAATTGTAAATAGTTTTACAATTGGTCTCTATAGATCAACATAAGAGGTTACAATTAAACAATTATAAAAGTAGAATTTTGTTCAGTCTGCCTTTCTCTATATGGTTTCATTAAAAGCCAGATAATAGATGCACTCACTTTCTAGTTAATTCTGAGCAGGAAAATTGCTTTATTGCAATTCTGAACTCAAGATGTTGAATGTGTTTAATCTCATTTTTACATACTTTGCTGTCTCTAGACTATTCCAAAAGGGGGGGGGGGAGAATCTCCCACTGCATTAGCTTCCTTGACAATAAGTGCCTCTTCAGTGCAATAGCTAGTTACTTCCAGTTGACAGACTGCTAGAGGTCTATTGTGATACTTGAAGTATACTGAGCGATACAGTGAGGTCTCTGTATTTTAGTTTATATTAACATTTTAAGTTAACTTTGAATAACCATAGCAGTTGAAATAATTATATTTTCTTATTCATAAAAGATTTTCTTTGATTTAATTATCAATTTATTTGGCTACAACTCAAATTCAAACTTTTTATCAACTTGCAGCATCAGATGAGCTCTAGCTGCTAATTCTTTTCCATCTCTAGAAATTGCCTTGACAAAGACAGATTTGTCTACCATAATATTTCAACAAGCTGTCAAAAAGTCCTTAATTATCCTTACTAATTAAATTCTGCTTTCTCATTAAAACATTGGTTTTAAATATCCAAAATGTTTGTGTATATTTAAATTTTAAAACAAAAAAAGTCTGAAACACCCAATAAGGGGGGCATATTTTAGTCCCCGGAGGCAGGTTATTCCATAATTGGGATATAACTAGAAAAGCATTATATTGTAGGAGATAACCAATTATTCTGAGCATCCTCCTTTGGGATTAGTGAATTAAATGGATCAGTTCTACCTGAAGTAGGTCTTTAGGTACCAAGCCTTTAAGGATTCTATAGGTTACAAGCAGAATATTCCATGTACCAGAAAACAACCAGGTGCTGTCTGGAATCCATCTACATATATCGGATGCCTAGAGTGAACCATCCTTGTCTGACTTCCCACCATCTGGAGACTCTTCTAAGCAGTGACTCTCAAAATAACCAGGAGTGCTCTCATTATTACAAATATTACTGAGAAGTAAACACTAAATTTAACATCTAGACACTATGTGAATCAGGCTCAAGATTATCTGTGACAAGCCCATGATGGCTATAGACTCCTGAGACCTCCCAGAATCCACCCACCCACGGTAATTGAAGTACCTTATACTAAAAACTCAGGAATTCCACCAATAGCCCCAAGAGGAGATCCAAGAGATCAGGAAGAGACCCACAGCAAATTATGCAATATAGTCAGACCCCAATTTAACCCAATGTCACAACTTCACAGTCCATCACCTCTAAAACCGGGCCCCTGTAATAAGCTGTAGGAATATGCCCTAGTACAGGGGTCCCAAACTCCCGGTCTGTGGACCAGCACTGGTCCACGGCAAGCCAGTAATCGAGTTGCATAAACAAGCGAAGCTTCATCCGCAGGATGCAGGCAGCACACGAAACCACACCCCCTCCGGTCCACGGAAAAACCTCTCTCCACGGAATTGGTCCCTGGTGCTCAAAAAGTTGGGGTCCACTGCTCTAGTAGCACACACTTTGTTTAGCGACTACCTCAGTTATCTAACAGTAATAAATGGTAATTAGAAAATCATTTCCCAATACTTGCACACATTTACAACCAAATTTTGTGCACTTGATATTGTATGCTAGAGTGAGAATAACTGACATAGCTGTATGAGTTAACTTTATCTGAATGAGATGGTCGCATTTCACTTAAGGACCTGGTCATTGAAACAGTTGCTTAACAAGGGGGAGATTTAACCTTGAGGAACAGGAAGAAGACCTGCATCCAAGACAATGATCAGATGAAAGAAATGTAATTTCTTGTAAATGCATTTCAAGCTTGACCCTCTCTAGTTCTCTTGAAGATAGAGAATGTCAAGCCTGAGATGCTTTCTTAGGTTACATTTCTGTTTCAGACTCAAATTTCTTTTCTCTGACTGTTGTCTTGGTTGTAGCTCTTCTTCCCGCTCTTCAAAATTATCCCTGTATCACATTATAACCCCTGACCACTGCCAGAATGTCCTGAACAATTATCATCACCTTACATCCCTTGATTTGAAGACTGAGGCATGACCAAAACCTGGAGGGATAAATTTTGGAGAGACAACATCACCACTCTTTCCTAACCAGACTGAGTAATATATGCCATGTATATTCACTCCAGCAAGTTGTGGACAAACGTGATCCTGATTTGCCAACAACTGTGTGATGCTGAGACCATCAGCAATCCAGTTGCCTAGGCACTGGGTTGAAGTTGCTGAGCCAGAAGAGATTTATATACCTTCCCCTGGAACAATCTTTCCACTACATCTCACCCAAGGGTAGCTCTTCTTCTGAGCCTAGAGCTGATCGGATAACATTCACTGTCCAGCTTTTCTCATCATTTGACTGAGACACATCCACCATCTGCCCTCCAACTTCTTTCTCCATCTTCACCCAATCTTGTTTTGTTGGTTCAAGAAAGTCTTAGTCTTGGTCCACCTTCCATGTTGCCACCCATCTCCATTCAGCCACTTTTCATCTTTTAATTTCATTTACCCAATCTTCACAGATCAAAATTCAAACCTCATGAGTAACTTAGATCCCATAGTTCTATTTTAATTCAAAAAATAGTTCAATTTTATGTTCAGTTTTCAAATACATTTACCTTTATATGGTGGATGTGGAATAATTAATCCACAACCTCTCCTCTACCCAGTTAACTGTTCCTGCTGGCTTTCTATAATTCAGTTGTGACCTGCCTTCCAGCAATTCCTCCTTGTAAGCAAAAACTTTACAGTATTCTTACATTTTAGAAACGGAAATGGGTATAACATAAATGATAGTGATTGAGTATTGGAAAACCAACCCTATATCCTGGCATAAATCTCAATAAATCCCCAAAATAATACTTAATGGGGGAAAATGAGCTTTTACCATTTTAACTTGGCTACGTTTGGTGTATCTTTTTTTTAAAAAGTACTAAAGTAATTTGGATTTAGAAGTGTTTCTATTAATAAATGATTTTGTTGTTCTGTTACTTATTGGAAATTTGTTTTTTTCTCTCTTCATACAGGTTTCTGCCTCTATGCTTAAGCAATTTCCTAACAGTGGTCTGAATCCAGGCCTTTTCAATATGGGGCCCCAACTTTCTCCTCAACAGATTGCTATGTTGAGCCAACTTCCACAGTTTCCTCAGTTTCAGCTTGTAAGTAGCTGTTCGCATATCGTGGCCGACTAAATTTTCTTATCCCCCATTCCTGTACATTAGATTTTATTGTGGTTGTGTTTTAAATATATGTTGTGGAAAATACATATATACACATAGAAATATGCATGTGCATAAATCCTTAGTAGTAATTTGATAACCATAGTTTTCCAAACACTATATTTGAAACAAGTATAGATATTAAAAAAGAACAACTCTGTTATGTAAAGCCTTTGATAAATTAGTATTAAACATCAGGCTTTTCTATGATGATGTTTTTAATTAGTTTTTGTTTATTTTTGTTATACAAATGTACACTATTCAATTTGAGCTTGTACAAAGTAAACTAGTTTCTTTCCTTTATTCATTTGTATTGAAGGCTTGTCAACTGCTCCTCCAGCAGCAGCAGCAGCAACAACAACAACAACAACTGTTACAAAATCAGAGAAAGATTTCTCAAGCTGTACGACAACAACAGGAACAACAGGTAATGTGTGACCTGTGAAATCTGGCAAGTTAATCAGGAAGGTTAATTATTAAGTTTTAACTATTTTATCTAGTATTCCTTCCATGGAACATAATTGAAGGCCACACTACCTTTTATTTAAACCTTTCTTTAAATATAGTGAATACTTTTTCAATACTCACTAAAACCAAGATCTAATATTGAAATAAATTGAATGTTGCATCAATTTTAAGACTTTAAATGAGTTTAGAAGCATATAGTAATGATAAATACCATCATACTCAAGCTAACACATTCTATTCAGATTATACAGTAATGGATGTATTACTTGAAAGAGAAAATGAATATTTAATCTTGATACTCTTTCCCTTTCCTTCCTGTTTTTTTAGATATTCCTCAAAATAGCCTAGAATCTCATGAACTTGAAAAGTTTAAAAACAGTGTTTTAAACTAAGCTTTGAAGCATAAGCATAATTTTATTAATATAGGAATAGGTATTTTCAATAAAAATCATACAAACGTTTGCTTTTAGGTCTGATACAAAATGGTCCAAAATACCTTTGCAGCACCAGATTGCCTATTTCTGAGGTCAACCAATTTTTGTTTCCTTAACTGCAGCTTGCCCGTATGGTAAATGCCCTTCAACAACAGCAAAGACAGCCGGGCATGAAACATTCTCCATCCCATCCAGTTGGACCTAAGCCTCATTTAGACAGTATTGTATCTAGTGGTCTAAATATGGGTCTCTCAGATATATCAACCAAAGGGCAGATTCCTGGATATAATTCAGGTAAATATTGTAAATATCTGTAATTATTATTTCTTTTCATTGTTAACACAATAATATTACAACACCAAGTATACATACTGGATTTGCTCATGTTACTTCTTTACTGAAATTTGCCATATTGCATGAAACACTAGCTTTGGCTTCTTTGTCTGCCTAGCATAAACTAGCATTATATTGACAGTTTGCTAATCTTATTTTAAACCTATCTTGCTTAATTTGGACTTTTTAATAAATAGTTTATTTGTACAGGGATATAAACAAGTGATTTAGGAGGTGCATCATTATAACCATTCATATGGTTCAAAAACCTAATTAGGAAACACCATGGTATTAAACCTCAGTTAATTATTGAATCCTGTGCAAGTTGTTAAATATTATAGTGGCATTTTATATTGATACATTTATGGATATGGCCTTTTATAGATATTTATTTTTATCTGTTTTCTTATGAAAATAATGAATGGTATGTATAAGAGAATAGAAAGAAAAAAGTCAGTAAAGGTCAAGCAAGCATACTCTGATTTCTAGTTAATGGTTGGTACACTATAAATTTCTATACATAATGTACCTTTATGGTTTTCCCACAATATAAATACACTGTCATCTTTTCATTAGATTCTACTTGTTTGTGATACAAGTTATTCTATATATGAGATGTTTTGTGTTCAAGCCTTGAACAAGACCAAAAAAAAGGGGGGGAAGGTTCTGTGGGTTTGGTTCCAAAGAGTGTTCAACAGACATGTTCCTAGTGAGGAATGAAACCTGACCTCTAATTAAGAATCATCTATAAACCATTGTGAGCGCTTCAAAGGGAGACTAGAGAAAGATACAGGAACCTAATCTAGTCACAATTCAGAGTTGAAATCCATAGAAAATCTCAGTATTTAATTCCAGTTTTCCTTTTCTCTCCATCTGACTGGGATATAAATTACATACATAGATAGAGATGAATATATTGAGTGGGATTAGAGTTTAAATTATTTCCTGCACTCAGTAGGGTACATATAAGTTATTCAAATAGCTTTGAGGACTCACGATAAGAATGGATTGTGACAAGATTTATTTAAAAAATTCTACCACACGTGGTTCTTTTAAAAGTTTTATCACTTAAAAACTGGACTTGATTAAATAAAAATGAACAATTAATTGTGTCATAGTGCATGCAAAATATTGTAAGCCCATTTCCTGTCATCTGCAAATAATGCTGAGAAAAACTTCTATCTGAAATGCTGGGAATCCCTGCTAGCCATTATTGACAATACCAGAGTAAATGGGACAGTGCTCTTACTTAATGTAAGAGAGGTCTCTACCCCACTAACATGGGAACATCTGGATTACATACTTGTGTTTGCAAGAACAGGAAAGTCTGATATTCCATGACTTACAATAGTTCATTTAGTGACCGTTCAAAGTTACAACATCACTGGAAAACTGACTTATGACCATTTTCACACTTATGATCGTTGCAGCATCCTCATGATCATATGATCAAACTTTGGATGCTTGACAACTGATTCATATTTATGACAGTTGCAGGGTCCCTGGGTCATGTGATCACCTTTTGCAAGCTTCTAACAAGCAAAGTCAATGGGGAAGCCAGATTCATTTAGCAACCATGTTACTAACTTAACAACTGCAGTGATTCACTTAAGAACTGTGGCGAGAAAGGCCGTAAAATGGAGCAAAATTCACTTCACTGTCTCGCTTAGCAACAAATTTTGGGCTCAATTGTGGTTGTAAGTCGAGGACTACTTATATTTTTAATGAATATTTGAACATAATTGTACTGTTTCAATTTCTGTGTTTTGTGTTGCCTAAATTATCCTAGGTTAATATATTCTAAGTCTTTATGTGATCATTAGGTCAGTATACAGCACGTTCTTTTTTAATGTCAATTGCTTACATTACATTAAGGTGCAGGTTAGAGGAGAGAATGAACAATGTTGTTTACACAGATTTATTTAAAATTGAGCAGAAGTTTATAGGTTTCCTCATTAGCACTATCCCTATCATCATAGTTTCTCATATATGCATTTAAATGCATTGCTGTTTTAAAGGTTTTGGTTCAAGTAGCATGGATTATGGCATGGTAGGAGGGAAAGAAACTGGAACAGAATCTCGCTTTAAACAGTGGACTTCTATGATGGATGGATTGCCACCTGTAGCTTCCCAAGATGCCAGTATGCACAAAAATGGTGAGAAATTCATCTTAGATGGTCAGAAACACTTAGTGATACATTCAGAAAGTAACTTCTTTTTGCTAGTGAAATACCTATTAGAATAACCTGAACATGCTACGATAATGTGCTTGAGTCTAGTAGCATTTGTTTAAACTAGATCTGATTTTTAATAGATAAAACGTCTGAAGCAAAATTTTATTTATTCATTTATTAAATTATATTCCACCCATCTTGCCATCAAGCAACTCTAGACAGTAATAAAATATACTTGTAGCATTCGATTCTACTTTCTACCTGTATGGCCTGCTTGAATGAATTTATTCCAGCTTTCATATGTATCCAAGGCACAAGTCAGCTATATTTCAATATATAGAATTACATAATAGCACTGGTGACAATATGATAACAGCCTCAGGTACCAGCCTGATCATCATCTATCAGAACATATTTTTCTTCTGTTTTCCAGGGACAATTGTGCCCCCTGGAAAAGCTCGAGGGGGATCTCCCTATAACCAATTTGACATAGTTCCTGGCGACCCACTGGGCAGCCATACAGGTCCTGCTGGTGATAGTTGGCTACCAGCCAAATCCCCACCAACAAATAAAATTGGAAGCAAATCCAGCAATGCCAGCTGGCCACCAGGTAATTTCAGTGTGCTCTATGAATGAGTAGATGGAAAAGGAATGATATCCCTGTTTGTATGTTAACTTATTTGTACAGTTTCGACTGTTGAGCAAACACTGTCTTTTGATTCCAAGTCTTGCACTATTTGACCATCTGAATTTGTATGAAATTGTTTAAAGTTATGAATAAGCTTTTGTATATTCAAATTCAAAGAATTGTTTTCTACAATTTACCAAATTATTTAGTATTATCCCATGATACTTAGTTACAAGTTAGCTGAAGCTGCTGATTTAAATATAAAAAATAAGCTGACATAAATCTTGAGGCCAGACAAGTCATCATATAGGATGGGGCTAAAATTGTCTTCTTGTATTCAGTTTAGTTTTTTTCTTTTCATCTGCATCATCTTTTCTGTCACATACTCCTTGATTCATATCTCTGTTGCTGATTTCATCCCACTATGTATTTGTACAGTTATCAAATACAACATAATACACATTAGCGATTCCCTTTTGGAGTGAGAACATTATACAAAACACAGAAAGAAATATGAAGCCTAATATATCAAAGATTGAAAGCATTAAGAGCCAATTTGGTGTAGTAATGAAGGTATTGATCTAAAAATCAAGGGACTGTGAGTTCTAGTGTTGCCTTGGGCATGAAAGCTGGCAGTGTGACTTTGTACCAGTCACACACTCTCAGCCAACTCACCTCACAAGGTGATTGTTCTGTGAAAAATTGGAGAAGGAAAGAGTATTGATAGGTTCTCTGTCTTGAGTTGTATATGGGGGGAAAAAAGCAGGATAAAAATATTTTTTAAGGAAGATCTGAGATAAGAAAATGGAGATAACTGAACTAGTTTATACCTATACCCCACTTCTGACCTTACAAACCATCCTTGATTCCATCATGTTCATACACAACTGCATATATTCTCTTTTGATCTTTAGAGTTTATCAAACTACTCATCCAAAATAGTTTAATAAATCTTTTTATCAAGGAGATAAAATGTAGGCCAATGTCACTGTCTCTTAGCTCTAGGAGGAAGGAAATATCAAACCATTTCCAAAAATGTTTCCCAGTCTGCAAGAACATGCCCTTCTCATCACCAGGAGTCAAAGATGACTTGTTGGATCATAACATAATAATATTGGAGTATCACCCCCAACAGTCCGCTCCATACATTCTTATGGGGTTAATAGATTCCTAAAGTCATAAACAACTTGTAATTTTTTGGATAACCTGATTGAATTAAATAATGGTGTTAGCTGCATCATATTAAGGTATGCATATACACAAACCCATCTTGAATAATGTAATATTTCTTTAGGATGTTCAGTTCAGTTTAGTAATTCTGGAAGAAAGGGAGAAAATACCTTGGTGAGATTTTATGGCATAATTGCACCATCACAATTGTAAGCAAATTTTTTAAAAAAAAATTAATATATTTTATCTGTACTAATACAGATTTTTTTTTTCAAACTATAAAATTTTGAGATACATACATAATTCTGCTTATTGCAGAATACAGTGTATTATTGAAACAATATCATAAACACATTATTTTAAACAGCAGTATTTACTGTTTTGTTTCAGAATTTCAGCCAGGAGTGCCGTGGAAAGGTATTCCAAACATTGATCCAGAATCTGACCCTTATGTGACCCCAGGAAGTGTGCTGGGAGGTACAGTCACAGCCCCCATTGTAGATACGGATCACCAACTTCTGCGGGATAACAGCACAGGTTTGCTGGATTGTAATATGTATTCTATAGTTGCTAGGATTGGAGCCATGCACAATACAGGTAGTCCTTGACTTACAATAGTTTATTTAGTGACAGTTCAAAGTTACAACAGCACTGAAAAAAGTGACCTATGACCTTTTTCACACTTACAACCTTTGTAGCATCACCATGATCATGTGATCAAAATTCAGATGCTTGGCAATTGACTCATAATTATGACCGTTGCTGTGTCCCAAGGTTATGTGATCACTTTTTGCAACCTTTTGACAAGCAAAATCAATGGGGAAGCTAGATTCACTTAACAACCATGTTACTAACTTTCTATGGTGATTAACAACTGTGACAAGAAAGATTGGAAAATGGAGCAAAACTCACTTAACAAATGTCTCACTTAATAACAGAAATTTTGGGTGGTCATAAGTTGAGGACTACCTGTACAAGCAATAGCCTATTTGTTGGTTGACTAATTATGGGAAGAAAAGATTTATTTACTGAAAAGAAAAGTTTATTTGATTTATATCCTCCCTTTACTTATTTCAACTCAAGGTGGTATATATAGTGCTCGTTCCTCCTTCTATTTTTCCCACAGTAAGAACCTTATAAGATGGGTTGGGCTGAATGAGTGGCCCAAAGATTTCTGATGCTTTAACTTTTCTCATAAGTGCTGATTCTTCACTGCAACTTTTTCCCCCCCCTCTTATGTGACTAGTTTTAAAATCGGTTGCAAGGAGGAAAAAGAGGGGAGAAAGGCTTGTCTGGGAGTGTGACATGTTGGCATAAATGAATAATTGAGAATTGCCCGTGCAAGATAGTAAAATACAAACTGGAAATCTTGTTTTACCTCTTAACTCACAAAATGTAAATTCTAAGATATGAAAGCATGAAAGCTGCTATGATTCTAATTCAAAAGGCATATACACAATGGAAACAATTTTAACATGTTATAGTCATGTCATTTATAGAAAGCTTTTTTCAGATTTGAGGATCACTGAGTTTTCTTGTCCTCCTTTACTTTCCATAGGGTCTAATTCTTCCCTCAACACCTCGCTGCCTTCACCTGGTGCCTGGCCCTACAGTGCCTCTGACAATTCTTTCGCAAATGTTCATAGCACTTCAGGTATATTCCTGTATATTTTCAACCCGTGTAAGAAAATAAAAGAGAGCTGTCTTTCTGTCTCTCTGTTACAATAAAAAAAGAAAGTTATGATTAAAAGATGGGAGGGGAGGGAGCAAGATGTGCAAGGGGGGAGGTGAAATCTAATATTAGTCCATCAACCACCTCCAACATGATTTAATGGGCTGTCCCATAAAACAAAAGAATAATTGTTTGCTTAATAGTAATGTAATGATAGAATGTAATAATTAAGTTAGTAACAAAATAAAGGAGTACCAACAATGAATAAAGTTTACTTAACCAAAGCAAAAACTTCATCACATCCCTTTAGCAAAGTTTGAAAGTTTGGAAGCTTGAAAGGAATGTAATCTGGAATAATGTACATGTTGGAGGATTGGTCCTCTTTTTTGTGGGAACCTCTGTCAAGTAAAAAGAAATACCATACATTTTCTTCATAATGTCTATTTTCTCCAAATCTTCTACCATTCCCTCTGTAAAGCATGGAGTGGTAGTCATCTTGTTATGGAAGAAAATCATAAAGTAGCCAGAGACTTGCCTTTATTTTTTTCTTAGTCAAGTGTAGAGTGATGAAAGATGACCCAGATGTGTTGCTTCAGATTTTTTTTAAGCCAAGCATTTTATACAAATAGCCTTTGACAAAGCCTTTGACAAAAACAACACTTAATTTGTGATGTGTTTATTAATGACTGTTAATTATCACCTTTTCCTTTTATTTGTTTCAGCAAAATTCAATGATTACAAATCAACATGGTCCCCAGATCCCATAGGACCTAATCCTGCTCATCTCTCTACCAAGTTATGGAAAAACCATATTTCCTCAAGAAACACTACAGGGCTGCCACGCCCACCTCCTGGTCTGAGTAATCCGAAAACATCCTCTCCTTGGAGCAGCACAGTACCCCGCTCACTCAGGGGATGGGGTGCACAGGATTCAAGGCTTGCCTCTGGTGAATACTTTCTTTAGGATTATTATATGCCAAAGAAGAGTGTATTAATAGATCAGATAAGAGATTGAAATTTTATTGAGAAATAGAATGAGAAAAAAATCATGAGAATTCTAGAAGTACTGTGTAATTGTGAAGAATAAGTATATATGTATGTTCTTGAAATAAGTAATCTGTGTAGTCGCACAAATCAGTTTTGAAAGCATGCAAAAAAAAGTTATTTTGAATACACACAGGTGCAAATAAAAATGTTTTGGTGGAAACGTACCATCAGCATTGAGTACTTTTATTTAAAAAGCTGCTGACAAGAACTTTTCCTTGTCTTCAAAATAATGGCAGCAAGTGGATAATACCCCGGGGTCAGAGCCCAGCCCTTGACAGGGCTCACAAAACTTACTTCAGCCAATAAAAATTGTACACTACTTTCTGATATTGGATGCTAATATTTATTTTAGTTTAATCTAATTGTAGCCCTACCCTCCTTGAAGCTGATTTAATGTTCTTATTCTTTTGCTGTAAGGTAGAAGTACAGAAAGTAAAGAAAACTTGTTTCCATACCTTTTGTGTAATGCTCATGTGTGTCTAACCATCCACTTTCCTTTCCACTGCAGACATTGTGCATTGCTCTTGGCTTTAGTATAAATAGCTGCTGCAGTGATCTGTTAAGAACAAAGCAGGAAGAAAGGATTGAGGAGCCTTGTTACTTTAACTATTGGGTACTTGAGGTGGGCTTGCCATCAAAAAAGAAAAAAAGAAAAAGCCTTTTCAGCTAGCAGTAAAATGTTGTTAATATCGATCTGATTGCTAAATTCTCTGCAGATGACCACTTGAACAATTGCAGATAAACAACCAGTCTTAACTTTCTTGGCAAGTTAAATAGTTCCTATAAAGAATAGGATTTATTTTGTTTCTAAATCATGAATGCAAATGCTTGCTGTTTTAATATTTTGCAGCCTCTACTTGGAGTGATGGTGGTTCTGTACGTCCCAGCTACTGGCTGGTTCTTCACAATCTCACTCCGCAGGTATTTCTACCTTCATCCTCTTTTTCTTACTAAATCCTGTAGATGATGTGTTGTGCTTTTTAAAAGGCCATTGCCCTGTACTTACTTCAATATGACAATACTTAAAAACCAAAGAATTTATTCTTAAGTGTCAGATTTATCACTGTTATTTCCAGTTCTGCACCCAATCATAACTGCCAGTTTCTTCCCTCTTTTTTCCTTAGCGAGATTATAGAATATTTCTAGTACAACTGTCAAAACGTTTTTGAACTTCTGATAGAATAACTGCCTGTATATGCCTGATTTTAACTCTTTATTATAACTTTATTTTAGATAATTCCAACCAGTACAATTATGCAGATTCCTTCCTTGTATACATTTAAGAGTCTATGAATAGCCACACAGTGTGTAAAGACTGCTTAAGACTGGCTTCAATTGAGCAACCCAGCATTAGGTCCTGTCACATAATCACAATCCAGGCACTTGATACCTGGCTTGTGATTATGATATCACAGCGAGCCACATTCACACAATTTCCAATAATTCTTGCCAGCTTCTCACAAGCAAAGTCAATGGGGAAGCTGGCAGGAAGTCCTTCCCTTTCTGCTGCTTTATTGTCTGCCCACACCATAGTGCCTGCCCATGGTACCCATCACCACAGTGTAGCACCCGCCTGCATACCATAGAATCTGCCTATAGCACATACACTCCCGCCCACCTAAAGCTCTTATCCGTTCACATACTTGCCTGGTATTTCTGCCCTTTTGTGCTTAACAGCTCACACAATCCTGGGGTATAACCGCAACTAGGACTGCCCCTTGCTAAGCAATGCAGTCAGGTGATGACATGCTTTACAACCGCATTGCTTAACAACAGAAATTCAGGTCCTAGTTGCTGCTGCAACTCAAGTACTACCTGTACATATGCTGCCTGATTGCTTTTCATTCTGTATATTATTTCTAGTATGTTTAAATGATGAAAAAAAACCTCAGTCTCTTTATTTTAATAGCCTGTCTTTGCTATTCTTTTTAAGATTGATGGGTCAACTTTAAGGACCATCTGCATGCAGCATGGTCCATTGCTGACATTCCATCTCAACCTGACCCAAGGCACCGCCCTTATCCGGTACAGCACCAAGCAGGAGGCAGCTAAGGCCCAGACTGCACTGCACATGTGAGTTTTGCAACAATCTTCAAACATTCATTGACTTTTTTTGTCAATATATAACATTCCTGGTTCATTTGTTTCATCTATGCATTCTTCAGGTATGACTGATAATTACAGAAGAGTTTCTTTTTGAAAACTATTATTTTTATGCATTTCTTTGAATAGAGATGGCCCTGGTATGCTGTGCATACTTGAATAGAACTTGCTTTTAACAGTGAGTGTAGACAAGAGAGATGGATGAAATCCACTAACAAGTTAATATTTAGCTTCCTTCTTGATAAAGTTTATCATTCTACAAATGCATTCATCTTCAAGATCACCAATTTAAAATTTGGAAAATTAGCAACACTGAGATTTTAATTGCCATTCATAATTTTTACTTGAATTAATTGCAAATCAAAATTAATGTTATAAGTTTTCCCAGATAGAATGATATATTGCTCTTCTCACCACAATTGCAGTTTTAGAAATGAAATAAAGTGTTCAAAAGTCATTTAGAATTATGAATTGGGATTTGTATTATTACCTTTTTCATAAATGGTTAGTATTATAGAATCCTATGATAAAAAAAATGGCCTTACTTTTAAATGATTGTCATAAGGCTGTAAAGAGTAACAAATATCCATGACTTACTGCTCTTCTTAATGCAGAAAAGTTGAAACATTTGGAACGTTCTGTAAGATGGAAAATTGTTGATCTGGGAAATGATAAATCCTTTCTTAAGAAAAATTATGGCATGGAAAAGTGGTTGGAAATTTTCCTTCCTCATTATACAGTGAAACATTGTTTGGAAGTAGGTTCAAAACAACTAAAAGGGGTACATCACATACTTTCTAATTAAGTTATAACTTTGCTATTGCACAATTTAGTCATAGGCACTGGCTTAGATGGTTTATACAGGGAATTGGATAATTTAATGAACAGAAACATCTTCATACTTTTTCTGAATAAGATACTGGGCTTAGCTGAACAAGGAATATTGTATCTTGCTTGTGGACTTATCAAAGGAATCCTACTAGTTATTGAATTAGAAGTATCTTTTCTGGTGTAGTTGAATAAAATTATTTTTATACAATACTTTAAAAAGAAAAGAATAGGGGGCTATTTTGTTATCTGAATGAACTACTCTGAACTGTAGACGAAGTCCATTTAATGACCTTCTGTTAGTTGATAATTACTGAAAAATCAAACAAAAAAGCCTTTCTGTTAATGTAAGTTTTTTAAAAAGCTGAAATAGCATTCTCTATACTAGTTTTGAAATATTTTAGTTAAATTTTAAATAATACTAAAGTAGTTTGAAATTAACAGGAATCCCCAAAGATTTTAAACTATCTATATAAGATAGTCACTTGCTTATTTCCAATTATATTTACACAGGTGTTTGTTGTAGTATGAATATAAGAAAACAAAATCAAGAAGCCATAATACAGGGGTCCTTGGGGCTCTCTGAGCTTGGTTGTTTTCTTGCGGACTTTTCATTACCCAAACTAGGTAACATCATCAGTGCTAGTAGGGAGTGGGGTTTGCTCTCAGTTTATATTCTAATGGCTTGCCCTATTAGTATTGGTGGGGTGATCTTAGAGGGTTGGGCTGTTTATTGCCAAGTTATGAAAAAGACCATAAGACCAAAGACTAAAACACCTCCCCACCAGCAATCAGCACCCAAATGAGCATAGATTAACTCCAAGAGTAACATCAGATCAACAATCAAGTAAACGATACCCCAATCAAGGAACTGCCAAACAAGCCAACAGTGAACAGCCCAGCCAAAGAACCTCTAAGACCACCCCCACCAACACTGACATTTCAACCCTGAGCTGCAAATAATTCTCCTTTATTGGAGCCATAATACACATTTCTTCTTTACTTCTTCTTTTACCACATCGGGTGTCAAGGGAAACTATTCCATTGGCATCCCAACTAAAATCCCTAGTATTGTATCACATTCCAGAAGACACCTTTATCTGCTGAAGTATCTTTTCTTGATGTAAGACCTAAAATAAAAAGCAAGGTAGAAGAGCTTCGTTACAGAAGCATAATGGTCTGTGTCAGAGGTTCCCAAACCTTCTCACCTCACAGCACCTTAATGTCTCAGTAAGTTTTTTGTAGCACTTCATGGTTCCCAGATAGTGTGCTGGGGTACCTGGGGCACTGCAGTGCAGTTTGGGAACAAAACACTTGACAGAAACACCAAACTAAACTAATAGATACTAGGCTTAGTAATAGCATGGTGTCCAACTGATGCTGAGTATTGCCATGTTTTCATTGAATATTTAATATATCATATTTCCTCTTCTGTCAAATCAATTTTTATTACGGTCACAGACTAGTATTACAAATAAAAGCATTACTAATAATAACAACAACAACAGTATAATAATAATAATAATAATAATAAACAGACAAAATAATATATTATTATGAATAGTGGATTATCAGTGGGCAGTTAGAATCTGCCTAATTTTGCATAAAGTAGAACAAAATTTAGTCACATTCAAAGAAACTATTTCGTATTGATTTGATAATAGTAGTTCATAAAAGAGATCAGTATTTCCTGGGTATTTTATTAGGTGAGTTCATTGCAGTGTCCCAAGATGCATTGGCATCCAGTTTAGAAACTGCAGGTCTAATTATTTTTCTTCTTTCTTTTTAAAGAAAGGTTTTGAGAAAGGGATTAAAAAAAGATGATGGAACTTCAGCCATTCATATTATTTATCTCTATTGACTTAAATGGGAGTGTGTTTTGTTTTGTTTTGTTTCAAGCAGTGTTCACCATTTTTAGACATTTGAACTCTTGTTTGTTTGTTACTCTTCACTCTACCACTTTGGCTTTTTTTTTTTTTATTATAGGTGTGTTTTGGGAAACACTACCATCCTGGCTGAATTTGCAACAGACGAGGAAGTTAGTCGCTTTCTGACACAAGCTCAGCCTCCTACTCCTGCAGCAACCCCCAGTGCACCCACAGCAGGCTGGCAGTCTCTTGAGGCAGGACAGAATCAGACAGATCCAGTTGGACCTGCTTTGAATCTTTTTGGTGGGTCAACAGGGCTTGGGCAGTGGAGCAACAGTGGTGGCGGCAGCAGTGGGGGTGACCTTGCTGGTGCTTCATTATGGGGGCCTCCCAATTATTCGTCAAGTTTATGGGGGGTTCAAAGTGTAGAAGATCCCCACAGAATGGGAAGCCCTGCTCCCTTACTACCTGGAGACCTTCTAGGCGGAGGGTCGGATTCAATCTGAACTTAAAACTTTCAACTCTGACCTCGTGACCTTTTTGGAACAGCAGCAGCACTAACTTGACCTTTTCTTTTTTTTCAACTTGCAATAAATACATTTTAAAAGGAAAAAAGAAAATGGAGAGAGAAAAAAGGTGGGTCATTGATAGGACCGTCTGAGCACATAGTTGCCTCCCTTACAACTTCAGTTTTTTTGTTTGGAATATGAATCCAAAAAGAGAACATATCACTCTTGAAATACTTGAATCATGAACGCCAACTTAGAAAGACAATGTGAAGCAAGTACACATACCATTTAAAACTAAACACAAAAAAATTAAAAAAATTAGTTTCTAGTTTTTCACTTTTTCATGTTATACGGAAGTTGTTGCTAAGAAACATATATACTGAAAAATAGCTTTTTAACTTTGTTTGCACTGGGTGTGTTTCCGTCCTTAGGTCTACTATGTTGGGGGTGGGGTTCAGAAGAATTGGGGTGGGTTGGGAGGGAAAGACTTGACGGAGCCTCACTTTAAAAAACAAAAAAGGAAAAAAAACACTTTGTGATTGGCTGGTTGATATATACCAGTATGTTCTGGCACATGTAACTGCCTCTGTGTGTGTGTGTGTGTGTGTGTATCTGTATCTGTGTGAGAGTATGTCTGCATGATTGTGTGTGTGTGTGCGCGCGCACATTTCTGTCTTGAAAAGCTGCATTGTTGTTGGTCAGCAACCTATCTGACTAGATTCTTAAACTGAAAATGATGGTGCCTGTTGCAAAAATCAAATTGATCTGTGTTTCAAATCTTATTAGTTGGTGGTATTTTAGCAGGGTATTAAGTGCACTACAGATTGTGTTCTGACCCTGTTACAAAGCAAAACACTGCCATATCCTAAGGATTTGGTGAGAGGGATGCCAATATGTAATTTTAGGGTTTCTGGGACGGGAGAGGGAAAGAGAGAATGTAGAATTTTGTTTTGCCTAGAACTATATTTTTCTTTTAATAAGAGTTATTGACAGAACCCAAGCTTATTTCTTATGAAAAGGCTTTTCTTCTGGGGACCTACCAGAAGAAAAAGCATCACATTTGTTTGTGACAAAGACCTATACAATGGTTGAAGCTTCTGCAATCTTAAAAAATTTTAACTCCTGAAGTCTGTATGAAGATTTTTATCCATTCATGGAAAACCCACTAATAATTCAGGCCAAAGTATATTTTCTTGATCTACTGTTATGACAGAGTTAACATGTCAGTAGTTTGCTGGCCTGTCACCTATTGAAAGCACATGCAGCAACTTTTGTTCTCTCTTTCCCCCATTGTGTTACCTGTGCCAGGCCTAGGTGTATTACAGCACCAGATCATCACTGACAGAAACGTTTACTTAAGAATGTTCTTAAACCAGTGTGTACTTTGAGCATTTTTTTCCTCTGTATTTTTCCATGTATGTCATGCTTAGGGTTTGCTTAGGCGGGCATATAACTGGCAAAGACTTCTTTTGTTTATAAAGTATTGCACCTTTATTATTTTTACTTTTCCCTGTACTGTTGCTTTTTATTGTCGGTATTTAAAGAAAGGTTGTTGTTGTTTGTTTTAAAAAAACAACCATTATAGTAGTACTCCAGGCATGATAGGGAAGATCTATCATTAATTCAAAAGATAGCCAGTGTGTACACTGGAAACAGAATTGCTTATTGTAAAGAAAGCTGTAGCAAACATTGCCTTCATACAAAGCAGTTTTCAGGATGGATAGATTGGATAAAAACAAGTAGGGAACTCATTGCAAATATTCTGTAAAGTATTAGAACTTAGCTCTGGCTTTTCACTAGCTCTGCATTATACTGAATAAAAAAGAAGTGCTGCAATATTCTGTACCAGCAAACACATTCATACTCCAGCACTTGGAAGTAGCAGATAATATTGTACAGTTTAAAAACAGAAGAATCTTTCTCCTTCAACAGTTTCATTGAAATATACAGTGGTGTCTGGTATATAAATAGAAGTGTTGATAGCAAGTTTAAAACAAACTTTCTTGCATTTATATCAAAAGGGAGATTTGTGAATTAATTTGGAATGTGAACTGTTTGACACAAAAAAGATGAAGGGGTGCCCACACTTATATTTGCCTGTTTCAATATCAAGTAAGTAGATCAACATAAGCAGGTGTTATGCATTTAAACTTTAGAATCTGCATATGTGGATCTTCAGCATTTTCCCTTATTTTGCTTTTATTCTACCTTGTTTGTCTAAGCAAGATGATTTTTTTTATTAATCCTGCCAGTTATGTTTCCATTATAGCCCATAAACATGCCTGTTCCTAAAGCAACTATGTTTGTTGCTAGACATTAGCTGTTAAAATCATGCAGGATAAACTATAGGAAAAAGACCCGGAGTTAGAAAAACATCAAGGTGCAGCACCTCATGGCCCCCAAGCATTTTCCATATGTGACATGACACACAAGCTGGTTCACTATTGTGTTGTCATTCTCTCCCAACCTGCCTGCCTTTTGATCCCTTTACCTGCACTTTGGATTTGTTGAATTCATTACAATATTATGGTGAAAGCCAGGTGCTAGAGCCCCTCTTGTTTACAAGACATAATGAGGGAACTGAAATATTTTTTAACAAATGAAAAGCTAAAATGTTCTTCCATCACAAGCTTAAAGGGAAAAAAATTAAACATAAAAAGACCAAAAAGTGTGTGCGTGTGTGCGCATGTGCACATATGTGTCTATCTCATATAAATATTCACACACACGCACACATATACACACACACTCATATGTATGTATGTATATCTCAATGAAGATTAACTCTGGGAGCATTTAACAGTGTTTTGAGTTTAACATTTATTTTCCTGCTTTATCTTTGCAAGCATTCTCAGGAATTCTAGGGTAGGAAGCCAGTTTTTGAAGATGGTTTATTTAATCTTTACTTCTCCTAGATAGATGGCTGTTTCTTAAAATTTTACAAGTTCCTGATTACTCAGAAAATGCAAGGTTTTTTTCTTTAAGAAAAGCAAAAAATTGAAAAAGAAAACCTAACAAAGACAAATTCCAGTCTTCAAAACTGTGGATCAATCTTTTAAGCTACAACTCAATTAAAACAGAATTCTCACATGTAGCAGTAAAAATTCATTGTATTCTTAAAAGTCCAGTTTGTGAGAAGATTTATACTTGTAGAGCTTAATCTCAAGTGGGACTGTATATGCCATTGAATAGGAGAGAGGATTGTGTATGAATGGATTATAATCATCTAGTTATTTCTCAAAGAACATAATCTTCTCCAAGCACCTTTTTTTTTAAAGAAAAAAGAAAAATTTAAAAATAAAAAATGAAAATGTTACTTGATTATGTAAGTAAGCCACAGATAACAGAAGATGCTGGGAATAAGGGTTAATGCTTCCTGAAATCTGTTTTCAAATTGACAGAATGCTTCAGAAGTGCTGTGTCTTTATTGTGTCCCAGCAGTGAAGCAATTTTAGCATGTGTGTGTTTTAAAAGAGGAGTGACTGTAAGAGAATCCAGTGAAATGTGCATTGTAAAAGATTTGGCTTGCTTGATTTTAATACTAATTTTGAAGTTCACTTTTTAATTTCTCTGCCAGATTTGTGTAAATGATAAAGTTTGGAATTTTGGAAGAGATAAATTAGCTGTTGATGCCAGATACTGATATTCCCATGATTTAGAATAAGTCTATTGGTGCCGTGCTTAGAATGATTAGATCTTAGCTTCCAGTACAAACAGGAAGGGCTTAATTGGCTTGATGCTTTTAGATGGAACAAAATTACAAACCATTTTAGTGCCTTTGTAAAAACATCCATATATCCTAGAAAAGGACAAATGTAGTCTAGTACTCGCAAGGATATAAGTGACCCATTTTCTAAATTGAAATAATTGTTCTGAGCATGCAGAGAAGCCCCAAACACCTATCATTTTAAGAGTTATATGCACATTTATATGTGTTTTCATTGACTAAGGCAATTTTATATTTAAAAACTTTTTGTTTTGCAGTATTCTTCATATTAAAAAAAACTACTAAAATGTGTAATGAGAATTCATCCCCATTGCTATTATTCAGCTTTCATATGATTTTTAGAGGCAAATAAACACAATAATGGTTTCTCAACGTAGGAAATACTAAGGTGTAAACTAGTATTTGGTAACATCAGTTGTTTTCTGTAGCTATTGACTTGTTTCCTTCAAGTGCATGTGTAAATGATGTATCAACTGGAAAATAGTATGATGGGGACAGTTGGGCAGTGTGTGTGTCTGGGTATGTGTGTGTCTGGATGTGTGCTATCTGAATACTTAAGTTTTGATTTATTGTTGACAAATTCTTCAAGGACAATTAGTGAACAAATCTAAATTTTTAGAATATCTTATAGAAACGTTGACCATTGCTCAAGAAATTATAACGGTATATAAACAATTACATTACACAAAATATCTTTTACCTCCAAGCTGTGCATATGAAAGCTGTCAAAATTTTAAAGAGGTTGATTAAAAATATTAAAGCCTTAGCAGACTTCTACCTTTTAATGTATAAAATATTTCATATCTGTTGTGGAGGAATGGAAGGATGACAATAAATTAGTACTGCTTTAAAAGCTGCATGCTCTGTCTGACCGGTAGAAGTGATCCATTTGGATACCAGAAACACCTAACCATACTCAAAAGAGATTTCTGTAGGCAAAAAGAAAATTGTGTCAGAGAGGAAAAGATAGAGTGAACAAATAAGATTTTCAATTAATAGCTTAATATAAATTTTGTTACTTTCAAGGTCTATGGAAACAACAATAATCAGATAAAGTATTTTAAGCTGTTTTGTGGGCCATGTTATTATTTTGTCATTTCATTTGACAAAAAGAAGTCCAAGGGCTACAAAAGATTCTGACAGAATTGCTGGTCTGTACTTCACATTTTAAAGCAAAGTATCACATTTTGATGTGCATAAAAATACCCCTTTCACCAAGAAAGGGAAAAAGCTCATACAACATCTGTTTGATTTTGGGGCCATATAAACTAATAATAAATTAATCTACAAAGCTCACTTAAATCAGATTTTAAATTCTTATCAGTCCTGATATTTTTCCTTACTTTCTTTAAAATGTGCTTTTAAGCATGAATTATTTAGAATTTGGTTTTAATGAGTTAGATATTAGAGGGTTTTAGTCTTGTCCTAAGGAGATTTTTTAAAATTCAGGATGTTTATTTTAGAACTTTCCTCAATATAACCTCAGAAGAAAATATAACTCAGAAGAAGAAGAAGCAGGCTTTCCCAATGCATCTGTATAGAATTGCTCCTGAATTTTTTTTAATTGTTGGTTACTTTTATCAAGGGATATCTGAAAGCAGGTTTCTCCTCTACCATCTATCCTCAATATAGCTACTAATCTTCTTTATAGCACCCTTAACAGGAATTAGAAACCCATTTATTGTTGTATGATTGGACACTTTCTTCAAATTTTATTTTTGAAGATTTTTTTTTAAAAAAAATAGTATAGGTAAATCTGCATATATAACAGAAGTTGATTCCTATTCAAGATAACCTTCATTTTTATTGCTACAGTGGAAAGTGAAATAGTGTAATTCTGTCTTGCATATTTAAACATTGAACATCCAAATAATTACACACTAGTATATTTTTATAGTAAATGCTGACTAAGAATTCCAGAGAAGGTTCTATTTAGTTTAGCTCTATTACTTGTTTATAAATATACAACAAAAACATTCTATTCTTAGTACAAATTTATTCAAAATTAAGTTTAAATGATGCATTCTCAATTTAATGCACACTCTCAGGAGCATGCATTGATTTGAATCATACTTATTAAAGAAATTCCAAAAAGTCTTTGGAAAAGTCTTTGTCAAAAAGTCTAGTTGTTTGTGACAGTCTTCATATTAATGTCAGCCATTGTATGGCTTGATAGTATGCTAAAAACTTGCAGTTGGACCTAATGTACAGAAGGGATTGGATCTGGCTTTAAAGTTGTGAATCTTGTTACGTTAGTTTCAATGTGATTTTATTGTAGGTATGATTAAATTTGTATCCAACTTTGTTTTACGTCCTAACACTCTGGCATTAATTTATGTATTCCAGGAATATATTGCAGAATTTCCTACTGTACTATTTCATCTCAAAGCTTTAAACTTTTAAAAATGCAATAGCATTAAGTCCCTATAATAGGGCTGTGCAGAGATCATGATGTATTTGGACATATACGTAGCATCTGCTAGGAACAATTCAAACCAAGCGTGATTTTCCCCTGAATCATGTGCCAGCTATAGAGAACGGCTCAGTGAGCCCAGGAAAAGATACCACTGCTTTAAAGTCTTTCTGACTATGTGTGCATCAGTGTGAGCTCTAAGGTACATATGCCCTTCAAATCTGAATCAACTTTAATAATTTTTAATTTGTTGTGAATATGAAAAGTTCTAAAGAAAAAATCCACATTGCTATAAATATCCCGAGTAAATGGGCTGAAGTGAATTTTGTGCTGAAGATGAGAACATGACTGTTAAAATACATACAAATAGTAACCAAATTAAATTCTTTTCCCTTGTATGAATTAAAACTGAAATTTTTACCTAGATCTTCTGATTGGCAGGCCTAAAATGCTGGCAGTTACCAGACCAACATAAGTGTCCTTTCAACATTCTCTTGAGTCATTTGGGGTGCTATATTTAAGGAAGAAGCCCATCTGATTTGCTTTAGTTTACCCAGTACTGTAGATTTACCTATACACAATCCCTAGCTACAGCCATATGAAATTCTCTAATAAGTCAAAATAGCTGAAAAATATTTAATAGGCACCATAACATAAGTAATCATAAATGCAAAAATGTCAAAATATTGACTTATTGAATTTGTGCAGTATAAGAGGCATTTGCAAACCTCAAAATGGGCCATAAAGGATCAAAGGAATCAAACTCAATTAAGAGCCAATTTTGTTTCATATAATTGATAATGGTGATAGCTAGAGATACTTATACATGTATTGTATTATTTTTAGCCATAGAGTTGGAATGTTTTTACTTGAGTCTGACTGCCATGTATGTTAACATAAACCCATGCACTTCAAGCTATTGAAGATAAAGCATTGTCCTAGGGGATGTGTGTGTGTGTGTGTGTGTGTGGTTTTTTTAGATATATGGCTGTGTGGAACAGAAGAAAATAAGGATATGGAAAGATGTTCCATGGATATAGAACATCACAGGTGGGCAGTGTTGAGGAAAAGCTGTTTTAAACGCTTAATGCCTTATCTTAGGTATTAGTATATCAATCAATGCATTCAAATAACTGAATTGCTTATTTCTTGCAATGTTTTGACCATAAAGAATAAATTGATTTTTCTGAATTTAAAGAAAAATACAATTTTTAGCTGAGTCCTCCTTATAGATTGCTTAGCTTGCCGGATGCTTTTTTTTTTTTTTTTTAATGTGGTTGTGAATATCAAGTGCTTTTCTTATCCCATCCAGATTTACTCACCCTCCCTTTTTATAAACATGCAGAGACTTCTGTAGTTTGGGCCAGAGGGGACAGGGAGATAAAGGTAATAAAAAGGAGCCAAGATAGAGCAGCCTTACTTTAGGGACTAGCCTTACAACAGAGCTTTATAGTGAGAGTGTGGTGTATTCCAAATTGTGTAAGCCAAAAATTTAAAAAAAATTATGCAAAAAGAGGTGTTAACTTCTTAAAGAAATATGAACCTTCTGAAGGTAGAATAGACTTCCACGAAATGATATATTGTGATGCTTCTTGCTGGGTCAGTAGGTTTGGGATCTGGGATATAAGCGCTTAACATTCCCTTGTGGGTTCTTTGTTTGTTTTTGTTTGTTTTTTTATTTTAAACTAGCAGTAAGTTAAATGTGGTATCATTGAATGTGCCTTTTTGAAGATGTGACTGTCAGCTCAAGATGAACTCTGGAGCTTGACAGGGAGTGGTGGTCAGTCTGTTCTCTTTAAAGGTCAAATGAAAGATTCCAGCCTGCGGGTACCTTTTAATGAAAAGTGTCTTTTGTTGCTGCATCATCCGCAGTCGAATATTGCAGATGTTTCCAGGTGCGGATGGGTTGTAATTCACATAAATTGATATTGTTTAGGCTAGCTCTCAGTTGGTGGTTGCATTTGTATTTGTATTATGTATCATTACATTTGTGTATGTGGCTTGCTTTAATTTTTCTTTTAAAGCACTGGAATATTGAAACACAGTGAAGTTTGAGATACATTTATGCATGTAGAGAAGAAGGTATTTTGTAGCTTTTGCCAGTTATGTTGTAGACACATTTTTGCCCTCTCTGTCAGTGTCTTGATGATGGAAAATAAAATCTACCCTATAATTTCTAGCACACTTAATGTTGCCATTTAAAGGAACAGGGTATTATACAAGAAAAGATGTTTTTGAAATGGTGAGAAAGAAGTGTTGTGTGGTGTTGTTGTTGTTTTTTAAAAAAAATAATTGTTTTCCTTGAAGCTGTTCTTAGTTAAACATGGGAATCTGCAGTGTCTCTTTTCATTTCATATATATTCCACCTCTTCTCTCCAGCTCAAAAGCATGGTGTAAAAAGAGCTGCTGTAGCCCCACTGGCTCCGTTCCCAAATGAAAGCTCCAGCAGGCTCTCTTCAGCTTCATTCAGGAAGACAAAGGGAGGAGAGATGCTGCAGCTTCCTTTGCTTCGCTCTCATTCCTCTCTAATGGCCTTGAAATGTATTATTATGCAAATGTGAATTTTGATACTAAACTTTAAGAAGAGGTTGTTTCTTTTTCAACAAAAAGGTCCCATATGTGGTCAGCATTGCTTCTTTATCTTGTAAGTGAATTGTAAACTATGCATTCAATAAGAGATGGTTTGGGGGAGAAAGAGAGCCCTGCTAAACTGTTGAAACAGTTTCTGTGTCCATGGAATTCCCACTTACGTATAGGAGAAAAAAGGCTGAGTTCATGGGAAGACTACTTAACAGGCAAATATTTGTAGTATATTTAAAACTTATTCAGAAATAATTGATTTATGCCTGTTACACAGGACTATACATTCTTGCCATGCAGTGTTACACCAGAGACAACAGCATGACATGAAAAGTCCCCTAATTTTCCCACTCGGTCCCTTCAGAATTTATGATCTTCTTCTCCATCTTCCTTTCAGCCTCAGGAATTCACAAATCAAGCACTCTCTTTAGGGGTTTATTGTTTGCTTTCCATTAAAATTGTCTTTGTCTTGAAGTTGCAATATATTTTTTTCCTTATAGATTTCCATACTTTTTGCCCTTAAATTTTCCACCATTTCCCATCACAGATGCAATTTAAGTAGCAATGCCCACCAGGAATTGCTCTAGTGTATACTGTACTGGCTTTATTTAATTGCTTGTAGTGATCTTTAAAATTGGGCTACTAGCCATCTATGGAGTAATAATACCACTGATAAATGGAGGACAATAATTGTAGTGATAAGTGGGAAATTTATATAGAAGTCCTTTTATATTAAACTATTACTTTTACTGTCAAGTTACTTTAGAAGACTAGCATTTCACATGTTTACCTCCAAAATACAGAGGCTGCTTCCTGTGTTAATCGAGGTATGTTAATCGAGGGTTTGTGAACTTTGGTCTGCCTTGGTTCACTTGGCATTATCTTGGATGCAGTATCATAGCCAAGAGATTCTCCTAAAATTCAGTGTTTTTTCATGCAGATTCTTTTTGTTGGATTTCATAGTACTGTAATGAATAATAGACTTGATCACACATTTTCTTGTGCATACTTGCCTTGCAGATGTCATCTGATCAGGATTTTACTCTGATAGATGCCTTTTTTTAAAAGGAAAAGAGAAAAGGTTTCAGCTCTTTGTTGCAAAATACCTCGTGGTGCTTATTCTCCTTTAGTGTAACCAGCCTTTTGAAAAATCTTATATTATCTTTAATACTGAGGTTATATCTTCCTGTAGTGATTTGAAGACCGGATTGAAAGAATAAAAGCCCTAATCCTGGCCTGTATTCGTCCTTCTTTTTGCCTTATGCAAAAGTCAGTTAACTTTGCCTCTGTTTCCTCCTCTGTAAAATGAGGTAGTAATACTTATTTCTGTCACATAGATTTTGTGAGGACTGGGTTTTTATGAAATGCTTCAAAGAGAAAGTGCTTTTTCTAAGTATTATTATGTGGAGGTGTAATTAACAAGTTCTCTTTTCCCATACCGTTCCTGAGAAACACACACACATACACACCAATCTTTAATAGGTACATTTTTTTAAAAAAATACACTTGAGTTTATTTATGTATAATTTGCCATCTTATGTATTCTATTTACAATTGCTTTTATTAGACATGGGCTTTTTGCTATATTGACCATTCAATGGAATAGCATTTGTCCCTTCTGTTGGGAGAGGAAACCTCACTTGCAGTTTGCAAGAGGATCACAAGATGACAATACTTGTTTGAATAATCTACTTAAGGGTGAGGATGCTATCTGACTTTCTTCCCTGTTTATGTGATTAAACATAATGCCGCCTCATTCCCAACATGGAAACACGGTAAATTTCATAAATACAACTTACTTGTGAAATGCCTTACAGCCTTCTCAAAATCTTTGGGACAGAAAGAGAAGAGGTCTGGGGTAAATTCTGTAATTGTCAGGGAGCTTTTGCTTCTTTTTCTCTCTTCTGATCATATTATTCAACTGTAGGCACGTATCTCAGGAATGTGCATATTGATCCCAGATGTTTGGATTTGAATTTGGTTCTCTTTGATTCCATTATATATTTGTTCCATTGTATATTCTTTTAATTGTATAAATTCTTGTAATTATGCAGTCATCTGAATTTTTCCATCCTTTACTCTTCAAGAAGGAGCTCTGGTTGAAGCTGTTGTGATCAACAAATCTATAAAATCAGACTCCATGTGATATGGATGTAATTAGAAGTGGATGTATCCCCCAAAAAACCCCAATTGCTTGTCTGTGTTCAGTGTAGATTCCAGTTTCCTAGTGCTGCAAACTCATAGCTTAACGTAGCAGCTTTGTTTTATTAATAATTACGCACTGGGTTTGGGGGGAACATGTAACATTTAAAATAAAAAAGCAACATTGGGTGAAACAGGGCAAAGAAAAACTAGGATAAAGAGGATAAAAGAAAAAACTATTACAACTTCCACTATTTAGAGACAGTTGACATGCTGCTTTAATTTTAGCCCTCCTGTGGGGCTGTGTTTACAGAAATGATTAGGAAACTATTGATGTCCAACTTAGTAAATTTTGCTTCATTTCCATTGAGCAGACCCTCTAGCGGAAAATATTTTATCAGAAAATGGAAGAAGTTAATTCCATCTAGCCTTATTTATAAAGCAAATTACCTTTTATGTCCAAACTATCTGGAATAAAACGGCAGCTTTTCTGCTTTGCACATAAATATCTAACTTGAAGGTACAGTTGAAATGCTATTCCCTAAAACACTGTCCCTTCATGAAGCAGGCATAATAGTGGATACATGTATTGAGGCTCTTTGCAAAGATACCTATTAGTATTTTTCCTTATACTTGAAATAATGTACCCATCTTCTTTTGTCTGTTGGCCAATTAAACAGTGTAGGACAATGGGAATTAGGAAGAGGCACGCTATATATTATCATACTAGGGTTTATTCTTAATTTCCTCCAGTTTCACCTTCATTTCAGTTTACTTTTTATCCCTGGGATTCATGTGGACACAGAAACTTGGCACTTTGTGCTGTTGCATGGCATGCTGCCCTCCCCCTCTCCCTCTCTTCTTTATTTTTAGTATAGTGGTACTTAAAATCACTGGTTCACTTAAAGACAATAAAATGTTTAAACTCTACTAATGTACAAATAAGCTGAAATGTTGCATTTATATGTATTTTGCCATAGCAGGGTACTGTATTTCTCATGCTGGATTTCAAACCAACAAAAGGGTGGTTTTATTAGAGTGTAACAAGTTGAGGGTAATAAAGAATCGAGTCGTCGTCATTTCATTGAAATTGAGAGATGGTAATAAAACATATATTATGTTTTCTGAAGGTTGTTTTGCTTTTAAACAGCTTTTGTTTTTATTTTGTTTTATTTTTTTAAAGATATGATTGTATTATGTGCAACTCAGTTGCTTACATTATAACTACAAAATATTTTTGGGTTCCTGGAAAAAGAAAGACTAATAAATGTGTTTGGCTGCTAAGCATTTAAACTGGTGATCCCTGTTTGTCTTTTTTACATTATTAATTAGAGCTACATAATACTGTCTTACAGAATACACCTCTTCTGGGTTTTGTATCACTTCTACAAGACATCACACTTCCATTTTTTTTAATTTATTAATTGCAAAGTCCTATTTATTACTGGCTTTACCTTCTATCTCAATTTTCTCAATCATGCAGATAAGATAAATTTCCAGTACAGCATTATGCAGGTAATGTTCTATAGCGGATCATTTGCAAAAAAAAAAAAAAAGATTCTTAACAGTGGTGTTTTAAAGTTTGAGAATCCTTTGAATTTTCAATATTTCTGCATAAATATGACTTCATGATTCAAAAGATTTCACAAATTTTTATGTATGTTTTATTGCTCTATTTTATTTGAAGTATTTCCTGTCTTTGTACTCGAGCAAGTACTCAACGGTGATTAAAAATACAAAAGGATAAAAATCAGTTAAAATCACAACTAAAGTTAATCAACAATTAAACACCTGGTGAAGGATAATGTATCTTTGTAGATTTTCTAAATTGGCAATGGGAACAAATATAACTCCTAAAGAAATGCATTCCATTGCCTGGATAACGAGATTTCCCATACATCAGGTAAATGAGCCTCTCACCAAGGATATTTTCAGAAGGGTTCCTTCAGATCTTGAGAAATTTATTATGGGAAAACCTATCTGTCAGTACTTGAAGTCTGAGCCAATGGAGTTTTAAATATTAGTACAGCTATTGTCTGTATATAATGATACCTGAAGATCAACAAGTACTCCCTGACAAAGGACAGTCCTTTCAAAGGAAGTGCAGTCACATCCAAGAATTCTGCAACTAACAGTTACTTCAAAAGCTGCTTTGAGTTTTGAGCAATGACTATTTTCTGAATTACATTTCAGTGTCAAAACTGTTCTAAATTCTAGAAACTGACAGAGGTGTTCTGAATGTGGTACTCATGAACACCAAATCTACTTCACAACTTCTTTGCCAGCCCTCAGTTGATAAAAATTGTGAACTTTCAAAGCATTATTTGGTGTAGTTAGTTATCCCTATACAAGAGAGAAGGACATTTTATTCCCATGTTAGAGCATGTAGACTTAAAATTCCAGCCGAACTAACACATGATTGCTTTGTATGATTTATCCAGTGCCCTTAGAAATGTCCACATTAATGTGGAAGTGTCAGTCCTTCAAGGTAGATCAGACTAGGAAACGAATACCATTTTGTCTTGATAGAGGCTCTTCCTCCTATCATTAAGTTCATTCTCTTTTCCTTCAATAGGAAGTGACTTTATTTTTTGATTCATATACACACTGAACTACATGTGGATTTAATATAAGTAATAATATACAGAAATCAGTATCAAATCCTGCTTTATGAGAGCATAAATAAGATGATTCAATTTCCAGAATCCATCATTGAGTATATGATTTGGAATAGTTGACAACTATACAACATCTAGAGTCATAATTTCCCCATTATATACTTTGATTAAAAAAGGAAAGAATATAACCTAGACTGATACAGGTGCTGATAAAAATAAGCATGCTATAATGAAGTTCATTGGGTGTTCTTGGACTGCTATTGCTGCTTCCAACTTGATAAGGTAAGGCTAAAATTACTGCTCCAGGCTGCTTGGTGAAGAGAGTTGTGACTATTCCATGATTTTGCTGCCTGTCATCTCTTGATCATAGATCAGTTCCTTGGCTTATTACATTGCTGCTGACTCTAATAAAAGATAAGCTAAGCATGGCCTGTGAAGACCTCTTACCAGAATGAAGACGCTCCTGAAATTACTACCAATGGTCCTAAGATATGAAAGAAATTTCAACATATTCCTGAAATTCCAGTCAAAAAAAATCTCAACCATCTATTGTGCAAAAAAGAAATGAAGCAAGAGAGGAAACAGCAGTTAAATCGGATCCAGAACTACTGAGAAGTAGAACATGCCATCTACTGAAGAGCATCCTAAAATAACCTCTATGCTAACCAAATGCTCTAAGATTTGAGTTATTGATTGGGAAACCTCTTTCTGATCTACTTCGTTGGCTGCTGAAAACTCACCACTTTGGTTCCAAGATGGGTTGGTTATTTTTTCATCCTCTGTTCCAAGCATAGCCCTAGAATTCAACCAAATGAATCCTTTAGAAAACTATAATAAATGTCCCAATTACAGGCACTGACCAATTATATCACGAGCAAATTTTTAAACTCATCTTTTTTTTCTAAAAACAAAATTCATAATGTAACCCTATAAATGCAATAATACAAGAAAATCTGAATACTAATGCTAATTAACAGTAACAAATTATCTTGTGAATAAACAAAGGCTTACATTTTTTTTATTTCATTAATTATGGCTTCTCAGTCCAGCAAATTCTTGGCAGCTTACAATATATAATATTAATAATGTGAGAGTGGGTCTAGTACAATACAACAGGACTAATACATAAAATAACGACATTTCAGAAAAGGAAAAAAATGAATTATATATTAATAGGGTTCTGTAAGTCAAAATAGTTTCCTATGTAAGGCAATGATAGCTGAAAAAAATATTGCAACTCTCCAAAAGACATTAGTGCTCTTGTCTACCGATAAGCAGCAAATGGAATTGTTCTTAAACACTAGTGAGATTACAGAATTCTAAGAGTAGGACACAAGATGCTCTAGGAATTTTGGTTTCTCCAAGTCACAGAGACAGGTTTGCATTGCAAAACAGTTACTAGACCTCCTCTCCAAAACTGCAAAGAGCAAGACATTAAAGCTGGCTAAGGGAAAGGTTCTGCAGTGTATTGGGGAAATAACAATGAATAGTTAAATTGCTGACTTGAAAAGTTTCAGATTTATATGTTGTCAGTGTCTGTCTAATTTATCCTGCTTTACCTGGAGAGTTACGTCAAACATCCACTGCCAGACAGTGAGTCTAGCTCTCGATAACCCTATACTAGATGGCTGAATTTAAGAAGTCGTACATTGGCAGTTCTCCTAGAAAACTGATAACTAGATGGTCTCCTTTGATTCAACTAACATGTACAAGAATGAAGGGAGATCTATCAGATGAGTTAAAAGCATTGGTATGGAAGCCTGGTTGGCATAAAAAGAAAGCTAGAGTTAGACTGAAAAAAGGGGGTCTTTTGGTCCACTACAGAGAATCCTAAATTGCTAACTATTGGGCTAAAGGGAGACTCTGAAATAGTGGGAAATTTGATTATTAGATTAAAATAGTTGGAAAATAGTAAAAAACAAGGGATTAATTTGTTTAATATTGAGAATTTAGAATTATATGGGAAATGAAAATTAATTATTAGGAAATAAGCTTGAATTATTCTTTAGCCCAGATAATATAGAGAACAAAGGATACTCCGTTAGTAAGGTGATGATGTATTGGGGCGAGAAATAGAAAATGTTTACAATAAAATTAGAATATTTTAAAGTAAGTAATATGTGTATTCTAGACATTATAGTTTTTATGTATTGAGATAAAGGAAATTTGGGTACCCAAAATTTAAATACTTTGAATATTAAAGGTTAAATTGGAGTATTGTAACTAAAACTAAAAATTAGGTAAAACTTAAAAACAGGACACGGATATGTATAATCATAAAATGTACTGATAAATGTGATAATGAAGTTTTAATTGAGTTTGATACAATCAGAAACCTACTAGCTTTAATATGATATAGCAAATGTTAAGGGAAACAAAGAAGAAATATCTGATGATGTAACCTGAGATATGTACTAAAGATTTTGTTATTGAACTTTTACTAACCCAATCATCACATTGCTTTCCAAATACTTGGATGTAAAACTGGAAAACCAATAAAACTTATATTAAAAAATAATAATAATAATACACAGATACAATGCCCAAGCTACTGACCCGAACAATTGTATTTATCTTCCATGCTAGTAAGATAATACTCACGATTTTGCAACTTAGAACATAAGAATGCAAAGAATGAGAATTTCTATAGAAGTAGAAGTTTGTTTGAGAAAACAGAACAGCCAGGATCATACTGTAAACATCCAATGGAAGCAAAGCTAAGCAAAAAAATCTCTACTCACATTTTTCCTTTATTGACTATAAATTACCAAGGATTTTGTCTGCACAACAAACTGCAGATAGACTCTGTGTACTTAAAAAAAGGCCTCTCAAGAAATTGCTGGTTAGAGGTAAATCCAAGCAACTTAAAATGTCTCCAGCTGTATGTGGTTTTGAGAAAGCTGGCTCCACCAGGAGCCAATTCAGGTGCAGCCACAAGCTGCATTATACAGGGTCGGCCAATGGTGTGACCTGTTCTTTCCTCTAGTACAGGGGTAGGCAACCTTGGCTCTTTTATGACTCGTGGACTTCAACTCCCAGAATTCCTGAGCCAGCTATGCTGGCTCAGGAATTCTGGGAGTTGAAGTCCACGAGTCATAAAAGAGCCAAGGTTGCCTACCCTTGCTCTAGTAGAAAGGAAAGTGGTGACTGAGGAGACGACAGGCTACAGAGGCATCTGCAATGTGTGTGTATGTGTAGTCTACTCCAAAATGAGTCCAAATCTGAGATTCAACAACTCGACATTAGTCATTCTGATAAAAGTAGAAAGATTCTGTGGGCACCACTACATGCCATACAAGCCTGAAATGGCCAACTAATCCTGCCCCTGGGAATGTGATTGGCTCCCACTCTCCTGACCTGCCACAAGAGTTTGAAGACCTGGTTCTCCCAGTTGGCCTGGGGGGCTGATTGATAGATTAATAACAGATTCCATACACCCCTGCTCATCCCATTCCCTCCCCATGTTTTAGATATAGTTGATAATTTGTATTTTTATAGTGTTTTATTGTATACATGTTTTTTGCATTGTTTTTTTTTCTCTTTAACATGGTAAGCTGCCCAAAGTCACCTCATGGCAAGATGGACAGCAAACAAATTTAATAAATAAACTAAAAATAAAATATATGCCAGGATACTTTACTATGCTGTGGACACAAAGGACAATTTATGCCTGTACAGGTAGAATTTGATGTACGACCACAATTGAGGCCAAAATTTATGTTGCTAAGTGAAACATTTGTTAAGTGAGTTTTGCCCCATTTTACAACCTTTCTTGCCACAGTTGTTAACTGAACCACTGCAGTTAAGTTAGACACATGGTTGTTAAGTAAATCTGGTTTCTCCATTGACTTTGCTTGTCAGAAGGTCGCAAAAGGGGACACTGAAGCCATTATAAAATATGAGTCAGTTGCCAAGTGTCTGAATTTTGATCATGTGATCACAGGGATGCTGCAGTGGTTGTAAATGTGAAAAGCGGTCATAAGTCACTTTTTTCAGTGCCTTTGTAACTTTGAATGGTCACTAAAAGAACTGTTGTAAGTCAAGGACTACCTGTATGTCTAATGGGTTAAAGGTGAGAGGAAGGAAACTTCATGGAGATATAACAGTTGCCTAGGTAATTTCATATCATATTCAAAGACAAGTGAGGGGGGAAAAACCCTATCGCTATACTCAAATGAAAATATATTCCCCAAAGACACAGTTCTATCATCTGCCTTGAGTGATAGCATCTCTCTTCAGCAAGCAGGGATAGAAATTCAGCGGATTCTGGATTTACCTTATTTCAGGGAGAATTTGGCAACTTTAAGATGTGTGGGCTTCAATGCTGGCTGGGGAATTCTGAGAACTGAACTCCACGCATCTTAGAGTTGCCAATTTTTGACAAACACCGCTTTATTCGTTTCCTCGCACCCCAAGGCGTTCGGGAGCAGCAATACCGAACGCGGCGCCGCCCAAGCAGCAGAGGTCGCTGCGGCGATCGCTCGTTCCGGGCCAATCTCTCGCCTTGAGGAAGGGGTGGGAAAGGTAGGAGGCCAAACGGAGGCCGGACTTTGCTGCTCTTTTTATTCCGACCTTCAGCACACTTCAGCCTTTCCGCTGAGTTTGTGATCGACGAGTCTTCTCGGCTGCAGCCCGTCCGGATGGCTTCTTTGAATCCCGCCGGCGAGGAAGACGCCTTCGGCCGCTACCGCTCCCCTCTCGTCTCGCGCTATGCCAGCCCCGACATGGCCTATAACTTCAGCGAGAGGAAGAAGTTCAGCACCTGGCGGAGGCTCTGGCTTTACTTAGCCCAGGCTGAGAAGGTGCGGGGCCTGCATGGTTGCCAGATTAGGATGATCTAGACTGGTGCTTAGAGGTTTCAGGGTCGCTTTGCTGTTATTGAGCGGTCATCAGTCATCGGGAGAAATGGCCCTAATGCTGCATGTCAGTGTTTAAATGGCGAGGCAGACAATCGCTTGGGTGGCGGGCAGCGTAGGCTTTTGGACTGGCGTTGCTGTGCCGATCAACGTTGCTTCTTCCGCCCCTTTTTGCTCCATTCATGCATATTTGCCACTCGAAACCCTCAGAAGCGAATACTGTAATCACATTTCTTACAATCCGGTAACTTCTAGGCCTGATGTTGGGCTTCGGGCCAGAATCCCCTGCCAGCCGGGTAGGTGATACAGACCCTGAGGTCAGCACATTTTGGTGAGGATTGTAGAAGTTGACCTGGAAGGCATCAGGTATGGGGGAAAACAGCCTTATATTAGGCCCAAGGCACTCCATAATTTTTGTACACCAGCTCATTAATTTTGTTCTGCTTCCCTGTATTGATTACCATATCAAAACAATGGGCCATATTGACCATATCAAAACAATGGGCATCGGCCACAATAAGGCACAATTAAATGAGCTAAGGTAAGTAAGATACAATAAAATAAGATAAAATAAAAATGAGAGATAAAATAGTGTACAATTGAATAGAATACAGAGACATACAATGAGTACTAAAATATAAAACAGTACGTGTTTAGGTGAATTAATCAGCTTTACATGCAAAGCAGCATTTGCATTTCTTGCGGATGAGGAGAGCACATCTTTCTCCTTCTGTCCTGCCCACTTTTTACAGAGGCATGATTGAGAGCATCTTAACAAACTGCATCACTGTTTGGTTTGGCGGTAGCAGTGCCTCAGATAGAAGGTCCATACAGAGAGTGGTAAGGACAGCTGAGAAGATTATAGGAAGCTCGCTTCCCATTATTAGGATACTGCTTAGAAGCACTATGTGCTTAGAGCTCGAAGCATTGTTAGAGACCCCACGCACCCACTTCATGGTGTTTCTGTTGCTCCCCTCTGGGAGGAGGTTTCCAAATATTTATAGCAGAACTAGATTCTGTAACCTCTTTGTTCTTTATGCCATCTGTCTTGTGAATTCACAGGATCCTTTTTTTTTTTGCTATGTATATACATTCAAACTAGACTGTGATGTTTCTCTGTGTCATATATGTGTGTATATGTGAGTATGCATAATGGTATTTTTCTGAGAATTGAATGCAACAAAATTTCATTTTAATGTATGCTGAATAGTGTACATTTAAAGTGACAATAAAGTTTTTATTCTATTCTGTTCTAATTCCAATGTGGTCTATAAAACATATTCTCAGTTGGACAACCCTAACTATACATTTAACAGTTCTAATGACTATATAATTGTCATAAAGGAAATAAGACAATCTTTTGTAATCATCCCATTAAATAGTTCTGTCAAGTAGAGTCGTTAAGTCCTGAGCTCTTGCTGGGGCTTCCTGCTTAGTAAAACAGTTACAACTCTGCATTTAGGTCCTAGTGTTCTTTCTTCTTATTTGTCTGTCGCTTCTTAAATTTTATATTATGTTCCTAAATTATTTCACTTTTTTATCTTTTGATAATTCCACCTGCACTGAATTTTAACTACATTCATGGCTGTTCCTGTCATAATTTTACTTTTAGGATGTATGTAATATTTAAAAAAAAACAGTGACAATTGGGACCAAAATTGCTGTTACTAAGCAACAAGGTTGGAAAGGGTGACATCATGTTATTGTGCCACTTAGCCATGGTAATTCTGACAATCCAAAATGCCATTATTAAATGGCCACATGGGTCATTAAGCGAGGACCTCACATGATTCTAACTTCAGACTTCCTGGTGGCTTCCCCATTGACTTTGTTTGTGGGAAGCTGGCAGGAAAGCTCACAAACGACAATCACATGACCATGGGATGCTGCATTATAATCATGAGCTGGGTGCTGAGATCCCAGATCACAATCATGACTGTGGGGACATTTGACAGCCAGAACTCTGAGGATAGCTACCACTCATTCAGCATTGTCATAAACTTCAACAGTTGCTGAATGAATAATTGTTAAAAAAGAACCGCCTGTATAAAACAACCTTTATTAGAATAAGAAAATATATCTCTAATAAGAGCATATTGTTTAAGCAATACTTCTTATGTAGCCCAAAGATCCCTGAGCAGAGAAGTTTTATAGGAATTCAAAGGCATACATATAGTTAGGAAATACTAACTGGCTTTATTTGTTGGTTCTCATTCTTCCCCATTTTCATTCTAGGAACTTTTAAAACTTCAGTTAGCCATGGCTAAGTATATTGTCCTTAAACAAAGAAATATTTTTTTCTACCCTCTTTCTCAAACTTCTAAATAAGTTTTTAAAATCTGGATTATGTTCTTTACCATCATTACTGTAACTGGAGAACAGTTTTGACGTAGCTACACTTTCTAAATACATAAAAACAGATTTAAGCAAACAGATTTCACATGTAGCTGTGAGATAACTTGATAACGGTAAGTCAATGCTCAAAGTTGCAGTTTGTGAATTGCATCATCTGCAGCAGTTTCTGTTTTCCCAGCCTGCGTTCAGATTAATCATTACAATGTCATATTAGAGAATGGTTTGAAGCAAATGTATTTCAAAATAGTTCATTTTTTTGCCAGGAGGGTAGTAACAAAAATCTAAACATAATTTCTCAACTGTTTATAATATTAAGCTTTCTTTTTGTGCATCACATATTATGTGCTCTATTTTTTCTTCAGCTTAGAAGGAATTATAATTTTTATTAAACTATAATGTTTATATATATATATATATATATATATAATTTCAGAAACAAATTTTGTAAAACAGAAGTTAATAAAGTTGACTTTATCTTCTATTCCAAATATTAAATCTGTTGAGCCACTATTAAGATAAGTTCCTTTGCCTGAAATCTTCATAAATAGTATATTCTCCTTACATTCTTGGAGCATTTGTTTTAGATGGGCAAGTTTGGGGGAGTCATGACATCCTTTGCAATCTAAATTCCCCCTCCCCCTTTAGGGTGATCTACAGATTCATTAAACTTTCATTGTTTACTTTCTGCTTGAGTTTCACCCCTGAACTATCCTAAAGTTGCAGTAAGAGTGTAATGCTGGAAATGTAAAGGATTCTGCAAAACAAAGAACTTTGCCAGCAGTTTTAGGGATATACAGTGTAGCAAAGCAAATGAGAACCAGACAAATCCTTCTCACGCTATTCTAGCCTTCCATAATACAGTTTTTTGCTTGTAGTATTACACTGCTTATACTTCCCTGTCAACAATTGAGTTGGAAATTGAAACATTCAGTGGGCACCAGGCTGGGGAAAATTATACCAGACTCCTACAGTTTCTGTTTAGCATACACTGAATGCAGTAGAATTTAGGAATTCTTTATTTCTTCCATACCCTAAGTCAGAAGGCCTTAGAGAGCCTGTTTCAGTTCAGTTTTATGTTACCTATTTTATTTGTCCTAAAGCACCATTGCTTTATATATTATGCCCCAATTTGAAAAGGGAATCTGTTATTTTTAACTATCTGCATTCCCAAGAAGTCACAACTCTGATCTTGATCTTCAGATTCAAACTGAGAAAAAAACACCATGTGGACCTGTTTGTTCCAACAAGGCTCTGCCAAATTGTTAGTAAAAGATGCCCCCTTCAGTTGTCATTGGAGAATGAGATTTCAGTTATTGGGGGTGGGGAGTTTCTTGTTATTCAATTTACTGCCAAGAAAATATAGAATAAATGCCAGGCAGAAAGAAAACTAAACTAAGCTAAAATTCTTATCCAGGAACAAAGTATTTATGTTGCTGAGTCAGAAATTGACTTCTGACCTTAAATGCAGGATAACAGAATTTGGCCATTGCTAAGGATGTAGAATTCTATTGATGAGGCAGCAGCAGCTGAATATAAAAGCAATCTGTGCACCCTAGAATGTCAATTAAAAAGTTTCGATAATTTCTTCTATATTGCCTCTTTATAAAAGAGGCAATATAATAAAATATGACTAGGATTAAACTGCATTGTGGATACATTGTCATCTTCTCTGTCATTGCTCTGCTCTCTGTAACAGCATCCCCTCCCCTTAAGAAATATATATAGCACCCTCTTAAGATCTTATTCTGTTCCCAGGCGTGGGGTTGGTGTGTCTGTGGAATCCTTGTCATGTTTTTTTAAATTGCTTTTTAGACTAGGTGGTCACATTTTGTCTTATGGTTTTTGCTGTTTTAATTGTATCATTGTCTTATTATAGGCTACCCAGAATCTTCTGGACTATGTGGCCATAATATATTTAATAAATAAATACAACCTGTAATAAATACAACATAATCACTTGTTACAAGGTAGTCTTTCCTTCTAGGACAGCAAGAGGCAAGGTGTCAATAGCAAACCACAGTGATTAAGTATAGGAGAAAAATGTTATCTTGTTATCAAGACATCAAGGAATATCTTATTTCCTTTTACATATGAGAAACATTCCAACTTAATATAAAGACATTTTGGATGCACCAAATCTGAATGGTAGCATTAACTATTTTAAGAGAAATGCTAAGTTACTAAAATTCTTTATATGTGATAGTAAAACGAAATTATTTATACATTTCTTTTTCTTTATTATTTTCTTTGTTCCTTTTCTCTTTTTCTTTTCTGCAGCTTCTATTTTTGTTTTTATTATTTTCTTTTTTACTTTGTACTTTTACTGTTGTAATTGCAATTTTCAATAAAATTACTAGAAATCCTGGGATATTTATATGGTAACAGGTCATATTGATTTGGGATAAATAAGAGTCTTTTCTGCCATGGCTCCTGCCCTCTGGAATATCATCTCGCCCCCCCCCCCAAGGTGAGACCCACACCTACCCTTTTGGCCTTCCAAAAGGGCCTGAAGACTTGGCTCTGCCAACTGGCCAATGGGAGCATTTCATTCTGGAAGTGGTTATTGGACTAAGTTAGGACCCCAGACCTCCCTTCTATCTTTCCCCCTTCCTTCCCATCTTTGTTAATTTTGATATCAATCTTAGTGTTCTATTTATTGTTTTAATGTTTCATATTGCTTTCATTGATTATAGCCTACCTAGAGTCACCTCTAGGAGAGATGGGCAGCATATAAGTTTAATAAATAAATGTTCTGTGTCTGATTATTAGCCACAGGTAGTCTTTGACTTACAACCACAATTGCACCAGAATTTTAGTGACTAGGCAATGCAGTCATTAAGTGAATCATCATATGGCCAAATTTGATAACCATTTTACCATAATTGTTAAGGAAATCACCACACTCATTAAGTGAATCATATGGTTACTAAGTGAACCATGCATCATTAAGTGAATCTGGCTGCTTCAATTGACTTTGCTTGTTGGAAGCTGGCTGGGAAGGTCATAAAATGTGATCATGTGTCCTTAAGACACTGCAACTGTCGTAAATACGAGACCATTGCCAAGCAGCTGAACTGTGATCACATGACCAAGGAGATGGTGTGATGGTCATAACTTCAAGAATGGGTTGCAATTCACTTTTTCTGAAGCTATTGCAACTTTGAACCATTATTAAATGAATGGTCATTAGAAGAGGGTTACTTATATTACATTAAATTATATAAGTAGAAATAATACTCAAATTGTAAAGTAGGAAGGCCGTCCTCTGCTACTTGGTAATTTGTAGCTAAATTATAATTTCTTAGTTAATTTTGAAAATTAACAAGTTATTTCTGCCAAAAAATAAAATTCCAAAGTAACTACTTTTGTTCTGTTGGCTGCCTTAAATTGAGGATCATACACCTTCTAATTTAAGAAACTTTTTTTTCCCTTAGTCATTGGGCCTACCCATCACAGATGAGCAAATAAAGGAAATGGAAGCAAATCTGGACAACATAGACTTCAGAATGGCAGCAGAGGAAGAGAAACGATTGCGTCATGATGTAATGGCTCATGTACATACATTTGCCCATTATTGTCCAAAAGCTGCAGGAATCATTCACCTTGGAGCAACTTCTTGTTATGTGGGAGATAATACGGTAAAATAACACCCCAAAATAAATTTATTTATTGAATCAATCTGTTTATTGATGGTCCAGAAGTTCCTTGAGACTTGGTTGTGATACCAGGCCTGGGGGTCCCAAGGAACCAGAGTCTTGTTTAGATGGCTTCACTTTTGAGGAAGATGTACTTACTCCTTCTGCTTGGGGTTGTATTTATTTTAGTTTCAATTCTCAATTTCTAATGTTAATTTTTATTTTTAAATGCCTGTTTTTATATATGTATTGTTTTCTATTGAGTATAGTATGCCGCCAGAGTTACTTCTCCTGAGATGGGCAGCTATATAAATTTGATGTATTATGTTAATACATCTGTCCAATATGCTTCATGGCATCGGAGGATCTAATGCTAAAATATGCTAAAATATTAATACTTTTATTAGCAAGTATATTTCATACTTGAAAAATTTTACTTATTACATCCCTTTTGAACTATCTGTGTTCAGGTCTGACTGGAACTATCTGAGTTCCAGTTCTGTTGAGATAGTTGAACAGTGTTGAGGCAGAGGGAATGGCTTTGAGGGATGGGAAGAAGAGCCACTAACCAGAAATGGCCAGATAAAAGGAGTCTGATTCTGGGGTAGAAATGTAACTTGAGTAAACATCTCAGATAAGCCCCCTCCCTAATTTCCACAAAACTAAAGAGAGGGAGGAAGGGAAGCATATTCAGACTTGTAAAACTGTTGTGCATTTTTCCAATGAGAAAATCAGCCTCTTTAGTTCTATTCTCTGTGTTCTGTTCTTAAACCAATTACTAGTCCAGCATCAGTCCTTTTCCTCCTGGTTGCTGAGTTTGCTTAAGGCCTTTGAGGAGGGATTTTGGCAAAAGCTATTTGAAAGTCCAATATGTTTTGGATTGGCTGTGTCTGCTTCCTTGTTTACATTCTCGAAAAAGTTTGGAATGTTAATGAGACCTGTTCACAGAAATTATGTTGGCTGCTTTTCAGAAGACTCGTTTTTAAAGAAGCTTGATTACTTTCTTTGTTCTCTTTATCATTTATCACTACTTGAGTTACGCTGGCTATTTTCCAGCTATTAGGCGCAAATTCCAACTAAACATAAATTGCCTACAGGTAGTTCTGGGGTTGTGACAGTTGCGACCAGAACTTCCATTGCTAAGTAAGGCGGGGTGAAGTGAGTTGCACCCTATTTTATGACCTCTTTTGCTGCAGTCATTAAACAAATCACAGCAATTGTTAACTGAATCTAGCTTCCCCCATTGACTTTGCTTGTTGAAAGCCAGCTAGGAAAATCTCACATGGAGATCACATAACCTGAGGATGCTACAACCATCACAAATGCATGCTAGTGGTCATATGACTGGATTTTGATCATGTGACCATGGGGATGCTGGGATGGCTGTAAGTTTAAGGACCAGTTGTAAGTCATTTTTTTCCAGCATCATTGTAACTTTGAATGGTCTCTAAATCAATGATCTTAAATCGAGGATTTCCTGTGCTTTTGTTAGATGACTTCACATATCTTCAGGCAGATATTACTTAGCCCAGAGTGTTCATTTTTTGCTAGTTTGTCAATTCTTTTGCCTTTATTTGTCTCAGTTCATCTGCTCCTATTCCTGAAGAATCCAGCTCAGATATAGGCATCTGTCTACGTCCTCAGAAATGAAATGATTAAGTTCTTTGGAGTTCCCATTTTCTCTATTTAGCACAATTTTATCCCGTTTTAAAAAAATCCCATTAAATCTAATTTAGCTTTAGTCATTTGGCAGTTTGTTAAGTGCTTATACTGCAATCTTATTCACACTAGACTTATCAATATTTATCTGAGCATTTAAGTTCATTGAAATTTTACATTTTGTAAAGATATTTATTGTTACGGTAATTATACAGTTGCAACTCACACTGAAAAGTAAATTTCAGCAATCACATTGAACAAAGCTGTATCTGACTTTCTAAAATTTTTCTTTCTATTAGGATTTGATAGTACTTCGAGATGGATTCAACCTGCTTCTTCCCAAGGTAACATGCATTTTTTCATAAGGCAGGTGCTGTAGATTGACTAATGGCTGTTTGCTGAAGTTAACTCTACAAATAGAAATAGAAATAGAAATAGAAACAGATTCTAAGGGAATAGCAAAACATTCAGGAGAAAAGAGCAGATTCAGGGCATTTCTTGATTTTCTGTGAAGTACATATGGGGAATAGAACCCTACTTTCTGACTTGGGCCTTTACTAATTAGTAGTAATAATTGGTTAAATATTTTATGCTCTTCTCTATTTGTTACACCTTTTTCCTCCTGAGTTTAATGCATTTGATACCAATTGGGGCCCCTGCAGATTTGTGTTCTGCCTCATGGACTTATAGGAGAAAATATAAATAGTTGAAGTTGTGAGCCAATAAATTCATCCTGAAGGCACACTAATTCAAAGGAGTTATTCAAGCCACTCTAGGCATCCAAAACCACAATATTACACCAGATGCAAGAGGGATCGTTATTATTTTATTTGTTAATTTATTTGCTGCCTCTCACCATGGGCCTACTCTAGGCAGCTTACAACAATAAAAAGAAAGCAATGAAAAAAGCGTGAGCAGAATGGAAGATGATAGAGTAATAAAATAAATAATGAAAAAAAACACAAGAAATATAACTATGTGATTACCAAAGAAGAAAGATGGATGAGTAGAGAGCAGAGAAGGGGGGGAGGGGTTGGAGTCTTCCATCAGTCTAGCAACTGCCTCCAGCATAGCCATTTGGATTGCAGGCCAATGGTCAGAGCCAGATTTTTAGCTCTTGTGGAAGGATTGGGGGGGGGGGTAAGATCTATAAGAGGGTTTGATCCATGCTGGCATTGAGATTTCCAAGAAAACAAATGACAGTTGAAATTCCAAGCAGTGAGATACAAGTCAATTTAAATCAATGTTTCTAGCAACCATTTAAACTTCTGATAAAGGTCCTAGTCGTCATCCCTGTCCAAGGTCAGCCAATATTCATTATAATTTTGATTCTGTAGGATGTTTTTTCTCTCAAGAAGTCTGACTTGCAGCTGGGAACTCTCAAACATTCAGTCTTCCACCCAGCCTCTACTTTCTGACCTGAGTCCTTGATCAAAACAGCTTTATTCGCATGCTCTGACATCTCTTCTTCCAAGCAAAAACTTCGTTGAACATGACAGTGTTGAACTATTCTTTTAATTTCCAGCCAGTGTGGAAGGCTTAAATTTGGGGAGAAACTATTGTGCAAAATGATTTAAATGGCTTTTCCTCGTTGTCCATATACATAGTGAAGATGAACCATGTAGGCTGCCTTAAATGAGATGATGATGATATTGCTTCCCTTATTTTCATGTATGTTATTCTTCTTCACTTTCATTATAGCTTGCCACAATAATCAATCGTCTGGCAGATTTTGCTAAAAAGTATTCCAACTTGCCCACCTTGGGCTTCACTCACTACCAGTAAGTAATTATTTAGATTTTTATTACTTAATCATATGACTGCTACTTTTTCTGTTTCATCTATTTTATGCATCAGTGGCTTTCAACTTCTATGGGGCATGATTAAGGACAGTAAAGTTTATGAGTACATCCCTAATTTATTGAATTCCAATAAGGGAATTTATTTCCAATAAAATCTTTCAACATAAAGATTTTATCTGTTTGAAAAAATGCTATAAATCATATTTAGTCTGATTAAAATATTTGTAACAAGAATATAACTCATGTGAACACAATAAAATGAGCCCTGCTTTTATTTCCTTCACTAAATTCCAGTTCAGTAATCTGTTATGAATTGCCATGTTTTCTATAACATAGTCTTTTGCTGCACATGTTCTATAATTCTTTAATTTTTTCCAATATGTTTAAATCAGTGGCATATAAAATATGCTACTGTTTAATTAGCAATCATGTAAAATATTCAATATCCCTTCCCTAAGCCTTCAAATCTAGAGGTTCTTATTTATGTAGCGTTACCTCCTCGGAGGCCGTCAAAGCCCAGGCCCTCCCAGCCCCGCTCCCCTCCGTCGAGCTCCGCAGCTGTGCTCTCTAGGTGTTAGTAAAGTGTCTCTTCTAGCAGAGGCTCACGCGAAGTGAGAAGGCAGCAGGCTCTTGTCGTCAAGAAGGGACTTCCAGGAACAAAGATGACCAGCCCCTAGTCCCAATAGTCAATGCTGTGGTGGTGTCTAGCAGCCCCAGGCTGTCATAGCAGCAATAGTCAATGATTCCTCATTGGAAACAAGTGGGGAGGGGAAAACTCCAGGCAGCAGTAAAAACACGAACAAAAGCAGTCAGCGTGCTGCAGTAATGGCTTGCCCCCCCAGGGCAACTCCCCACAATGTCTAAAACTTGCACAAGCAGCAATAATCACAGTTCAGATGGCCTTCAGTCTTCACAGCAGGAGCCGCCTCTCTTCCTCTTCTGTGGCTTCTTTCAGTCTCAGGCCGCGTCGGTGTCAAACCCCTCCCCCCCTTATCCTTTATTATTAAAATCTGAGGTTAACAGCCCCAGCAACTTTCTTTCTCCACACACTCTCTCTTGCCTCCGCTTGGGATATCCCCCTTGCGAAAGAAAGCAGTAAAATTCCACCCCCTCACTCTCTCTCACTCTCTCCTTTCCCTCCTCCACAAGAAGGGATCAGCTTAAAACCTCCAACCCCTCTTTGTCTTCACCTGGCCTTTCCTACGAGCAGCCACCACCCCCACTCTCCTTTCCTTCCTTCCTTTTCTCTTTCCCTTCGTCCACGCCTGCTGCGCCCAAAACCAGCAACAGCTGTCCCAATCTCTCTCTCTCCCTGGCCAGGCTCCTGCAGACACTTTCAGACAGTCGGCAACAGCTGTCCCAATCTCTCTCCCCAGCCAGGCTCCTGCAGACACTTTCAGACAGCCCCGCTACATTTAATTTTAAAAAATAAGTTAAAAAAATCATGGTTTGTTTTTACCAGATCCTATATCTAAGATGGAACTGCTCTAGGAAAAGCAAGTATAGTCATTTTGTAATAACATTAACTTTTATGCACTTGTCCTTAAATAATAGTCTTTGTGATGTTTTAGGCCTGCCCAGCTAACCACTGTAGGTAAACGTTGTTGCTTATGGATTCAAGATCTCTGCACAGACCTTCACAATCTTGAAAGAGCACGAGATGAATTAAGATTCCGTGGGGTGAAAGGCACAACTGGCACCCAGGCCAGCTTCTTGCAGCTTTTTGAAGGGGATCATAGTAAAGTAAGTAAGGATGCACTGGCCTTTCACTTAAATGTGTTCTAGTTAAGTATTTATTTGTTAAGAATTATATACTTCCTTATAAGCATTGATAAAGGCAATATATAAACCCACTTACAAGCATGGAAGAAAACATTGAAAAACAATGTCAGAAGCAGCAAAATGAATACTATCAAGATTAGCAAAAAAAGAAGAAGATGAGAATGTATTCCCAGAGGAGCACCCAGCCGTGGGGCTGGTTAGGCCTCTGACCCACGTTTTAATTTTTTCATGTTGAATTTTAAATATTTTTGGCTCTTACATGATTTTTACATACCGTTTTTATGTTTTTAATAATTTGTACATCTTCCAGAATCTCTATGAGGGAGATGAGCAGTTTCTGAATTTGATAAATAAAAAGTAAATAAATAAAAACTGCAGATTCATTCTGGCCACATCCCAGAACTTTATGCTAGGATAACTTTTTCTGGGCCTGGAAATGCTATGGTGAACCAGAAGTGCAGGCAGTAAAGGAGTTGCCTACAAGACAGCACAGGTAGTCCCCCACCTTAATTGAGCCCAAAATTTCTGTTGCTAAGTAAGACCTTTGTTAAGTGAATCACTGCAGTTGTTAAGGTTAGTAACAGGGTTGTTAAGTGAATCTGGTTTCCCCATTGATTTTGCTTGTCAGAAGGTCTCAAAAGGAGACCACATGACTCTGGGACACTGCAGCGGTCATAAATATGAGTCAGTTGACAAGCATCTGAATTTTGATCACATGACCATGGGGATGCTGCAACGGTTGTAAATGCAAAAATCTGTCTATGTCACTTTTTTCATTGCCGTTGTAGCTTTGAACGGTCATTAAACAAACTGTTGTAAGTCAAGGACTACCTGCACCTTCATCCATAAAATATGCTGAGTTTAGAATGGTGTTAAAAGGGAAACTATCTGGGTAGCATAAACATGATCTTCTTTTCAGTCACTGTATTCTGAGGTTCCTGTCTGTTTTTTTCCCTAAGGTGGAGGAGCTGGACAGACTTGTGACTGCAATGGCAGGATTTAAGCGGTATATTAAAAAAAAAACACCTCCCATTAATACTAAGGATATGCTTAAGCATAACCTTCTAAGGAGTATAGGAGACTTTCTTAACTGGAAACAGAGCAGTGAATATTGCCTACACAAATTGCTGGAGGCTTTTTGAAATTTCAGAAAAGATCTTCTCCTCTTTAGAAATACTAAGACCTGAATCTGGGATTTTTCATATATATATTCTATTACTTAGCCAGGACCTTTTGCTTTCTAAAAATTAAGCAACCCTGCAATATTATCATGTTGTACAGCTAATAATTCCTACTAATGTTAGGCCTTGTTTTGAAGTATACCTATAAATAGTTGTTACAGCATTCTAATTTTATGTTTAGCTGCTGCCTATTGCATGCAAATTTGAGTTGTACAACCACACGTTTTTTCTATGTCATTTCATGCTTATTCAAGGCTAATATAATTTAAGAATCAACTAACCAATGAATCTGGTATGATATTCATGCGTTTTTGCATGTTCAATCCTCCATAGGCATAGGTCTCTTTGAACTTCATATTACTTTATATTTGATTTTAGGGCTTATATCATCACAGGACAGACATATAGTCGCAAAGTAGATATTGAAGTTCTCTCTGTTCTAGCAAGTCTTGGGGCAACTATACATAAGGTAAGAACTAGTTTACATTACAAGTATTGTAGAGAGAAGCTCTAATGTATGGATAGCAAATGAGTAGCTTTATGATTTTGCTGAATTACAACTCATAGCAGGACCAGCCATGATGACCAGTAATGAAAGACATTGGAACAAATTATGGATTAAGTAGCTCCATTTGACAATAAAATACTAAACTTTGGTAGCATGATTTTGTTTGCTTCTTTACAAGCCTCTAGAAAAGTTCGTTGAGCCTTGGAGATGCACCAATTTTAGTGGATCTTCCCCAAACTTGGACTAATCATTGTAGTATTACCACATTTTACATATCACTGTGTCATTTCATTTGCCATGGCCCCTGAAGATGATGATAAAGAACAACCTCTGAGCTTTAAATAGTTTCAATCTTATAAGTCCAATAAATAAATAAGATACAGTTTAAGATCATTTGCCTGACTCTTGCCTCTAAACATGTAAATGTCCATCAGTGGAAATGGCACTCCTTTTAAGATTACTATTATTGTGCTAATTCTATTAGAGATTTTACTTACATGTGAATTTATATTAATTATTATTTTCTAGATATGTACTGATATTCGCCTTCTGGCCAATCTCAAAGAAGTAGAGGAACCTTTTGAGAAAGAACAAATTGGTAAGCACTGAGTAAAAATAACATTTCATTCTACTTACTTTATTTAACTTGCTCAGCACTTTTTAAATTGGTCTATCTATAACATCTTTATTTAACATAATCAAAAATTTAAAATAAATTATTACAGTACTTAGCAAGTGTTAGAAATGATTTCCTGACAATTTAATTTTATAATTTTTATGTAAAAATATTGCAGAGAAGAATACAAATATGATTTCTACTGAAATTTAATGGAATTTACATTGCCATTTAATACATACCTAAAGTTACTGCTTTATTGGCAAGTTGTCGAAGGAAAAATTATATCTCCCCTGAAAATCTGAAGCTTATTGATTTATAGCTTTGAAGCCATAAATATGCACCTTTAAAGAATGCTCCTTTCATTCTTTGAACACAATGATTCCTTACATCCTTTCCTGAGAAAAAGCAAACTTTGTTCCATATTTGCACTGCAATCAACTGAGGCTTTTGGTTTTTACAGCGTTTTACATTTTCACTGTTCTGTCTCATGATGAGCAATTATTTAAAAATGTTTTAAAGGTTCAAGTGCCATGGCTTATAAACGGAATCCCATGCGTTCAGAACGTTGTTGCAGTCTAGCCCGCCATCTTATGATTCTTGTCCTGGATCCCCTTCAGACAGCCTCTGTGCAATGGTTTGAGCGCACATTGGATGACAGTGCAAACAGGTACATATTTACATGATGTAGAGATGCTCTTGATGTATTTAGAAGTTATAGGAGGAAATTAATTACAAGAAAAATATGGTTGACTGTAACATGCTCTATGCCATCCAGGCCTGAAGGTAAACTTCAAACTTTCAGTGAAACATCCTTCCAAATGGACTACTTTTTCTATTAGCACTGACTACTTATTAATATATTTTAGTAATTAATATAGCAATAGCATTTAGCATTTACCACCCCATGGCACTTTATAGCACCTTCTGAGCGGTTTATAAGTAGAAGCATTATTTGTATATTGTTCCCAACAATCTAGGTCCTCATTTTCCTGACCTCAGAAGAATGGAAGACTGAGTCAACCTTGAGCCCAGCCAGATTCAAATTTCAGGCTATGGCTAGAGTTTTCCCGCAATATCACAGTTTAACCACTGCATAACCAGGGCTCCTACAATATGCAGGGAGTAGGGCAAAATAATACAGATCCTTGACTTACAACCACAATTGGTATCGGAATTTTGGTTGTAAGTCAAGGCACCCACATGACCGGACCCGATTTTATGACCATTTTTATAGTGGTCATGAAACAAATAAATCAGGCAGTCGTATGTCGAAATCACATAATCGTTAAGCAAATAATAGATTCATGAAGGCAAACTCATTCTCCTGAATGGCTGTTTTTTTGCCAGAAATCAGCAAAAACATCACAAATCTCAGTCATGTAATCTCAGGATGCTACAACCAGTCGTAAATGTGAGCCAATTGCCCAAAATACGGTCATGTCACTGCAGGGGAAGGAGCCGGTACAACATTTTATGACAATCAGAAGTGCTTACAGAAGGGCCATAAAGTACCTTTTATATTTTACTTATTAGCTCACTATTGAAGCCCTGATTCTGAAAAACTAAAATATTCTTTACATCTCTGCACCCTGAGGAACACATGAATAACAATCACATTACAGGTAGTCCCTGCGTTACGAATGTAATGGAGCTTGCCCATTCCACTCGTAAATCGAAAACTTGTAGAGTGAATCTCGTTCCTTTAGCGAGATCACACTCTTCCTCATTAAAATGCACGCAGCTCGTTAAGTAAACATGAGGTATCTCAGGGTGGGGAAGGCCATGGGGGGGCCTAGTGATGGAACAGGCCCCCAAGGCCTCCCCAACCCACTAAGAAACCTCATGCTTCCCCCTCCCTTTCTGCCGCACAGGAGTCCCTTACCTTGCAAAATCTGTCTCCTCTCTGCCGCGGTTTCTTTCCTTTGAGGGAGTGGAGAAAAGTTTGCAAATGCTTTCCGTGCTGACAATAGAAGCTCCTGGGTGCTGTAATATCGCACAAGTTCAAACATCCATTCTTTGCAAAAGAGATCATGGCCCTGGAAGCTTCCATTCTCGGGCAGGGGGGGAGAAGTGTTTGCTTCATTTGCACGCCTACGGGGCAAAGCTTGGAATTGGAGTCGGCCGGGCGCAGGAACCAATACCAATACCGTCAGTGGCTTGGCTGAACCATTCGCTTGCGTGCGCCGGACTTAGTTTGAGGGCAGGAACGAAGCCTTCAAATGAGTGGGGAGGCATTGCCGGGCCAGGTCCCTTGCATCCGCATTCAAGCCGGCAGCGGCAGCAACCACCTGAGCGGCCATGATCCCCCTCCCCAGCCAGCCAGCCACCCCGCCTAACCTTGCCTGGCTGGCCGGCGGGCACAAATCCTCACCGCTCTTCTCCTCCTCACTCAAGCGGCAGCAGGAGCTTGGGTTTCTCAGCTCCATCTGAGTGGAGGAAAGCGGAGGCGCAGCAGCAAGATTGCTCTCAAACAATAAGACCCAGGTGCGCTGCTTGCTTGTGTGCGCCGGCCTTATTGAGCACAATCCTGCTGCTGTGCCTCCACTTTCCTCCACTCAGATGGAAGGGAGACCTTGGGGAAACTGGATTCTCCCTCTGAGCAAATGGGGCGGTTCAGAACAAAGCAAATTTGCTGCGTTTTCAAGCGTTACCTTCACACTCAGATGGAGCTCCTCATCTCCCCAAGATCTCCGTTTGGATAAAAGGTGTTTGGGCGCCTCTGGGAGCCTTGGAAACGCAGCGAATCGCTCCATTTTCAAGCATTACATTCACACTCAAATGGAGCTCCTCATCTCCCAAAGATCTCCGTTCGGATAAGAGGTGTTTGAGCAGCAGCAGCTTGAGTTTCTCTGTTCTGTTCAAGTGAAAATAAGCAGAAGTGCAGAGCGGGATTGCTCTCAATGAGGCCAGCGCAGGCGAGCGAGCAGCGCACCCACAAATTCTTGAGAGCAGTCCTGGTCTGTGCCTCCATTTTCTTCCTTTGGGACGGAGCGGAGAAACTCAAGCCGCTGCCGCTCAAATCTCAGTCTCTTTCAAGTCTGGGTTTGGATAAAAAGCATTTGAGGAGCAGCGGCTTGAATTTCTCCACTGAGCTGTTGCTTTTTTTAATCCTTGTACTGTTTTTTTCTACAGGCGTGTATGTTTAGCTGAGGCTTTCCTTACTGCTGATATTATACTCAGTACCCTGCAAAATATCTCTGAAGGACTTGTAGTATACCCTAAGGTAAGAAGTAAAAGCAGAGGGACAGTGAACATTCACTTTTCCACTAAATGAAATATAGGTATGTGTACAATTTAATCCTCCATGCCAGATGCCATTTGTGGTGTTAGTTATAATCCAGCTACAAAACAGTCCTATTCATCAAGAACTATTTCTCTTTTGGAAGACTGACTTCCAGAAGACCCTAGAACAGGGCTTTTCAACCTGTGGTACGCGTACCACTTGTGGTACATTAACAAGTGGCAGGTGGTATGCAGCCCTGCCTAGCCAAGTGTAGTGGGGGAGGGAATGAGCCAGCACAGGCAAGGACTTAAAGTGAGAGAGTCCTCTGGAGCTGCAGAGTGGGTGGGGCGAGACAAAGGCCCCAGGCTCACTTCTGGCTCACCCTCCCCCATGAGAAAGGAGGAGGAGGGGGGCGGAGACAGAGGCTATAAAAGGAGGCAGTTTGGGCGGGAGAGGGAGAGAGAGAAAAAGAAGCAGCCTTGGGAGGAGGCCGAGTCAGCTCTAGCTGCACCAAAGGAGGAGGGTGGGGGGGAGAGGAGAGGAGATCAAATCAAGCAGGCCGGCCATGAGCTGATTTGCAACTGCTGTGGCAGCCACCTGTGCTGGCAGCAGCAAACAGGCAAGAAATGCAGTGGGGGAGGGGTCGCCCTCCAAGAGGAATGAAAAAAGGTAGCAATGGCTGGAGGTGAGGCACAGAGGAGGGAGGGAGGGAGATGGAGAGTGGAAGGATTCTTATGTGCTTTTGTGACTTTGAAGTTCTGGGATTTGTGCAATGTGGGCTTTGTGTTCTTAAGGAGTGTTTGGCAATTTCTATTTGGCTGATGGCTGATGTCTTGTGTTAGCTTCTATTGCTCTGCTATTGTTAGCTGTAAGTTTTGCTGCAAGGGATTTTGAAGTATTTTTCTCCTGAATGTATTTTGCCTGTAGATTCCTTTACTTATGAATGGAGCCATTTGGGGAGGCTGCCTTAGCCGGCAGCCAATACTTACTACATTTTTTTTTCTTCCTTACTTTCCTTTCTAGCCAGGAGCTAATTCTTAAAGGGGAATGTGCCTTTTTAAGCTAGTTCACTCAGCAGTTTGTCTTTTCTGTTTCTGGAGGCTTTTCCTTGTTTGATGAATATATGGAAGAGAAAAAATATGGGGGGGGGTCAAATTCTTCCTTCAGAAGGAGGTGGGCATGAGAAAGAGGGAGGGAGGAAAGTCCCGCCTTAGCACTTGGCCACCAGCAGCCCTGCCATTGACTTTACTTGTCAAAAGGTTGCAAAAGGGGATCACATGACCCTGGGACACTGTGACCATCATAAATATGAATCAGTTGCCAAGCATCCAAATATAAATCACATGACCCTGGGCATGCTGCAATGGTCATAAGTGTGGAAATGGTCATAAGTCATTTCAATGCAATTGCAACTTTGAACAGGTTTTTTTTTTGATCATCAAGTTTTTGACACCTTGCTAGGTGGTACTCGAATATTGCCATATCCTAAAAGTGGTACAATCGGTGAAAAGGTTGAAAAGCCCTGCCCTAGAACACTCCTGAAATAGCAAGATCAGTATGCTCCAGAGGAAGAACTGATATGGAAAGAATTTCCTAAAATAAAGTTGTACACCATCATCCCATTTACAGCTTTGGGCTATAAGAGATCTTTAAAAACAATGCTACCAAATTCTTTTATTATTTTATTTGACAACCTTAATTAGAGTTGCAGCAATTGTATTGCGTGGTAAGACTATGAGTAATATTAGGCAGATTCCAGATAGGATTCCTCACCAAATCATCCAAACAATGACATTTACTAAATTGATTTTTTATTTAAATGTGTAAAATAATAAATACAAGTATATGATTTCAGGTATTTTAAAAGGTCATAGAATTCAGTTGATGTATGAAACTGTACCTCCCTGAGACAAAAATAACAACTGAAGCAGTTTCTGAGCTATTAATTTCTGTATTTATCATGTACATTTCAAATAGAAGGAAAGTTGGCTTGTTGCATAGAAACAACCTGTTATTTTTTGCTTTGAAGAAACTATCTGCACCTATTCTGTGGTTAATTTTCTAAGCTTGTATTGAGGAACATGTCATCTAGAAATATAATCATTATCTAAGATTCTACAGTTGAGTGGCATGGTGGCCTAGACGTGAAGGCGCTCGCCTCCCACTTGGAAAGTTGAGAATTCAATCCTAGTTAGTGGCAGATTTTTCTCTATCAGGGCTCAAAGAGAAAATATCTGTTGTGAACTCCGCATAGGTGTCAGGAAGGGCATCTGGCCAGTAAATACCCAGCTCCACTCAGCCGCCCCGACTCCACCCCATAACAAAGGGATTAAAGGGTCATAAAAAGGAAAAAAAAGATCTAAGATTCTGCTGTTTCCTTCCTACCCACTGAGATCCTCTGCATAAAAAAAAGAATGTGTTTTATCATAGGGCCATGTTCCATCTGCTGAACAAATAAATAATTAAGAATTGGAGACCATATTAATAATCCAGTATATAAAGATTTATATCATAATTTTTTAGGTAATTGCAAGGCATATAGAACAAGAGTTGCCTTTCATGTCCACAGAAAATATCATCATGGCTATGGTGAAAGCTGGGGGAAATCGCCAGGTGAGTAAATTACATGTGCTTAGTTATCAGTTCCTAAGAAACAGACATGCAAGAAACAGAGAAGTTATAAAAAGTTTATGGAAATCAGCTCTTAAATTACTATACTTGGTTCAACCTATTTGATACCAGTAAATCAAATTATTCTTCAGCCTTGTTAATATAAATTACCACACTATTTCCTCATTTTTCTTCTCTGTCAGTTCAAAACATCTATGTGTATTGCACATAGCAAAAGACAAATTATCCTAAAAATACTTGTTTTTTTCAGAGTTTGGTTGATAGGTAAGTTCATTTTGTAATCCCTAAAGATAGATAGCAGTCTGATGCCAGGAGCACATAATTCTGACTTTCACTCTCCATTTGGAATGAACTTTGAGCTGCAGTTATTTTGTTTCTTCTCTATCCTGTTTTTTTGTAATATTTGCCTACTGATATGGTCTGGAAAAAACCTTGCACACTGTAAGTTTTTGACTGGTTTTTAACTTAAATTCTTCTAAAAAACAATAAAGAGTTTTAGAAGTATCTTTACTGTCTCATTGCAGATTGTAAATTAAAAAGAAAAATATATTAAATCTGATAACCATTTGGGATATCACTGGAGAGAGAATATTGCAATAGCCTTCTCATACTGCTCAAATCCTGTTTGTAAGATGGGCTGTCTAGGATGAGCTTCCTAAACTCTGTATTAATAATGGGATGTAGCATTTTCCTAGCTTAGGAGTAACACTTTGTCCATTTTTTACCTTTTAGGAATGTCATGAGAAGATAAGGGTTCTGTCCCAGCAGGCAGCTGCTGTTGTGAAGCAAGAAGGAGGTGATAATGACCTCATTGCACGAATTCGTGCTGATCCTTATTTTAGCCCTATCCATGGGCAATTGGAAACACTCTTGGAGCCCACATCCTTCACTGGTCGTGCTTCCCAACAGGTGAGGAAAAACAGAAAAAGCTAGTGTCCTTACTAGATTGCTCTTAATTTTAGCTTTCCTAAAGAAAGCTTTTTTTTTATCCATGACTGTTATGTCCCAATTCAGATTTACTCTTACTCTTATTCAAATTGATATGCTAATCTGTTTTTTTAGACTAGCACTAGCCAAATCTTTTTTAGCCAAATCTCCTCTTACGTTCTTGGGTAATCCATTGCTATTTCATTTTATCCTAATGTATTTTGGACTTTTTATTCTAAATTACTTATTCTACCTTGTTATAGTGGTTTAATACAGATTGATAGACCAAAAACAGCCTATACTTTCTATATAAAGTCTTATTTAATAACAATGAGCAAAATTGTTGTTACTTTTTTATTTATACAATTTTATATATTGAAATCATTTCTCACTTTTCAACAAAAATAGCAGTTAAGGGACTAAGAATAAAAAAGAATTAAAGTTGAAAAACTTACTTTCAAAAACAATTAAACTGTAATTAGAACTCATCAGTTAAGTGGAAACAGACACTGGTCCAACCAGTTAAAATCCAAATCAGCAGCCAAAGCAGTTTATCATAGGAAAACTATCTGAATAAAATTGTCTTTGTCTAATGATAGAAAAACAATACGTTAATTTTCCAAATTTTGAAGCAGTTCCAAAGTAGTTGCAATTTGTACTTCCCCATATATGTCTCCAATGATACTCAAATTCAAGAGAAGGATCTTTTACAAATATCTTAAATCTTAAGGTATCTTTGTATCTTTCAAAAAGCTTGCTTCAAGTACTGTTGAAATTTAGTTCTATAGAGGTTTATTTTATAACCAGGAGTTTGAATTGTATCTGTATAAATAAGCCAGCAGTCAGTGAAACTGCTCTATCAGAGTTGCTCAGCTGTTGTATGATTGCAAAATTCTGGACCAACTGAACTTCCAGGACTCTTTAAAACATGCTCCTATAGAATATGTAAGACAAAGTCAAATGTCAGGGTGGTCACTTCTAGATAGTTTTCATATGGTGATAAAAATATGGCAAATTGTAAAAGGTTATAATTCATTGGATCTCAAACTAGATGTTGTTTCTTCACAACAGGTGGCAAGGTTCCTGAATGAAGAAGTCCAACCAGCACTGATCCCATATCAGAGCAAAATGGGTGTGAAAATAGAACTGTCTCTTTGAATCAGTATTTTATGGGTGGCTTGTGTAGAAAGAGTAATAAAATACTTTTAAGAATTAAATCAGTTTAACATGAATTATTTGATGGTTCTGCTGTAGGGCTGAAAATTATTATGTTGCAGACTTCTGAAGACATATGAAGATGAATTAATACTCACATTGTAATTATAAACTTTCAGATGTTTACAAACTGATCAGGCCAAAATAACAGCTATTTTTGCATTTGCAAGTCTCAAGCAAAGTAAGAAGCCTGTCAAGTGTTTCTTAATACATAATCTATTCAGTTTGTCAGCCACAAAATGAGAATGGCTGATGTAATGGTTGATAAGACAGTTCCAGCAAGGAAACAGATAGTTAAAATTACAATTCTTGATCTTTGGAAAAGCATAGATTCAACTCTTCAATTTCTTCTACTTGCTGGTGGAGAAGCTTCTATCTTTTCTAGAAGGCTGATGGTTGATCAGCACACTTTAGGAAGACTTTGCATCTTCTGTAACAGAACCCTACAAATTTTTCAACATATCTTCAGAACTGTGTAAAAACTATGGTAGCCTGGAACTTAGGATTTCCACCTCAGCTGCCATATTAGTTATCTGTGTGCAAATACACACTTCTGCTTTTTAAAATGAGCCTGAATGACTGAATGTATACTGAATGTATACCTTTGTTAAATTTTAGGTGATAAACTCTGTTCAGGAGATATATTTTTTTATAATATTTTATTAGTTTTCCAATTTTACATTTAAGTATTTAAAAAGCAACGTGGTGGCTGGGTTAATCAATAGTTCGATAACAAAATCTTTAGTACAAATCTCAAGTTACAACATCAAATATTTCCTCTTTTTCCCTTAACATTTACTGTCTCATATTTAAGCTAATACAGTTCTTATTATATCAGCTCAGTAAAAACATCATTATTACATTTATCAATAAATTTTAGCTTATACATATCTTATTTTTTACATTCAATCTTCATAAACAATCCATATCCTGTTATTAATTTTTTCCCAATTTTTAGTTTCCCATCAATATTCCAATTTAACATTTAATATTTATAATTTTCAGGCTTTAGGTAACCACGATTTCCCTTATCTCAATTCATAACAGAATCTAATATCCAAAATACACATTTTATCTATTTGAATATAATCTTGTTCTATTTCCTAAAAGTTATCTATTTCCCACCATATTAAATCATCTACTTAATAATACAATATCCCCTTTAATAAATCAAAACTATTATATATATTACCTGGGTTAATCAATAAATATATTCATAATATTTTTTTTCTTTTAGGTCTAATTTTTAAATATTAAACAGATAAAATCCTTATTTTCAACTAATTTCCAAATATTTTAAATCTAATGACCAGAATTCCCCTTATCTCAACTTCTCCCTTTAACTCTCTAATTAATAATATGAAATCCCCTCTAATAAATCAAAACCCCAATTTTCTTCAGCCTTATTCTGGCTTTCTTCCTTTACCAACTAGGCTTCCATATCAGTGCTTTTAGATCGTAAAATAGATCTCCCTCTATTATTATATATGTTATTTGAAATAAAGGAGACCATTTAATTGCCATTTTTTTGGAAGGACTAGCCCATTTGTATTCATTAAGTTGTCTCCCTATTATTCCAATTCCCCATGATTGCCCTGATATGTTTATCTTCCATTCAATCTGTTCTTCTTCTTTCTCAAATTTCTTCTGATTTATATCGAAAGTCTTTTCCATTTTCAGTGTTGTCACTCCCTTTTCTGGATTTTCCATTAACTATATTTGTTGGTCAATTGAGTCCTCTGTCTTAATATTTGATTGTTCCACTTCTTCCGTTATCTTCTGCGTTGTTAATTCTTTGGTTGTAGTCAAAGTTTGGGTTTGTGTATCTAATCTGGCGTCTTGATCTTTTATGTTAGGTCTTATTTTATCACAACCTGAAAGAATGGTTTCATGTATTGCTTTCAACATGGAAAGGATCTTTTCCTGGTCTTCATCCATCTCTTTCACGTGTTTATAAATAGTCTTTATAGTAGAAATTGTTTGTCAAGCAAGATTTTATAGTCCAAGATATTTCATCATCTCATATAGTAACCAATATTCCTCAAATAAAGAGATAGGAAGGCAATTCCCCACATAAAACTCTGAAAGTCAGTAAAGGTTTACATTCACAGTTCAAGTAGACCAGTTATGCCGCCCAGCTGTTCTCTTACAGCTGAGTTTCTCACAGGTGGTGCTAAGGTCTTATCTAAGGTCTGGGCTTCAAGCCAAGTCTCTTTTAGGAAATAAGAAGTTGTAATACCAAACCTTGCCACAAGATGTCACCGATGCCATTTAAGGTTTTTTAAGTCCAAAATTTTTATAATCCTTTTTCCAATTTTTTTTTTTTTTTGTAGATAAAAGAAAAGTCTCCAATAAAAATAGGAAAATTTTTGGTCCCCAAGTTTCAGGAACATATAAATCCAATTAGATTAAAGTTGTTCTTTTAATGCTTTAATTCCCCTGGGTAGTCAGTCGCCGCTATTCTTAGAGGGTGGGATAGAAATTCCCTTCCCTCTCTCCTCACAGGGGGAAAGATACGTCAGGCAGCTTTTACAGGAAAAGAAAGTACTTAGGGTAAAGAGAAGATCGGATCTCACCCAGTTTCATCCACGTTGCTTTCGAAGTGCTTGGTAGTAAGTTTGACTTTGGCTGTCTGCAGCCTAGTGACGGGCCATATTACTATGACCGGTCTTTCCTCCGCCGGTTTGGAGGGCTGCCCCGGATGGAGCGGAAGGGCTGCCACCCTCCTTGCTCGTCGCCCCTACAGGGCGACTTTCGACCCTTTCCAGGGTCCCCCAGCGGAGCGACACCGAACACGGAAGATGGAGCTCGCCGTCCAGCGTCCGCGATGGCAAACCGGAAGAGGAGATTTGATCTCACGTATCCTGAAAAACATTGAATGTGAAGGATGGTAAATAGTACACTGGAGGTTGGTGACAGGGTGAATGAATGAAGATGAAATCACAAAGCAAATATGTAAAGGAAAAGCAAATACAGGAAGAGGAAGAGTAAAAAAGTAATGGCTAGAGATCTTAAAATAGATTTAAAGAATAAAATGAATTAAATAGTAAATGAATGGAAGCAAAAATGGTTTGCAAGGACAGGCAGGCAAAGGAAAATTGTACTGAATGATGTTGATATCACCTAGTTTTAGCTATGTTATCTATCATCTAGTTATTTCCTATTTTTCTGTGCCCTGTAATGTTTCTCACCCAGAAAGACATATTGTCTATGTATGTTTATGTATCAAATGATTCAACAGTGAGGCAGAAGCCTGCTCCAGGTTCTAGAGATGTACAAATAGAATTTCAGAATTGAGCTGGAAGGGACCTTGGAGGTCTTCTAGTCCAGCCCCCTGCTCAAGCTGGAGATCCTATACCATTTCAGACAAGTGACTGTCCAGTCTCTTCTTAAAAACCTCCAGTGATGAAGCATCCACAACATCTGAAGGCAAGCTGTTATACAGATTAATTGTCTTTGCTGTTAAGAAGTTTCTCCTTAATTCCAGGTTGCTTTTCTCCTTGATTAATTTCCATCCATTGTTTCTTATCCTGCCTTCAGGTGCTTTGAAAAATAGGTTGACTCCTTCCTCTTTGAGGCAGCCTCTCAAATACTAGAATACTGCTGTCATGTTCCACCTAGTCCTTCTCTCTAGAGTCGACTAGCCAAACCCAAATCCTGCAACCATTCTTCACGTTTTAGTCTCCAGGCCTTTAATCATCTTGGTTGCTCTTCTTGTACTTTTTCCAAAGTCTCAACATCTTTTTTGTAATGTAACCAAAACTGGATGCAGTATTCCAGGTGTGGTCTTACTAAGACTTTATAAAGGGGTACTAATACTTCATGTGATTTTGATTCTATGCCTTTTTATACAACCAAGGATTGTATTAGCTTTTTTGGCTGCTGCTGCACACTACTGGCTCATGTTTAAGTGATCGTCCACTAGGACTCCAAGCTCCCTCTCACAGTTACTGTTTTTGAGCCAGGTTTCGCTCAATCTGTACTTATACCTTTGGTTTTTCCTGCCCAGGTGTAAAACCTTGCTTTTCTCCACATTAAATTTCATTTTGCTGGATAGGGCCCATTGTTCAAGTCTATCAAGATCATTCAAAATAAGAAATAACAAAATAACATACAAGGGCTGGGAAAATGTGTTAGTCTTAAACTTGGGTTTAATACGTTTAGAAGGAGAGATAATAAAGTTGAAAGTGAAATCGTATTAATTCCATTTAAAATTTTAATGGGAATCACACAAAACACTGAAATCTATTGTCATTTATTTCCCATTATACAATGCAGGAATACCGGATTTTTTGCAGACTATTGTAAAGGAGTATTAACAGTGGGCCATTTGTGCCAGATTGTCTTAAACGCTGCCAGATTTAGAGTGCGTTGTCGGGACTTGGTAGCTCTAAAATCATAATCTCCGCAGCCCATTTCCTCCCTAAATCTCAGGATAGTACTCTTGAGATCTATTAGAATTGATCTTCCATAATTCCCAACAAACACTACCACTTCTATGAATGGAAATCAGGCACCGGATTGGACAAGATTTTGATGAGCATCGACCACTTTAACCTCCGACAGAAAAGAGAAAATGACGTCAAGAGAAATCTTGAAACGCTCTCCTAAGGCGAAGTTGTTAGCGATAGCGCCTACCTACACTTCCCGTCATGCTCTGTGCTGGCCGCTCCTTCCTCCAGCCTCTGATTCCGCGCATGCGTTATGATTTAAGTAGTGCTGACGAGACTGACGGGGAGGGGGCTGCTGGTGGGCTGCGAAGTCCGCCCTGGCGTCCCCAGGTAAGGGTCCGCTGGGAGCGGGGAGGGCGCGTGGGATGTTCTTTAGCGAGTAGCAGCGCCGTTCAGCAGCGGCACCGAGCGAGGCTCGGAGGTAGTGAGAGCCCGGGAAATGGAGCCCATGGAGCGAGACCTACGGAGCAGGTTGGTGGGCAGCATAACCGAGGGCCAAATCTCCGTTCTTGTGACAGATTGAGGAGGAAAAGTGGAAGAGTAAACCGAAGAACTGGCCAACCAGATCGTTGAAAAAACTATGGGTAATCTACGGTAGACAGGTTTTGCAAAGCAAATATGGGTTGGGAAGTCCGTCGGGCTGATCCAAGATTTCATGAATGACCTGATACATCCATTCCTCTCTCCATCAGCGTTAAGATCTGCTGGAAACTGGAAGGAAGCAGCGTATTACAAGGGTCGGGACACTGCTATAGGGAGAGATGCTGTTCCCTGAAGCAATACTAACAGGAAGCATCTGCTTTTGCTTACAGACCATCATAGAAAAAACTTGCTGTCATTTTCACCTACCTTATAGATAATAGAATAGAGAGCTGGAAGGGATTTTGCAGGTCTTCTGGTCCAACCCCCCTGCTCAAGCATTTCAGATATATGGTTGTCCAATCTCTTCTTTAAAACCACCTGTGATGGAGCACCCACACCTTTTGAAGGCAAGCTGTTCCGCTGGTTAATTTTTCTATCAGGAAGTTTCTTATTTCTAGGTTGGTTCTGTCCTTGATTAGTTCCCATCCTTTGCTTCTTGATTTGCCTTCAGGTGCTTTGGAGAATGGTTTGATCCCCTTTTCTTTGTGGCGGCCCCTGAGATATTGGAACTGCTATCATATCACCCTTAGTTTTTCTTTTCATTAAATTAGACATACCCGATTCCTCCAACCATTGTTTATATGTTTTAGCCTCTGGTCCACTAACCATCTTTGTTGCTCTATTCTGCATTCTTTTTATAGTCTCAACATCTTTTTTATATTGTGACGGCCAAAACTGGATGCAGTATTCCAAGTGTGATCTTACCAAGGCATTATAAAGTGGTTTAACACTTCACATGATCTTGATTCTGTTAATGCAGGCTAAGACTGTGTTGGCTTTTTATATTTATTTTAAACAGAATTAGAAACAGCTAAGTCTTTTACTTTTAAGGTTTGTGCATCTGGTAATGCCTTATTCAATCCAATAAAATATTAGAAAGTTGTAAGCAGGTTTTTGAGTTCTTCATTACTCATTCTGGTTCTGGATGTTAAGTTAAGCCATAGGAAGACAAAGAGAGGTAACCATTTTCTCTTTATAACCAATGAAATGTTGGTCATGCTATCCAATGGTAATTACTTACATTTTCTCCCAACAGCCATAATTTGATCAAATTAGCTGTTAGCAACATTACCTTCTTAGCACTTCTGCTATTTTGTACATATTGTACATAGAAATGGGTTAGTTAGGTGTGCACCTTTCTGTTGCCAGTTTTCTACTGTTTTGCTCTCTGCAAAATGCAAGTTTGTATTACATTAGGGATTAGGTGATGATATTGTCTAAGAAAAGTTCCTATGAAAACAAATTATTGAGTTTTTGAGGACAGGGATAAGAGAGTAGTAGTTGCAAAATCCCCCCTCCCCCATAATGTAGAACCAACATTGTGCAGACAATTATAATTCATGTTATATTACTCTCAAATGCAATATTCTCTGCAGGGTTGTTTCCCTCTCCTTATTGCTTGAGGCTTGAGATTCAAAATTTGCCAGAACTATACTTATTTAGTAGGAATCCCAATTTTATTTCTTTTTTAAAAAATCAAAGCTATTATTTCACCCAGGATGCATTCTCGTAAAATAATCTGTTTATTGCAGAGAAAAACTGAGAAAAGGCAAAGTAGCACCAGATTACAATATGTTAGCATACTGGTTTCTCTTTAATCAAATCAAATCTATGTTTATAAAAAAATTACTTTTTATTCCATTTAGTGACTCATATATCTCACTGCAGTTTTCTGACTCACTTGTTTAAAACATTCAGTGCTGGTTGAATACAGGTAGTCCTCGACTTACAATCATTTGTTTAATGACTGTTCAAAGTTACAATGACCCTGAAAAAAGTGACTTATGACTGTTTTTCACACCTACGACTGTTGCATATCACCGTGGTCATGTGACCAAAATTCAGATGCTTGGCAACTGATTCATGTTTATGACAGTTGCAGTGTCCTGGACGTCACGTGATCACTTTCTGCAACCTTCTGACAAGCAAAGTCAATGGGGAAGTCAGATTCACTTAACAACCACGTTAGTAACTTAACAACTGCAATGATTCACTTTAACAGCTCTGGCAAGAAAGATCAGAAAACAGGGCACAACTCATTTAACAACTGTCTCACTTAGCAACACAAAGGTTGGGTTCAATTGTGGTAAGTTAAGGACTACCTGTACTGTTTGTTTTTAGTTTTGGTAATTTGCTGTTTCCCTTCCACCCTCCTTTGCTTTCTTTCTCTTTCACATTTTCAACTTTCGCTTCCTAAAAGGCCATCTGTTTTTCATTTTGAAGTTATTGGTGACTTTTCACTTTTATTTTTAAAGTTATATTTTGGTGTGTTACTGATATGGAAAAATATAGATTAGGGAAAGCATCCAGAGAAAATCTTTTTGAATAGCATGAAAATATTTGTGTGGCCTAAGTATCAAACCTTCAAAACACTCTGAATTCAGCCATATTTCTTCGTTTTTCGGTTGCCACAGAGATTTATTGAGATTTTACCGGGAGCAAAATTACCCCAACCAAAAATGTATTCAATGAAAGAGCTGAGATCGTACATCGATAAGAACTTAGCTTGGGATTTATCCAACCAGCAAAATCCCGAGTAGCAGTCCCAGTACTGTTTAAAGAGAAAAAAGATGGATCGATGAGGCTCTGCGTGATTATAAAGGGTTAAATTGTGTGAGTGTGGAAAACATGTACCCTCTCCCCTTGATGAAGGACACGTTGGCCCATTTGGCGAAAGGAAAAGTTTTTACCAAATTGGACCTAAGAGAGGCGTATTACCGAGTAAGAATCAAGGAAGGAGATGAGTGGAAAACCGCTTTTAACAGCCCCTTAGGAAGCTTCCAATTCAATGTCATGCCTTTTGGTCTGCAGGGGGCTCCTGTGGTATTCATGCAACTGATAAATTAAGTACTGCATAATCACCTATATAAGGGGTTTTTAGTTTACCTTGACGACATCCTCATCTATACCGAGACCATGGCGGAGCATGTTAAATTAGTACTCGAAGTGCTAAAAAAGCTATTAAATGCCAAACCTTACGCAAAACTTTCAAAATGCGAGTTCCATCAAACGCACCTGGATTACTTAGGATATAGGATTTCCAGTGAAGGTGTTGAAATGGACCCAGCTAAAGTGAAAGCAGTACTGGAGTGGCAACTCCCATGAACCCGAAAGCAGCTCCAGAGTTTTTTGGGGTTTGCTAACTTCTATCAGCAATTCATCCCCTCCTTTGCTGAAATTGACTGAGCTGTTAAAGATGGGGAAAATGGGTGGGAAGCCACAACTCTGCCAACCACTCCCATGGTCCATTGAATGCCAAACTGCTTTTGAGAATTTAAAAAGACTGTTTGCAGCAGAACCCATTCTCAAACACCCTGATCCTGAGAAACAATTTACCATTCAAGCTGATGCCAGCGATGTAGCTGTGGGGGCTGTTCTTTTGCAAAGGAATGACAGTGGAAATTTACAGCCCTGCACTTACACCTCCAAAAAGTTAACGGACACTGAACGAAGGTGGGCAGTCTGGGAGAAAGAGGCTTTCGCTGTGAGATGGGCTCTGCTTACTTGGCGCCATTTTCTTGAAGGCAGCGACTTGCCTTTTGAAGTATGGACTGATCACAAAAATCTAGAGGCACTAAAAACCCCTCTCAAATTATCCCCTAAGTAAGTCTGATGGGCACAGTATTTTAACTGTTTCAACTTTACATTAAAGTACATCCTGGGAGGAAACAATTTCCTACCTGATGCCCTATCCAGACTGCCCCAATACAAAAGCCATTGAGAAGAGATTGTGAACTCCGTTATTCTGCAATCAGAGTTGGTTTCTCAAGTAAAAACGGGGCCCAACACATACAAAATCTACTGAGCCTGATAACCCGATTACTAAGAGACTGAAGGAGGAGTTGAAAACCGATCTCTGGTTCTTAGCAAATAAAACCATACTGACTTGTCGGGATGGGTTAGCTTGGAAGGGATCGAAACTATATCTACCAGAGACTCTCAGAATTCAGGCTCTCCAACGCAGCCACATTAGCAAACAAGCGGGTCATTTGGGCTATCTAAAAACTTTACATTTGATTTGACGGCAGTTTTGGTGGCCGGGACTGAAGAAGGACGTTGAGAATTATGTGAAAAGCTGCGCAACTTGTGCAACCATGAAAAAACATCCAGGTAAACCCCCTGGATTATTACAGCAAGTAGCAGACCCTTCCCAGCCCTGGGAAGAAATAGCCATGGATTTTATTGTAGAATTACCAGAGAGTAGGGGAAATACGGTAATATGGACTGTGATAAACCTTTTCTCTAAACAAGCTCATTTCATTGCCTGCACCAGTCTCCCCTCCGCAAAGAAATTGGCAAGAATGTTTCTCAAGCATATCTACCAACTCCATGGAGCTCTGAAGCAGATTATATCAGATAGGGGGGTGCAATTCACTGCCAAGTTCTAGAGAGACTTTTTGAAACTTATTGGGTCCACGCAGAGACTGTCATTGGCTTTTCATCCATTTATTAATGGAGCTGCTGAAAAGGCTAACTCGATGGTGGAGCAATATATTAGGTGCTGTGTGGACTACCAACAGACCACATGGGCTGACCTCCTCCCCTTCGCTGAGGTAGCTTATAATAACACAGTACACAGTAGCACTGGACTCACTCCTTTTAAAATAGCTACTGGTAGAGAATTCATTCCCATGCCTGAGCTCCCTCAGGACCCTCCTGTTTCTCAAACTTTAGATCAATGGGTGACTTATTGAGAAACCGTGTGGGACAGTTTTTTAACTTTTGGTAATAACCACTTTCCAATTATATTTTTAATAGCTTCCCCTTTTGCGCATCAAAATGTACAATTTGGAAATGAGTCTTAGAGGTTTCTTAGAATTATATCCTTAACTTTGGAGGTTGCACATTGCATACTCCAAAATAAATAGTATCTTTGTTGTGCTGTAATTAACATATCCTTTTTAAGCTGCAGATAGCATTTTGATTTACCAAGTCAAGTGTCAGCATATATCTTCCTGAGTCTTACTTTTGTGTCTCCTATTTATTGGATTGGGATATTGTATATTTTTCCATAAATGTCATTAATTCCTCAAGTTAACACTTCCTTCATTTAACCAAATTCAACTAGGTACAATCCTACGTTTTCCAATTTCATATAAAAATTTCACATATAAGATTACATTGTTTTTGCTGGCCTGAGAGTTTCAAAATTTTTCTTGTATCAACTGCTTTAATTCTCTAATGTAAAGGTAAAGGTAAAAGTTTCTCCTGTCCAGTCGTTTCCAACTCTGGGGGCATTGCTTATCTCTGTTTCTTAGCCAAGGGAGCCAGCGTTGTAAAAGACATTTTTGTGCTCATGTGGCCAGCATGACTATATGCCGAGGCACACAGAACACTATTTACCTTCCCACCAAAATGGTTCTATAATTATCTACTCGCCTTTGCATGCTTTCGAACTGCTGGTTGGACAGGAGTCTCTAATGCACATATGTTTAATTAGATTTATTTTTTTGGAAATAGATTAGAATTATTATTACTCTAATGACATTAATAAGGTTGCAGTTGTATGGTGTTAGGGGCAAAAGCTTCAAATTTTCAGTGGCTAGATCTGTCTTTGTGTTTTTCCATCACTGGTTGCTGCAGAAATTTCAGTCCAATGACTCAAGCAGTTGAGCTCCAAAATCTACAATAGCATTCTATGGGTATGTCAGGAGTAGATTGGTAGAAATATTAAATTCTCAAAAAAAATGCATGTCAATTCTGAAAATGAGTTGTATATGATTTTTCTCCTATTGTAATCAATAGGAGAAAAACTATAAAAGCAAATAATTGTGGAAAAATTGTGGAAAATGGTAGTAAGGAATCGCTTTCTGCTCTGGTAGCACGATCTTGATAAAATGTTGCGGTTGCAGTTCTATATTTACATTCTCATCCCAAAAAGGATTTCTAAGCCCATTAAATAGAAATAGCAAGTGCTTATAAATTGCAATTTAAGTAGTATTACTAGAAAGCAAGTTTTGGCTCTGTTGCTCCCTTAATGTTTAATACGTAATAAAATTTACTTCACACATTGTGATGTTTTTTTATGCTGTTCTTCCGTTTTTGAATAATGATATACTTGATCTCTGTTTTTTAAGTAACTTCTTTGCTGTTCAGGTTTTTTAATGTAAACTTCCTGGAATCTATTGAATTAGGCAGGACATAAGTGATTGAAAGACCTTCAAAATTTGTATATGCTTATACTTTTATTAATGATCAAACAAGGTTTACAATTCTAATTTTACTATATATTTTGTTTATTTAACTACCTAATATTATGTTGCAGAAATAAAAATGTTTTAAAGAAATAAATTACTGTGTTAATCTGCCTCTCCTTATAATTTTTTAAAACTTCTGTTCAATTATGTCTGATTCTTGGAGACTGCCTGGACAAGTCCCTGCAATTTTCATGATAAGGTTTTTCAGAAGTGATGTGACATTGCCTCCTTTCCAGGGCTGAGAGAAAGTGACTAGCAGTAGTCACCCAACTGGCCTTGTGCTTGAGGTGGGACTAAAACTCACAGTTTCCGGATTCTAGCTTGATGCCTTAATTACTACACCCAATTAGCTCCAATTATTTTTTTAAATGCATTAATTTGACTATAACTACAACTTCTTGGGCTATATTGGCAAGATTCACATAAGAATCAGGATATAAATTCAACACTTGCCAGATAAAAGTAGTATTTAGTAGCATATGGACAAAGTATGTGTTGGAGTTATAATTTTAGTAGAGCCTCTAAAAGGTAAATGGGAGTTATGATTGCTTGGCTCTAGGAATTAATTTGCTATTTCAATATTATGTCTGTATTTTGCAACAGAGTAATGACTTTCTGCAGAGTCTAAGAACCCTCATTGACTATATTCCTCCATAAAAATGTCAGGTAAGCCATTTATGAACATTGAGTATTTGTGATTTAAATCAAACCATTGAGACTGTTATCAAAAGTTTTACATTTTAGCACTGCCTTTTAATATACACCTTCCTAATAATATTTGCTCCATCAGAGAGTAATTTCTATACTTTTGCTATTATCTAAAATTGCTTATAAGATGGGATACATATGATTATAATGAACCACAAATCTATATTTCACTTGTCTTCATTTTACTCTGAATATAACATTCAGAAAACATATTATAAATTATCTTTTCAATGACTTGATAAGAATTATGTTGGCATGAACTTTATTGGAGTAATTTTCTATATCTCTTTCCTCAACCACTTTCTGGAATAATAACTTTGTGGCATTCCAGTTTAAACGAATTTCACATGTTATTTCAGCATTTTTATCTAAATCAGTTGAGATCCCTGTAATATTTTCTGTTTCTATTCTCAAACCATGTCCATAGGCTCTGAATAGGAAATAATAACTTGCAAATTAAATTCTTAATAATGGAGAACACAATGTTCAGCTTTTTAGGCTTTAGTTTTAGATTTATTTTTATAATTTGTAATTCATGTCAATTTGACAGGAGTTGTGGTGCTTGATTTAATGTGTTTCACTGCTGTTTTTAACCTTCTTTGGGTTCAGAAACTAAACAGCCTCAGGCCTGGTTAGTACTTGGATGGGAGATTTCCAAGGAATACCAAGGTTACAGGTTGGACTAGAAATTTGTAAACATCCTGCGAGAGAGTAGAAACAAGCCATCATACTATTCATACTATTTCTAAGAAAACTGTGTGGATGCGTCCATGAAGTTACCAGATGTAAAGATTAACTTGACCAGTCTTTATCATTATTAACCTTGGCAATACATTAGTATGTTAACTAAGTTTGATTATAATACATATAGAATATTTGTTATTTTTAAGAGCAGCAGGGAGAGAATTTCTCAAGTGCTTTTTTCATGTTTCTTCACCTGATCTATCTTTCCAATATTTTTTTCTTTTGTGAAATGAATTTCATGTATGGATATGGAAACACTTTTTCATGTCTTCTTCCAGAAATTTTTTTGACGTCTCAGTTTAGCTTGCAGTGCTGGTTTATTCATGTTTTCCATCCAAGTAGTAACTAGGTCCAAATCTATTTAATTTCCAAGCCCAGACAAGGTCATGAAATCACAAGGAATCCAGTTTAACTCAAAGAATACTTTTTTTATTTAGTAAAGTTCATGTAGAGATTAATTGTACAATTGGTTGAAGTCCTCAAGCTTCTTTTATTTTTCCAATGTAAATATTTAATACAAACATCCAGCTATTTCTATTGCTAAAGTATCTGTAGAAGATGGTTTTGACCTACACAATATGCAGAAACATCACTGGATAGAAAATTGCCCCCCACAATGTCAAATCTTGACTTGCATCTCGAGAAAACCAGCTGGATTTGACCAGCCTCATGCAAAATGGGCAACGCTGAACCGAATTCACATTGGCCACGGCAGATGTCCTGACGCTCCCTAACGTATAAGTGGGGCAAAATATCAATTGTGACTGTGGAGCCCAAAAACAAATTATCCAACATATGGTGACAGTACCAAAATAGAGCCTATAATGGAGACTGCTGATTTCCTGGCTGCAACAAATGAAACAAACATATCTGTAATCTAGATATATGTTTATAATACTCTAGATTTTATATTTCATATTTTTATCTCTTGCGCTTTTTAATCGAAATGTGATGTAAATGTGTCATACAATAAATAATGTGATATTACATATATAAATTGAATTATAAAGTCAATATGTAAAATACTGGCAAATAGAAAGTAAAGCACTCATGAAGCTTTCTTTTGGCATTATAATTATGTTGAATATGATTTCCATATCTTTGCTTTCTACCGATTCCTAATACAAAAAAGACAACAAAATCAGAAAAAAATAAGAATATTTTGCATGATCAGATGTGATTTAGAATTATCATGACACAGCAGGTGGTAACACCTACCTTATCTTTTCTGGGCTTGGAGATTTAGCTGAACTAGGTCTGGTTAGTAGTTGGATAGAAAAGTAAGAAGAATTCCATAGTTGTAGGTTAGACAAACCATTGGTTAAACATTTAAAAAAAAACCAGAGGAAGGCAGTATTTCCATACTGCTGTGAAGAAATGGGTAGATCCATTTACTCATCTGGAACTGAATTGAAGTATCTTTATCTTAATATTGGCTATCTCTTATAATGGTTTTGATCATTCCTGTAATACTCCTGTGTATGCTTACTCTTTTTGCGTATAGGAAGCTATACTCCCTCCACTGATGGGCCCTTCTCTGCTCTCACTCCCAGCATATGGCCTCAAGAGATTTTGGCAAAATATGCTCAGGTACATAGATAGCAAAGTGAAAATCTGTTTTGTCCTTGTTTTTCTTTTGCAAGAATCATTAATATCAAGTAATGATTATGAAGGTGTACGAGAATGGTATAAGAATGCTTAGTAGACTTGCAAATCAACTCATACTAACCTTTTGGCAGTAAATGAAGAACTCTTTTGCTCCTGCAGCACCACTCTGCCTTTCTATGCTGAATGCCAAAGCTCAGCCTGACTCTCCTCTTTGTCATCTGGTTTTTCACCCTTGGCAACGAGGAGACACCAGCCTGTTCACTATCCTGTAGAAGGTTCAATGCAGCTGCCTGCATACAAATTCCTTGTTTATAGCTATCAGGAAAGTGCTTAAATACAAGGCTTGTTTAAAGCATGAGCACATTTAATTACTGGCCTAGTCATATTATTATGGACTCATACTTGTACAAAAAGATTTCTATACAGCCAATAGGTAAGTTATAATGGAGGAATAAATGGCATACATCTTACTTGAAACTAAGAAAAGAAAAAAGTAAAAGGTCAGTAACTAGCTAATTGCCTCTTAAAATCATGTCTTACATCTGAATACAGAGAAAGTATAAAAGACAGACTTCCCTTATGTTTAAAATGTACATACTGTAGATTCTTTTAAAAATACTTTGTGGGATGGTTGACAATGACAACTTATTCAGATTGGCTTATATATATAGCTATGCATATTGATGGCTAAAGGTTGTCTTGGGTCCATTTGTATTAAGTCAGGTAGTTAAATCTATTTTAAATTAAATATGATTTGATAGATTTTTTCTTCTTAATGAAATTGGGACAATTGTAATATAATACAATAGTAATAGTTCATACTACAGCCTCACTGCTTTAATGAATTAAATAATATATAAGTTAAAGAACTGATGATTGCTAGGTTAGAAGAATGGCTGTGACAAACAACCATAAAAATGTATGCACACCGCAGACGGTGAAACACTAGCAACATTTTTGGTATGGAATATGTTGGGCAAGGAACAGATGCTAATTTGGAGCAGTGAAAGAACAATGGTGATAGAAATTTCCTTTAAATTCTTGATTTATCTATCTTAGAGAAATAGATAGAATGTGGAGGAATAGCCTTTGTGCTCTTAAGGTGTGTTGGCTGGTGATTAAGAAAGAGGAAACCAGGTTGGAGGAGACATTTGAGAGCAGTCACTGCTCATTTTGTATATCAGCAATGTATAAAAGTATTGCATTTGACCATTGCATTAAGTGACAAATAGCATTTCTGTTCTTTTATTTTCCAGAAAGAAGAGTCTGTTGAACAGCCAGAGATCCGATACGATGAATTTGGTTTCCGAGTTGGCAAAGAAGGCAAGTTCTTCATTTCTGAAAGGCTTGACTTGTGATCAGATCCCTCTTAGTTTCTCATTTAGAAGTTTTTATTCCCACTAACACTATTTCATTTCTTTGTTTTTTATTTCATTTATTTCATTTAATATTTTGAAAGAATATGAATGAAAAAGATATCTTAGACAATAGATATAAAATAGATAAGCCCTATGTCATTTCTTGTTTAGGACTATACCTTAAAATTACTTTGAGTGTGAAGAAGAAAAATGCCATCTTTAACTATGAAAATTATGAATTTGGGATCTTGTTAGTTATGAGAGCATCCATATATGTGCATGAATTTTGTTTGAAATGCACATAAGTGACAGCCAAAAAAGAATTAGAGATGCAACTTCTTCAAGCTTATATCAGGATTCATCTTACAAAGGTGTTTTTTTGAGCTTTTTTGGAAAATCAGATTAATCTGATTCAGTATCTACATTTTCAAGAAAACATTTTTCTTTTCCTTTCATTTGAATTCATGAATGCGCATAGGCTTTATTAGGAACAGCTCACGTTCTGTTTTTTACTTTTGAATTCCTACATCCTTGATTCATCCAATTGTGAATTAGGAATTATCTCCAAATCAAAGTTCAGAAACTTGTTCTCCAATTATCTTTTGGAATACCTAAATATTTAGAGACTTGTTTATTTTTCCAGTGTTATTTTTCCCCCACTGGTTTCGATATACTACAGATAGTGCAGAGCCACCCAGCAAACTTTTGGGGATCTCGCTGATTGAAGAGCCACAGCAGAGACTGAAATGGCAAGCCCATCTGGAGTTCACACACAATCATGATGTGGGAGATCTCACATGGGATAAGATTGAAGTCACACTTCCACATTCAGACAAGCTACGTTCTCTGGTTTTGGCCGGCATTCCTCACAGTATGAGGCCCCAGGTAAGACTACTCAGGAAAGAAAACTTGCCTGTAAGAATTTCTGACTACATTCAATACTTTTTCAACAATTTTTCCTCAGTTATGGATGAGACTGTCAGGTGCTCTACTGAAAAAGAGAAATTCAGAAATGTCTTACCGAGAAATTGTGAAAAACAGCTCCAATGATGAAACAATTGCTGCTAAACAGGTGAGTACTTCTCAGTGTTAATTCTTTGGGAAATGAAATCAGTAACAATTCTGTTCTTGCACAGAGCAAGGGCTTAAACCATGTGGACCCCTGAGCCTCCTTTGTGTAGTTCTCTGAGCTTTTCTGACCATGATTGTTGAAAATTGCCAGCATAGTTTAAATAGGCATACAGTTAAAAATACAATTAAAAACAAATCAAAGAAACTTCTCCAAACTACTCCCCAATACCCGGGCCACATTTGTGCTTTATCCAATTCACAGTCCTCAGCACTACAAAATGTTACCGATTTCAAGCTTAAAGAGCTAAGCTCAATCATCTTTCCAGGAATGAGTGGAAAGCATTTGCCAGCAGATTTACTTTTATAGTCTAAAGATCAAAGAGGAATGATGTGCATATATCATATTATATTAAAAAAGTGTAATTAACAGAATGTGGGAATATACAGATTTAAATATAGAATTCTGTAAGTACCTGCCTTTATCAACACAGATCTATTTGCTGTATAGTGAGGCTGATTACTCACTATAGTGAGGGAAAGATTTTACATAAAAGATTCTTATGCAACAGCTGAGATTACGATGTGTTAATAAATAGTGATGAAGCACTTCGTTGTTGAATTAAACACTGAGCACTGTTGTAAAATAATTTTTCATACTGGCAGAAGTGAGAATATTTATTTTGCAAAAGTGTACTGAGGATAGAAACAAATAGAAGTACTACCTACTTTTGCACCTTCAACATCTGCAGATGAAGCATTGCAGAATGATTTATATAGTATCTCTCCTTTTGTTTAACATTTACATAAAACAAAATCATCGAGTGAGGTCAGCTGCCAGTTTGGGATCAGCTAATCAGTATGCTGATGATACCCAGTTGTATTTTTCAATCCCAGGCTGGCCAGGTAAGGCTGCTGAAGTTCCCAGTGCCTGGAGGCTGTGCAGACCTGGATGGGGAGAGACTAACTCTGACTCAATCCTTCCAAGTCCGAGTGGCTTTAGCTGTTGGGACCCACCCAGATCTGGGGATTTTCTATGTTTAATCCTGAATTGGATGCACTTCCCTAGTCAGAGTGGTGCACCACTTGGATAGTCCTTTGGACTCACTGCTCCTGCTCAGAGTGGGTGTAGTCTGCGTCCCCATTATTAAACAGTGTCATCTTTCAGACTAAGGAGATACCTCTTCTTTGTAGCAGTGCTTACTCTCTGGAAGGAGGTCCCCTCTGGGCTCCATATGGTTAGGGTATCCTGACTATTTATCCAAGCTTTAGAATAGGGTGGATGGGATGCCTGTGTTTGTGATATTTATATTTGCTTTTTTGTGGATTGCCACCTTGTGATTATTTTGTAGTTATTTTTGTCTTTTTTTATCCCATCTTTATTACTTTTATAAGTAACCTAAGTTGGTGAACATACTTAATACTGTTTCCTCCTCCTCCTCCTATTTTTTCCACAGCAAAAACCCTATGAGGTGAGTTGGGATAAGAGAGAGTGACTGGCCCAAAGTCACCCAGCCAGTTTCCCTGCTTAAGGTGGACTAGAATTCACTGTCTACTGGTTTCTAGCCTGGTACCTTAACCGCTAGACCAGACTGACTCTTTGTTTTTTGTTATGGTTAATAATATGTATCTTCTTGTTTTTATGTTATCTTATTATAAACCAACCGGAATTGGTTGCAGTTGATTGGCTGAATGAATGAATGAATGAATGAATGAATTGAGAGGAAGGAAGGAAAGAAAAAGAAAGAAAGAAAAGAGAAAGAAAGAAAGAGAGAAAGAAAGAAAAAGAAAAAGAAAGAAAGGAAAGAGAAAGAGAAAGAAAGAAAAAGAAAAATCTAAGAGGCTTCTATACAGGGGTGACATGAATATTTATAAGTTAACTTTTACTTTGCGAGCTGGGCAAAATGGGAATGTTCCATTTTGGAGGTGGCTAGAAGATTAGGAGAAGATCCCACCCTCCACCCTGTCTATACATTGATCTTTTTATCTCTTTTAATATTAATTTAATGTTTTAACTTTTAATGTCTAATGTTTTCATCCTATTCTAATATTTATGGTATTGTGAGCCACCTATAGTCACTTGTTAGAGAGATGTATACAAATAAATAAAAGTCACAGCACACTGTGAGCTAAAGAATATGAAATTAGAGTTAGAACTGTGAAGACCTGAAAAAATAGTTGGCAAAATTAGGAGAAAAAGTACATCTAACTATATACTTCTTAATTTTCTACACCAAACATATTTTTGAATAAACCAAGATGAATATAATGTATTTTGTAAAATAATATAATAAAATAATAAAAAGGGGGGGGGTGAAAAAAGTCTTTACATTTTTCGGCTAAAAGAAAGCCAAACATTTTTTTTGTCTGGGAAAATTTCTGGGAAAATGTATTATCTCGCAGAGAAAAGCTCAACAGTCACTGATTTTAAGTGCTTATCTTTGATTCTTGATATTTCTCAGATTGAAAAGGATTTACTCCGCACTATGCCCAGCAATGCCTGTTTCTCCAATATGGATAGCATTGGAGTACCACGGTTACGCAGAATTTTACGTGGCTTGGCTTGGTTATATCCTGAAATTGGGTACTGTCAAGGCACTGGCATGGTAAAATATTCTTTCTGATTATGAAATGTATTTGTGTTATGGCCATTTCCTTTAAGAACCTGTTCACAGAAAGGTGAGAAACAAATTCACTCTCAGTACAGCTCTTGAACTAATTGTAGAAAATCACAGGGAATCAAACTTTTTATCATTTTTTCTTAGTTGGCACTCTATATTTAATTATATTTTGAACTTGCTATTTAGGTAATATGTAGGCTTCCATTTAGCGACACCTGTCAACATAATCACATTGAAATTGTGGCACAGAGTTGTGGATATATCCCAGGGAATCCCAACCTAATGCCACAACTAAGCTGTTCAAGCCTCCAAGATAGAGGAGGCAAAATTATTAGAATTCTAATTTTCAAATGCTTCCTTTCTATTCTGCCATTGTACAGATAAGACTGTCTTGTATTTAAATAGTATTCTTTTAAGCAGAATGAATTCCTTTTTGTGATCACAAATGCTTTAATTCATACTTTTAGATCTTCTTTTTCTTCATGCTAGGTAGTGGCTTCCTTACTTCTCTTCTTAGAAGAGGAAGATGCCTTCTGGATGATGTGTGCTATCATTGAAGATCTGGTGCCAGCCTCCTACTTCAGTACCACCCTGATGGGGGTCCAGACTGATCAACGTGTCCTGCGTCATCTCATTGTGCAATACCTACCACAGCTGGACAAACTTCTTCAGGAACATGACATTGGTAAGGACCCTTTATCTGCTAATTATTTTGGTTTACTGAGATGGGGCAGTTGTAATAGATTGCAATTTAATGGAGGAATAATCACTTGTTAATAGGAGAGTATCCAAATTCAATCTTTAGCATGACACGTTGTCAATTTTTAAAATCATTCTCAGGCAGAAGATTTTGGAGACCCATTATCAGTTAAAGCACAAATACTTGATTTGTTTTAAAGCAATTCCTAAACACAGTTTCTCGTGTATATATTATGTTAGGGTTCTTTGGCTATTTTACATTCTTCCTATAAGCAGGTAATTTCATTTTTAAAGAAGCCTTCAGTTTAATTTAAGACTTTAACATTCAGTTCTGTGAGTAACAGCATACTGAACAATGATAACAATGCTAATAATATAGGTCAGAAATTATTTCCACACAATTTACTTCTGTTTTGAACATTTCATCTATGGAAAAAATAATGTGTTTAGTTGCTGGCAATGATATATGTTAAGATGAATTAAGAACAGTGTATTTTCTTCTACATTGTTTAAAGCAACAATGTTAATGCTCTTGTTTATGTTGGAAATGAAAAGAGCAAGCATGCAATTGACAGATCAACTGATGTTATATATTTATTTCTATTCACAGAGCTCTCCCTCATTACCCTACATTGGTTTCTTACATCATTTGCTAGTGTGGTGCATATCAAGCTATTGCTGCGTATCTGGGACTATTTTTTCTACCAAGGCTCCATTGTTCTCTTTCAGGTTACACTGGGTATGCTCAGTTTGAAGGTAACTAACATTTTATAAAATTTCTCCACTCCCTCTTTTTCTTCCTCTCATGGAATGGAATGGGCATACTACATGGGGTGGATAGAATTCAAGACTTCTTAGCACTCTGAGGATCTTGGGAAGAAGTATATCATTTCAGGAAAGAATAAAAAGAATGAAAAATTAACATATTTTGCTCACTTAAAACTCAGGCAATCTTTGGATTCTCAACATCTCCATAGCCTTAACACTTCTCTTTTCGGCCTTCTGTAATAGTGCCACTAGCCTAGTTTATAAACAAGACATTAAATACTATTTACATTTAAAAAATATGTGCATTACTGGATAGAGCTAGAAAAATCAGTAAATGCACATTTCTAGCACCAGAATTAAGTATGTTGTTATCTTGGCTTATCTTGAATGCATTGATGGTGCAGATAAGTAGACACATGCCTATTCAATATTAATGGATTAGTGAAACCCATCATTTTATGTGTTATTTTGTAACCTTGAGTTAATTCTGATAAAGAATTTTTTTGAAGTTTTGAAGTTTTCTTCTCTTGACCAACACATACCTTTTCTTTTTTGTGCATTCATGAGAATCTGTTACCTGCAATGGGGTTTATTCCAAGTTAGGTGCAGGCAGATTGCAGACAGAAAGAGCCTGTATTTTGCCCTGTATAAACTATTCATTTGTGTGGTAGTCCTTGACTTGCAATCATTTGTTTAGTGACCATTCGAAATTACATCGGCATTGAAAAAAGTGACTTGCAACCGGGTTTTACACTTAGAACTGTTGCAGCCATCCCCATGGTCACGTGATCAGAATTCAGGTGCTTGGCAACTGGCATGTATTTATGACAGTTGCAGTGTCGTGGGATCATGTGATCACCATTTGTATCTTTCCCAGCTGGCTTCCGACAAGCAAGGACAGTGGAGGAAGCTACATTCACTTAATGACCATGTGATTCACATAACAACTGCAGTGATTTGCTTAATAACTGTGGCAAAAAGGTTGCAAAGTGGGACAAAATTCACTTAACAACTGCCTTGCTTAGCAATGGAAATTTTGAGCTCAATTGTGGTCGTAAGTCAAGGACTACCTGTAACTTGTCCAGAGTGGTTGTTGTATATCACTTGTACAGAAGTGGCTGAAAATCTGGGTATCAGTGAGAAATTACTTTGCATGCAACTTTCATCTAAAATCAGGAAATATAAGAATTCTTACAATCTACTTAAAACAATAGTTTATTTGTTCATCAAGTTAAGCTTAGCCAGAGTTTACTAGAAGTAGTTCCCAAATTCCTGAGAGGAACAGCATTAATAAGACAACATAACTACTTCCAAGATTTGAATATTTGCCCCTGAGAGTAATATATCTTTATCAAGTATCTGCTCTAGGCATCATTGAGTAGCCAATATGAAATGAGCAAGCAAAGCAGTGACTGATTTTATCTTGCTTTGAACCTCCTAATCATTCCCCCATTGGATTAGGATTAAGTACAACAAATGGGAGCAAAAACATTCTATAGGATGATTCAACTGTATCATACAGAATAACTTGTCCATATTAACACAGGAAGATGAACTCACCCAGTCTGAGAACTCTGCATCTATCTTCAACACCCTCTCGGATATCCCATCTCAGATTGAAGATCCAGATGTGCTCCTACAGGAAGCTGTACGTGTGGCTGGCTCACTGACAGATGTAGTAGTAGAAACTCAGCGTTGCAAGCACCTCGCTTACCTCATTGCAGACCAAGGGCAGCTACTCAGCCCTGGTGCTGCAGTAAACTTATCAAAGGTATGTTTTTAAAGCCTTATATGCTTCATAAGTTCAAAATATATTTGGCCTTGGTTTCCATTGTCTTTGATAGTAATGATGGTGGGTCACAGTCTTATATACTCTGTGAAGAAATGCTCCCAGGCTCCCCAAATCTGTTACCACTATTTCAACTCTATATCACTTTTGTCACCTGCATATCCTCCCCCGCATCCATTTCTTGACCATAATTTTCAAAATATACCTTACAATTCTAAACAAAGTGCAATTGCTCAGTAAAGGTTTTTTAAAAATACTTTTCTCCCTTTTTATGCATTGCTTTTCCATTTCACTCAGATTGTGCGACGCAGAACACAGCGTAGGAAGTCTGGAATCACATCACTCCTTTTTGGTAATAAAAAAATTACATAATAAAATATTTAATTCCCTGGAAAGAATACCACAGTTGAAAGTTGCTAATGGCTTTCTGTATTTATTGCCAAACCATGTATTTGCTTTTAGCTAGGTTAAGCGGAATAGTGCTTCTCTGTGAGCCCATCCCTAAAGGCAACTCAGAAGTTGCAGCTAATGTAGAACATGGGAACTTTTAGAGTCTCAATAATATGTTTGAGCTCTTAAATGGTTAGGACCTTGAACTTGAAGAAACGCCTCCGCCAATAGCTACCTTCTCAAACACGAAGCTCTGTAGGTAGATCTCTTTTCAGCATCCCAGAATTGGAAAGATCATCTACAAGGAATGAGCTCTTTTCTGTTGTGCCATCTCAGCTTTGGAATTACAGATAGTTGTCAGAATTGTTGACTTTTCAATGCTAGATAAAGACCTGAATTTTTTACTCCTGCATTTGAGATTTAACAGCTACAGCAGCCTGGTCATAACTATATTTTCTCTTATAAAAATATATGTCTCTTTGTTATTGTATTGTGGCTATGACTTGTTCAATTAATTTAAAATTTTGCTTATTTTTTGCCTCATTTTACTGTCTTATCATAAATATTGTATAGATTGTAACTCACCTTGGGATTGTTAAAATGTTGGGCAAACTATATACATTTTAACTCATATAAAAACATGAGTTAATCTTCTAACAGTAGTGACTGTACAACCTAGTTCCTTCTGATTTAAATGAAATGATGTTCATTTGAAATTTTGTCAGTACCTGCAGTGAACCAATTTTGCTGCTTCAGAGAAATTGTTTCTTACTTCTAGGAGAAGATGATGTGGAGGCACTGAAAGCCAAAAATATTAAGCAAACAGAGCTAGTTGAAGACTTGCGTGAGACCATCCTACAAGTGGCCCAGCATTTCCAGTGTGTGGATCCCAAGAGTTGCAGCATAGTGAGTATGGAGCTATCCTCATGGACACAGCTATATATTCTGTTAATAACATAGCTACATTTATGTTTCCAATTTAAGGGGAGGCATAGTTTTGTATGATTGTCATGGAGAAAATTTATCCTATGTGGTCACTAAGAGATGATACCAGCTTGATGGCACATCAATACAAATAGATTTGTATAGTATTAGAATGGAAGTATATAGCTTACTGCTGTCCACCCTGCTGTCCAGGACTTGACTCCAGATTATACCATGGAAAGCCACCAGCGAGACCATGAAAGCTATGTTGCGTGTTCCCGTAACCAGCGACGACGTGCCAAGGCATTGTTGGATTTTGAGCGTCATGATGATGATGAACTAGGCTTCCGCAAGAACGATATCATCACGGTATGGTGGTCAGGACCAACACAATATGACATTAGACAGCGGGAAATTGAGACCTATTATTATAATACTGTATGAATAAGGAACAACAAATGTACTGGATTTTTTTTATTTTTTTTATTTGTGCTAGACAAAACCATAACTGAAAAAAAAACAGACAATCATAATTACATATTTACATAAATGAGGAATCCTTGGTGCTCTCTGAGCTTGGTTATTTTCTTGCAGACATTTCATTACCCAAACTAGGTAATGTCATCAGTGCTAGGAAGGAGTGGGATTTGCTCTCTGTTTATATTCTAGTAACTTGCCCTGTCAGTGTTGGTGGGGATGGTCTTAGAGGTTCTATGGTTGGGCTGTTTACTATTACCTTGTTTGGCAGTTCCTTGATTGGGATATTGTTTACTTATTGATTGATGGTCTGACATTAATCTTGGAGTTAATCTATGCTCATCTGGGCTTTGATTGCCGGTGGGGAGATGTTTTGATCTTTTTGTTCCCTTTTTGGCTTGTTGATTGTCTCTTTTGCACAGTATGTAGATTTTGTTTATGTTTATGTGTCTGTTGATGGCTAATTTGTCAGAGTGACGGCTTCTAAAAATTCTCTAGTGTTTTTGGGCTTGGCTTGGTCTAGAATGGTCACAGTTTCCAATTGAAACAAATTAGGCATCAATAGACACATGGACATGAATCTCAGAATCTGCCATTTTCATTTTTCCTGAAACTTTTTGTTCTAGAGCAGAAGTCCCCAACCCATGGGCCGCGGCCCAGTGCGCTAGTGCCGCTGCGTGGGCGCTAGCGGCCCTGTTTGTGCATGTGTGGGGGCGCTAGCATCGCTGCTAGCGTCACACAGGTGCTAGCGGCCCATTTGCGCATGTGCATGGGTGCCAGCGGCCCATTTGCACATGTGCGTAGGTGCTAGTAGCCCACATACACGTGGGTGCCAGCATGCCACCAACAGCGCTGTGGGGGCTGCTTACGCATGCACATGGGCCACTTGTGCTTGTGTGCATGCTAGCACCACAGTGCGCATGCCTATTTGCGCATGCATGTGCGGAGCCATACGGGCGCACATTTCCCTGCTCCTCCCTTTCCTTCCGGGCCGCCAAGCCGGAAAGGTTGGGGAGCTCTGTTCTAGAGTACTCTGGAGAATTTAGAGAGAAATAGGTGGCTGAATCTAAATTAGCTTTTCTCTTCTTTATGGTCTTTTACAATTAAATAGAAAAGTTGATCCCAATTCATGACAGATACACTTGAATTCTCTTCACCTCATTTCCTGTTCTTATTTGCCATTTTTTCTGTCTTTTTCTCTGTGTAATTATTATTTTTCCTTTCCATTTCTGTAGATTATATCCCAGAAAGATGAACACTGTTGGGTGGGTGAGCTGAATGGCTTGCGAGGTGAGTGAAAATGGGACTTGCAAAGTTTTTTTTTTATATTTACGTTTTTTAACTAGCTGAAGTTTTATCCTTTTACTGCTTTTTTAAAAAATAGGTTGGTTTCCTGCAAAATTTGTAGAGGTCCTGGATGAACGGAGCAAAGAGGTAATCTTGTGTACATACCTTATAGCTGAATCTTGGTCAGTCTCTTGGCTCAACACATTCTATTATATTTTGGCCCAAATGCACATCAAAATGTAAGAAAACCAGGGAATTAATTAAATGTACTGTAAGAACTAATTCAAAATTGGTAAGAAATCTTTTTTAAGAATAGCAAGTGAAAAGGCAAATAGGAAGTTATTTAGAAATACTGTAGCAGCTTTGCCCATACATTTTTGGGTTTATAACAGTTAGAAGGGACCTTCGAGGTCTTCTAGTCCAACCCCCTGCTCAAGCAGGAGACCCTGCCTATACCATTCCAGACAAGTGGCTGCTCAGTCTCTTCTTAAAAGCCTCCAGTGATGGAGTACCCACAACTTCTGAAGGCAGGCTTAACCAGGTGGTAGAACTTGCTGCCAATGCATTTGATCTCACTGCACTTGTCACACCTCGACTTAGTGTGTAGGAACCCACCCACAAATCATCAGAACAGAGATGGCATATTGATTGATTGATTGATTATTTCCTGTGAAGTTGTTTTCGACTCCTAGTGACCACAAAGATAGATTTTCTTCAGGACCATCTAGCCCTAATCTGATCTTTCAGGTTTTCCAATGAAGCAGTCATTGCTACCACTTTGCTGCTTGTCTTCTTTCCTTTCCTTCTACCTTTCCCAGCATTAGAGGCTCTTCCGGAGAGCTAGGTCATGTATCCCAAGAACAATAACTTGAGCTTCATTATTTTTGCCTTGAGTGAGAAGTAAACAAATCTTTATCATGAATCACTTTCTTGGCTGGGCTACCTTCAGATAATTAAGAGGCTGAAATCTCATTCCTTTCAGTACTCTATTGCTGGAGACGATTCAGTTACGGAAGCTATCACAGACTTGGTTCGAGGGACCCTCTGCCCAGCCCTCAAGGCTATATTTGAACACGGACTGAAGAGGCCATCTTTGTTAGGTGGTGCTTGTCACCCCTGGCTCTTCATTGAAGAGGTAAAGAAAGCAATTACTATTTGCAGGATCTTTGAAAATACTGATAGTCCTTGTTTAGTGACCAGTTCATACAGTGACCATTTGCAAGTGCAACATTGGGGGGAAATAACTGTGCGACCAATCCTCACCTTTATGACTGCAGGTTTGTAAAGAAAAGGAAAGTTGGAAGTAAGATCATAAGCACAGTTGTCGTTTCACTTAGCAACCGCTTTGCTTAACAACCAAGTTGCCATTCCCAATTGTGGTCACTAAAGAATGACTTCCTGTAAGCTGGCAAGTACATAAGAAAGTATTGTGTACTAGAGTATATCAGCTCTGTATATCTGGACTGCAAGGCATTTGAATAAAACGGGGGGCTAGATGTGTAGCTAATTTGGTGGGGTGGATATAGGTCTAAATTAATGGTCACCTGTAAGAGAAATAAAACCAAGATTTAAAATAAAGTTATACATGTGTGGGCGGTTCTCGTCTTTAGGCTGCTGGGCGTGAGGTGGAGCGAGACTTTGATTCTGTGTATTCTCGGCTTGTACTCTGCAAAACCTACAGGTAAAGTTTGTCCTCACTGAAATGTTCTATATTTACCAAGGTTTTTCTTGTAATATTTTCATAAGATTCTGGCCTAGTAAATGGTGGAACACAATATTGCAGCATATATTCCTTAAACAGACAATTCTCTTAATTATCTATTTTTGGGCAATCCAATCAAGTTTCAGGAAAAAGAAAATAGTATCTCCCCTACCATCACCATCTTTGAAAGAATAAAGTCTGTAACAGCCCCTGTGCTATCATCTGCCATAAGCCAAACTCAGAAGAATTAAAAGAAAGAGTACTGGCCTTTATATTATCCAGGAAGTAATTTTAGATGTATCACTAGGTAAAAATTTATTTCAGTAAACCACTACCATCTTGTCTTTTAAACCCAAACATGCCTAAGATATTTTCTTTTTTTTTTGAAATTGCACTGCAAAATTTTGGCTGTTTTATCTTCTTGCATTTTGTTAATGCTATTTTAGGGTGTTGGCCATTGCCTATAAATTGCCAGTGAATGGGACCATATCCTTGATTTATGAAACCCCTTTTTAGATTGCAGAAAATCATCTTTATCTGGGAGCAGACTTCAGCATTGGACATCTAAATATGTTATTTTTGAAAGCATGTAAAAAAATCATCATGGTCCCAGTTACAGATTTCAGATTATTTTGGAGGGTGGGGACCAGAATGGGTATCCTTTTTAATCCTCTTATTTTATCTCCTACCCATATCAAAATATGACAACTTCTAGAAGTATCTGGCAACAGAGTCATGTATGATGGAAATTGCAAGGACTATTGAGACTCTATTTAAGAAGAAATACTATTAGTTTAAAGGTAGAAATGGCACTGGGCCTATTGTTTTGGCATAACTAATACATAAAGCAAATTACTTTACTCTTTTAGGTTAGATGAAGATGGAAAAGTGCTTACTCCAGAAGAACTTCTTTATCGAGTGAGTGTACAGTTTGATCCCTAAAATAGACATGGAGAAAATCCTAAATAGGCTGATATGAGTGACCAAAATCTGTTATCCTATGAGACTGTGGAAAAGCCACTGGTACTGTCAGTGTCAGCAGATGGCATTTTAAGATTTAATCGTCCCAGTTGCCTCCAGAGGCCCTAAATTGAGAATGTGAAGCTTTTGGTATTTTCTGGTACCAAAGGGAGGAGGCTTATATCCACGTATCTTCATTTTTTTTCCCTGGAAGGCAGTACAGTCTGTGAATATGTCACATGATGCCGCCCATGCTCAGATGGATGTAAAGCTTCGGTCTCTCATCTGTATTGGATTGAAGTGAGTCATACAATTTTGTTTCAAGCTTGCATTTATTAATAGACAATAGCAAAGAATAACTTTGGATTTCATTTTATTGAAAAAGCCACGGCATAGCAGTTCAGGGTGTATTTGTCAGCCCATCGAGGTAGATCAGACTAGAAAACCAATGTCATGTGGATTAATGCCACTTTTATTATAAAGCTATATTAACGTAGCCTTGCAGGTCTGAATGTGCTTCCTCCCTCCCTCCTTTGTGTGAACTAAGGAGGGGTTTGCCTGAGATATTTTCCTCATGTCACACTCTTGTCCCAGATGCAGACTGCTCTTATCTGACCATTATCTTGGTAGCAACTCCTCCTCCTCTTATCTTTCAAGGTAATTCCTTCTGCCCTCCACAGTAATTTACCAGTTTATGTCTTTAAGCATGCCAAATGAACTCAGGCTGCTTCTTTTGAATGCTATTCTGTTTGGCTTGCGCCTCCATAAAGTGATAGAGGGGATGAGAAAGCAGACTCACAATCTATCATCAAGACATGGCTAGGTGAGGTTGGAGGGATGCTTACATCTGAAATCTGTCTTGCTGGATTTTGTATGGCATACAATCATAACTTCAAGGCAGAGGAGGAGGGCGGTATTGATATGCCCAAGACTCTTGTAATAGCTAGATGCCCTGTTCCACATGGCCAGATTTGAAGTTCTTTATGGCTACCAGTGACAGGCTGAGAGTTTTTGTGGTCTCTTCCCCCCACCCCCCAACCCCTTAGCTCCTTCCTAGGCTCCTGAATCTGATAGCTGAGCTAGTGATGGATATTCCCAGGCTCTGTGCTAGAAGATTTCAATCTGCATATCTTGGAAATAGGGCCAGGGGAATCTAGGAGTCCATGGATACCATGTGCCAAAGCACCTTCTCAAGGGGAGGAGATATTGCCCTGTATCTGGGCTTCACCTCAAAAGCAATTAATATATAACGTGACAGTGGAGGTGATTCACATCACTCTGTTTTCGTGGTCAGGTATGTTACTCAGAATAAATTCTTTAGTTTAGAATTCATGAATTCTGGCTGTAGGTTGTAGTGGGTGGAGTGAATTAAAATAAATTCCATACATTAGTTATTTGCATGGCTGATCTAAAAAATCTGGCACTTGGTTCTAATCAGTTCAGGACTCTGTTATTGTAAGTTGCATAGAATTGCAAAAAAATAAACTAATGAGGGAACAAGATTTCTTTTTTCACCTGTTATCCTGGATTGCCTAATATGATGGAACTTGTAACTTAATTTATAACTTGATTTTCAGTGAGCAGGTGCTACACCTGTGGCTTGAGGTACTTTGCTCGAGTCTGCAGTCAGTGGAGAAATGGTTCCATCCCTGGTCATTTCTGCGCAGTCCTGGCTGGGTACAGATCAAGTGTGAGCTCAGGTAAGCGGCATTTTTTTCCTGCCTTCTATATTACTGTACTGCCAGATTGTGTTTACTGGAAACTGCACTCTTTATCTAAATAAATTCATACCAATTTGATGCAACGGAGGTAAGTATATTGTTTAAATATCTCACACTCTGATGTCCTTGAGATTCTCTTATGCTGCCCTTCTCTGTAGGGAGGCCAGACCCATTTGAACCGTCCAGTCTCAGTGACTGATGACCTGAATGGGATTCAGAGGGAACTAGGGGATATCCAGAGGGCCTTGCTGCACAGTCCTGCTGAAACTCTGGTTACGTCCGGGAACCAAAGGGCGTCTGATGCTTTGGACAGGATTATGCCTGTGCTGCCTCTCTTGACCCTTCACTCCTAACACTCCCCATGGTTCAGGAGGAGCTGAATGTTCCAAAGGGGGCCAAGAGACACCTACCAGTGCTGCTGGAGGAAAACGAGAGATGAATCTGATTGGACATGATTTACTGCCTATTTTGTGACTGTAAGAGCAGCGAAACACCTTTATTTCTCTGCTCTTATTGCGTCTGTAGAGTGTCACCCGATGACCCTGTTCGGGATCATCCGGTCCTTCCTGGGACAGGAGGGCTTGTGTGATCATCTTCAGGGCCATGCAGAGGAATTTGTAGAACACTTGACAAAGTCGCTTGGGTTCCTTCCCAATTGGAATCCATACATGGTGAAGGTCCATTAGAGATGTCTGAGTAAAAGTCTTGCTCAGTTATCTGGAAACAGTTCGATCCTATTAGACCTGATGAAGTGAACAGGGTCCTCAATGCTGTCAGTGCAAACACCTGTCAATTTATTTCCCTGTCCCTGCTGGCTGGTGAAAGCGTCCAGGATGTGACAGGCAGGTGAGTTCAAGCAGAGATAAATTCACTGAAGGAGGGGATGTTTCCGGGGCCTTTCAAGGAGGCCCTGTTTCACCTCCTCCTCAAAAAAATTCTCTTGAGCCCATCTAGACAATTTCTGTCCAGTCTCCCACCTTCCCTTTTTAGGGAAGATGATGGAGAATGTGGTTGCATGGCCGCTTCAAAGGATCATGGATGAAACGGATTGTCTGAACCCCTTCAAGTCAGTATTCAAGCCCAGTTATGGGAGAGAAGCAGCATTAGTCGTACTTGTCAATGATTTCTGACAAGAATGAGATGGATGTAGTGCATCCATCCTTGCTGTCCTTGACCTCTCAGCTGCCTTCACTACCATTGATCATCATATCCTTTTGTGCTAACTGCAGGGTTTGGGGCTTGGCGGTGCAGTTTTGGCTCCTTTTTTCAAGGTCAGCCCAATCGATGTTGATAGGGAGTGAGAGGTCCGGTCCATGGCTGTTCTTTTGTGGCATCCCACAAGGCTTAGTATTTTCTCCACTCCTGTGTAACATCTAAATGAAGCTGCTGGGTGAGATCATCCACCACCATGGGATGGGGTACCATCAGTACGCAGATGATATTCAAATTTACACCCCCATCCCAGGTGATACAAATGAAGCTGTCACTGCCCTTGTGGTGCCTGGAGGCTGTTTTGGTAAGATTGAGTGGGTGTGTGGAGCTCCAGGTTCTGAGACCTTAACATTATTAGTTCTGGATGGGGTGGCACTATCCCAGACAGACCCAATGCACAACGTGCGGGTTCTCCTGGATTCACAACTCTTAATGAGCAGATGGGAGTCCTAGTTAGGAGAGCCCTTGCACAACTCCATGTTGCGCACCAGTTGTGCCTTTCTTGAATCAGGAGTTCCTACACACAGTCACTCAAGCCCTGATCATCACTCAGTTGGACTGCTGCAATGTGTTATATATGGGGCTACCCTTGAAAACTATCCAGAAGCTTCAGCAGGTGCGGAATGCAGCTGCGTGGGCAGTTCTTGGGGCCTCTAGGACGGTCCATGTTACATTGCTGTTCCGCGAGCTGCATTGGTTGCCAATTTGCTTCCTGGTTCAAAGTGTTGGTCATTATCTATAATGCCCTTCATAACGTGGATTCAGGTTATCTGAGGGACTGGCTCATCGCAACGGGATTAGCTTGCCCCACCTGCACCAACAGAGGAGGCATGCTGCAGACCCCGTCAGTCAAGGAATTTCGGCTGGGAGGGTCCAAGAGAAGAGTTTTTACTGCTGTGGCGCCCGTCTTCTGAAACATCCTGCCCCCCCATAAGTTCTGACCCACCCTTCTGACCTTCTGAAAGGGCTTGAAGACTTGGCTCTGCCAGCTGGTCTGGGGTCCCAATGGGGGAATGGCATTTTTGAAGTGGTTAGTGGATTAGTCAGACCCCATACCTCCCCATTTGCACTTTGCTCCCTTCCCTTCCATTGTAATTAATTGAATTGGATCTAAATTCAGTTAATTTAGATAAAGTTAAAAGGGAACTGCTGGGCATTTGCCATGAATGGCAGAGGTTGATTGATAGGTAATTTCGATTAGAGGCTCAAGGCTACATGTTGACTACCTCCTATAGATGTAGGAAATCTGGCAAGAAACTTATTGTAAGTGAAAATGCTGCACATGTATAGTCAAATTAGAATAAAATACATTGACTTTCAGTGTGCTGGGTGTTCCAGTTTACCTTTTCCTTTGTTCTTTTCACAATTAAAACCATTTATATGAATATCTCCAAAGCAGCAGCTTATTATGAACTGGGCTTTTTTGTTCAATCTTGAGCCATGGTGGTGCAGTGGTTAGAATGCAATAGTGCAGGCTAACTCTCCCCACTGCCAGGAGTTTGATCCTGACTGGCTCAAGGTTGACCCAGCCTTCCATCCTCCTGAGGTCAGTAAAATGAGGACCCAGATTTTTGGTGGCAATATGCTGACTCTGTAAACCACTTAGAGAGAGCTGTAAAGCACTATGAAATGGCATATAAGTCTAAGTGCTATTGCTATCTTTGATTGTCCTGATTTAATAAAACAATTCATATTACTGACACAAATATATTTTCTTTTGCATAAATCAGGTATTTCTCCCCTGTATAATATTTAATTGGTTATACTTGTGTGTAAGATATTGCCTATTTTTGCCAGTCCTGGGCAGGAGTAGATAAACTAGACCTGGATTTTCTATAGATATGTGTTATTTGCAACAGACCAAGCAATTGTTTAACAACCATAAATTAATCACACTGGCTTGGTTTGCACAGCATAGTAGTATGGAAACTTATGTTAGCTGATTTGTGGGCCAGTAGGTCACATTAACAGAAATTGAATTTAAGTTTGTTTATATAATTCCTGTATTGTATTGCTATACAGTCTGAATTTGTAGCAGAACTATTTGAGGTTGGGGCTTATAGAGGGGAAAAATTATTTGATCCCCTGCTGATTTTGTACGTTTGCCCTCTGACAAAGAAATGATCAGTCTATAATTTTAATGGTAGGTTTATTTTAACAGTGAGAGACAGAATAACAACAAAAATAGCCAGAAAAACGCATTGATTGTTATAAATTGATTTGCGTTTTAATGAATGAAATAAGTATTTGACCCCTTCGCAAAACATGACTTAGTACTTGGTGGCAAAACCCTTGTTGGCAATCACAGAGATCAGACATTTCTTGTAGTTGGCCACCAGGTTTCCACACATCTCTGGAGGGATTTTGTCCCACTCCTCTTTTGCAGATCCTCTCCCAAGTCATTAAGGTTTCGAGGCTGACGTTTGGCAGTTCAAAACTTCAGCTCCCTCCACAGATTTTCTATGGGATTAAGGTCTGGAGACTGGCTAGGCCACCCCAGAACCATAATGTGCTTCTTCTTGAGCCACTCCTTTGTTGCCTTGGCTGTGTTTTGGGTCATTGCCATGCTGGAATACCCATCCACAGCCCATTTTCAATGCCCTGGCTGAGGGAAGGAGGTTCTCACCCAAGATTTGATTGTACAATAGTGGCCAAAATTGTGGAAACCTTTTGGGAAAAGTGTACAGTAGAAATGCCACCTTTGGTTAAGTTTCCACCAATTTTTCTTCTAATTTCTTTATAACTGTAGCCTTGTTCACTTAATAATACTATTTTACATCGCTTTCTGGGCGACCAGTCAACTCTTTGCACCATTACTTTAATTTTATTACGTTTTACAAGCTCACTAAATGAAAAAAAAAAAAAACCAACCAACTTGACAGCGATCACATAACACACTGACAAATGTCCTCCTCTCAGCTTCAATACATGACATCAATAACTGAATCCTACTGTGATCTGATTGGCTCATTGCCAAAACAAGATGACACCTGATTGGCTCTCTAAACACTCATGCTCATTGGCTACAATCAGATGAAGGAAAGCTACCTGATAGCAACCTAAGCAAGTTGTGCTTCCTTTTTCTGGTTATTTGGCTATATCTTTTCATAGAATACAGTACATAATTGAACAAACTTTGTTGCATTACGTTCTTGATTAAATTATCTTTCCATTGATATATAATTTTATAGTATACTACTCCCCCCAAAAAAGTGGTGTTATTAGCCATCAAACCTCAAAAATATATTTTTCCCAAAAGGTTTCCACAATTTTGGCCACTACTGTCCATCGTCTCTTTGATGGGTGAAGTTGTCCTGTCCCCTTAGCAGAAAAACACCCCCAAAGCATGATGTTTCCTTAGCGGTGGGGATGGTGTTCTTGGGGTCATAGACAGCATTTCTTCTCCTCCAAAAACAGCAAGTCGAGTTGATGCCAAAGAGCTTGATTTTGGTCTCATCTGACCACAACACTTTCAACCAGTTCTCCTCTGAATCATTCAGATGTTCATTGGCAAACTTCAGACGGGTCTGTACATGTGCTTTCTTGAGCAGGGGAACCTTGCTGGCCTGCAGGATTTCAGTCCTTCATGGTGTAGTGTGTTACCAATTGTTTTCTTGGTGACTATGGTCCCAGCTGCCTTGAGATCATTGACAAAATCCTCCCGTGTAGTTCTGGGCTGATTCCTCACTGTTCTCATGATCATTGAAACTCCACAAGGTAATATCTTGCATGGAGCCTCAGACCGAGGGAGATTGAGTGTTATTTTGTTTCTTCCATTTGCGAATAATCACACCAACTGTTGTCACCTCCTCACCAAGCTGCTTGGCAATACTCTTGTAGCCCATTCCAGCCTTGTGTAGGTCTACAATCTTGTCCCTGACATCCTTGGACAGCTCTTTGGTCTTGGCCATGGTGGAGAGTTTGGAATCTGATTGATTGCTTCTGTGGACAGGTGTCTTTTATAAAGGTAACACGCTGAGATTAGGAGCACTCCCTTTAGGAGAGTGCTCCTAATCTCAGCTCATTACCTGTATAAAACATACCTGGGAGCCAGAAATCTTGCTGATTGATAGGGGATCAAATACTTATTTCACTCATTAAAACGCAAATCAATTTATAACTTTTTTGAAATGCGTTTTTCTGGATTTTTTTTTGTTATTCTGTCTCTCACTGTTAAAATAAACCTACCGTTAAAATTATAGACTGATCATTTCTTTGTCAGTGGGCAAACGTACAAAATCAGCAAGGGATCAAATAATGTTTTCCCTCACTGTAGCAGTTACCTAATTTCATTGTCTATCTTGTATATAGATGAACCTTAAATCCTAATTGCTGGGTATATTCTATCACAGGGTTCTCAGTAAATTTGCATTCAGCCTTTCTCAGGACTGGGAACTCCCAACAAAAAGAGAGGTGAGTATGTGACCCTGAAACTGTACCTGGATTTCTTAGCACAAATCAGAAATTTCTTACTATCCTTGGCCTTGGATAGGAGTGGGAGGTGCATGTGACTGTATCTTCCTGTCCTAGCCCTCAAACCCTTCGTTTCTTAGGGACCAACTGTCTAAAGGCCCCGAATCATACATTAACAAGAATCACTAAGGCTGTACACTGTTTATAAACTCTTTGCTTGCTTTCTACAGGAGAAGGAGAAGAAACCACTGAAGGAAGGTGTTCAGGACATGCTTGTGAAACATCATCTCTTCAGCTGGGACATAGATGGGTGATTCCTTTATGAGTCAGTCTTTGGACTTCTTGAATGGCAAATGAATGTTTGACATATATCCTCTCTTCTCCCAGGCAGTTTTCTGGCCCTTTGTGTGTTACATATCTTTCTGTAACCTGCCTCCCTCCAGTAAACTTCTACTAATTACTATTAACATTTGGTAGCAATTTGCTATAGAAGAGGATTGAAGACCCTGTTGTTCACGCATAGTGCGAACTATAATCCAAGTAGCCTACCTAATGGTGAGCAGTGTTGGCCTTCTAAAGGGCCACAGATTTCCCATTCAATAGCAAACAGGAGGAGCATTTCAAGTGACCCAGGTTGTTCAGTAGTGTTACTTTTCTTCATAACTTATGGCTACAAAGAAATGTGACTCTATATCACTTGGGCCCTGTACTTGTTGAAAACAAACACTTTTACTGACTCATAAACGTATTAAAAAATAATGGCATAACTAGAAAATGAAGGATCCCCCCAAGGTAATCATCTAGCAGTTACATTTCTTCTGTCCAGGAGAGCAGAGCGATGGTGGAAAAGTTCTGTTGAAATTTGCCTCCTTCGTGGAAGAGGCTTTATTTTGCAATGCAAAAAATGCAAGCTCGCTTTACTAAGAACATGATAGTGTGGAAATGGGTTTTTTTTCTTTTCTTGGTGCTAATATGCACAAATGGCTTTGGTACTGCCATAAAGTGCCTAAAAAGACTGTCCGATGATTGAGGCTGCCATGGGTATTATAAAAAACAATTGCAATAGCAGTCTGTCCTTTTCATTCTGTTCAGCTGTGATCCAGGCTTAATTATTTTACCTAGATCATTTTTTTAAATTATTACAAGAGAGCTATATTATATTCAGAAATTTATGTATATTTTGACATATCTCTAGAATGGGAAATGGATTCAGGCTTGAGCTGGCTCAGGGGATAACTTCAGCTTCTATCTGTGGGTGTGAGCAGTGTGTGCAGGGCAGAAGCACACTTTGCTTCATGGTATCTGTATTAGTCCAAATACAAGAAATGAAGAGCACTAGTGGAGAGCACAATCAAACCATTAAATGAAGATTAATCAAGATTGTATCATTTTTGGCTTATAAATTGATGGTTTATCTTGTAACTGCCTAAGACAGGCTAAATGGGAGTGAACTTTTATATATACTAGCCTGTTGTTCTTGTTCTTCATATGAACTACAGAGTATTAGTCTTACTGAGTGGGTCTGACACTTTTGTACTTATATCTCTATAGACACTGTATACCATGTAAGGGGTGAATTATATATCTAGATGCAGTGTTTCTAATTCCATAAATAGTACTCTTACAATCACAGTTTTTTCCACCCTTTCTCTTCCTACTTATGGGAACAGAGGCAAAATATTCAAAAGTAAGATAAAACACAGGTATAGCTAATGCTGGTAGTAGAGAAAAACCTGCCACCTAAATTTTGTGTCAATAGCAATACCGTGAAGTAGTTCCGTGTTATTCATGTGCTAAATGCCTTTGTATTTTCACCATGGCAAATACATGTTATTGATAATGCCATGACCAAAGATAAGATGTACAAAAATGCTAGAACACAATTTTTTTAATAAAATGGATTTTTCAAATATCTGCAAATGAAAAAATAATTTGATTTATCCATTCTTTACCCTTCCCCAATTTCTCATTACATATCCTTTTCCAGTTGCATGTTCATTCTATGTCAATCCAAAAGCCCTGCTTAAGACTCCTCCTCATGTTGCTAATTATTTTTGTTGGTGGATACAGGAAGAAAATGTGCATGCTGATCAAATACATGTTATTCAAATATGATTTTCAGCAGAAAAATGTGTATGTTTAGACTAGAGGCAAATTCTTATTTACTGTACGGAGTAAAAGGAGAATTTAGACAGGATAAATGACAGATACTACTTTATACACTGGAGAAAAATGGACTCTGATGTACATCCCAATTCCCCCTTCCATGACAAGTAATATCTCAAAAGCCTTTTAAGTTCATTAGTAGTGTTCTGTCAAAGCTTTCCATTTTATTTTTGTATTTGCTTATGATGAATAGTTTCTTCTTTCAGAGACAGGCAGTTGTCCTAGCACCTTTTGAGATAAAGTCCTCTTGTTTGATAGCTTGTTTACTGTTCTCAGAATGAGGGGACATGCAAAATGCTCATACTGATCTAACTGCTCCCTCCCACTGATATGGCCCTAATGTAGGTTATACAAGTTTTATTATCCAAGCTATCGAAAACTAGCTATCTTTGCAAACTAGCCACTAATCTATATGATTGGTTGCATGTCCTGCAGAATATAAAAGATGAATACATTCAGCAATTCTAACAATCTGATTCCTGCAGAAAGGTTTTTACAGAAACCAGCTTCACTTGCAGTGAGCTACTCTAGGACTCTGGCTAGTCACATAACCGCAACTAACTTTTCAAGATGAGGCTCTTCATCATGAACGGGTATTAGGATGATGTAGACTCTATAAACTGTTAAAGAATCAGAAGTAAAGGAGTTTTTGGAATTCTGTGAAACTAGAGAAGTCTCTCTTAGTGGGGAAGAAGCTTCTGCCAACAGATCCACGAGTTACACATTCTTCTCTATGGAAAGGAGATTGACTAGTAATATTTAATGGCATATGCAAAAAGGTTAAACTGGTAGTTCAAGGGCAAGGAATGTGTTCCAACCCCCAGCCTAAAATGGTTGCTCTGTAACAGTTTTACAAAAAGGAGAAGCTAAAGGAAAGCATCACCTAATAATGATTAATTTCATTAGCTTTCTAGAACAGTTTTATAGAGATATGTACAGGTTTACTAGGTAAAAAATAAAGCCAAGTTTCAAGAGGAAAGACTGGGATTTACAACCACATGTCACAGCAGCAGGGGTTATGGCTACGTAAGTCTCCTCTGTGTAATAATAGCACATGCGTCTCCATACCAAATGATGTCCCTTTTGGAGGAAAGTTGATGTGTGTGTTCCTCAAGGTTCTTATTGATTGAATCATGTAAAGTGTTAAAATCAGCCAAGCTATCCAAGGAGAGGTACAACCACAAGTGCTTTAAATGCAGCGATGCAATAGATTACTTTCCTATGAACCCAGCTGTCAATACAGAGGAAGCTATATTTTCTGTGCAAAAACAGGGAGGACAGCTACCGTGTTTCCCCCAAAATAAGATATACCCTGAAAATAAGCCCTAACTTGATTTGGGGGGGGGGCTAATATAAGCCCTACCTCAAAAATAAGCCCTAGTTTTGGGGCGAGGCACACACCTAAAAATCAAGCTAGGGCAGCGGTGGGGGTGTGGAGCTGCCCACACACGCCCTGCGCCCTCTTACCTTGCAGCCAGGCCTCTCCTCGCCGGCCCACTTCTTCTGTGGCATCCCCAGGCCTACATTTTGCAGTCAGAGGCCTCTGCAGCTGAGAACCCAGCCATGGATTCAATCCATAGCTCGGTTCTTGGCTATAGTGGCCTTCCAGAAAGGCCTTTGACTGCAAAATGCAGGCCAGAGCTCCATTCTCAACTGCAGAATGAAGCTGCTCCATTGGCCGCAGAAGTGGGCTGGCTGGGCGGAGCTGTCGGTGCCGGAGGTGAGTGGAAAAGATACACACATACACACACCAAAAATAAGACCTGCCTCTTTTGGAGGCAAAAAAAAATAAAATAAGACCGGGTCCTATTTTCGGGAAAACACGGTAAATCTGTGAATAGTAGGAAGAGCAGGGCTTACAGCTCAAATGCTGATGTTAGACTGCCAACCAGTCAGTTCAGAACTCCATTTCCTCAAAACAGCACTATATTCCATAGCTGGAACCATTAGAATAATTTTTAAAGGAATTACAGGAAGCTGAAAATACTGTACTTTGTACAACTGTCTTGATTCTTTGCAAATCTTGGCTGGTAAGATACTAGAACCAGAATAATTGGCCCTCTGTTTATTTTACATTGGGGCAATCCAGAACAATGTTAAACAGCAAGAGCTGTTCTCTTAAGTTATGATATAATGTGGATTTAGCTTTCTTAATAGGCAGGAAGCACATATACTACAGCATTATCAAGAAAAAGGTTATTTTAACTAGACTGTAACCCTCCGAACTGATTGTAAACTTCAGTATGAATTCATCCTAATTCTCCACTTCCTTTCCCAGATGAGTCATATTCTAAGTGAAAATCTTTGCACTGTGGACAAATTAACTTTTTCCAATTTTTTTTATGCTTTCCAATTAGATAGATTAATCTCCAACAAGGAGATGTTTGCCAATGAATTTTTCTGGATCCTTTGCCTAGAACTGCTCCAACTTCTGCAGTATGTTGAAGTATCTGCAGTTACTCATAGAACTCTGATGCAATTGCTAAATGTTTGAGGAAAGAGCCACAATTTGACAAACCACTGGAAAAAGTGGAAGCTTTCCTGAGATTGAATTTTCATTCAGAAAACATCATGGGTACTTGCCCTTGGCTCTAGCTTTACAAAAACTGGTCAAAATTGGGAAGGGGGGAGAAAAAAGAAGGTTCATTAGATGCATTGTTTACTTAAATTCTTGCTCATCTCCTACACCCACCTGTACTCCCTTCAGTTTACTTGGTCAAAAAGTTATAAGCAAGAATCCCAGTGCAGCTGCAAATCATGTCCATCAAGGAAATCTGTGGAGAAGAGGCTAGGGGTTGCAGAACTGAGGGGTGTAAGGCTCATCACTGGCCCTCCTGACAGCTCCAACCAATCCATGCTGTCCAAATTGGGTTCTGCCAAGTCCAAACCTGGTCCCCCAGCAGATTCGGGGGCAAAGTGCAATTCTGATGTGTCCATAGGTGATGATGGATGGTCCAGGATAGCTGAACTGCTTAGCATCTCACTGTAGAGATCAATTAGGGGCTCGGTTCCATCAGGGACTGCCGTCAACAAAGACAGACCAGTGGTACTCTCTAAGAAGTCTTCCAGTCTGCCTGGTGGATTAACGGAGCTTGGGTGACTCACAGGCCCCTGCAGACAAAGCTCTGAGGAATGATGATTGCTGGATGGAGAAGGGCATTTTGGGGTAACAGTGGGATCTTTCTTTGCTGAGGGAGATTCTTTGAATTGAGCTGAAATCTCTGTTGGAAAAAAAAATACAAGTAAATTACTTATTACATGCACTCTAACACTAATGATATAGCATTAACTCACCACTATTGCAGCACTTCAGGAATTACATACATCCTTACCACCTTCAGAAGATAATGGTGATTTCATATCAGTGACAGGTGAAGCTTTCTTTCATGCATCCATTAGCCATTTCCTCATTCCACTCACTCACTCACCCTCTTTCATCCTGTTATGCTTCTTCAAGGCACCATCACTTACCTCAAATGTTCAGCTTTCCACCTTTTGGGGAAAACTTAAGTTTCTGTTAATTAACTCTAATCATCAGGTATATATTTCCCCCAGTTCCCACACATGAATTAGGAACCAAACCTCAAAATGTGACCCAGTATGATCTCAACAGCTTCTGCAGACTCCATACACTGATCGTATTATGTTTGCACCTTACAACCTTTCTTCCCTTTTTCTTCCATTAGCACCAGCATTATGTGGGAAGCCTAAATTTCATAAGAACTGGAGTACTTGCAGACTGCTTCATTCTGCCCCAGCACACTTCTTCCTCCAGAAGCCTCATGGTAATGAGGAATGGAATACCATGAGGGGAGAGGGGGGCGGATGGCACAAAGGGACTCCCAAGGGTATTTTATGGCTTTTCCACTGGTGCTATAAGGAAGAATGGCCCTTCCTCTGTGATTTGATAAATAAAGCTGATAGGCACACTCTTTTAAACAATTGGGCTAAATGCAGTAGAAGCCATCAGAATGATAGACCAGAAGTTCCTCTCTTCATACCTCCATGTTCAATTAAAATATCAAACAAATCATCCATTTGCTGACTTGAGCAGCCATTCTCCTAAAAAAGAAAGGGAATAGGTTTGTTAAAGTATTACATTTAATAGTAATGCAGCAATTTATACATTATAATCATCACCCTGTGGCCAAATAATATAAAACATGATGTGCTAACCAAGAGTTTTACCCATATCTTCCTTTCTGGTATGAAGAGTACATATGAAATATGGCAGAATGTAACCTTCAATGGTGCAAAGTGGATCGATCCAATATATGAATTCCAAAAAATTTAAGATAATTTGCAAAAAGGGTAGATCCATACCAAGTGCGTTCCTAATTTGTCACAGCAAAGCAGTTATTCTCACCTCAGAGGACTTGGGTTGCTGCTTCACAGCCTCCTCATAGCCTGGTGGTTCTTTCATCACAACTGAGGTGGCAGGGAGAAGCAGTGGTGGCAAAGTGCCAAAGAAGGAAGGGCTCTGCTTCTGCTGCTCAAGGTCCATATGGGGTGGAGAAGGAGGAGCTGGAGAGCTGGGCTGTGAGAGAAGCTGTGAGGGAAAAACAAGTAAATAGGCGGGCTGTAATTCTTTGAGACCAACTACAAAGCAAATTTTCAACAAAATGTTTGATGATGTAGTCTGGCTGCTCTAGTTTATACTTTTTTCCTCTTCTGAACAGGATGGCCCATTGTTATCACTCGTCCTCAATACCATCATTTAGGTAATGCAATCTATGCATCATCCAATTCCTGATGGATTTCTTTATCTCAGGAAGCTCTGTATTCTCTTACATGTTAAAATAATTTTCCTCTTACCTAAATAAAGTTTATATAATAAATCTCCTATTAAAGGGCTAGATAGAATTTTTCTCTAAGAAAACTCTTAATAGGATTCTTATGTCCACACCATGAGGCACCAGAATAGTAACATCCGTTCGTTTTGTAATATGCACAAGCCATCAGAAATATATAAGATTAAACCCATTCCTCAAGTAGATATTCCTAATGACACAATTGCATACACCCACCTTCAAGACAGCAGGCCTATTTTCTACATACTTAATATGATGCCTATTCAAGAAGGTCAAATAAAGAAAAACGCAAAAACCAAAGGAATCAAAAGAATATTACCATATACCCATATTTGTATCTGAAAAGCTAGAAACCCATAGGCCAAAGTGGGTAAACTGGAATGCCTTAAAAATGTTCAGGTAGTCCTTGAATTACAACTGCATTTGGGACAGGAACTGCCATTGCTAAGCAATGCGATCTGCAATCATAAAGCATAATATCGCATGACAGCATAACAACAGTAACCCAGGCAGTCCTAGTTGTCCTAATTCCACATATGCGGGTCATTTAGCAGGAAGTGGAGGAAGTCCCAGGAAAAAAAGTGCAGAGGTGCTGCAAAGGTGTGGGGGAGGCCTTGGGTGGCCCACCATAGGCCATGTACAAGTTGAGGGAGGGGGGGGTGTAGCAGTGGGGTGCAAGCCCAAGAAGGCTGGGAAAAGAGAGGCTGGGGTGAGTGTAGGGAGGCCAGGGTGTGTGCAAGCGAAAGGGGGAAGAAGGGCTTGATATGTGCAAGTGAAGAAAGGCTGGCCTGAAGGGAGACTTACCTGAGTTACCTGCAACCTTCCCTGCTGGCTTTTCCATTGATTCTACTTGGGGGAAGCTGGCAGGAAAGGATGCAGATGGTGATCGTGTGATTGCAGGGCATTACAATTGGTTGTAAATGTAAGCTGATTGCCAAGTGCCCAAATTCTGATCACATGAGCCTGGGGGCACAGCAACAGCCAGAACCTGGAGAACTAGTTGTAAGTTGTTTCATTCAGCATAGTCATAACTTCAAATGGTTGCTGAACAAATGGTCATAACTCAAGGACTACCTGCACAGATATAGGCATAACTAAAACCTGGTGAACTAGGGTAAATCAGGGAGTCACAGTTATTACTGGTATCAACTATGTAGGAAAGTTTAGGGATAGGTGGGATGGAGGATATGTTGCCTTGCATTTAAAAAAGACCATTGAATCAAATTAACTTGGCATGCCTAATAGGGCAGATCATTTGATGGGTAAAAGCACCAGATCATAAAGGGAAGTTAATACCCCCTAACCAAAATGCTCAGAGATTTGAAAATTAAGAGGGATATTAAAAAGCAGCCTGAAAAGTTAAGCCATGTATTTATGGGAGATTTCAACGAATCTCAATTTCAATCTACACACTGACTGGAAATTTTGTGTTCAAACCATGGCAGAGAGATAACATTCTTTGATTCAATGAATAACCGTAAATTGGCTTTGGAACTAATGAGGGGGGGGAGCAATACTAGGCCTCTTTAGCGATGCTTATTTTTTTAAGAAATAGATGTAATTGAACCAACTGGGAATAATTCAACATTCAAAGAAGCAATAACATAGCAATTCCAACAGTCATAGTTGATTTCAAAAAGGAAACGCCTCAAAACTGAGAAAATGGGTGAAAAGGAAAATCAGGCATGGCTGAAAGGGCAAACTTCCTCTAGAAATATTTAAGAATACAAAATACAAATACAAAATACAGATATTCTGTTGAATACCTTCCACTAATCCAGATGGAATTTTTACCAGGAAAGTTAAGCTTTTTTCCTAGAAAGGCATCACTTGGCTTAATAATGCTTAACAGAAACAACTAAATTTCATTTCAATATAAAACTACACCTGTTTCCTGAGAACCGACCTATAGTCTCTATTCGATCCTGCTCTATTCATGCACCCAGCCACACACATACTCATTTGACTTTGGCTCTCCCTCCCACTCTCCACTGATTCTAGACAGGTTACAATGTAAGCAACCACTCCCCCCCCCAAAAAAAAAAACAAGTTAAAAATGCAATAGAAACAATAAGCAAGATGGAGCATCTGACCATTCATCACGGAAAACATATCCAGCAAGGAAGTCTATTCAACCTAACCTAAGACGGGAAAATAGCAAGATCTTTAGCCTTCCTGAATGCCATTAGGGTGGAAGCCACCTGGAGTTGAGGAGCAACCCTTTCCAGAGAACAGACATTGTGGCATAGAAGATATGCTTCCTAGATTCCAACAGATGATATTATTTAATCAAGGGGACCAAAAGTGAGCCCACTGTTGGCCCTTGCCAGCTGAACAGAAATCATGGGCAATAAGACAGTTCTTCAAATAAGTAGCTTCATGCCATATAGGGCTTTATAGGTGATAACCAACACCTTGAAGCATACTGGCAGCTAGTGCAGTTTGCAAAGCAGGGGTGTTGTCTGGACATACGGATACAAGCCCATTACTGCCCATGCTGCTGCATTCTAGCTTGGGTGAAGCTTTTGAATGGCCTTCAGGGGAAGCCTCAAGTAGAATGTATCGCAGTAAGAGGTGGTTAGGCATGAGTGACTGTCTGAAGGTCCCCTTGATCCGGAAAGGGGCACGACAGGCATCACCAGATAGAACTGCGCAAAGACCTTCTTGGTCACCTGACACGTGCTCTTCAAGCAGGAAGTGTGAATTCAAAAAGATCCTCATACACATTGCTTTTGAATGGGGAAGTGCAACTCCACCAAAAGCAAAGATAGAAGAGCCTAAGATGTAAATGTCTATGGAGATTCTCAGTCATCCAGGTCATGGTTGTCCCAAAGGTGCTTTTTCAAAAGGCAACGAGACTTTGTTTTTCCTTAAAGATGTTTTGCTTCTCATCAAAGAAGCTTCTTCAGTTCTGAACTGAAGCAGCTTCTTGGATGAGAAGCAAAACATCTTCAAGGAAAAACAAAGTCCAGTTGCCTTTTGAAAAAGCACCTTTCACACATCCTAAGATGTAGGTGGTCCCAGCAGCTACTGCCACTCAGTCTTGGTAGGAATGAATCAGAGAGAGTTCCTCCCATCCAGCCTACAGGCATCAGGACTAGACCTAGTTGCCTCACTTGGAGAGCATGGGATCAAAAGGTGTAATTAAGTATCATTAGTGCACTTGATGATACAGGACCTCAAACTGGTTAGATGACCTCATCCAGTGTTTTTATATAGATATTGAACAAGAGGTTCATCTTATGATATTGGGACCTGCTGAGAATACCTTTTTTGTCTCACTGGACTGGCCAGTTTTATCAGGAACTCTGGCATTCGGCGGTCCTTTGTGGAAGCCGTTCAGGAAGAACGGCTGCAAGTTGGGAGATGCAGAAAAAGATAAGATTGTTTGTGGCAGCTGTCCAGTGACCATTTGCAGACCTGACTTCTGACGCTATATAAGAGATAAGAAAAAGAATTAAAGATCAGATTCTGGTTGGTCCATTGATTTTAAAAAGGAAGAATACCCATCAGTGTGCAAATCAAGCCTACGGTTAAGAGCACAGGTGGTTAGCTACCTTCTGGGTGGACTCCTTTGGTGGACGTTCAGGAGATGATGGAGAGTTCTTTATAAGTGGCTTGCTGGGTGCTATTGTAGATGGAGATGACATTCTCTGAAAAAAAAATACAGGTTTTAATGCTTCAGAATTAGGCTGAAAGCCAAATTTCATAGTCATCTATTACAGATGCCTGGGCAAAAGTTAAAAGTAGTAGTGCAGGAGGGGATTTACTGAACAGGGAGAACAAAAATTGGGCTTGCAAAACTAATGAGTTATCTAGAAAATGTACAGAAAATGAGCAGATCTAGTTTAACACAAGTGGACAATTTATGGTTGCTATCACAACAGTATGATTTCATTCTGATAAACTGCTTTCAGCAAGAAACATATGAAGTTTTGTTCAAAATGTTTTGTGTGTTAAACTAAATTATTAAACCAATCCCTGTTGTTCCAACATTATGTTTACATTAGTTTCTTCAACTAATTTTGTGTGCCTCTGTGTGTATGTGCATCCATGTATGTGTGTGTGAGAGAGAGAGATGGAGGGAGGGAGGGAGAGAATGCACAAGAGTTTGTGCATTTACTTACTTTCAATGGCAATGAACTGCTTCCCACTTTCTCCTGAGGCGAGAGGTTCTGCCTTTCAGCATTCTGATTGGTCACAGTGAGGACTATGTGAGTGCCTGTGGAATCTGTGATGAGGGTAGGGGGGGAAGCTCCCTTGATGAAATCACTGAAACCTCCAGCTTGCTGTCCAAGGAAAAAACATGAGGTCTGACATGGTGGCTCAGTTTCAGCAGCTAGCACCTCCTGCTTCACCATCACTGCTTTCTTTGGCACTAAATTTGTATCTGATGTCTCCATTTGGCTGGTGGTCTGTGTGGGTCTTAGTTGGTCAATTTGGCAGTTCAGCTGCTCCACAGATTGGCAACTCAAAAAGCCTTTTTCATTCTTGACAGAGGTGCCAAAAATAGAGGGCTCACAGACTGTAGCTCTGTCTTCTTCTCCAACAACTGTAGCTGACAGTGGTTGTTGAGATCTCTTTTCTTTCTCCAGCTGCAGCTTTAGCATCTCCACCAATTGCTGTTTCTGTTTTAGCATCCGGGTGAGTTCCTCAATCTGCTTATCTTTCTCCTGCAGCATCTGGTCTTTATCCTGGACCTCCATATCTTTGTTGTTGTTTATGCCAGACTCTACCCTTGACATTGCATTTGTGCTATAAGTGTTACCTTTGGAACTCTCTTCTTTTACCAAAAATTGGACTGGTGATGCTTGTAGAGTAAGCTGAGTCAGGGGAGAAGTCACCATCTCCCCAAAGATATCGCCACTAGTTGAATTCTCATCTCCAGCACTTATCAGAGAACGTTCAGAGGGAGTGGGTGACACAGGAGGAGTTGAGCCTGTGCTCCCAAACTTCATGACCCCATTGCCCGTGACAGTGGCTACAACAACCTCTGCTGAAGTAAGGCCTGTATTGACAAGTGCAGGACCTGTACTCAGCCGAGCAGCTGGGAAAGTTACCACCACTTCAGTAGTCTTCGGGAGAATTGCTGTGTTAGCCTTCGGAGCAGCAATTACTCGGCTGGTTATACCATTCTGCTCTTGATAAGCCTTGAGCCGCTCAATTAAATCTGTCTTGGTACCCGAAACAGGCAATGCCCTTAACTTCAACTCTTGCTTTAGTTCTGCCACCTATCAAAGAGTCAGAATTCTATCAGAAGTTGTTTTAGCTAAGATACCCTTACTTACTAGGGCTACATCAAATCACAGTTGGAAGTAAACCTGGTGGATACATCCTTTCAATTCTAATATATTTTTTAAAGAAAGGATGCCACATATTATAAGGCATAAAACAATGAGCACAAAAGTTCCATTTTCAAAGGACAATTCCATCACCACCAATAAATAAAATGTATGGTTAGCATCGAACTCGTCAGTTTCAGTGATAGTATCACCATCCACTACAATGCAATAAATAACTTATACCATATTTTTATTAACAAATTTTAAAGGCTAAGGCAACATACTGCTTAAGTGAAATAAAGTAAAGAACCTGTATTATAATTCATAATATTGAATGAACAACTAGACAAGTAATTACAATACATTCTATATTTAGGTAAAAGAAAGCTGATGTAAATATGCAGGAATTATATTATCTTAACTTTGATCCAAAATTACCAGAACTAGTAGTAATGCTATGCAAGTAATTACAGCCTAAATGATGCTTCTGTTGTTGCAGTAGTAATGACAACCCATCCAACAATAATACAAATACAAGATGATTCCTAGATGTATAAACTGGAGTGCCTCAAGCTTAAGGAGAACACTAGGCATTATATATTTACAATATTTATCTATTTTCTAATATTGTATCCTTGTTTCATAGCTGCTATATTAGCCACCGCACCAGAAGATGGAATCTGAAATACATTCCCTTCCATTTTAAATATCTGCTGTGCTGCATATTCACAGTAATGTTTATTTTACTTTCACTATATGTCTAATATTTCTTCTCAAAGCAGCTAAGAAATGCTTGGTTACCTTCATGTCATCAAGGTTAGTAGGGAGAGCCCCAGGTTTGCCTACTGGAGAATTGCTATTTTGTCGCAAGAGCCCATTAGAACTAGAAGAAAGAGAAGAGGCGCTGCTGGCAGCAGTGGAAAGATTACGCAAGGCTGGGCTGCTGTTGCCATTCTGTTCTCCTAAAGGCCTGAAGGGGAAAAGAAAGGGTGAATTGAATAGCCAGCTGCAAGAAACGAGCAACGGAACCTTCATCTTCAGGCTTTGCTTCTGCACTTCCCAGGGGAAGCTGAATATTCACTGCCGAGAAAACTTGATCTAGTCTGACAATGCTTATTAAAATGTATTGGCAAGGTGCCAAGCACTTCGATAAAGCACAATGCAAATCATGGCTGCTGGTTTAGCATTTGCTTTCAGCTGTACTTTTGTGATAAATCATGAAAACTTGTAGATATTTTCTTCAGTACCTATGTTTTGAATGCAGTAGAAACAGAGAAATATGCCGTAAAACAAAAAGACCATTATAAGGACTTCATATTCCATCATGCTTTTCAGCAGGACTAAATGAGGAAAAGCAGCCATCTGGGCAATTCCTATTAATCATTATCTTTTTAGTTTCATTCTGTATTGATTATTTATTGATTAGATTTTGATCCCACCATTATTAAGTTAGTCAAGGAGGCAAACATGCATAATACTCCTTCCTCCTCCTATTGTCCCCACAACAAGAACCCTGTGAGGTGGACTATGTGTGACCGGCCCAAAGTCACCCAGCCAACTATCATGCCTAAGGCAGGACTAGAACTCAGATTCCTGGTTTCTAGCCTGATACCTGCCCAGAGTCGGCAGATGAGGCTGGGTTATGAAAAACATGCTTGCTGAGTTTACCAAGAAACAAGTAAACAAATGAATATCCAATTAAATATATGCATTACTGATTGGGGGACTTTCAAAACCTCTCTCAAAATTATGTTGCCAAAACTTTTCTTCACACTTAATAAACTCCTTTCACTAAATTCTTAGACATCTTGACTATTACAAGTACATTTACCATTTTCACTTACTTCTAATATTTGCAAGCTATACTCCCAATCAAGTGAACGTTAGAAAGTGAAGAAATATGGCTATGATTGAGTTGATGATGGGTTGACTTTACAAATCTCATACTTTGATGGGAATGGACAGATAGAGAAATAGGCTTCAGCTTTGTTGATACTAAGCTCTTGAGAAATAAAAATTCAGAATTAGAAGAAGAAGAAGAAGAAGAAGAAGAAGAAGAAGAAGAAGAAGAAGAAGAAGAAGAAGAAGAAGAAGAAGAAGAAGAAGAAGAAGAAGAAGAAGAAGAAGAAGAAGAAGAAGAAGAAGAAGAAGAAGAAGAAGAAGAAGAAAGAAGAAAGAAGAAAGAAGAAGAAAGAAGAAAGAAGAAGAAGAAGAAGAAGAAGAAGAAACAACCCCTACTTTGGTGGAGCTGGGAGGATGGTTTGATAGTTGTAGTGCTGTTGGTGCTGTTGATTAAGGATCTGGAGCTGTAAAAAGAGCTGTTGTTGCTGCAGGATTTTGGCATAAGATGAATCCATGGGGGGAACTCCTTTATCCTGTTTTTGGTCCGGTGGAATATATTGGTGATATTTCAGCTTCTTGACTTTTGGTTTCGGCTCCTTGGATTTTTTGCTACGCTGGGACTTCTCACATGAAGATTTTGGCTGGCTTTGCTGTTTGAAAGAAAAATAGGTGCTTCAGAATAGGATGGTGGCATGATAAATATAACGAGTGACATTTTGAGAAATGATTGGCTGATTTAATATTTTCCATACAATTTCTTCATTCTACTGATTTGCCCTAATAAATGTATACCTATTAAATAAGTATAACACTGCTAGCTTTTAACTAGACCAGGAGTCTCCAAACTTGGCAGCTTGAAGATTTATGGACTTCTGAGAGTTGCCAAGTTTGGAGACTCCTGAACTAGTATAATGCTAATTTTAATATATAACAATTATATTACATCAATGCAGTGAACCTTCATGAACAATCCTTAGACCAATTAATGGTCTATTGCAGTTTTATATTCATTAAATTTCTGTATACTTTATACACGTATAAATCCACAGCATTTATATTCCACATACTTCATCATATTCCAAACTGACAGGAAAAAAAAGAACGATACAGCAAGGGAAACACATGTCATCAACTCTGGGTACTTAAGTGAAAATATTTCCACACTGTGTCAAAACTACTAATCTACTAGCAAAGAAAGGATCCTAATGTATCACTATAGTAACTATTTACTTAATAAGGAATTGAAAATGGCCTTGAATGGTTGATTCATGATCTTGATCAAGATCACGTTACTCAGTATCTCACCTAATTGTTAAAGGAAACCCTTGACATAATAGATTTTTTGGCTGATATTAGTACTTAGCCCTAATACAAAAGGTACCTTTATAAGAGTTGGAAGAGGTTTGGCAGCAGCAGGAGCAATTCCATTAGTGAGATTCAGAGGCACTGGAGGTGGCGGCTGTGGCAAGGGGGTTGGAGGCTGTTCAGACACATAAGTTGTCTCAGTGCAGTCTGTGCTGATTTTTAACTGGCACACAATCTACAAAGTAGATGAATATGAATATGCCCAGATGAATTTTCAGAAGACAGAATAAGCAGTTAGCAGGTGACTTCTACAGTATCGTAAAAAGGCAGACAGCTGCTCAGTTACACTTGTGTACTGCAAAATACAGATATGTGAGCAAAGCCAATTTCCAGAATCAATCCCACCATATAATAAGAGAGTTTACTTCTTTCCATGGTCAAATGTTAAGAAAATAGGAATTTATTTTCCCACAAAGTAAAACAGCATAAGGGATGTTATTGATATTATTTCAAGATCCAGTTTGAGAACCACTTTGGTGTAGTGGTGAATGTGCTGGCCTAGAAACTAGGGAGACTGGGAGTTCTAGTCCACCTTAGGTATAAAAGCCAGCTGGGTGACTTGGGGCCAGTCACTCTCTCTCAGCCCAACCCACCTCACAGGGTTATTGTTGTGGGGAAAACAGGAGGAGGAAGGAGTATTATTTATGTTCGCCACCTAATAAAAGATAGGATAAAAAGAAATCTAAAAAAAGATTCAGGTATCAAGTGTTTTATTGCTAATAAGCACAAATTCCCATAACAATCTTTTTTTCCAAGGAAAATACCTTTCTTGCTTGAGCTCCTACAATCAAAAAGTGCAACAAGAGGCAACATCTAAGGTGTCCTCACCTGAGCAGGGGATGCCACTCTGGGAGTAGGAACTAAATCACTCATCAGAGCATCCATTGGGGATGGCACAGATGCCTGGGATTCATGGCTAGCCGGTTGTTCTGGAGACAGGGCATCACTGCTGTCCTCATCAAAGGAGGAATTATCTGCTATCTTGGGATAGTCCACTTGACCTACTAAAAACAACAGATGCAAAGTTAATTAATTAAAAACAGAGGATCTGGATCACTGAAAACCAGCAGGACATTTCTGAGCCACTATAAAATCCAAGATGGTGAAAAGCAGAGGAACTTTAGACAACTGTGCATTGTACATATACAATTAGATTCACCAATTGACCAGAACTTGTTAACAAAAACCAAAATCTAATTCTGAATACAATAAAGAACAAGGGAGATTTTTTTAACAAGTAAAACATTAAAAATACTCCTAATTTTTGTAAAAGTAAAATAAATCCAGAAGTACATATGTGCAATCTTACAAGTTTACAAGTTCTAAAACTCCTTCAGAATGACCAATCAGACAGTGATCCACAAGTCTGTTAAGCTATTACAATTCAGGAGTAAGAGACACTTTCTATATATTGTGTGAGGCCTGACTCCTTTCAGTGCTTATGCTTTGTATCCATACATTGTATCCATAAAAATATTTCTGCTCTTGTCTTCTTATCCTACATAAATTAATCTGTATTTAATGCTACTTTCCATCACCCACTTAGAGTAGGGTTCCACTTTAATATGACTATAAGAAAACAGAATACAATGCCAGAGGCAGACAACTATTGTATAGCATCTCTTCAGTCTTAGATGTCAACTGCATTTCTGCTTATAATTTTTCTTATAAACTTGCTCACAAAATTTTGACTGAAACCATTTATGCAGGATAGGAAGTTGAGGGCAGAAATATTTTATGGTTATACAAAGCAGCAAATATATTCTGCTTTCCTTATTTTAAAGAAGGGATTGAAAAAAGAAGCTACTGTTTTATCCACTACAAAGCTTCCCTTTTTTAGCAGACTTACCAATGAGAGCTTCCTTCAAGCTTGATTCCACAGGCAGAATATTTTTCTCCACCAATTCCATGGGGCCTGGTCTCTGAGCAATCTTCTCATTGAGATCATCAGCCAATCTAGCCCGCTTCAACTTCAGCTGCTTGGCCTGAAGAGAAGGTTCAGCAGAGGTCTCTGTTCAGCAGAAACAGCAAAAACACGATTATTTCTTAACTATAAAACCCATTACAGAAATCAGTTCTGCAGTTTCCTTTTGGAGAATCTCAAGCAGTACATAAAAAACCAGCCCTAACTATACTGGTACTCTCATACCTAAATAATCTTTAAGAATAACAGACCTGCCCTTCTGACTTGTGCCAAAGGCCTGTTACTCCATTAGCTAACCTGAATTTTGTGAGAAGACCCGAAGCAGGACACACAAAACATGTGTATTTGTAATAATAACAACTGGTATTTGGGAATATAAAATATTGTCATTATCAGTTTAGCTTACTGTCATCTATCAGGACCCCCAAATTGAGCCTTCTCTGCAGCAAGGCCAGCCCTCTGGAACAAGGACCAGTTCTAAACCACTCTGCTGTGGTTTAGAAGAGCTGTAAAGACCTGACTCTTCAACCAGGCCCTTTAGTGAGGAAGAGTAAGACCCCCTGCTTCATCCCACTTGCCATCTTTTATTATAATTTCTTTGCTCAACTGTTAGCCACCTAGAGTTGAGAATTGAGTAGCATACAAGATTAATTAAATAATAATAATAATAATAATAATAATAATAATAATAATAATAATAATAATAATAATAATAATAATAATAATAATAATAATAATAATAATATCATCATCATCATCATTCACAATCATATGAAATCACAGCTGCCAGTTCTTTAGATGGTGATGGCCTTAATACACATTTGAGTTCTTCCCAAGAACCTAGGATGTTGTAATGAATCGACAGAGCATATGTGCTGATCCAAGAGGTGTGGCTTTTGTAATTGACAAGGTACAAATTTTGTCAACGCACAGATTTTCTAAGTGCCCCCAATATTTTTGGGTATCGTACCCAATGTGTCAATAACCACAACAGCTGATTATGCCATAATCTTTCATCTTCGATTTTCCGATCTTGATGCTTTGTGATCTCCAATTCTTTGTCTTCTATTCTACTATCCCCTGGTATTGCCATATCAATTATCCATACTTCCTCCTCCTTCTCCTCCACTGATAACCTTATTTTAATTTAATTAATCTCCATTTAATACTATCAAAATTGGAGCTATCACTAATTGTAGAAACAAATTCAATTTTTACTCTTTTTTTTAACCTAAAAATCTGACCATTTTGATTTATTACATATCCTTGGATTTAACAAATACTAGAAAGAAAAACATTTTTTATAATAAAACATACATAATTTTATATAATTAACCGGCTTCCTTGCTCAATATTTTCTAAACTAAAGCATTCCATGCAGTCCCAGTTAGATTTAATTTTCTATGCATACAATCATACTCTTTTAATTTTAATTTTATGTCAATCTACTTGGAACTTATATTAAGACAACTAATCTGGATTTTCCTGTAATTCTTATAGTTACTTACAGTATCACAGAATACAAAGGTTGCAAAGAATGCTGGTGATTATCTAATCCAACTTCCTGCCAATTGAAAACCCACAAGTGTATATCATCCTTGATAGATCCAGCTCCTCTAAATACTACCACCAAAGAAAAGTCTACTTCTATTGATTCAATAGAAGAATCAAGAATGAATACAAAAAAACCATGAAGAGACAAAAAGTAATTTTGATAAATTAAACAAACAAATCTCGGACATATATTGATATTGATAAAAAATGGAAGTACTAATACAAGAAAATGAAAAATTAGAACAAACAAATCAAAATCTAGAAGAAGCGGTGGTGATCTTAGAAATGGAGAAAGCGGAACACTACTTAAGATTTCAAAATATTCCTGAAGACAGAGAAGAAAATATAGCAGTTGTGATTATTGATCTCCTGGCAGAGGCTTTGAAAGCAGACAGAGCAGAGTTGCAAATGGAGATAGATGAAATATTTTGAATGAATTCAAGTTACGGAAGGAAATATAAACTACCCAGAGAAGTGCATGTAAGATTTATAAAGAAAACAAGAGATGAAATACTGAGAAAAGTTAGAGATGAGCCATTACAATACAAGAATAAAGAAATTGTGGTGTTAAAGCAGATACCCAAGAGAGTAAGAGATACTCGAAGACAATATCATTTCCTAACTACAAAGCTGATTGCAAAAAGCATAAATTTCAGATGGTTAATGCCAGAAGAGATTTTAATCAACTGGAATAATACAAGATACCGATTGGATTCAGTTTGGAAAGCAGAAGATTTTGATGAAAGAAATCGAACATTCTTAGATGAAGGAGTGCAACATCGACAAGAAGAGAGAAAAGATCAGAAACAAATAGAAGAAGCAACTGAAGAAGTAATTATACAAACAGGAGAACAGAAAGAGAAATTGGATCAAGAGAATGAAGGAACCGCCAGAAAACAGAGAATTACAAGATCAACTAGACCTAAATATAAATAATTGAAATGGAGAAAGAATATGGAATTTTTTCAGTGAATATAAATGGACTAAACTCCCCATCAAAAAGAAACAAAATTTTTAGAAAACTACAGACATTAAATATAGATATAATTTGTTTGCAAGAGACACATATAAAAAGACAATATAAGGTGTTGGAATACCCAAAAATTGGGAAACTTTACTATGCATCAGCACAACAGAAAAAAGAGGTGTTGCTGTATATATTAAAGAGACAATAGATTCTAAAATGATTTATTCAGATGAAGAAGGAAGAATTGTGATGGTAGAAATATACTTATATCAAAAACAAACATTGTTGGTAGTAATCTACGCACCAAATAATAACCAGGAAGAATTCTATTGAAATCTCCATAGAAAAATAATAGAAATGGAGTACCAAAATATTTGTTTAGTAGGAGACTTTAATGCGATAGTGGATGGGACATTAGACTATAAAAGTAGTAAAACAGGAAAAACTGGAAGAAAAAGATTACCTAAGACCTTTCTTAATATGATAGAAGAAATTGGAGTACAAGATGTTTGGAGGGAAATCAATCCAGGAAAATTACAATACACATTTTATTCCAAGAGTCAAAAATCCTGCTCCAGAATCGACATGATCTGGATGACATCTGAACTGAGGACAAATATGCAGGAAATTGAGATAGAATCAGGTACATGGGAAGATCACAACCCTTTAAAAGTGACATGGAGAGGAATACAAAAAAAATCAAGATGGACTTTGAATCAATCTATATTAAAAGAAAGAGAATTTGTAGAACTAGCAAAAAAAGAAATGGAGTTTTTCTTCAAAGAAAACAAAAAAGAAGATACATTACAAAATGTATGGGATACAGCCAAAGCATACTTTAGAGGTATAACTAAAACATACATGGCAAAAAAACAAAGAAACAGAAAAGACAGCAATATATACTATTAAAAGACAAAATTGAAAAACTAGAATCAGAATTGCAAATGAACCCACAAAAGAAGATTCTGAAAAGAGAAATGGAAACAATAAAACACAAATTAAATCTGTTGGATTCAGAAAAATTGGCACAGCAAATAAAAAAGGCAAAACAAAACTTTTTTGAAAATGCAAATAAACCAGGAAGATGGTTAGCTTATAAACTTAAAAAACAGAAGAAGAAAATGATAAATAATTTAGTAGATGAAAAAGGTTGCCTACAATTTAAAAATGAAGAAATAAAAAAGATAATTAAAGAATATTACAAGAAACTGTATGACACAGAAGAAATTCCAAGAGAGAGAATGATCCAATATCTGGAAGAAAATAATCTTCCAAACATTTCAGAAACCTGTAAGATTATGTTAGAGGAAAAAATAACGATAGAAATAAGAGAGACCATAAGAAGACACAAAAACAAGAAAACACCGGGGCCAGATGGACTACCGACGGAGTTATATAAAGCTTTACAAGATATACTAAGTGAACCGCTGAAAGACGTTTGCAATGAACTTTTGTTGGAGGCTAAACTCCCAAATACATGGATAGAAGCAAATATTACCTTAATACCCAAAGAAGACTCAGATTTGACACAGATAAAAAATTATAGACCAATATCGTTACTAAATGTGGATTATAAAATTTTTACTTCAATAATGTCAGAGAGACTGAAAAGATTCCTAGCTGAATTTATACATTCGGACCAAAATGGTTTTTTGCCAAAGAGACAAATTAAAAATAATTTAAGAGTGATAATGGATGTATTGGAATATTATGAATTACATCCATGGAAACAACTGGCACTAATATTTCTAGATGCTCAAAAGGCATTTGATAATGTTTCCTGGCAATTTATCATTCAGCAATTAAAAATAATGGACTTTGGACAGAATTTTATAAACATTATAAAAACAATATACAATAAACAAACAGCGAAAGTGATTGTGAATGGAGACTATACTGAGAACTTTGAGATAAGAAAAGGCACAAGGCAAGGATGTCCATTATCTCCATTGTTATTTATTTTCACTTTGGAAGTTCTAAATAGAAATATTAGACAAGATATAGAAATTAAAGGACTAGAAATAAAAGGCGAAACATATAAATTACAAGCATTTGCTGATGATTTGGTATTTATTTTAGAAGAACCTTTGGAGATGATTCCTAAACTATTGGGAAAGACAGAACAATACAGAGAAATGGCAGGACTGAAAATAAACAGAGAAAAAACCAAAGTAATAGTTAAAAACCTTACAGATAAGCCAAAAAAAAAATGTCGGAAAAAACAGAATTGCAAATAGTTAAAAAGGTCAAATATCTGGGAATTTATTTAACAGCAAGATGTTCAACGATAAATGAAGATAATTATATAAAACTATTGAATCAAATAAGACTGGATTTGGAAAAATGGAAAAACTTGCAATTGTCAATATTAGGAAGAATTGATACAGTGAAAATGAACATACTACTGAAAATCTTATTCTTATTCCAAACAATACCTATAAAACTTGAGAAAAAATTCTTTGAAGACTTAAATTTATTAATCTTGAAATTTATTTGGCAAGGAAAGAAAGCTAGAATTAAGATGAAAATGTTACAAGATGCCAAGGAAAATGGAGGTCTTGGTTTACCAGAGTGGGTTTTATATTATCAAGCATCTGCATTAACATGGGTAAAAGAATGGATAACTCTTAGAAATAAAAGGCTGTTATATCTGGAGGGGCATGATTTACAATGGGGTGGCACGCTTTTTTATGGTATGGGAAAAATAAAGTTCATAAATATTTTCAAAATCACTATATAAGAAATGCATTATTAACAACATGGGGAAAAATAAAATGTAAAATATATTTGAAAATTCCAGGGTGATTGTCAACAATGGAAGCATTTGTTCACCCAAATTTAGTTAACTTTGAAAAAATCTGGACATATAGAGATATTCTAAACTCTGAAGGGAATTTAAAATGTAAACAAGAAATGGAAAATCAGGGTATCAATTTATCATGGCGGGCACATTTACAAATGCAAGCTAGATATGATAAAGATGTTAAACTGTATGGATTTTATAAGGAACAAACTGTGTTTGATAAGACATTGTTAACTTCTGATGAGAAACTAAGAAAATGTATAATTTTCTATTAACTTTGAAAATGGAAAGCGAATAAGTTAAAGAAACAATGATAAGATGGGCGAAAAATTTTGGATACAATATAGAATTAGAAAAATGGCAAAATTTATGGGAAAGAAATTATAAACTCACATTGTCATCTTCCTACAAATAAAATTTATATAAAATGTTTTATAGATGGCACTTGCCACCAGCAAGACTAACAAAAATGTTCAAAAACATGTCAGGTAGATGTTGGAAATGTAAAACATAAATCAGGCACTAATTATCATGTTTGGTGGACTTGTGACAAAGTAAAGAATTATTGGGAAAAGATACATGCCTGGCTAGAAAAGATGTTGGGAGAACATGTAGATTTTAAACCTGAACTTTTTTTAGTAGGTATAATGCCAGAAAAGACTAACAAACAAAGCATTTATTTGATTTTGCATGTCACAACAGCAACAAGAATTATATTTGCGCAATATTGGAAAAATGAAGGAATACCATCAGATGAAGAAATAATTAAAAAAATACTAGAATGCGCAGAGATGGATAGACTTGACTATGAGACTGGGGGAAAAAAGAAGAAACGGAATATTATCAAACTTGGGACTTATTTTATCGGTGGCTAGAGGAAAGAATAAAGGATTAGGAATTAAATATGTATGAGCGAATGTAAACTCAGACAGCACGTTTGTTGAAAAATTATTATTGAATGTATGAAAAAAAACCAATAAAAACTTTTACAAAAAAAAAAAGTCTACTTCTTTCCCAGGCAATCTTTTCCACAGTTGAACAGCTCTTAGACAATTTTTCATAATATCCAACTGAAATCTACATCCTTGTAATTTAAAGTTATTTTTTTCTTGTCCTATTTTCCCTGTTGATAATCAACAAGATCACTAAGGAATTTGAGACTTTGGTTTCTTCCTGAAGTTTTTTTTTTAAAACAGATATCCAAATACTCCCATTATTATGTTTCTCTGCCCTGACAGCTCTATAAAAATTAATAAGAGCATTATCCAGATCTTGCATTCTTACTCAAATGCTATTGACTTACTCAAATGTTCTTCAGTCCATGGTCAAATTCCTTACGTGTGCACTTCCTTTACATATAATTACCTTCTTTTCCCCTTTTGCCAGGCCTATTCCTTTTGAGTAAGTGATACCTTTCAATTCTGGCATTCCACTCATATGTTTTGTCCTATTAGGTTTCAATAAGTCCTAATAAATCATATTTGTCTTCCTGAATTAGGAATTCAGAAGAATTACTTCTTCTAATTTTTTGTAAAGAAACTATGGAAACCTTTGTTCAAATATCTTGACTTATTCTTTCCTGTATTTACATTCTCAGTTGTTGCCTTCACATCCTGAATACCCCTTTCAGTCTGCTTCCCAGTACTTCACATAATATTGTTTCCCAGATCTTTCTCTCTTCCACATAGAATTCATTGGAGAGCCTGCTAGATCAAACTTACAAGACACTTTCCAGTTATATTTGGGGGACCATCTTAGTAATCTTCCATTTTTCAAAGAATCCCATTGGCACCACTGCTCAATTATCACTTCCAGTATTTTCTTTTTTCCTGGATCACATCCTTCAACAGAAAGGTGTGAAGGAACCACCACCTGTGACCCTCCTGCTCCTTCACTCGCCTGTCCAGTATTCCGCCTTGCAACTCTCTCCACAGTTGCATTTTCGGTGCCATTTGTTCTCATGAACACTAGTAGACAGAGCAGGATTAAAGAACTTTGGATATCTTTTAGCCTTGTTCCAAATTCATGCCCCAGGAAAGCAACACAGCTAAATGGTCCAGCCAAGATTGCTGCTTCAGTCCCTCTCAGTAGAGAGAGTACCTGATCACCACTGTTCATTTGTTCATTACTTCATGCATAGGCAGACATTACTCCCATTGCAAAGTTTGTATAGTCGCCTTTACTGCTCTGAGGCTTGGCAGGTGCTTTTCATCCAAGGGTTCATAAAGATCATCAATAATGAGATTATGGAAATTGTTCTGAAGCTTTAACTCTTTAACTCTTTCAGCTTCTCCTCCAGCAAACATTTAGATTACGTTTGCATATTTTTTGTCATCTTTCAGAAGAAAAACAGAGCATATTCCCTGCAGCACTGGAGAGCATTACTCTCTATTTCCATGACTTCCTGATGAATGAAAACAATTTTTAAAAAGGGCCTTCCCCCTGGACTTGTCTTAAACTTCTGTTCTTTTTTATTTGCTTGATCATTGAACTACTTCTTGGATCTATTAAAAACTGTTACATTGGCCATTTTAATACTCTGTTCCAAAAGTACAAAGTTATTTAGTTTCTCATTCTCCTTCTTTCCAGCATTCCTTTAAATCTCTTTTCATCAGCAATAACAATCCAACTTCCATACCAATTCCATCTCTTGTTAGCATACTATTATTAGCAATGAGTACTTTGAAATCTTTTGCATCTCTTGGGCACCTCTTATGGAAAACAGTGTGTTTTGTTCTCATTTGGCCATAGTCCAAATTTTAGAGGAAGCCATTTTTCTAATAGCTTCCTTGACATTGTTAATCATGCAGATGACCTCTTGTATTTGATAGTACATTTCCTGATCTGCTTATATTTTAGCTGAGCCTATATTACTAGCTTTCCTTTTCAACTTCCTTTTTATGAAAATTTTGAGACACTTCTTCTTTTGAAGAAAAAGATGCCTTTTCTTTTGAAGTCAAATGTAAAGTGATACTGTGGTGGAACACTCCAATTAGGTGTTAAGAGTGGGACCACCTTAGAGTCTTTGCACTGCAGAAAGTGGCATAGGCCCGCCCTTCCCCAGAATTCCTGAAGCCTTATCTGACTATTCTCATTGTAAGATTCTTATAACGTAGATGACTAAAAAGCTTCTGCTTGTATCTATTCAGAAGCGGTTCTTGTTGCTTGCATCTGACAAAGACTTTCTGGACAATTTTCAGATTTGCTAATGTTGTAAAACAAGATGCTTTAAAATTTTGCAAAAACTTGTAAAAACTCTTTAATACAGAATAAATTGCTAATTCAAACTAACAGGTAAGAAACTATTTAGAGATTAATAAAAACAGAAAAGAGTTATGCCAGAGGTTTAGCCCAGTTTTCTATTCTCACAATGACCAACCAGATGTTGATGGAAAGCCCACCATGGCATATAAGCCCAGCATCTTCCCCTTCATATTCTTCAGCAATATGTATATAATTATCATCACCGCAGGCAGAATCTGGTAGCATATTACATCTGGCAGTATATTACATATATTGCAATAACAGCGATTTTTTCTACTATAAAAACAGAAGTAATGTTTTTATTCTTTAACAATTATTACATTCTTCACAGTCAGCCAGTTTTCCAGGACCAACAGCAATATATTTAGAAAACTACCTTAAAAATCTTATTCCTCAAGTTGTAAGACTAGCACAAAACAATTGATATTGCAAGAGCTACTTAGGCAAGAAGTACTTAGGCCCTAACTTTATTAGCCTATCCATTTCTAAATGAATAGAAGTGATACATGAGAACAATGAATGTCTAGTTTGTATCTTTTCAAAAACTTACTAGACAACCATACACCAGAGACTGTACCTTCTAGAATGTGCATCCTCACCAACTCCGACCTCTCTGGCCGGGACCGGATCTTCCGTTTCAAGTAATCCTCTGTCTGTAAAACACAGAAAAATACATTCTAAACTTCAATGAAGTCACAAGACTAAATATGGAACATGCAAGATTTTCCTGTTAAAATTCATCATGAGATTCTTAAGTAGAAGAAATAACACTGCCTCAGATCTCAGTAGCTATGCTGTTAAAAGAATGGAAGAAGCAAAAGGTCCACCATATAACTTTGCATGAGTGCACAGCATTTAATCAGAGATTGAAAACCTTGAGGGAAATGAAGCACAGAGTTTCCAACACTGTGCTGTTTGAAATGTTTAGGATGCATTAATTATCTATTTTCCCATCTACTGACAGGGACACTTAAATCAATCTTATTCCCAGACTATATACGTAGCATTGTATAACAAATGTAAAGGTTTTGATTGGAATTATAATTCCCCACACATTTTAGTTTTAAAACAAGCCAAGCCAACAGTCACTGCATTAACTCCTCATCAAACTCATTGAAGGTCTTTATGATTGTAGCCCAAGATATGGTGTATTTATTCAATTTATTTCTCAGGAACCAGAAGTTATTCCACTTAAATTTATATTAGCAGACAGTTAATATCATAGAAGCAGACAGTGGGATCAATCAAATAAATTGTAGTATTACTGAAGGGGGAAGTTCTCTCTTTGCTATAGGGATCCTAGGCTCTAATTCTATTAATAATGCTACCATTTCCATCATATTACGTATAATGTATAAAATAAAATACTCCAAGAGAATGGAGGTCTCCATTTGGAAAAATCAGAGATCAAGTCTGAAAAAAGCTATAGCTGCTAAGCATTCAAAGTCTTACCCTGGCCCGTTCCAAACTTCTTCTCTGTTCATGAAATGCAGCTGGACTTTTCAGAGCTGTTGGAAGAGAATAACTCAATTACATGCCTTATTTTTCCACATATATAAACATTTATGGTTCAACAATCAAAAAATCATTTGGACAAGATACTGAAGGCAGCTATTTTGACATATGCTCAACTGTATCCTGCACTGATTTAGTCTACATTGTTGTACTTTGCCAACCTAAGCGAATGATGAAGTTTACTGTCTGATCACTAAAATACCATATCTAAATGTAGGCAGATTAGCAAAGAACACACCAAGGGAAGGAGCTAGTGAAGTGGTTTAGCAAGAAAATATTTGTTTACCAGAGAAATTCACCACAACATAATCATATATAAAGATATATAAAGTCTTCCAAAAATATTTGATGACAATAGAATCCCATGTATTTGGATTTAATCATTTAAAGAAAGAAAATATAAATGTCTTGAGGAATACACTTTATGCATGTTTAACTAGCAAGATAAAGGTGACAGAAAATTTAAGAATTAAGTTCAACAATGAATAATTTTTCCCCAGTGGACAATTGCCAAAATAACTCCTGTTTTAAGCCACCGAGCCCCATCTACCTAGCAGTATGCAAGTTTTGGAAGAATCCTTTGGCAGAGTTTCCTCTGCCAGACATTCACTTTGGTTGGGAAAAAAATGGTTGGCAACAATTTTTCTCAGTACATCACCATCAGAGTCAGGATAAAATTCAGCTCTCTGCTTTTACCACTCAAAGGAGAAAAGAACGTAGAAGAATACACCATACAGCTGTTTATTTTGCTGAATAAGCGTGATTTTTCTAACAGTAAACTGAACAGCTCATATTGTTTCGTTATACATAGTGAAAAAAAATCTGACGTATGTATACTAGTAGGTTGATATGCACTTGTTCATTAACCATTTTGGGGGGAAACTGACGATCTACCCTGAGTAAAAGGCAAAAAGGAAGACAAAACTATAGAAATCCATTTAGAACAGATATATTCTCATATTATGTTCTGAAACAATAATATAAACTAATTAATTAGTCCTTTTATTTAGGTGAAACCAATTTCTGGTTTAGAAAGGCTTGCTAATGAACATAGCTGATGCACTGTGAATGAACCAACAGCTAGGATAAAATTAAGTTTCCTATTGGAACCAGTGGGGGAAATGTTGAAGTGAAGTAAAATAATAGGATGAGTATTTGGAGAGGGGAATATTCTAGGGGAGAGAATCTTCACTGGATGCTATAATTCAGCTCACAAAAATACCTTCTATTACAAGTATGCTTTCCAAAATGCTTCCAATGTAGAAGAAAGATATTGTAATGGGGTGTGAGAATGATCTTGGGAGACAGCATGAAGATCTGCACCCAGGCCAATGGTCAGATAAGAGGAAGCTTAGCCCACAGAAGGAATATGTGTGTGACAAGTAGTATATACAAGTAGTCCTCGACTTACAATCCCAATTGAGCCCAAAATTTCCATTACTAAGCAAGACAGTTGTTAAGTGAATTTTGCCCCATTTTATGGTTTTTCTTGCCACGATTGTTAAGTAAATCACTGCAATTGCTAGTAACACAGTTGTTCAGTAAACCTGGCTTCCCCATTGACTTTGCTTGTCGGAAGTTGCAAAAGGTGGTCACATGACCTTGGGACACTGCAACCATCATAAATACATACTAATTGCCAAGCATCCGAATTTTGATCATGTGATCAAAATGACTTATGACTGCAACGGTCATAAGTGTCACTTTTTTCAGTGTCTTAGTATCTCTGGTCACTAAACAAATGGTTGTAAATCAAAGACTACCTGTAGTTGATTTGTAATGCTGCATACTGCTTGGAGTCACTGTATGCCATATAAATCTATTTAGTAGATAAATAGACAGACACATTCTGAAGTAAGAGGTGAGAAATGGTGGATATTGGATGGATATTGATCCTGGAGATGGCTTCCTTGCTACTGAAGGAAGAAAGACGAGTAGTTTCTGAAGTACATGAGCATAGCCAATTTGACTCCACTACACAATACATTTCCTACCTACTTGGAAACTTTTTGTTATCCTGAGATTGTATTTAAAATTTGTGGGGTGAGTGATGGCCAAGGCAAGCTGAAGAATGATGCAATAGGCACAGAATCATATCATAAAACAGTCAGGATTTCCCAATTTTTTCCTGTTTTTTTTTTTTTTTTTTGGGTGGGGGTGGGATAGAAAAAAACTTCTATCATAGTTTTGCCATGATTCTCATCCCAACACTTCCAATTTTCAATAACACCACCATTGAAATTTGGCAACATGATTCCAGAGGTTACAGAAAAAAAAGGAGATTCAAAGGCCATATGTAGTCATGGGGCTGTGATCCCATATTTTATATACAAATGGATCTCAGCAATGCAGCCTGTTCATTTTTCCAAACCATCCAGAAGAAATGATAGCCTACTAGCAAACTACCATTTAGTAAACACTCCAGAGGGAAATGCTTTCATATTCTCATGAGAATTTCTTTGGAAAAACACTCTGGTTTATAGTTCTTTCTAGGGCTGGCACTATGACAAAGAAAATTTCATACTTGACATTTGAAAATGCCAAAAATGAACAAGTTTCTCTCTATTTCTCCCATAACATTTTCACAAATGAAGACAGAATCTGAAAAGAATCAGTGAATATGTATTATCAGTTTCCATCCATTTTTCTTGGCTGTGTAAAAAGGACATAATAAATGGCCCAGAAATGTCAAATAATTTTACCATGTCAGTTATAAAGCTGAAAGGCTTTTTAAAAGCACGGCTTTAATATGTTTTTTAGTTATAAGTAGGAATTTATGAACTGTAGTAACACCCATGTTGGGTTATTCTAGAAGGATGATTTAATTTTTTCAAGTTTAATTTTTTAAGAATGCTTCTTTGTTATATAAATAAGAAGAATATAATTTTTAAATATGAATCTTTCAAACACTAAAGTGCTTTGATTTCCCAACTTTGCTCCCGTATGATTTTCTTTATCATAAAAGATATGATGAAATATAAAAGGTTTACTTATACATTCTATCATTAACCAAGAGGTTCGTTATTCTAACTTGAACAAGTGAAACGTTATTAAATTTAGAATTCCAAGGCCTCTCTCACAGGGATTTTGAAGGAGGGTCTTTGAATATATTTTTTGCTTTTTCTCCATTATGTATAAATTTATTAATCATTTCCACCTTTTTTTAAATAATTTTATTGAGGATTATACAAGTCAATACACAAGTCAATACAAATTACAAACAGAAAAATAAAAAAAGGGGGGGAGGTGTGTGAATAAGGAAAAGAAAGGAAAAAGGAAAAGAGAAAAAGGATGTAACTTTCCCCTTCATTCCAGAAGGTAAAAACAATTTTAAGAGCTTATCATCATCTTAAAATGAAATATAATCTCTCTTCTCCCTGTAGCTCATTTCTCAAATAAGGAAAACAAAGTCCAAATACTCGGCCAATCAATCTTTGTCAACAAAACTCCAGTAAGAGCAACCAGATATAACTATTTTCTTCTTTTAACTCTGATCGAGCAAGCCAATATAATAAACCTTCCCTGATTTTTTAAAAGTATTCTTTTACACCTTCAAAAAAAATCCCAGAGGTAATTTGCTGCTCATCTATGTTTCAAACCAAAAAGTCCTTTCAAACTTCAATAGTTTTCTCTTGGATACATAAGTAAAATTTATCCTTTTGTTTGTCAGCTTTTAAAAAAGTCCTTTCAAATCTTACATATCGAGAAGAAAAAAATGATCCAAATAAGTTTCCTGATTTAATATCTATTCATCTCCTTTAGGGAATAAGTCATCCACCAGATTCATTTGTATTACATTTACATCCTCTTTCAAATTAATTTCATAAATATCCGTTGCAGCTCAATCTTGTTTTACAACTTTATTAGAATATGCTTTGTCAATTTTAACAAGTATCTGATCCATTCTGCCCAAAGGCTTAGCTGAAAGGAATTCAAAAGTTTGCTCTAAGCATTTTTGCTCCATTTTCTTTATCATCTGGCTCTAGCGTCCAGCCTTCAAGTTCTCCTTATCATAAAAAAAAATGAAAACAATATCCATTTTCCCATGAGAAAGTATCTTCTAAATAATACAAAACTATAATTCCAAATCCCTCTAGTCCCTTAGGATCTTAATCTCTCCAATTTGCAAATAATAAAAAAACAACCCAAAAGTAATTAACATATGAGGCTCAGTCAAGTTTAGTGTCCATAAAAGCTGCTTTGTGAGTCTGAGCTTCATGTAAATCCCGACTCTCAGTCATTCCAGTCATAAAGTAAAAGTAAAAATGACAGTTTTTGCAGTCTACTCATGAGGAGCAGCTGTTCAGAGCCACCTGGATGATCTCATGAATGATCTCAACAATTTCTCCTTCATTCTGGAGAGATTATACTATTTCAGATCAAGTATTCAGGGGCAATTCCACTTAGAAAGCTATCTTGCTAGCAAAGTGTCTGCTCACCATGGCACTTACAGAAACTCACATTTTACACCATTTTTAGAGATTTTTCATATATATGTATAAAGGGAGGGGGTAATACTTCTCTCCTTGAAAGAAGCAATGGTACACCTCTCCTAAAGAAGAAGTCTTTAGACCCAATGATTTTAGATAACTATTGTTATGTTGTCAAACTTCCCCTTGTAGGTTGAAGTGTTATAGAAAAGATGATGGTCAGTCTACAGTTAAGAACATGGAAGTAGTGAATTATCTAAACCTCTTTAAGTCAAATTTAGGGCCAGGGTTTCATACAGAAACAGTCTTGTTTCAAGTTTGTAGCTGACCTGTGTTGGAATAGGAATGGAGGTGGCACATCCACCCTTGTGCACCTTGAACTCTAAGTGGCTTTTGATACCATTGACCACAGAGCCTCTAAGAGCCCTCAATGACGCATGATTGACAATAACCACACCACCTCCCAAGGTCTTGGCTAGTGCCAAACCTGAAACCCAAGGGGTCATATTTCGAGCGGGGGAACCTCCCTCCCAGGACACACTCAGGTCTTAGTTATGCATGCCAGACTGTTACCCTTATCAACAATTAGATTAGATTGTGGATAAGGGTAAATTATTTGCACACCAACCTGGCATTCAAAAGCAGCAGCTGGAGCCTACTTTGCTTCAAGCAATTTAACCATAATGTGATTCCTCAGAGGCTTATGAAAGCCTATTATTAAAAAGGAGACAAGGCACCTGCACACAATCAATATGTAATTTATCCCTCCAAATTCTGATAAAGTGAAAAGTATATATGAATACAATTTACAATTACAACATAAAACAATATTTTAAAATCTGACAATTCTTATACATAAGTACATTCTTTAAAAAATATGTGTCCCTATACAGAAGAGAAAGTAAACCTAGATAAAGTAATGCATCATAAATCTAAACTTATTTATTAATATTAAATTTATATGTCCCCATCTCACTATCCAAGCAACTCTGGGTGGCTTACAATACAATAAAAGCAATAAAACATTTTAATTAACAGGGGTGAATAAACTTGAATTTCCCTTTTTATTTTTTAATATTCACAGATCCGAGAGCTATTTTTAAGTACATCTTTGTAACAAATCAATAAACAAAAAAAGCATATTTACACAATAGCTAGATCTTACAAAACAAACAAAAATGTGTGCAGTTTAATCTGAAAGAAGGAAATTCTTTCTAAGCTGCAAATGAAAGTATGTAGCTCATACTATAAAGTGCAACAAAGTACGGATGTGTTGGGCACCTGATTGCTCAACAGCCTTTAACATCCTTTCTGCAGGCTTCACACCAAACAGCAAAACAACGGAAGAAATTTCTGCTTTACTACTTGCTCAAACATTATTGCTGCATTTAATACCTAAAATTCTTGCTTTAGCGTTCTATAGTAGTTTTTCGCATGTGAAAGTAATTTTAAAAACATTAATTAATCCTGCATGTATTCATTTCATCATTCTCTTTCCCTGTATCTGATGAACTGCTGTAGCCTGCCACTTTGCAAAACCTCTATTATCTAGTCGTGACTCTTGATGTACAGTAGTTCTTCAGTGTGACTATGCTGCAAGTGCAGAAAAATTAACTTTGTAATTTACCTATCAGCATACTACTAAGCAAGTGTGCAGCCATGTTTACAATTCAAGCAAGACAGCAGTGTATTAAACAGGAAACCTGCTAAGGAAATGATAACGTGAATGCAACATTTAAAATATTTTGAGGATGGCAACATCTTTCCATAAGTCCTTTTTGTATAGTACTACTTTGTACATTGTGCAAATGTTCAGAAAGCAGTGGCTAGTGTGTTGAGTATCAGAAATTAAAAATGGCTTTTGCCCAAAGCTCACAAATTCTTCACAGAGAACAAACAGATCTTACAAGGCCACACATTTCAAAAGTTTTCTCTCATCTGAGTGGAAATGTCTCAAAGAGGAATAACAAACTTTAAGTTATACTTACGAGGCATGATCCCTTGACTAACCAGCTCTTCACGTGTCCGTCGCTGCTGGAGCTTCAACTGTAGCACTGCATAAGGCAGACAAAGAAGTAAGTGAGGAGCAAATCACTGTAAGATATACGGTGCAGAGCACATTTTCCTGTTCATTTTTATTTTCTTCTATCTCAAGAACATTAGCAAGGAGCAGAGAAGCTGTAATCCCCACCCAACACTTGCAAATTGCAGAAGTGGCCTCAGCAATAAGGTTTCCGTATTCTGCAGCGGACGGTGGGAGAGGAAGTTACAAAGCATTTTCGTAGGCTGATTTTAAAAATCCACAAAGTATGAAAATAGGCCATTACTCAAGAATTCCTATAGTAACAAACAGAGTTGCAAATCATGAAACTAGAAAACAAGAAGACACTACACAAACTGATACTGCTCCAGTAGGATGTTATCGAAACAATGGTTGCTGAAATATCACTTTATATACACCTAGTTCAGAAAACCCCTACAACAGTGATGGCGAACCTTTTAGAGACCAAGTGCCCAAACTGCAACCCAAAAGCCACTTATTTATCGCAAAGTGCCAGGGCTGCATCAGCATTGTGGTGCCCTCAGGGGGGTGTGGCCCACTGGGTAGGCGTGGCTGCAGTGGTCATGGCAGACTGGGTGAGTGTGGCCGGGGCCAGTCCCTTGCCATCTCCGGGGGGCCAACGCCCCTTGCTCGCTCACTTCCTGCCCTGTCACTTCCAAACGCCACGTGCTTGCTACTCTGGCGAACTCTGCTGGGGCAACGACACGTGTGCCCACAGAGAGGGCTCTGAGTGCCACCTCTGGCACGCGTGCCATAGGTTCGCCACCACTGCCCTACAACATGCCTATTTGGGATAATTCCCACAATCCTCCCATCTTGGCACCTAGATGAAGCTGATGCATGATGAAACTTAAGTTTGAAAGTTACCAAGATTACCTACTTCTGACGTACACTAACACTTATGACGAGTGGATATCCATGAGGCTTATTTCATTCACATCTGCAAATTACACTACTATTGCTATTCCCTCCCTCCCTCCCTCCCTCCCTCCCTCCCTTCCTTCCATATGGATTTGCATGCATGCATGCATGTTCATTCCAGAAATCTTTTTTTTTTTTTCATTTCAAGAGTTAAGAGAACTTTTAGGTCTTCCTGATTAGGAACATATAGCACAGAAAACATTCTTTGTTGTTTCATTCCTACTATTGAAGTTCTTGGTCAAAGGCAATTTATTCTGTCAAAGAACAGAAAAAGCATAGATATAAAATATTCCATATATATTCATAGGTAGGCTTATCTAACCCTTGAAATTTTAACCAAAATACAATGAAAAATGTGCCATCTGTGGATAAGCTAACTCTCAAAATTTTCATGATTTAATTTTCACAACTGGCTTATCAGTGGTGATGCATTTTTCATGCTATTTTAGTTAAAACTTTGAGGGTTGGTTTATCCGCAGATGCATTTATCTGCAAATATTCATGGGCACTTTTAAAAACTATTACCATATAAAGGTCCATGAATAGTCCTTGTTACTGACTGCCTGTTCAGTGACCATTCTAAGTTATGACAATGCTGCAAAAGGAGAGTTATGACGAGTCCTCAAAGTTACAGCCATTTGCTCTTTGCGACTTCACCTGCTGGCTTCCAACACACAAATTCAGTGGGGAAGCAAGCAGGAAGTTACATCATAACTTACACTGTAAATCAGGATAGTCATTTCGCATTTTACTTTACAATCACACTGCTTAGCAACAGAGTTGCTGGTTCCAATTGCAGTTGGTAAGTGAGGACTACCTGTATACTCATGGATAAACCTATCTATGGATAAGCCAAACCTATTTGTTGGGGGGGGGTATATTTGAGGATCTAAAATTTCATCTTATCCATGAGTATAGTATGGTACCAATATTTCTAGGAAAAGAATTAGAAACATTTTTCCTAAAGAGTTTCATAACATGTGAAGTTGTGACATTCACAATGTAAGTATGGATGGCAAGGAAGTCAGAATTTTTGACTGACCTGATTTAATAGCTTCTCTCTTGGGATGAACAAATAAAACAAAATAGAAGTGTGTATATCTTGATAAGCAGACCATATTTGTTTCCCCTTATGGGTCTAACTTATTCAGGAACAGATAAGCAGTCATTTGGACATCACAGTAAGGAAGGCACACACAACATTTTCCAAGCCAGGGATTATCCTCGTATATAAAGGAAGGAACAGATCAAATAAAACATTGGTATTGGATAAGGAAATTAATTCTAATAATTAAATTAATGAAATACATTTAATGATTATGCCTGTGTATTTTTCTTCTGAGACATTAAAAAAATACAAACTAGCAATTTCTGCAGAGATGCTTGGGAAGATACCCTCTAAAACTGTGACTAACAATCTACTATTAATATTTATTAATCGGCTATTCACAATTTTTAAAAGTTCGACTTCCTAAGACTTACAAAATTCATTCTCAGATACATTTACACTCTAGGGATATTCTGGTTAACTGAACAGACTTAGAAAAATAATTAGAGATGGATAGGTGTGATAGTTTCTTTCATCAAAAATAGAACCTTATAGCAGTGCAAACATTCAAATTTATTAAAGCATATTATTTCCTTATATTTACTCTGAAATAGTTTTTAAAAGCATATTAATTCTATATGTGAAATTGTAAAATTATGAAATTACTGATAGTGGCTTCACTTGATTGCTACATTGTACTGAGAGGGTGGATCAAAATTGTAATGACAAACTGTTTGCATAGGAAGTGAAAACACCCATTCTAACCAGACGAAAATATAGGAGACCTGCAGATATGCTGAAAGTAGTTATTACATTAGCTATAGATAAAAATTTAAATGATTGTTCTTTTATAAGTGCTACAAGGCTACTGCTTTTCACACATTCTTATTTTACAGTACAAAATTCTGTTACATTCTGTGATGTCTGCAAAAGTGATTTCTTGGTTTAAGTTAAACCAATATTGGCTGCTATTGATATTATTTTTGCTTTTCATTTTTGGACAAACCAACATCCTGGCTGAGATTCCAAACCCTAGTCTTTTAATCAACAGATTGTTCAGTGACCATACATATCTGGCATTAGATGGGGTGAAACATTTTTTTCACTGAATAGTTATGAACAGTCGCTAGCCCTTCAGGTTTTTGCACCAGTCAACTGCAACAATCCAAAAATCTATTACAGCACCTTATTTGGGATGTATAGGATTTGTTCAAGGAGGCAGGAGCATTCCAGGTTTTTAGAACCTCCCAGTGTGAATTTTCAAAATAGTGGGCAGTGCCTGTTCCTATTTATGTTCCTATCTTCCTATTTTTGGCAGAACATGCAAATGGGATGGATCTCTTTCTGCAACCATCAGCAAGTCCTGTACAAGAAGATGGCATCATAAAGTAAGATAGGATGGAACAGACATACATCTAGAGAACAGTGAGTGTTTGCAGAGTAAATGGAAGTCCAAGACCACCTTGGAAGAAAACACATTTTTTATTACAGGTCCAGCTTTTCCTTTTCAGCACAGAAAGCACGAAGTCCGCTCATTCAAAAGGCAGTTGTGACTGCAATCAAAATAGTTCCCTTCCAAGTGAGAGTTTGGACAATATGGCTGACCGATGGCTCAAAAGATACTGTAAAATGCTAAGAAAAGAACAAGAGGTACTATGAAATGTCAAAAACAAAAGAAGAGAAATATATTGACTTTCAAAATTGATTTAACCAAAGTTTGAGAGATAAAATAAAGCTATTGAAGCTATAAGTAAGGTTAAATCTTTAATGACAGGCTTCTTCATTTTTAATTGCAATAGGAATTTCATAAATATGGGAGACAGAACAATCATAAGGAAGAATCCCTTCTCCTACACAAAGGATATAAAATAGTTCACTTAACTGTATAATGAAAATGTTATCAATATTGAGAATTTGAAATGTACATTAGGCCAGAAGCTTGAGAATAAATTACAGTCAGACACAAAATTGTAGTGTTGTTATATGGTCCAAAGGACCTACCTGATCAGAAGCCAAAGAACTGAAAGAAGAGGCAAATGTACATCTACATCTGACACAATCACTACAGAACTAATCGGGTGCAGTCTGTACAGTTGTGAAAAATCTTGCATAAAAAAAGAGGTATAGAACCTACAATTTCAGCTAAATAGAAAGTATCTCCCAATAATCTGGAACTAAGCTTGCCTCTACTGATGCAATTATGCTGGCAGCAGGCATTAGAATGAGTGACGAAGTACTTCTATCTAGACTCTCTTTCAAGCACCACTGTAGAAGAGGAAAGCAAGGACTTCCACTTAAGTTCTCACTTGAATTGAATTGATGATATCTGACTGAGTGCATCTATCTTTCCATACATCTTGGATGACTCCCACAGGAGAGGCAGAAATGAACTCTAGGCCATAGCCAAAGGCTATTAGGGAAAGAACTCAACAACCTATTGTTGAAGTATCCCATTTGAGGAGGAACAGTTTATCCAAGAACAAGTCAGAACTAAAGCTGCACCTGCAATCCTGGGCTGATCAACAACAGAATGATCCAGTGGAATCTTATAGCCTGTGGAAAGACTAGATGGATGCTAAAACAAGATGGGTCTCAAATATTTTTGTTCTACTGCAGGAAATTGTTGCTGGCTCTGCTGTTTCTGAGTAACATCCAATTCTTTCCTTCATTTATGTATGAAATTCACATGTATTCTTCATGAATGAAATATGTTCATGCATGTGTGCATATCTGTAGAGTTGGTGTCTCTCTCTCTCTCTCTCTCTCTCTCTCTCTCGATCAGATCAACTATATATTGGAGAGGGAAAGACCATTGCAGGGGCAGGTGCTACAACAAAAAAGGCAAACTTTTTAAGTTTCAACAGACAGCATTGCTTCAGATAATGGAGCTGAAGCATGCTGACCCTATTAGACCATGTGGAATAGGCAGATGTAGATGAGGAATATCACCTCGGGAAGTCTTTTTTTATAAAAAAAATGATGGTGAGGTCAGATTGGTGTATCAATGGTAAAATAATATACTTTAATCAAAGTGAACCTACCCTCAAGGACAAAGAAGAGTTGAAGCCAGAAGGCCACACCCCTATCATTGGTTTACATATTTACACTGAAATATTTAGTCAAAAATGTTACAGGTTTGACTTTGTAAAAAATGAATTTGAAACTGTACTGTTTATAATGATATAATAATGAAACTGTGCAAGAAAACCAACCAAGCTCAGAGAGCACCATCCAACATATTCATTCTCTAAATTCAATTTCAGTAACAATTTATCAATTGTTATTGCCAAGATTTATAAATTGTTACTGAAATTGAATTTAGAGTATGAATATGTGGGGTCTTTGATGCTCTCTGAGCTTGGTGGTTTTCTTGCAGAAGTTTATTACTAAACTAGGTAACACCATCAATGACTCTACAGTTCAACCCTGAGCTGCAATGGTTGTGTGAAAAATGGTCATACGTCTCATTTTTCAGTGCCATTGTAACTTCGAACAGTAACTAAATGAATGACTGTTAAGTCGAGGACTACCTGTACTTTCATTTTCATTTGTATTTTGTACTTTGATAAGTTGAATAAAATTATAAAAAAAGAAACAGTACACTGCAACTATCAATCAACTAATTTTTATTTCTTTTAAATACATGGGTTGACTGAAAAATGTCTCCACTCTTATAATTTTAGAGAGAGATTTTAATAAACAAAGCAAAAAAATCTTTGAAATAAGCTCTCTTGTTATCTGCATTTACTTCTCCAAATAATCACTATCATTTGTCATACTCTTCTGCCAATGATGGGAGGGAGGGAGGGAGAGAAGAACTGAAGAACATCAATAGTATGATTTACATGTTCCTATGAAATGTCAAGCTTGATAGTAATTTTTCTCTGTGTTGTGTGTACTTGTCCTTAATGATATCATCAAACTTTCTCATATGAAACTCACTGATTGCTGTCACAGGACAGCCATTCATTCCTGATTGCCTAATCAACTCTTTCCTGTTTACCATTTTTACATTTTTTTACCCAACGTATAGCACTTCGTTGCCATGGCTATCACCACAATCTGTATTCAGTGATAATACCTTTAATCCGAGGAACTCCTATAGAAGTCAAAAATTCAATTATGCTGTGTTGCTTAAAGCACACCGAGTACATAGGTTTCCACTTTCTGAACAATAGTAATATAATCTTTTCACCCAGCAACTTTCTGCCAATTGAAGTGAAAGAACAAGTGCTAAACAATACAGCAAAACTTCTATCATGTCAGTACTGCAATCTGTTGGCAATTTATAACATTGAAGGCATTACTTTTCACTCACCCTTTGCAATTTGTTTACAAACCATATTAATTACTAATAGTATTTCTGAACTCGATACCTGAGATATCAATATGGTTGAAACAGAATTTAAATTATGCTTGCATTCTGATTATGCTAGCATTGGGGGAGGTTCATAAGCATTTAAGAGAAATATATTGTAAATAACATCTAAACTATTCAGTTGTTTATTTTATTTAGTCAAAGGAATAATTATTTCTATAACATGGTATTCCGTTACTATGGAAGAGAGAACTAGTTCTGATTTTACTTCCCACTATATTTCAAATCTAGAAGGTAAAATCACGAAACCGCATCTCACTTACTTTGGCCATGTTATGCGGGGGAATTCACTGGAGAAAGCAATTATGTTTGGAAGAGTTAGTGGTAAAAGGAAACCAGGCCATCAAAGAATATAGTGGCTGGACACCATCAAAACTGACACCAGTCATAAGATAGAAAAAGTCAAATAGTGCAAGATTGGAAGATGTGAAGAGACTTGGCCCATAGAATCGCCAAGAGTCGAACTTAACTGAACAGGTAATATTATCATTATCATATTTCAAATTGTTTTGTATTGTATATGAGTTAACAGTTCATCAGGCTTATATTTACAACAGAAAGTTGCATATTTTGCAGGAAGTAATTGGCTCTGCTATAACAAGTTACCATTTACATTCCATTCTTGCATTAATTTAACATAGAAATAGTTACTGCTACAAAATGAAAAGTTATGTTTAGTTTCCTTAAAATGTGTTCTGGTTTTCATAAAGAGAAGACTTGGTTTAGTTCAAGAGTAGGCAGCTACTGTCATCTAGTTATTTTAACTTTATCGACTTCAACCTACATAAGCCCCGTTTATAATGGTAAATAGCAAATCGAGTTACAGAACATAACATTTCCTATCACAGAATGTTGGTACAACACAAAATGGATCGTTTTCCATTTGAACCAAACACAAAAGCAGACATGAAATAAAATAACAGGTATTACCTTCTGTAATCATAACCATGACAATCAGCTCATCCCAAGATTTATATAACAACCATTCAATGTTCAATGTTTTTCTAGAAAATGACTTAAAATAGCACTGGAGACTCCTTGGGCAAGGCTTGCTAATTCTTGCTGATTTCATTCTATTAATATGAAATTGCCATCACTCTATGCTTGAACTAACTTCCAAATACTTGCCTTGGCCTGGAGGCTATGTAGGATTGCAATGTAACCTCAGCTAAGAATTCTGTACTTTGCAAATCGGTTCTTCACAATGATTTTTAAATGATTTTGACATAATGTTTACCCCTGTTATGTGTGGTGTTTTATTTTTTCCTAACTAATTCCCATAAATTGCATTATATTAATCCTTCTGCTCTGAAGAAAGTCACTCTGCTTTAGCTCTGTAAATATATAAACACTCACATATATGCAGATCAATTTTCCAACAGCGTCTTCATTTTGAAATGTTGTTCTTCCATTTTTGCTGGCTATATAAAACAACTGATCAAGCCTCAACAAAGCTGTAATTCTCCCTACAAAGGACAGCAATGCTGCTTTGAGGAATAAAATTTAATCAGGACTTTCTTAGCAGCAGCTCATAAATGATAGTTCCCATTTGGAACTCTGCTTTATGACTAAGAATCTGTAAACCACCCTTTCTCCCCTCAGGTCCTGTGGAACACTACAGCTCTACAAGGAGTTCTGTGGGAGAGTGTAACTGAAGAAGTTTGTATATGTTTTCTGATTTTTATGCTGGGGTTCCCTAAGACCTGAAAATTATCTTACAAGTTCCTCCAGGGTAAAAAAGCTGGGAAAAACTAATTTCAGTTAATAGTTAATTTGTAGATACCCAATTTTTTTTTTTATTTATTCATTTTAAACTTTCTAAAACAATATTTAAAAGACATTGTGAATAAGAGACATAAAGAGACATATTTATTGAAATAATTCACTTTTTTTATCTTCCCTTTTATCGCTAAAGAAGTGATATAAAGTTACTTGATATTAAATAAGCTGCTGATGACATGATTCAAAACCAGTATCTTAAACTGACTCAGTGCCAAATTTTCATAAAAATATATTCCACAACAAAGCCATATGCAGAGACTATGATTTACTGAGTTGTAGATGCATTTGGAAATAGCCAAACTAAAAGAAAGATATGGATATAATCTGGTTACAATCTGCTATTTTATCCATAAAACATAAAATGAGAATTGCATAGCAATTTGAATTTTTTGATAACTTTCACTGAAACACAATCAAATATATCATCACGTACTATGTTCCTTAAATGACAGACCTTCAAGTATAATATTATCTGTCGATAATTACATTTTAATTCTTCCAAATTAAGCTGATTTCAAAAATATGGTTGTTGCCCTTAATAACATAACATTCAATAAGCAACTGCTACTATTTAAATCTATCCAATGGAGAAATGGACACTTTTTGAAAAAGTTGGGCAATATTTGCATTTTTATAGAGGACATATAGTATGCCTTATAGTAATAAAATCTGCCAGAAACATGTTTTTACCTAGTAATACTTAATAATTACAAGCTGGTTAATCTTTTATAAGGAACATAGGTAGTTATTTGAATCATGAATATTTAAGCATCAAGTTACTATTTTATTCCACGGGGTCTGAATCAGAACTACAGTATTTAGACATAATGAGTTAGATTTGGTGAAGCTCACCCTCAGGTCTGGGACTGCTTCAAAGCCCTGTCTAGAGTATTTTTGTTCCATCAAATTCCCCGTTTCATTCCAATGAATTTATTTTTAGCTAACACATATGACAGCAGTCTAGATTTCTTGCACAGCTATTCCAACTATTTCTCCCAATGTAGGCTTTTGGGTTGCTGTCATGAAGTTCTATCATCCATTCCCGTATCCCTAACAGCCATGAATCATCCACTGCAATATCCCCAATTAGATTAATGTTCATTATCTTTTACTATAATTATTTTTGTTTCTTCCTCTTATCAATATCCAAACATCTTGTATCACTTCTGTCCCTTACTACTGAAACAGAAAGCCTTGTAAAGACTAAAGTGTAAAACCTAATTTAGATTCTCACATACACCTGCTCATAAGAGATCATTATAAAATTGAACAAAGAGCATCTTCTAACAGAAATTAAAAGATATCTAAGCACTACCAATACAAATAAATTCACTGTACTATAACAAACATATAAGAAGACCCTCAATAGACATGAATGGCAAGTTTTAAGAGTCCTCTTAATATAAGCAAGACAGAGCTCACTAACCTTCCCTCAAACAGTGGTAGGAGTCCTGACTCAAACCTGCATTCCTTACATCCTTTAATACAATCTCTGCAAATGGCACAATTCCACCATAAGTAGGTTGGAGAGTTTTTATTTTGTCCAGCATGTTGAAGAAAATCCCAGAATCAGAATATTCCCTCAGGGTTGTGCAGAGTTGTTAAACTTAAGTAAAGGCCAATATATATGGCTCAAAATGTCCCGTTGAACCTTCGCTCTGGAGTGCCAGTTTATAGCTTGAAGCTGAGCTCACGCTGGGGTTAAGCAGATAAAAGAGACAGATACATCTAAAACGTAGACATCTGAAGATCAGAATCAATAAGCTTCTGGCCAAACTCTTGTCAGCAGCAAGTTCAGGCAGAGAAAAGTCTTTCTTTCATTATGGAATGTATATGCATGCATGCAGTAATGAGACTGAGCCTCAATCTTCACAATCAACACAATGACTGATGGAACGTTTCATGAAGCTGTATGCACTAACAGCTAACCTCATTCACCCAAAATAGTATGCAGTTGGTTTCTCTACTCAGAGCTCAAACATTTGCCAAGCCAGCAACACTATGTGATACAGTTCCAGCCTTCTTTGTTTCCAAATCTAAAACTTCAATGTCCACAAAGATGACATGGAAACTTGGGATAACAAACATCAAAACTCCTACTTTATCCAAACTTAACTAATATTAAATTATAGCATCTGGAGTAAAGTCACTAAACTAAGTTAAATAAAAACATAACTTACTAAATTCTTTGTACAACTATTGTGCAAAGAATAGTTTACTCTTAAATATTACAATGCAACTGAGCCATTGTATCAGTAATACATTAATCTACAACAGTGTTTCTTAATGTGTGGTGCTAGGACCCTGGGGGCAGAGACTCTCTTGGGGGTTACAAAATCAAAATTATTTGCCTGCCTATGTTGGAAATAGTATTAAAATCTCATCAATCATGAGAGCACCAGCAAATGTATCAATTTTAATTTTTAATATGGTAAATACTGATAACTCAAACAAAAGCTCTTCTGGAGTCCTCCATAATTTTTAAAAGTTGGTATGATCTTGTGGGGAAAAAATTAAAGAAACTCTAATCTATAATAACAGAATGAGTTCTAAATTTACTTCAGACCTATTAAGTTCCACTTATGGAATGCTTCTGGACATGAAAAACAGAATTGCAAGCATCTTTACATTTTTCAAGATTTCACCTTTAATAGTTCCATGAATAAAAATACTACACTCCTCTCCTTCGGGCCAATCTGTAAAATAAAAGAATAAAAATAAAAGCTCTACATAATTATTTAGCCTAAAAGAAAATAATCATATATCCAGAGTACTTTTAAATATTCCTCACAACCTTTTTTACAAATTTCTAGTGCACTCTACTTTGGCAAAAGTTGTCATTAAATCTTTGCACAAATATATGTAGGCTTTTGAGTTGCTAGGTTTGGGTTACAACATTTAGCAGCATTTCACTTAGAAAGTAAGAAATAATTACTACAAATATAATGCGCTAGCAAAATAATTTCTTAAACAACTGCCTCTACAAAGGAAAGAAGGGAGCAATTTCATCCTTGGGAAATTTCCAGTCTGTCTCTAGGGACAAAGAGATGTTATTGCTGAACAAGAACAAAGTATTTGCGCCTTTTAAATTTCAGATTGAAAACCTCAAATATATAAGGCTTTCCCAAATAATTACACTCTGATTACTATGAAAACAAGAGGAAATACATGTATTTCTCATTGAACAATCACAATTGGGACAGCAACTCAATCATTAAATGATCACTAAGTGAAACTGGGACTGTGCTTACGAACTTACTTCAGTATTCCTTTGCTTTACAAACCTATGAAGATCATAATTTTTAGGACTGATAAAAGTTTTTCCTCACTGTTGTAATTCTGGTCACTAAATGAGGCAGCTGTTAAGCAAGGACTACCTGTAGAAGTTTAAAGGCTTTCAATCTATCTTCATAAGAATTATTTAAGCTATCAGAAAATATTTCAACTTCGAATTTTTTCGTAAGTCATTTGGTCCTGATAACTTTTAGAATAAAATATTTAATATAACGTTTACTGTACATGCCTTCACAGAGTATGCAGTTTATTCTTCCTGACAACTGGCTGCAGCTGCTCAAGCAGCTCAGGAATTTCCTAGCAATGGTGGACAGGTGGCCAAAAAGAAATTTCTCTCAAAGCAGAAGAGACAATCAGCTTGGGAATCTGCATTTCTGCCTAAACACTGAAACCCTTTGCAGCGGTTCCTACTCTCCTAACAGACTTGCATGTACAGACCATATATTTTTGCCAGTGCCACTGTTTCTTCTGCATAAAATTTGCTTTAAATACCATGAAGTATAGATGCAGGAATAGAAAATGAAGGCTGGAGAAACTATCAGAGTTAACCACAGTAATTACTAGTATAAGCATAAGAAGGGAAGGGAAGGGAAGGGAAGGGAAGGGAAGGGAAGGGAAGGGAAGGGAAGAGAAGAGAAGAGAAGAGAAGAGAAGAGAAGAGAAGAGAAGAGAAGAGAAGAGAAGAGAAGAGAAGAGAAGAGAAGAGAAGAGAAGAGAAGAGAAGAGAATTATATTCTGGAGGCAAATGGCTTCCCTATCTCATCCCAGCACTGTACTTGTGATTACTAAAAATATATCTAATAACTAATAAGTTGTTTGAGCAATCTAACAAATTGTCAAAAATATAATTCAATGTTCAAGTACACTATGTCCAATGAAAATGACAATCAATTAAGAAGTCACTCTGAATTACTGTTCCAGATTCTGCCAAGAACATTTGGGTATATAAATGCTTATTAAGTCTCACAGTTATATGTGAAAGTGCAGTTAAGATCAACCGGCGTGAATCCAAGAAGCTGTATTTGAGGACATATCTCCCCCTCTCTTGAGAATTCAAGAGAGTTTTGCTTTCAGAATGTACCATTTTTTCTTACAAGATATTAGAGAACTTAAAAACAAGCAGTCAAAACCACATTGTTAAAACATTAAACATGGTATTAGCTATTCTTAACCAATCTACTCGTTTTATTACCCCCCCTCTTCTGAGAATCACATGAATAGAAAAAAATAGCATTTTCTACCTTCACATGCTACCTGGAAGAATGAAGAAACATGCACCCCTTGCGCTTCTTCTCTGGCATGATACTTTATCCAAGGAGGCCACCAATAAAGCTTAGCTTGCCTATGGTGGGGAGGGGGGTCAAATGTCACTTTCAGAATCTCTTAGTTTCTAGGCCAGCGCCTTCACCACTAAACTGGTAATTCCAGGAAAAGATGCATTTCATTAAAGGAGCTGCAAACAGATCTATGTTTGTACCTCTGGGCACTTCAAAATCCTTTTTTATTTTCAAATTCAAACAACAATATTTTTTTATATACAGACCTCAATAACTTACAGAGTAAATAAATCTGTTTTCTGTATGTTGTAAACACACATTAAAAATAATACATATGTACAAATTAATTACTTGGGGTCCATTCCCTACATTGCCCTATTATCAGACTATTAACGTCATTTCCCCTAAAGATTTCTGATATAAGTCAATTCTATTAAGAGGCTTCAGGAATATTTTCCAAAGGTGGTGGATTATGCTCTATTTATTGATTATTCTTCTTCACTTCCTTTTTTACCGTTTCGGGTGTTTAGAGAGATACAAAATTCTGGCTCTTGCTCTTTTGGCGGTCTCAATCATTATTAATTGAAATTGTTATAGTATGTCTTTGATGTTGTTTCTTCATCTTCTTCTGAGTCTGCCCGCTGTTCTTTGACCTTCTCCTCTTTTTGTATATGCCTTGTATGGTATGAAATCCCACTCCAAGTGAGCAAACCACTTTATTTGCTGTTTTTGTATGTAATTTAAGATTGGTTCTATGCCAATTCTTTCTCTTATGGTCTCATTTCTGATTTTATATCTTCTGGTCACTCCAGCAGCTATCCTCAAGCATCTCATTTCTATGGTGATTAACTTTCATTTATGTTTTGTTGTAAGTGTGCATGTTTGGTACTGGTAACATAGGGTGGAGATGAATATGCTTTGTATGAAATGCTTCTTTGTGCTGATCGGTACTGCCTTATATTGTATGAGTGGAGGAAGATGTCCTAATACTTGGTTTACCTTACTGCATCATATGTTAATCTCTTCATCCATTTTACCATCTTTGGTGAATGTTGTTCCTAGATATTTCAACTTTGATACTTTTTATGCTTGTTCCTTCTAAATACTATGTTTAGGGTATGCTTTTTTCTTCCGATTGTTATTACTTCTGTTTTCTCTTTGTTGATTCTGGCATTCTTGGTTCATGGCCATAAGATGATGTTGTAGTTTCATAGCTTTACTTGCTATCAATGCTTGATTATCTGCAAAGAGTAGTTCATTGATATTATTTCCATTCTTGGGTTTGGCTTATTTGCTTATGCTGTCAATGTAGGTGATAAGCAATAGTGGTGATAGTACACATCCTGTTTTACTCCAGATGTTACTGTGAAGAATTCCAAAATTCCTTGGTTTGTTCTGACTATACTTCTGCAATCACTATATAAGCTTTTGCATACTCTAATAAGATGTTCACTTACTCCATATTGGATCAATGTTTGCCATAACAATTTCTTGTCAACTCTATCAAATGTTTTCTCTTGGTCTACAAATAAGACAAAGAGATTCTTATTGTATTCCATATTATTTTCTACTAGTTGTTTAAGCACAAAAACTGCATCTGTGCAGATTTCTTGATCCGACAAATTAAATTTATGCACTACCTATCCAACTATACAAGTGACACTGAGCAGCTTACAAATAAAAAAAGTAAAACTTTTAAATTTCACTTCATTCTTGAATTTGAAGACAAAAAAGGATTTTGGGGTGCGCAGAGGTACAAACATAGATCTGTTTGCAGCTCCTTTAATAAAATGCATCCTTTCCTGGAATTACCATTTTGATTCTGAGTTCTAGGCCACAAAAGCTGGCTGAGTGACTCTGAGCCATTTACAAGTTCCCAATCCATTTCCAACTTTGTTGTAGGTATACAGTTCAGCTCCTTCCTCAATGTCAGCCCAAATCAGCCCCCAACTGCTCATTTATGGTGTCCCTCAGGGCTTGGTATTCTCTCCTCTCTTGCTTAACATCTACATAAAGCTGTTGGGTGAGATCGTCCATCACCCTGGGTTGAGATATCATCAATATGCTGATGATATTCAGTTCTACATTTCTACACATGGTGACCCGAGTAATGATGTCTCTACCCTCTCATGATGCCTGGTGGCTGTAGGGAGCTGAAGGGGGAACAACAGACTTTGACTGAAGTGGCTTTGGATGCATGGAGCCCCAGGATATGAAGTTTTTGTCATCCTTAGTTCTGGATGGGGTTGCGTTACCCAGTTCAGACCCAGTTTACAACATGGGGTTCTCTCATCTGCTACTCGAAGAGCAGATCATGGGCATGACTAGGAGAGCTTTTGGACAGCTCAAGTTTGGCACCAGCTGAGACCTTTCCTGAATCATGATTCTCTGCATTCAGTTACTCAAGCCCTAGTCATCTTTGTCTGGAATCCTGCAATGTGTTCTACATGGGACTACCATTGGAATACATTTGGAAGCTTCAGCTGGTGCAAAGTGCGGCAGTAAGAGCAGTTTTTGGGGCCCCTAGGATGGCCCATATTACACGCATGCTCTGCAAACTTCACTGGCTATCAATTTGCTTCCAAGTGCAGTTCAAGATGCTAGTTATGATCTTTAAAGCCCTTAATGGCATAGATCCAGGCTATCTGATGAACCATTTCATCCCACTAGGACAAGCCCATCCTACTCATATCAGTAGAGAGGACCTACTTAAGATCCTATTGATCAAAAAAACTCCAACTATCGGGATAGAAAGGAGCCTCTAAGCTAAGAACTGCCCCCACCCTCCTGTCCTTCTACAGGAGCCTGAAGACCTGGCTCTGCCCGGTGGCCTGGTGACCAAATGGGGGACTTCCACGCTGGAGGAGGCTGCTGGACTAACGGCAAACTCCCCCTCTCCCTCATTCTCTCTGCTCCTCATCCACTCATTTTTTTTGTTATCATGTTGATGTATTCTTTTTGTTTTCTTTTTCATTGTTTATTTTATTGTTTTATTATTTTACTTTTGTTTTGTCTACTCCTTTTTCATTTCTTCCTTTTTATTTTTGTAAGTCACCTAGAGTAGCCCCTTAGTGAGAGAGGCAGCAAATAAATTTAACAACAACAACAATAATAATAATGTATCATTAATCAAAATATAGTTCTTCAAATCATGGTTCAAACTGTGTTATTTTGCTTATATACACACACACTCATTTTTATTTTTAAAGCGGTAGTGGTCTTATAAATTACTATCAAGAACAGACTACATATGATATGTTGAATATGCATCTACATTCTATTCAGAAATACTATGAGACACCAGTATCCTCACTGGTGCCAGAAAAGCAGGTTTGTAACTGTAGCTAAACAGGGTTTGGAGGGAGTTGTACTATTCTGGAAACCAATATGCTTTCAAAATCACAGATTTATCAAATGCACTGGATATGTTGGGAACATTTTGAATAAAAACATGGCTTTTTTAATCTGTAGAGCAGGGGTGTCAAACTGCCGGCCCACGGGCTGGGCACGTCATCCGGAAGCCGCTCCCACCCCATTGCCGGCAATGGCAAAACCGTCCCGATACGTTGCGCGACGTCACGTGACGTCGCGAATTTGACATGTCTGCTGTAGAGGGAGCTAAATTATTTTAAAGTTCTGGCTTATATGTGTGATTCTCCAATAATTCACAAATGCATGAAGAACTATTCTAGGACTTCAGTAGAACATATACTATATATTGAATTAAGGAAATATCATGAAATCAAATTGTTGAAGGTAGAAAAGCAATAACATTCCAGAATACTCACAAGCACAGTCAGGCTAAACATGCAAAGTCAATTTTACAGGAGATTGAATTTAAAAAGCAACATTTTTAACAAGATGTTTCTCAACACATTGTGACAATCTTAGTTCATATTAAACAACAGAACTTTTTAAAGAAGTACAGGGGATCATCAAATAAAACTGGGGATCATTAAATAAAACTCTTATCTGACATTTAGAATTTTCCTTGGTCTGTACTATCAATATAAGAATCACACATTCGTTTACAAAGATTGGAAGTTAATTGTCAGGTACTAATTTCAGGTGGTTCCATCTCTAACGTGATAAATATTCCTCTCTTCACTATTGGATTCAAAATCTGTAACACAGGCAGTGAATTAGTATTTTTTTTAATAGCCTTAAATCTGACTACTGGTGACCAAGAATACATTCATAAGTGCTCTATAAAAGATGTAGGGGAATAGGGATTTCCAAAGGAAATTTCCTTCATTAAATTACGAAACATTTGGCAGCTATTTATTTAAATTTCAGAAAATTATTCTTACTCTTGAATCATCTGAAACTATGCAGCAGGAAGAAGAGAGAGAAAAAAGAGGACTACTTTCTTCATAGTTAAATTTCAAAATTAAATATTAACTATCTTCACGCTTACAAGCACTATCTATACGCTTACAAGCATTATTCACACTACAATTATTGTAATGAATCTTCAGTTATTGACTCAATTGGCATCATCAGAAATCACTGTTCTAGCAGAATCATGATGATTCTTTTCAATATAGATTTAACCAGACAATGAGAGTAGACTGCAGATATTCAAAGTTTACTTTCTAAACACATTTCCTTAACTCTAGGAACTTTCTTGCTCAAATTAGCTACTTTATAGATACAGTCCAGAATCAAACTACATAGTAATTCCAATAGATTTGAGCTAATTAACTATACAAAAAAGAGAATCCTTTTAATTTCTTTTTGTTAAAAAAGCCTCTTTCCTATTAAATCTTTTCTACTTGGGGAAAGGAAGAATAGGCTGTATGTCAGGGGTGTCAAACTGCCGGCCCGCGGGCCGGACGCATCATGCGGAAGCCACGCCCACCCCATTGCTGGCAATGGCAAAACTGTCCCGATACATCGCGCGACGTCACATGACGTCGCGAGTTTGACATGTCTGCTGTATATGGACCCTTTAATTCCCTAGACCATGGGTCGGCCATCCGAAACGTCGGATGAGCCGCACGGACCCATTTAGCTTAAAAAAAAAAACGCACCTGCGCACATGCACCCCCGCACCCTCCCGCGCATGCGCTCGCCAAAATGGCGGAGGAGGCTCCGGAGCCGCAGGTAAGGCCTCAAAGAGCCGCATGCGGCTCCGGAGCCGCGGGTTGCCGACCCGTGCCCTAGACAGTTATATTGATATGGCAGCTGTCTTCTAGAAATCAGACACTACATGCTGTTGAAAACAGTAGTTTTAAACCTCCAAAGAACAAAAATTCTGACCATGTTAAAAATAATTACAACTCAGAAGAGCAGGCTAAACATTTTACTAGAGTAATGCATACCCATTTCATTTGGCACTGATTTTCACAGGGCAAAAATATGTTGATTCACATATCAATTTAATAAAAATATTAAGAGATTCTTCTCATGCAAATCATTCTTTCGCAGAACAAGATATGATCTGAGTAAGTTACAATACTAAGTTTATTACATGCAGAAAGGCTCAGTATACTCTGATGTAACTATGTTTGGTTTCTTTGAGGAGGATTTTCCATTTCATAAATTAAATGGCTGAACTGGGAGAGTATTAAAACTACAAACATATTTTGACAATAGACTGAAATCTCTCTGCTAAATTTAGCTCAGGGTATTCTAAATAACACACAGTTTTTTAAAATAACATAGGTCGGATTTACCCATTTTTCCAGTCCATGTCTTCAGATCAATTAGAAGTTGTTCTCCTTACTAAAGATATCTATCTATCTATCTATCTATCTATCTATCTATCTATCTATCTATCTATCTATCTATCTATCTATCTATCTATCTATCTATCTATCTATCTAATTTATATGGCCACTTATGTCTTAAGAAGAATGACAGGCCTTAATTCAAATACTTGAGTGATTTTGGATCATGGCTATAATCTAAGTCATGATAATATTCTTTGATTTCAATGACTGGCACTACAACTTACTATTGCATTTTTAATTTGCCATATGTTCTATAAATTTCATTTTTATCTACATAAGAACCAATATTATACCAATTTTAAAGATAACCAACTGAAGTTGAAAGCTTGCTGATGGATCAAGTGTGTGAAATGAGCCTATAAGCAGTGATGGAATTTGAGTTCAAATTTCTTAGACATGCCAGAATTCTCTCGGATCACATTGAGAATTGCTTCCTTTTACCATGTGTGAAAATCAAATATGTACATTTTATTCAAGTTAGATATATTTAAAAGATCCTAAAATACATTTATTATATGTTATTATACTTTTAGAAACAATGATTAAAATAATAATTAAAACTTTCAAGCTAACCTCAACACTTAAAAACAATGCATACATTCATGAAATTTTCATGGGACCAAAAGAAAAATGCCACTGCTTTTGAGTATAATTATTTTAATTTACCAATCTAAACTATTATTCCGCAGTAATATGACATCCTTCTAATAACTAGGCTCAACCTTGCTTAACTTCCAGACCTAAACGATCAATTGATTACTATCATGTAGTAGTTGTTGTTGTCAGTTGCGAAGTCGTGTCCGACCCATCGCGACCCCATGGACAACGTTCCTCCAGGCCTTCCTGTCCTCTACCATCTTCTGGAGTCCATTTAAGCTCATGCCTACTGCTTCAGTGACTCCATCCAGCCACCTCATTCTCTGTCGTCCCCTTCTTCTATTGCCCTCAATCTTTCCCAGCATTAGGCTCTTCTAGAAGTATTTGAAGTAATGAAGCTTTTGACATTTCACAGGTAATCAATGAGTATCCAGCAGTTAGTTTCCTTTTATGTGGTTATATGCAAAATGAAACTGAACAAATACAAAGCAAGCAAGTGATAAGGGGGAAGAAGGAAAAAAGGTCAGGCACAGAAGACATTGCCTATAGAAATGGCTTGGGTTTTTTTCTTCCCTCTCTTTGCAGAAAAATTGGAGAGGAAGGAATTACAAAAGAATAAGCAGGCACATTGTGCAGAGTGCACTGGGCTGTTTGGGTATCCCATTCATAGCTGCCAGTGCCAGCACTTTCCTGTAATATGAGCCTACTTGCTCATTTGCAATCCCTTCATCTCTAATCTCTCTGCTCTGCAAGGGTGGGGAGAAGAATAAATGGTCAGGCACATGACAACATGTATTGGCTGTAATGGCAATCATGTGACTGAGAGACACAATTCGTAAATGCAGGCATTGGTTGCAAATGCAATTATGTTTTTAGCACCACTGTAACTGGTTGCTGAACAAGGTAGTTGGTAAGTGAGGACTGCCTATACAGCCATTTCAAACAGAACATATCCAGAATTTCTCTGCCATGTTTGATAGAGTGCTGTACAGTGAATAGTTGAGAGGAAACTCCCCATTAACCTCTAACATTAAGTTCATCTGCCCCAAGACTAAAATTCCACACATTTCTTTAAACCGAATTTCTCCAAAATGTATTTTTCTTTTCACAGTAAAAACTGCTTAGTTGATGTGTCCATGCAGATTAACAAGCTACTGCAAGTTCCAGCCAACCTGATTTGAAGTGTGACCCAGAGAGTCAAGTTGCCAGGAATGTGAAATAATCAAAATCAGACCAAAACTGATAATAATCACAGCTTTGGAAGCCTTGGGGTAGATGAAAGATTATTGCTTAGTTAACTAAAGATGTGCTGGGGACGAAAAGCAAAAGCATTATATGATTGTAAATGACAGCAAAATTTGTGAGTAAAAAAGTGATATTTTTTTTAAAAAACTATTAGTTAAGAAATCCAGCTTACAGTACTAGAAACCACTCACTACCAGCTGCTCACTAATATATAAATGTATACATATGCCAAAAACAAATTAAACTATCATAATTAACTGAATTATTTATCAATGAAATTATAAACACAGGAAAGTTTTAAGCAATACAAGGGAATTTTTTAAAATAGTTCAGGAAAATTGACAATTAGAAATCATGTTATGGTGGGCTAACTAAGATTTGAATAAAGCCAAATGATCTAGTACACGGGTGTCAAACTCACTGCGTCACGTGACATGTCATGATGTATCGCGACTTTTTTTGCATTGCTGGAGCTGGGGTGGGCACGGCCTCTGCATGATGCAACCGGCCCGCAGGCCGGCAGTTTGACACCCCTGATCTAATATGAACAGTTGATCACATTAGCCCCCCACCAAATTCTTCCACATGGTTATTTCTTCATAGAAATCTCAAATATGAATACTAAAGTTTTCACCAGCATATCATCAAATATATACAAAACTTTCAAATTGTTCCAATTGTTGTCACTAGACCGTTCTATAAGTACCTGACAAAAAGCATAATAGCTTTATATTTCTCTCAAAAGAACTGTCATAGCAGTCCAGAATATGAAGGAAACGTATGCATTGAATGCAGTGGTGGGATTCAAATATGTGAACAACCGGTTCTCACACACGTCATACAACCCGCCTTGCCTACCCTACAAGGTTTACCTTTGTAGCTGGAAAAAAAACCCTTCAATTTTTAGTGTATCTAAAAGACTAGGATTTTGTTCAAGGTAAGTTAATACTATTAATGTTACCATACACTGTGTGGCTTTAAATTACAAAAAGGCATTTTATTAATCTTTTGGGACATTTACCACTGGCATACCCATTTAGTTTAATGAGTGGAAATGTCAGCTTTCTATGTGGAATGAAATTGGCCCAATAAAACAAAATTTGGTTGCTTGTAAAAGATTGAATTATTTTTAAGTTGTCAAACAAGGTGGAAAAATTTACATTTGGAGTTTAATATGGATATTGACTTGAAACAAATTAAAGTTGAAACTTTGTCAGTGAACAGATTACTTTTAATTTACCTTTAATTTAAACCCAATTTAATAAATAGATCTGATTAAATCTCATACTGTAGGTCTACCTTTACATCTGACCAATACATAATTAATATATTAATAATAATAATAATACCTCCAAATCACAAGACATTGGCTTTATTCTTATTCTTCCCCTCTGCAGTTTGAATATAAAGTATAAAAGACTAAAAAAAAATTTTCGTAGACATCCCAGCCTTTGAACTACCCAAGGAACTAAAACAGCAAAGTTTTGCTGTCGGGCAAGCTTCCATGCCAGCTTCCTTTCTTTCCTCTTGCTTCATCTCTTTTTAATCTCACACCCTACCTTCTGTAAGGGAAGGCAAAAGGCTCACTCACCCTCCCGCGAAAGATGGCCTCCATATTTATGTGTCTCCCACCGCCACCATCGGCTTCCATACCACATGGTCTGACCCAGCCAATCAAGCCACACTCTGACTGTGGTGCTCCGGCACCTCATGGCTCCTCCTAGAGGAGGCAGACAGTGCTGGAAGGGACTCCGCTCGCACCGTTCCACCAGCAGGGCATTTTCAAAAGCAAACGAGGATAGGAAGGGCAACAATAGGAAAAGAACGCAACTCTGGAAAATCCGTCGAAAAAAGGTACCGGAACTCTGTTCCGGTGCGTTCTATGACAAAAAAAGCCCTGGTTATAGGCAACCTTTAATACCACCATACCTGCACTAAAAAAAACAGAGAAGAAAATGATGTCTCCCCTTGGAACAGCATTCATCATTTCTCTCACAGAAATAGTGAGCTAATAGCTAATGGAAACTGGATTTTTGTGCTCTTTTTATTGCCAAAAATTATTCTTTCCACATTCAATGAATTGAAGGTCTGATGTTACTTGCAATAGTTAAGGTACCAGGCTAGAAACCAGGAAACTGTGAGTTCAGGTCCCACCTTAGGCATGAAAACTGGCTGAGTGACCTTGGGCCAATCAGTCTCTCTCAGCTCGACCCACCTCACAGGGCTGTGATTGTAGGGAAAATGAGGAGTTGTTGTTGTTAGTTGTGAAGTTGTGTTCGACCTATCGCAACCCCATGGACAACGTTCCTCCAGGCCTTCCTGTCCTCTACCATCTTCTGGAGTCCATTTAAGCTCACGCCTACTGCTTCAGTGACTCCATCCAGCCACCTCATTCTCTGTCGTCCCCTTCTTCTATTGCCCTCAATCTTTCCCAGCATTAGGCTCTTCTCCAGTGAGTCCTTCCTTCTCATTAGGTGGCCAAAGTACTTGAGTTTCAACTTCAGGATCTGGCCTTCTAAGGAGCAGTCAGGGTTGATCTCCTCTAGACTGACCGGTTTGATCTTGCAGTCCAAGGGACTCGCAGGAGTCTTCTCCAGCACCATAGTTTCAAAGCCTCAATTCTTTTGCGCTCAGCCTTTCTTATGGTCCAACTTTCACAGCCATACATTGCAACTGGGAAAACCATGGCCTTGACTACACGTACATTTGTTGGCAGGGTAATGTCTCTGCTTTTTAGTATACTGTCTAGATTTGCCATAGCTTTCCTCCCCAGGAGCAAGTGTCTTTTAATTTCTTGGCTGCAGTCCCCATCTGTGGTGATCTTGGAGCCCAGGAAAATAAAATCTGTCACTACCTCCATTTCTTCCCCATCTATTTGCCAGGAATTGAGAGGGCCGGATGCCATGATCTTGGTTTTCTTAATGTTGAGTTTCAAGCCAACTTTTGCACTCTCCTTCTTCACCCGCATCAAGAGGCTCTTTAGTTCCTCTTCACTTTCTGCCATTAGAGTGGTATCATCTGCATATCTTAGGTTGTTGATATTTCTCCCGGCAATCTTAATTCCAACTTTTGATTCATCTAGCCCTGCCTTTCTCATGATGTGCTCTGCGTATAAGTTAAATAGGCAGGGCGACAGAATACAGCCTTGCCGGACTCCTTTCCCAATTTTAAACCAATCAGTGGTTCCGTGTCCAGTTCTCACTGTTGCTTCTTGACCCGCATATAGGTTTCTCAAGAGACAAATAAGATGGTCTGGTACTCCTATCTCTTTAAGAACTTGCCACAATTTGTTGTGATCCACACAATCAAAGGCTTTAGCATAGTCAATGAAGCAGAAGTAGATGTTTTTCTGGAACTCCCTAGCTTTCTCCATGAAAGGCAATTTGAAATCTAAAATCTATGAATAAATTTCTAATAAATACAGGTTATATGCAGACGATTACAATGAAATATAGTCATTTTTATTGAAACTATTTGTAAGGCTTTACACATTCATAAACATATATATATGAGTAGCACATATATTTATAATATTTTTGAGTTTTTTCTTTTTTCTATTCTATACTGAACAAAAAAGTAAATAGCTAGTTGGAAAACTATGTTAATCTTGCTAATGTGCATAAAACAGTAGCAATCATCATAAAAAGTAATCTCACATAAATAAACAAGATGTATTGATATCAAAACATTTTGAGTCAAAGTTTAATCAAGTTTCAGGGAAATTTTAAGGATAATATTTCTTGAAGACACCTATGTAAAGAATAATTAAAAGTCTTCAATTTTCAGATACAATTATTTGGATTAAATTAGATAACTTCAGAGTTTGATAGTTTTTATATATTTTGGGGGGCATAGGTCATTGGGACTAGATATTTTCTCTTTTTTACAGTATGTCAAAGTGGTTGAAATTTACATGAAAAACCAAGCTATCAATGTAAGTGCATACAATTATTATGAAATTCCAGACCTCATATGTGCATGCCCTAGATTTGATTTGTGTAGTATTCTAAACTACTTCTAAAATATACACACATTTATAGTCCACCAAGAGTTAACCTGTTCTTGAGCCACCCAGGACATACAATTAACTTAGTTGTGACTTAGCAGTCTGTGCCTTAAACTGGAAACAGAACAAAACCTCAGTAGCAACAAAAATCAGACAATATTTTAATGACTCCTTCCTTCCTATTGTTCCAAGTACATTTTCTTCATTCCCCAATGTAAAAAATTAGCCAGCTGCATTAGAAATATATTTAATTAAAAAAAAAAAGAATTTCAATTGTAGAGCAACATAAAAAAGTGAGGCTGTGCCTTTATCTACTCTGAATACCAATACAAATGTGCAAAATAGTTTTCCACAGCTTAATTTATAACATGTTTTGTAAATATTAAACATCCAATAAATTCTGGGGGCCCTTCAAGTTAGCATTGGCTCTTGGTTTCCCAGTTTCTAGCCTGGTGCCTTAACTACAATACCAAATTGGCTCTCCCAATTACATTATTGCCCATAAAATTACTTGGTAACTGTCATCTAGGGAGATACATAGACAGCCAAATACTTTATTTTGTTTAGTAACTGTTAAAAACTTCCAAGTGCGGTACATACAGTTAACTACACTCAAGAGCTAACATCAAATCTTATCTTCACCGTACTTAATATTGTAGAATAAATTATATTGATATGGTGAAATCTATTAAGTACAATAAAAATCACATACAAAAGGATCTCATTGTTTTCTCCATAAAATATGGTTATTAAAATACTTGAATGCTATAGATATAGGTTAGTTCTAAGTTGGATCTCTCCTTGATAAGTTTCCATCCGTTATTTCTTGTTCTGCCCTCAGGTTCTTTGGAGAATAAATTGACCCCCTCTTCTCTGTGACAGCTCTTAAAATATTGGAAGACTGCTACCATGTCAGCTCTAGTCCTTCTCTTCGTTAGACTAGTCCAGGGGTAGGCAACCTTGGCTCTTTTATGATTCGTGGACTTCAACTCACAGAATTCCTGAGCCAGCCATGCTCAGGCCATTCATGGCCCAGCCATGAATTCTGTGAGTTGAAGTCCACGAATCATAAAAGAGCCAAGGTTGCCTACCCCTGGACTAGACATATCCAGTTCCTGCAACTGTTCTTCATATGTTTTAGCCTCCTAATCGTCTTTGTTGCTCTTTTTTGCATTCTTTCTAAAGTCTCAATATCTTATTTGTATCATGGTAACTAAAACTGGACATATCCAAGTGTTGTTTTATCAAAGCAGTATAAAGCGGTACTAACACTTCATGGGATCTTGATACTAGTCCTCTGTTGTTGCAGCCTAGGACTGCACTGGCTTTCTGGGCAGTTGCAGAACACTGCTAGCTCATATTTAAGTGGTTGTCCACTAGGACTTCTTGATCCCTCTCATAATTACTGCTATTGAGTCAGGAACATGTATTCTATAGCTGTGCATTTGTTTTTTCTTGCCTAAGTATAGAACCTTTTCTCACCACTGAATTGCATTTTGTTTGATAGGTCCCAGTATTCAAGTCTGTCAAGATTCTTCTGAAGTGTTGGCTATTCTCCCCAGCTTGGTCATCTGCAAATTTGATAATTTCCCCTTCTATCCCCTCATCTAAATTGTTTATGAAGATGTTGAAGATTACTGGGCCTAAGACAGAACCATGGTGTACTCCACTGCATACTTCCCTTTGCTAGTCCTCTAATAGTTCCCCAGTGCTCCAGGATATTTGAAAGATATAGTTTAGTAGTTCCAAGATCACATCTGTCAGCTCCTTCAAAACTCTTGAGATGTAATTTATCTGGTCTTGGTGATCTGAATTCATCTGCAGTGGATAAGGGTTGTCTTACCATTTTCTTGCCTATTTTGACTTGATTAATTTGACTTTTACGATATTGCTTTGTAGGTTAGACTATTTTTCCTTTTGTGTAAAGACAGATAAAAAGAATGACTTAAGCAGTTCCACTTTCTCCCTGCTGCCCATCACCTCGTCATCTTCTCCATTAATAGATCAATCATTTCCTTTACTTTTTTCTCGTTTCACTCATGCTGAATAAACTTTTTAAATTATTTTTGACATTTGTTGCAAGTCTTTGTTCATTCTCAGCCTTAACTTTCCTGATCCTGTATAAAATCTTTGTGCATAGTACTAATTTGTGCAGCAGTTTCTTATTTCTTTTGAAAAAATAGATTTGTATTTTAATAACATTTTGAGGGCTACTTTGCTGTGAACCATAGCTTATATACTACAAGTCACACAGGACATGAAGCCCAATCCAAACAAAGCACATTGTGCTCTATGGTTAGTTAAACATAAATGAAATAATAAATGCAACTATTTCTAGCTAATGGTTTGCTACTCAGTTTGTCTATGTACATCAATAATATAAATGAATGTAAACATTCTACAAGATAAGAATCATGTCCCTATGTAAACCAATTAACGTAACTTTTCTTAATTTAAAACAGAAGTAGACACTACCTTAGGATTGTTTATACTACACCTACTAAGATGTCCATATGTCTACTGAGAAATTAAAAACTATTGTGCAAAAACCAGTATAATAGTGTTTTTACAGTACAATTCATTAATGCTAGTTAGATTTCTATGTACCACTTTCATTATGGCAAGCTTTATTGTTTCACTTACCATTCTTCCTCTCACTAAGAGGAGGAAGTTTGGGGTTCCGGCAAGGATGAAGGCCTATAGTCAGCTCGGGCTGCAAGGAAAGTTCCTGCAGTTCATTGGCAACAGCTTCACTTTGTGGGCTTGGTGCAGCCGAAAGAGACACGGAGAGTGTTTCATCTTCATTCTCGCCAACCCCTCCTCCGTCCAGCCCATTTCCAGCAACGACGGAAGGGGGCAGGCACAGGACGCCAGAGAAATCCACTTTGGCTTTCGTGATGACAGCCTGAAGAGAGAATAAAAAGTTAGAAACTTACATGTATGCATACCTACATTCTCATATTTTCTCTCTCTCTCTCCCTCTGTGTATATATATATATATATATATATATATATGTAGGTCTATATATATATATATATATATATATATATATATATATTTGTTTTCTGAGGTTTTCACCGGTGTTTGTATGTAGGTCTTTGGTAATTCGGGTTTTCTCCCACATAAAATTGGAAGTGTCTTGGCGACATTTCGACGAAGTCTCATTCGTCATCTTCAGGCTGGCGTCTTCGGCCTCGTGCTTCTAGGAGCAATGTGTGATCGCAGCTGTTTCTTCCTTTTAACTGCCAGTGGGGGTATGAACTGATTGGGTGGGAGCTTGGCTGTGTTCTGATTGGGTGGAGGTGTGTTCTGATTGGTTAGGGGCTTGGCTGTGCTCTGATTGGATGGGGGGTTGGCTGTGCTCTGATTGGATGGGGGTGTGTTCTGTTTGGGTGGGGGCTTTGTTGTGCTCGGATTAGTCTGAGTTGCAGGGGGATTTGAGATGGAGAGCTGCGTTGCTGTTGTTTGGCTTCGCGACCACGAACGCCCAATCAGAACACAGCCAAGCTCCCACCCAATCAGTTCATATCCCCACTGGCAGTTAAAAGGAAGAAACAGCTGCAATCACACATTGCTCCTAGAAGCACGAGGCCGAAGACGCCAGCCTGAAGATGACGAATGAGACTTCGTCGAAACGTCGCCAAGACACTTCCAATTTTACGCGGGAGAAAACTCGAATTACCAAAGACCTACATATATATATATATATATATATGTATATGTATACGTATACGTATGTGTGTGTGTGTATATGTGTATATATGTATATATATGTATGTATATATGTGTATATGTGTGTGTGTGTGTGTGTGTGTAAATCTTCATCAGATGAAGATTTATTCTCTATCTACAGGTCTTTTTTCACTTAATATAAGTTTAAAATAAAATTAGCTGTTCAAATTAGTGTTTAATTTTTTTTTAATCCAAAAATCAGTTATCTAAAGCAGTTAATGTTATTTTCATTCTTCTAAATTCATTTCAGTGAAGGAGTCACATTCATAATTCAAATCTAGCTTACTACTCCAACTGAATGCAACTATGTGCTTAGTTAACAATGTAAGAACCACACTATTAATGCTACTATTAGGAAAAGATGTAAATATTGAATTTGACTTAGAAAAGTCATAGGAGATTTTAAAACTGGCTAAGTTGGTCTGTCCCAATTCTGAAGCAGAATAGTTGTAAAGTGTTTTCAAAACCTGATCTTCAGTATGCAGCTCGAGACCCTGTTTGACAACATTTGTTTCTTTTTGCAAGTATTACAGGCTCCAGCAGAGCAGAAACACAATGATGATGTAGGTAGATCAAAGCACTAAGGCCCTCTAAACCTGCCAGAGGAGACTAGTACTAGCTGATGGATTTCATCCAGCTGAGTTGGCCTTTATTTCTTGAGTTATTTCCAGGTGCAAGTACAGTCCACAGTTGCGTTTCTCCAACTGGAACTCTAGATGGGGTATATTTTTGTACCATCCATAAACTATTTTTATACTTATTATCAAATATTTTACATAAAGCATTTTTATTTCCATTTTGTAGATGAGAAACCTTTCTATTTTCCCCCCACTTGAAAAAAAACACCATCTCACACTAATAGCGACTACTAAACTCAAAGGCTTAACACTAAGATTTAGATTAATATCCTAGTATTCAACATAAATGGCAACTAATATAGTGCATCTTTGTTGTTAAATAGAATTAATAAAAAGTTATAAAGCTTTTCTTGAGAGAATGCAAGTGAGCCTTCTTATTAAAAAGGAGGAGCTTTCTAGATATCTTCCATTTTAACCAGGAATACCATCCCACATATAAATTAATGTGATGTAATGCCACTGCATTCTCCCTTCCTTACACACACACACACACACACACACACACAGGAGGAAGAATTCAGACCAAGAAACAGCACTGTAAAAAACAAGGGCAAATTTCTTCTTTTTTCAGCAGAAAACAATGCAATGTAGGAAACACCTTTCAAAAATGAAAATTGTGTATTTGATGCATACTTTTTCAATCACTTCAACATTTGACTCAACTTACTCTTCTTAAGAAGGCTAATTAATCTAGTTCTTCACATACTTTTTCTAACTAAGGTAGTGAATGGGATGTCTTCAATAAAGTCATGTCACAGTAAAGTTTTCCCAAATATTGAATCTATAAAGGAGAATATCTGTAGCTTAGGGTTGAAATGAGGGGTCTCTGATGCTCTCTGAGCTTGTTTGTTTTCTTGCAGACATTTCATTATCCAAACTATGTAACATTATCAATGCTAGGAAAGAGTGGGGTTTGCTCTCAGTTTATATTCTAGTGGCTTGCCCTTTCTGTGTTAGTGGAAGTGGTCTTGGAGGTTCTTTGGTTGGGCTGTTTACTGTTAACTTGTTTGGCAGTTCCTTGATTGGAGTATTGTTTACTTCTTGATTGTTGGTCTAATGTTAATGTTAATCTAGTCATTTGGGTTCTGGTATTGTCTTGCATTTTGGTAAAGTCAAGTGACTAATCAATAGAAGTGAAGTAATTAGTGCACTCTTTGGAATGTTTGTTTAACCATAATCTGCTTATGCATTAGCAGCACTTAGATGAAGTTTTTCATGTACAGAACAATTATGGATCATTTCAACTCATTCCAACAAAATGAGTTTCAATGTGGAGAAAAGCAAAGTTTTACATTTAGGCAAGAAAAATCAAAGGTACACGTACAGATTAGGTGAGCCCTGGCTCAAAAACAGCAACTGTGAGAGGGACCTTGGAGTCCTAGTAGACGATCACTTGACTATTGGCCAGCAGTGTGCAGCAGCAGCCAAAAAAGCTAATACAATCCTTGGTTGTATAAACAGAGGCATAGAATCAAGATCACGCGAAGTATTAGTTCCGCTTTATAAAACCCTAGTAAGACCACACCTGGAATACTGCAGTCAATTTTGGTCACCATATCACAAAAAAGATGTTGAGAGTTTGGAAAAAAATCAGAGAAGAGCAACTAAGATGATCCAAAGCCTGGAGACTAAAACATACGAAGAACGGCTGCAGGACTTGGGTTTGGCTAGTCCATGGGTCGGCCATCCGAAACGTCGGATGAGCCGCACGGACCCGTTTGTCCCAAAAAAAAAAACCCTGGGAGCCGCGCGTTCGCGCACCCGCGCGCCGTTCGCGCATGCGCGCACGCCGTTCGCGCATGCGCACCCGTTCGCGCATGCGCGCGCCCGCCCGTTCGCGCACGCGCACCCCCCGCACCCGCCCGCGCATGCGCGCATGCGCTCGCCAAAATGGCGGAGGAGGCTCCGGAGCCGCAGGTAAGGCCTCAAAGAGCCGCATGCGGCTCCGGAGCCGCGGGTTGCCGACCCGTGGGCTAGTCTAAAGAAGGAACAGGGGAGGACTTCCGGTTTTGCGTTGCAGCGAGATGGACGCAGGAAGGCAGGGCTCTGCCTTCCGCGCCTGATTTCTCCCTGCTGGGGGCCCTAAAAGGGCCTAAAGTCACCCCAAAGAGGCGATGAAGAAGGAGGAGTGCCTTGTCGAAGGAGAGACGGCGGCCTTTCCGTTCGATCCGAGGAAAGCCCTTCAAACCGGCAGGGGAAAGACTGGCTACATTCCTGTGGCCAGCCATTAGCCACTGACAACCGAAGAAGAAAGCACCAGTTAGCAGATCGTAAACAGCATGTTTGGAACTAGGTGAGAATATTGATCCTTTCTTTACTATTTTACAACTGAATTTCCTGGGAAAGGCTCCCAGGAAACTAAAAACCTCTGAACGTTAGAAGAAGCAGTGTTTTAATTTATTTTATGGGGGACGGAAATACATAATACTGAAGTGGAAGTAACATAAAGCTACAGTTTTGATAAATTTGAGAACTGAGATCATTGTTAAGATTTTCTCTTTGGAAAAAAATAAACATTGAAGTGAAATATAAGAAATCAAACCTTTGTCTTAAGAGTGGGAAATGGATTTTGAATGACATCTAGTGGTGGATTTGAGTATAGCACTACAACTAGCTTCCTGGCTGCTTGGTGACTTCTAGCTTAATGGAGAACAGCTAGCAATAAAGGAAAATATTTTGGCATACTTATCACCCTGACCTTCTTGGATTATAAACACCTACTGAGCTTGGACCTCTAATCTCAAGAACTATTGGGAGAGAAAGAAAAAATTGACTTTTGACTACGTCTGGCTGGGAGAGACTTTTGAACTGTTTTCAGGGTGGCTGAACATTTTGAACACTTTGAACACTGTGGATTACAACCCTGCCTGACCGACAATTCTTGGACGCCTAAGATAAAGGATCACTACAAAATATTGCTTTTAGGACTGGATTTATATTCTGGAACCCATTGGATTATAAAGGCTACACATAAAGACCAGAAAACTAGATGAAACTTTGCTCTACTCTTATTAAGATTGGTGATACTAGACAAGGCTTGTATTTAGAGTTCTGACAGTTTATCTGGAGGAGGGAAACAAAATGGATGTTTTACACCCAGCTAAAAGTGGTAAGAAAATATACCTTGCACCTCCATTTGAAGCCCCCACCCAGGCTAATCAAGGATCTCCAGGAATGATCACAGAAGTGTCTTCAGACAATGCTGGCTCCTTGGCTAAGAAATGGAGATGAGCACCACCCCCTAGAGTTGGAAACCTTTACCTTTACAGTAATTCTACTCCTCCTCCCCTTTTAATTGAACTGATTTTGTTATACTTTACTATTATTTTGCAATTGCTGTAAGACCCCTTGAGCATTTATACAAATGCAAAACAGAGTATAAATTAATATAATTATTATATAAATAGTTCCACTGATAGTTGGATTAAGGAAGGGAATTTTAAACTGAAGTGAATTTCCAAAAGTTACAATATTCAACATGCTATTTGATGAAAGCTGCCAACCTGCCTGTAAATTCAAAATGGAAATTTTAATTTGCCAATCAGGAACTATGCTAGGATGCAGATTGCCCATCAATATTATAGATGTACATAAGATAATTTAAACCTCCAACAGACAAAATCATTTATAATTATCCAGCATTAGGCATTAATTAAAGGAGATGTACAATTCTTTTTCTATCAGATCATGTATTAACAACATTTTGCTTAAATGAAATCAAGGAGAAAATATTTATTTCTTTACTTTCCATTTTCCATTCATACTTGTTTTGTGTGTAAATGTATACATACCTAATTTTCATTCAACTCACTTTCAAAATGGACAAACATAATTTCTGAGGGACAAAAAATTATGGTTACTTTTAAGTCATTCTGCTTACTTTTAAGCCATGGTAACTTTTAAGTCAGACACAAAATGGCCACAAAACTATTTTAAACTGTTGCATTTCAGCATTAGTAATCTAGCAACAAGAGAAGAATTATCCTGCCTGTATTTGAGCCTTCATATTATTCCTAAAAGGTCCACAAAGAAACAGATACTTTAGAAATTTCCAATTTTGTGATATGTTTACAGGTATTCCTCGACGGTCATGTGATCAAAATTCGAGCTGTTGGCAACTAGCATGTATTTATGACAGTGTCATGTGACCACCATTTGTAACCTTCTCAGCTGGCTTCAAATAAATAAAGTCAATAGGGGAAGCTAGATTCATTTAACAACTGCATGATTTTCTTAACAACTGCTGTGATTCACTTAACAATTGTGGCAAAAAAAGGTGGTAAAATGGGGCATGCATAACTCATTTAACAACTGCCTTGCTTAGCAATTGAAATTTTGTACTCAGTTGTGGTAATAAATCTGTATTTCTTTTCCAAATTTTAAAAACTGCAAAGGAAATAAATCTGAAAAATGCTCTGAGATTATAAATCAGGAATTATCATACTCTGGGTTACAATACCTCCTTCCCCTCCTCCCAAGCAACTTATCAGGTTGTGCAGGCAAGGTAGGTACACTTTCAAACTTGCTTTAGGCTTTGCTTCCCACTTTGTTTGCATAAGCTAACATTTTTAAAGTTTTAATAGTGTTTGTACTATTCCCTGCACAACCTGATATCAAACAACTACTCCTAAGGTTTAATGACTGTACTATTCCATAATGCCTATTAGTTTAATTTGAATCACACTGTGGTTTGACTGTTTGCTCATGTTTACTTACAAAATAGTGCACATCTTACAAATTCTGCAAGGAGAATATAAACTTACAAGCACAACTATAGGGGGAGGGGCTCTTGCTAATATCTTTTAAGGTTTTGTAAACAAAATCATACACTATTACAGCAAGATTTTTAAAGGAAAATATCCCTTTGTGCTGCTATGAAAGGTCTGGAAGCATTCTGCTAACAAATCATTCATTTTTGTTCAAATCCTGACTGCACACTGAATGTAGGTGGGACAAAGTATTGGATGGTTATCTGAGATTTAATTGTAATTAAACACATTTTACCAGACATTGCTTGCTATAAAGTCCCATTAGAAGCCCAATGACACCTATTAGAAGCCCTTCAGATCCTATGGGAAAGATAGTCCAAAAAATACCAAAAGTTTTAGTAACACAAAAAGTACACAGAGCCTAATGTGCAGCTTTAAATCTTTACAAAACTAATATATACTTGAAACTACAGGAGCAAGTCTACATATGGCACAGCACATATACTTGCCATACGCTAAATAAATAAACAGTACATATACTGGACACATGCTAGAAAGAGCAATAATAGATTTCTTTCTTTCTTTACTTACTTATTAAATTTATTGGGCGCCCATCTTACCATAGGGTAACTCTGGACGGTTTACAGTTACATATGCAGTTAAAACATAAAGTTAAAATCAGACATTAAAACCAAGGACACATGGGGAGGGCTGGGGCATAGGTGGGATCTGTTGTTATTCAACCATCTCCATTGCGCTGTTCCCTACTGGGGCCCCAAGCCAACTGGCAAAGCCACATTTTTAGGCCCTTACAAAAAGATAGGAAGGTTGGGGCCAACCTCACATTGGAGGGCAAGATGTTCCAGAGGGCAGGAGCAACAGCAGAGAAGGTCCTCCTCCTGAACCCCATCAGCCAGCATAATTGGGCTGAAGGGACCCATAGCATGCTTCCCCTGCCGACGCGAATGGTACACACTGGTATGGGCCAATCCCAGTGGGGTGAGATGGTCCCTCAAGTAACCTGGAGCCATGCTGTGAAGGGCTTTAAAGGTGATCACCAACACCTTGAATTGCACCCGGAAGCAGACTGGTAGCCAATGCAGCTCACAGAGCAGTGCTGTTACAGGGGCCATTCTTGGGGGGCCCAAAACTACCCACACTGCTGCACTTTGCACTAGCTGTAGCTTCTGAACGCTGTTCAAGGGTAGCCCTATGTAGTCCATTACAATAGTCCAGCCGTGAAATGATTAGGGACTGAACAACTGAGTGCAGGGAATCCTGATCCAGGAAAGGCAGCAACTGGCAGACAACATAAAATTGTACAAAGGCTCTCTTAGCCCCAACTGTCACCTGCTCCTCAAACAGGAGTCGCGAGTCCAGGAGAACCCCCAAGTTGTGAATCAGGTCTTTCTGGAGCAGTGCCACCCCATCCAGAGTCAAAGATAACAAAGTCCCAGATCCTGGAGCCCCCCTGTACCCAAAGCCATTCAGTCTTACCAGGGTTCAGTTGAAACCTGCTGTCCCCCATCCAGGCCCCCACAGCTTCCAGGCATTGCAAAAGGGTGGCCACAGTATCACTTGGGTCACCAAGAGTGAAAATATAGAGTTAATATATTATACCTAATATTATCTTGATAGGGATAAGATTTTTACTCAAAAGTACCTCAACAGTAAAGGAAAAATGCTGATACTATTTTATTAACATTAGATATGGGCTGCAAAATATAATATCGGAATGGAAGTAAATGTAAAATGATTTCCCAGGGGTGGAGTTAATTGCAATGTAACTCCTATGAACTGCCAACTCTAAAGTGTGAGAAATGAATTTATTATGTGTATATGGCACCCAACTCCCAGAAACTCTGGGTGCTTCTCATTTAGTAATACTGATATATAGTATCTCAAATACAGTAATACTGATATATAGTATCTCAAATTTTGTGCCACAAAATTTTACAACCATCAATCAAATTGCACACATTTGGTAAAATGGTAACTAGCTGTAGCAGTAAAAATGAAATTAGAGAGGCATCTAAAAAAGAAGTAATAACAACAACAGACTATTTCAATTACCCTCCCACAACTAGAATACTATTGGTATAATAAAGATACCAACTTTCTAGATATTCTAAAATACTGTGCTGGGTCAGAAAAGGGGCGTTGTCTTACCTGAACGCCTTTTCTCAGCATGATGATGGAGAATCCACGAATGGGTTGAGACTGTCTTCCTGCCCAATTAGACTAAGTCTGACAAAGTTGCCACGCCTCCTGCTGGGCTCTAGTACTTCCCAGACACGACTTCAGCCCATCAGGATGTGATTGTGCTTGGCTCCTTTATCAGACTTTTGGTCAGGTTGTATATTTCTTTTTCCCCTTCGTGGATTCCCCGTCTGCCCTACTTCAGCGCTGCAATCAGCGCTGTTTTAAATCCCAGGGGCTCTTTTTCCTTTTTTCCTTCAGCGTTGTGATCAGCGCTGTTTTAAATCCCAGGGGCTTTTTTCCTGTTCCTCCCATTTGCTTCAGCCAAGCTTAGCTCCAGGGGGGAACGGATAAAACAGACATCGCTAGCCCAGCCAAGCCAATACTACACTGAATGTTAAAATGTTGTTAATATCCAGAATCTTATTCAAGATCTAAAAATATTTGAACTGAGCGGGAATAGTAATCATAATGTTACACCTATTAATGTTTATGGAAGCATTGCTGAAAAAGTATAATATGCTGAATGAAGATTCTCAATCATCCAGATAGAGTTGTCTAGAAGTTGAGACATGGCTACTGGACATTTTCTTTTTGGTTTGAAACATTTCACTACTTATCCAAGTAGCTTCTTCAGGCTTCTTCAGATTGAAGAAGCTACTTGGATAAGTAGTGAAATGTTTCAAACCAAAAAAGAAAATAAGTCCAGTTTTCATGACTCAACCTCCAATCCAATTTGATTTGACTTCAGGAAAGGTAATAACAGAATCTCAGCTAAAATATATATTTAAAATGAAAAACATGTATGAAGTCCAAGAAGACACTAAAGTGGTTAATGAGCAGCATCACAACTATTAAAGGCAAGTAAGCCTTCTTTAAAAAAAAAACCTGAAGTTCTATGCAAGTGAGGTAAAAATACAAAATGCATAAACTTTGACAAAAATGCAATCTTTTATCAATAAAAGACGCAACCCCCCCCCCTTTGTCTCAATGTTCTTTGCTGTGTTCTTCAAACAACAAATGTATCTGAAATAGGAACCCAACTGAGAGGCCACTGAAGAGCAACGATAATAAAAAAAAATGCTAAATGAGAAGGGGAAAAAACTAAACACTTCTGCTTTTACCGTTGAAACATAAGACAAATATCCAAATATCCAAATTAGAAGAACTGAGATAAAAATAACTAGAAGTTATGTTATATGCCAAATTGAGAAATTCAAAATATATAAATCACCCAATTTAGATAGTATATATTCAAAAGGTGTATTGGCTGTCAGGGATGGATGTGCTCATCTCAGCTGTGAGTTTTGAATTTTGTGATACGGTTTTTTATATGCTTTGATCTTGTTTTCATTGTTGTATTGTTTTGCTGTTTTTATATTGTTTTTATTTGTAATAAAACTGAGAGTCATGTATTGAGAAGGATACTATATAAATGGGGGAGGTTAAATTGTGAATTTTAACTGTGGACTTTTAATGTGTGTTATCTGGAGTCACTATTTGTGAGTTGGGCAGTTATGTAAATTTGTTTAATAAATACGTTCAATTAATAAAGTTTCAAACTGTTAAATATGAAATTGCTAACCTTTTTACAAAAAATAATTTTCCCTTTAACATTGGCATCTGTTCTCCGCCACTGAAAAATAACCAACATGACTTCCAAACAATACCAAACAATTCAGAATGATAAAATTTAAAAAGTGTCCAAATTGGGTGATTGGACTTCAAATGCAGATGCATTTCAATATAAATCTACACAAAGTAATGGATGCTGGGACAAAAGAATCCAAATTTGTTCATGGAATTATAGTGGACTCTTCAATAATATGTCAACCCATGTTGCTGTAAAAAAGGCAATTTTCATTGTTTGGATCATTAGGAAGGAAACTGAAACTAGAACTACCACCCAAATAATGCTCTTATGTAAGTCTGTGGTAAAACCACAATCGGAACTTTGTTACACTAGTCACTGCATTTCAAGAAGTATATTATAGAGCTTGCAATGGTTCCAAAAAGGGTAAGTAGGATAGACCTACGGCCTGGTCCAGCAATACTCTTCCGGTGTTCTTAAAGACAATGTAAACAACTGAAGACAGCCAAGACAAATACTTTAGCCTATTTTTTATTTGTCAGTTTTATCAAGAATCATACATTTATGCTGATCTACACCTCAGAAATTCTATTAAAAGTCCCCAATATATTTTTTATTCCCCTATCAATGCAAGAATACTATTTTTCATTATATGGATTCCATTATTAAATATTAAAATGTGCATAAATTTCTCATTCCTTGGCTAACAGTTGATAACAGAATAGAGATATTCTGTTTCCCATCTATACAGGATGAGATGATGGGAAGATAAGAGGGGAGGGGAATTTGTTCTTCTCAAAACATAACATCATCTTGAAAAGATGTAGAAGTCTTGTCTTGCTAATAAATTTCTCAATTCTGTGGAAATGTTTATAGATCAGTGTTTACATGTCCAGGCCAAGCTGTTGCTATTTCAACAATTACAATGCGTTATCTGCCTTCCACTACTTGTGAGTCAGAGCTTCAGAGTAGCTGAGCAACATGGAAAGTCTCCAGCTGGCACTCAAAAAGTCTCTGATCTCAAGACAGGAACTTGGATTTTATTCATCTTCTCCCCACTCATAAAACAAAGAAAAGTGACAAATTGTTCAAGGAAATTCTCTTCAGTTAACTCACTAAATAAAAGTTGCGAGTTCCTGTCGCGGTTTCAAAGATTCTGTACTTTGCCCTTAAAACCAGCATTATTGTAGTCTGTATGATTTTTGCTTCCTTGATAGCCAAACAACAATAACAAATCAATAGCTGATGGTATAGAAATGTAATATATAACTAATATCAATGATTTGCTCTAAGCAATTTCAGCACATCTTCAGAAATTAATGTATACTGTATTCTACTAAACATAATATGTTGCATTTCTACAAAATATAGGAAATATTTTTAATTTTATCAGTTCAACCTATAGATGAGTTATTAAGTCAATCAATTAATGGTCAAATTTTAGAAGGATTAATATCTGAAATATTGAGACTGACTCGTGCAACTTTCTTTAAAAAGTGCATTTCAAATGAGACACTATCACCTTTATAGAGTGAAACATCCTGCTGGGAATAGTAAGTGTGCACAGGAAAGAGTTTCACTTTCAGATGTTTTTAAATTAGTTTGTAATTCTCTGACAGTCTTTAGCTGAAAAGTAATGGCTACATTCAGACATCATACTATTTAGTTTAATGTGATAAAAATAATGGTTTCATGTACTCAGACATTCCTTTCCTTTATCACTCAGAGTTCATAATGACAATAACTGTCATGCTATTAAACAGAAAACTGACATTTTCTGCCTAGAACTAATAATTTGAAGCACAACAGCTTGAAAATCCAAAAAGCAAAGCATCTAAAATCTGCTAATATACTTCAAATCAAAGAACAATGCATAATATTTTCAACACAATAGAGAATGCCTACTAGATATTCTCAAGTAACTATTCCAAAATTTCCCTCATTAGTAGATTTTTAATCTAAAATTCCCCAAAGAACCTTGCTTTAATAATTTTGAATCAACTTGGCTTCAACTGCAGCTTGCTTTCTACATAAAGGAATGCCGTATCGTTTTCTTAATTACAAAACTTCAGAAGCCTCCATGTTTTTCTAAACATGAGTTACTTTTTCATCAGTGTCATAACTGTGAACAGTTGCTGTCTGAGGCAGTCGCCAAACAAGGACTACCTGTATATGCATGCAGCAGAACAACATATAAGCTTATTTGGAAGTAAGTTCTACTGAGTTCAAACTTATTTCCACCTATATTGCTGCAGTATACAATTTTAAATATATGCCTATAGTTTTAAAATATAGTAAAAGAGAAGAGGAAGAGAATAAAGCTATCTAAAGTTGACTCCAACGAATAAAATATTGAATTGATATAAAGAAAAATAAATTCTATGCAACAGAGAACAGAAAATAAATAATCTAAATAAATTAAGGAATGCATGTTGTATTTAGTTTCTGAATTCCATGGCTATGAAGAATGCTGCATTCTGAATCCAATAATACCAAACTATGCACTTTTCTGTAATTTTGCACAAATATTGAAAACAATTATAGACATCTAGATAATTGCAGAATAGTAGTTACTAGTTTTACCAACTTCCTACAACTGATGGTTAGAAACTACTAGCATACATGGTTGCACTCATTAATTCACAAATCATTTTTCTGAAAACTTCAAAGGTTATGTTATGAATACTTATTATTTCTGTAGATCTTACAGAATCTTCACAATATGTCCAAAAATTGAAGATATAGTTATATGACTGAACATATATACAACTGCTAATATAGATTTTAATATTCTTATTGTATAGAGCAGTGAAACCATGTTTTCCTTTTTTCACAAATATATAGTAAATACCACATACCAGGGGTGTCAAACTTGCAACGTCAGTGGCGTGTCGCGACATATCACGACTTTTTTGCCATTGCCGGCAATGGGGTGGGCGCGGTTTCACTATGATGCATCCGGCCCGCAGGCCGGCAGTTTGACACCCCTGCCATATACTGTATAATTCAAAATATTAGCTTGTACCTAATTTAACAATGAAAATTCAGGAAAGTATACTTTTTATAAGCATTTTATAAGTACTTTCATTTCAAAGTTTCCTTTATTTCAATTACTTTAGGATTCAAAACAATAATATATGCCAGCGTGTTCATGCAAGCTACAGCTGTTATTGTGTATAATCAGTTGCTGCTGATCTTCACATGAATGCATAGTCAAGATTTAAAAAACATTATGTCCATACCAAAGAGGGATGTTGAGAAGGTATATGAATCATTCTTAAAATATACGTTTTGGAGAAGTTGCAAATACAACAAAGAAAATATTTATTATGCAGTCAAAATCATTGTTTTGTCTTTTAATCCATTAAACTAACAGATAATTCTCATATGTTTAGTTCCAAAATATATTATGTAGTTATCCATTTCTGCATATAACTCAATTTCTTAATCAGAAATATGCAAATTATGTTTTCAGGTATCTTTCATATTTAGGTCATCACACTATCATAAGATGTGTACAAATGAGCAAGAATGGCTGAACAACACTGTTTAGATGAGGAAAACTAAATTATTGAGATGGAACAGAGAATGGCAATCTAGATCATGCTTTCTCAACTTGCTAGTATCAAAATCTTTTAACTTTTTATTTAGTATCTAATCCAAAGCAATATTAATGTACCATTTTCTACTGCTGTGCTCATTAAAGCAAATGAGCTGCACTTTAAGATAGTTTTTGTGGAAACAAACAACTACAGTCAATATGTAGTTAAGTTTCTTAATAAATGGAACCTTAAGTCATATACTTTTAAATACAGAAATATTCTGAGAAACCATTCCAGCAGCAGAAGCAAGTAGAAATATGCACTTTCAAGAAAAGCATGTGTGGTATTGCAAGGGAAGAAATCATATCAGAAAAGCTAACAAATCCAGTGGCTTAACAGTCCACTTTAGTATGAATACATAGTATGAATAATATGAAAGTACATACTACAATAAATGTATTCATATGAAAGCAGCATAAGACCTATTTTTACAGAAACAGACAGCTACTCTTTTTTTTTAAAGTAATGCTGGAGTGAATTCAAAATGGGAAACTTAAGAAAACTGTCATGTCTTCTGTCTGTAACACAGAACATAATTTTATTATGGATTATTCAAAACATATTCTTATGGTTACCAAGTTATGCAGCTACAATGGGAGCGGTATTAAACAATGCCTAATAGTCTGTAGCCCATTAAACCAATCATAGGCAATTTTTGCCTACTATATTCCAATATACAGAAAAACGTTCTTCCCAATATATTTTTGAAACTGAAGCCTAAATGTGGTGTTGCACAGTAACCATACTACATGTGACCTGCAAAACTCCAGAAAATATGGCAGCAAATAGCATTTTTTGTATCTCTTCACTGCAATCTATTGGTGTTGTGAATTTTAGCATGTAGATACGGTACTCCAACAGATTCAGAATATTTCAATGCCTATATAAATGTTGGGGAGGGGGCGTTAAAACAAGACCACTAAGGAAATCTTTATTGCAGCCAAAGTTTGTTAAGAATACTTTCCTCAGTCAACGAACCTAACTCATATGCTCACAAAAACCCTTTCCCCTCCAATGGCGTAATCGCCAGAAAGAAACGAAAAAGAAATGCGTTCAGAAAAACGCAAAAGCATGGAGCGACACGATTGCAGGAGGCGTTACAGCGGAGAGCAGAAGCCTCGTAGCTCACCAAGAAAAGCAGGAAAGGGCCACGGGTTCACCGACGGAGATCCATGGGGAAAGAGAGAAGTCTACTCTTTGATTATGAGGTACTGCAGAAGAGGGAAGAGGGCGAGGGGCATCCCGAAGTCAAGCTGATTAAGAGAACTGGTGAAGAAGGCCGCCGCCGCCGCCGAGGGAGGGATCGCACGTCTGACTCACTGGAGGAAAAATTAAAGAGTGTCCGCCGGCAGCGGCTGTTCATTCGGGAGGTTCCCAGGACGAAGGGCGGCGGCTCACCACGGTCCTCACATCGCGAGAAACGGAAGGACCGCGGCGACCCCGGCCAAACCTCGAGCAGCCCGGGTTTGTGTTTTTTCAGAGGGGCGGTTCCCTGCCCCATACATGGAAGAGTCCAAGAGTGGGAGGGATAAGCAGTCGGTCCGTTCTCTTCGCAGCCTCTTTCCACTCACCTGATCACGAATACATTCTAGCGGTCGTCCTTGCCTTCCAAAGTCAACACCTCCCCCGACGAAAAAGTTGTCCGAAGACGCAGAGACCGCTCTCACTAGCACCACCGTTGCCGCCGGTTCCTAGCCTCACCGCCGCGGAAGCTTCCGCCCATCAATTGCCGGAGTCCAAAATTGACAAGCTGCATAGCCAATGAAAACGAGGAATAGCAATGAATGGCACCAGTTCCCGTCAACGGTTGTGGAATAACTAGAAATGTTAACGGCCTCTGGGCGACGAGTGAGGGAAAGGGATGGGCGGGAAGGCAAAAAGTGACTGAAGCAGAAAGCAGCCAATTAGAAGATAGGAATTATGTCATCGCCCCTAGGTGAAGTTAAGAGTATTCAAATACTGTCATGGCCCTGGGAGGAAGGAGATGGAGGAATTCTTAAAGGGATAGTGCACCAACATGTGTATTGTAGAGGTATGTAACTTCCTTGGACATGCTTTAGTATGGTCTGCTTCTGATCCTCCAGAAAGTCTCTTCTTAGATTTCTTTGATAAATGGAAAACAGTTGATCTCACTTTTGCTCATGTTACTGGGATGATTTTGTCAATTTAACTGAAATCCTCTTTATTATAATTTCAACTCCTTAATCTGGTTCAGGATTTACCATCTGCTCGCTCTTCTTAGTCCTAATGCCTTTTATATGAATTGGACTACAGCTCCCATATTTCTCATTCAACATTACCAAATGCAATATAAAACATATTTTAACAGATAGTCTTCAACTTACAACAGTTTGTTTAGTGACCGTTCAAAGTTACAACCACACTAAAAAAAAGTGACTTATGACCATTTTTCACACTTATGACTGTTGCAGCAATCCCATGGTCACATGATCAGCTGGCTCATATTTATGATGGGTGCAGTGTCTCAGGCTCATGTGATCCCCCTTTTACGACCTTCTGACAAGCAAAGTCAATGGGAAGCCAGATTCACTTAACAACTGTGTACCTAATTTAACAACTGCAATGGATTCACTTAACAATTATGGCAAGAAGGGTCGTAAAATGGGGCAAAATTCACTTAAATACCTCACTTAGCAACATAAATTTTGGGCTCAATTGTTGTAAGTCCAGGACTACCTGTAGACACATTATACCCATGATTGATGGGCTAGAAAGAAATATTTACAAGGAAGTAAAATATTAGTAGAAAAATGGATAAGGTGGTTAGGAAGAGGATCGCCAAAATGTCCTTGGAAGAGGATTTTAACTAGTAAGTCAAGATGGAGAATAATGGTCCATACTGATATCCTGGCTTTTTTCAATAACATCTAACTAATTTTAAGCAATAGAGAAACCATGCATAAACCCTTTAGTCTTTGCTCATCTCTTTGCCAATCTGTTGGCATCTTTCCAAGATAGTACTATTGTTGCAGATTATATTGCAAATAAAGTATTGATACTATAATTCTGTTGGTGTATTAGATTACTTTAGTCTTTTTAGTTGTCTTACATTGCAGACCCATGTTAACTTCTGGTCTACTATAAATCCTTAAATTCTTTCTACAAATGCTTCTATGTCATGTTAAAAAATATGTTTTTTTATCTATTATCTATCTTTATATTTTTGTTTTGAAATTCAGTTTTAAACTGTCAGCATTAGCATATGATTAATCCTTCAGTGGATATTTATAATTTGTTTCAACAATGCTACATAAACACAAAAAAATCACAACATCCTCAATTACAGTCTATTTAAATTATATATAGTCCATATATTCATTCACTCATGCAATAAGGATCCATGGTGTGGGGGAAATCTTGTCAGCTAATCAAACTTAAATCTCTGTATTTGTCAGAACAGCAAAAGTTAAACAATGTTAAGCAACTAAACATCATTAATATATTAAAGGTAAGACATATTGTAAGTAGTTTCTTAGGGGTATTTGTTTTTTATTATTTTCTGGAATCTACCCTGTTTTTGGTTGCATTTTTTTTTACTTTCCAGCTGGAGCCTGTACAAAAAAAGTTACTTAAATAATTCTGTGAAAAAAATATGTTTTGAATACCAGAAATTAAATTTTACATTCCTTTGAAACAAAAACCAAGTGGCCACCAGAACTGGTTTTCATTTTAGCACTACAAATTATACCATATAGGATGGGATGGAATCATTTTGTTGTCACTCTGGTTAAGTAATTAGGAAAGAGAATTATTTGCTGATGTAGTGCAGATCACCCAGAGACCTGTCAGTAAAGATCTACAAATGTCTGTTACTGCTACACAGTGATGCAGAGCATCATTTATTTTCCTAACAGCCTGTGACCTCTAGTGGCTGTACTACTGGTATATCACTTATTCTATTATTTATACTGTCTACAGCTAAAAGCCATCATAGTAACGGCTATATGAGCCCCTCCCCACCAACTCAGTATGTTGGACTAACTATCTTTTTTAATTTTTCTGTTTAAAGACTGATCTCTTGTAAAGCAACTATAATGCATATTTTTGCTGAAGCTCAGTGGTAGAAGCCTTAAGGCAGTTTTCTATTAATCAAAAATGACAGAATACAAAAAACAAAAGAAACAAGACATAGAAATACATGTATAGTAAAAAAAATACATAATGTGCTTAAAAACTAGTAGAAAAAACTATATATATATATATATATGTCTTTTATAATACTAAAAATGCGAATCCTGGGAATACACATGTTGATAAAATTCTTACAAGAAAAAAGGCAAACACCAGGATAAAAATAAACAAGGCTGTTTAATATAAACAGGCCTGTAGATAAAAGAACACTTAGCTTTCGTCCGCCAAACTACGGACGAATGCCTCCCACTCCAACTCTGAGGACGTCCGTAGTTTGGCGGACGAAAGCTAAGTGCTCTTTTATCTACAGGCCTGTTTATATTAAACAGCCTTGTTTATTTTTATCCTGGTGTTCGCCTTTTTTCTTGTAAGAATTTTATCAACATATATATATATATGCAGGTCTTGGCGTATTCGGGTCTTTTCCCGTGTAAGATTGAGAGTGTCTTGGCGACGTTTCGACGAGGTCCCACTCGCCATCTTCAGGCTGGTGTCTTCGGCTTCGTGCTTGTGCGAGCAAAGTGTGATCGGAGCTGCCGTCCTTCTATAAATACTGGAGGGGGGGTGTGGCGTGTTGGCTTTGTAGCTGTAAGCGGGTTGGTTGGCTGTGTTGTTACATCTTGATTGGAAGATGGAACTGATGTAAGCAAATTAGCTGATGTAGCTGTAAGCGGGTTGGTTGGCTGTGTTGTTGCATCTTGATTGGAAGATGGAATTGATGTAAGCAAATTAGCTGATGTAGCTGTAAGCGGGTTGGTTGGCTGTGTTGTTACATCTTGATTGGAAGATGGAATTGAGCTCAGAATGTTACCACACAGCCCATTACCCAGGTACAAAAGAACAATGGGCACACAGCCAGCATCTCAGCCACACAGGATGTTACCAAACAACTGACTAATTTGTTTACATCAATTCCATCTTCCAATCAAGATGTAACAACACAGCCAACCAACCCGCTTACAGCTACATCAGCTAATTTGCTTACATCAATTCCATCTTCCAATCAAGATGCAACACAGCCAACCAACCCGCTTACAGCTACATCAGCTAATTTGCTTACATCAGTTCCATCTTCCAATCAAGATGTAACAACACAGCCAACCAACCCGCTTACAGCTACAAAGCCAACATGCCACACACACCCTCCAGTATTTATAGAAGGACGGCAGCTCCGATCACACTTTGCTCGCACAAGCACGAAGCCGAAGACACCAGCCTGAAGATGGCGAGTGGGACCTCATCGAAACGTCACCAAGACACTCTCAATCTTACACGGGAAAAGACCCGAATACGCCAAGACCTGCATACCTGTACCCGTGAAAATCTACGAAAACATATATATATATATATGTATGTATGTATGTATGTGTATATATGTATGTATGTATGTATGTATGTATGTATGTATGTATATGTAAAGTCAATTAAATAAAATAATGAACTCCGGGATATTAGAAAAAGGCTTCTTTATTGCTGAGCTTTCGTTAACAACCTGTTAACATCATCAGAGCAAAGGGCTAAATGGCAAGGGAGCATGTGCATAAATTCACATAACAGTTGGAAAAAACGGTTACATTGTGGCATGTACACATAGCGTGCTTAAGAAGCTCGTTTAGAAAAATCACATTGACAATAGCAGGTATACAGCAGTAAGTCTCCCGACAAGATTTAAAAGTCGCGCTTATCAGCTGTTAGGCGCGCAAGCCGGATCGTGCCTGTCAGCTGTTCGGCGCGAGGTTAACGGGGCCGCGCGAAGTCTTGTGCCGGCTGGATTCTTTCAGTGGAGAGCAGCTTGGATGTTCGTCTTGCCCTTTCACGTGCAGGTGTTGTGGGACTGGATCTATCAGCTGTTTGGCGCGTAAGTCGGATCGCTCCCATCATCTGTTCGGCGCAAGGGTTTTCGGGGCGTTGCGTGAGGTCTTGTGCCGGCTGGATTCCTTCCGTAGAGAATAGCTTTGATGTTCGTCTTGCCCTCTCACGTGCAGGTGCTGTGGGACCGGATCTGCAGGGAGAGAAAGTAGATGCCCTCGTAGGGCATGTAAGTGGTTTGCTCGTCCTTATTCCCCCCCCTTTTTTTGGACGTTGTGAAATCGTCACTGTTGTAGGAGTCTCTTTTGGATTTTATAGTTTTTTTAGAGTAAGGTTGCTGCGTGTGTATGTCTTGTTGTGTATAATCAATTGGAATGTTTGTGTGTGGTTGTTGTGTTTGTCTGTTGTGGGTGGTTTTGCAGAATTTTGGAATTGGGTTGTAACAGCTTGTTTTATTGCAGGTGTCAATTCTGGTCTAGGTCTTAATATTCTGCTTTTATTCAGGTCTTCTGTGTGTATGTTTTGTTGTGTGTGAGTGTCTTGTGAGATTGGATTTATGTTTTGGATGTTTGTGTCATGGATGCTGTGGTCAGTAATGTTGTTGCTTCTGTGTGTGAAAGTGTCAGAATGTGTTGTGTTGGTTGTGCAAGTTGTCATGGTTGCGTTAGAGTTGTGTTCTTTATTTGGATTAGCTGATAGATCCAGTCCCACAACACCTGCAGGTGAGAGGGCAAGACGAACATCCAAGCTGCTCTCCACTGAAAGAATCCAGCCGGCACAAGACTTCGCGCGGCCCCGTTAACCTCACGCCGAGCAGCTGACAGGCACGATCCGGTTTGTGCGCCTAACAGCTGATAAGCGCGACTTTTAAATCTTGTCGGGAGACTTACTGCTGTATACCTGCTATTGTCAATGTGATTTTTCTAAACGAGCTTCTTAAGCACGCTATGTGCACATGCCACAATGTAACCATTTTTTCCAACTGTTATGTGAATTTATGCACATGCTCCCTTGCCATTTAGCCCTTTGCTCTGATGATGTTAACAGGTTGTTAATGAAAGCTCAGCAATAAAGAAGCCTTTTTCTAATATCCCGGAGTTCATTATTTTATTTAATTGACTTTAAATGTCCATACCTGGGATTCCAATATTTAAAATTATTAAAGACATATGTATATGTATATGTATATGTATATATGTGTGTGTGTACTTAAAAGAAGCAATCGAACATCAGGATAAAGTACAAACAAAACTGTTTAATACACTTAGCTTTCGTCGGCTAATTGCCAACGTCGTCAGAGTAAAATGCCGGAGTTCTGGGAGCTTGCTTATAAGGCCGGCCGTTTTTGCGCTCTGCTCATTGAGCGAGTTACCGGTCTACCCACCCCAATTGGCCGTATTGTTTCTAACTGTCTCGCATCGGTCTGTGTATTCCTAAGCTCGGGAATCATTTCTTCCCTCGTAGTCACTCTCCTTGTCTGCCTGGTTCGTGTGCGAATGCCTGTTGCTGTAGGTTGGTTCTCTAACGCCTCTTGTCCTACAGCCACCCCCCTTTTTTTGCTGTGCCCAGGCACCCCTTTAGTTCTTGTGCGGGATGCATTGGGGATTCCTCCCTTTCGACGGTTGTAGTTCTTTTGTCACATGGGCCAGCAGTTCTGATCCTGCGGCGCTCATTGCACTCGTAAGTTGTTCCGTTGCTCCTCCCACTCCCTTAGTGCCTGATAGGCAGGCAGTAAGTCTATGTGGCGATTGATCGAGTGTCTGTCCGATAACCAAGCCTCCTTGAGTAGTCGGCCGCCCTTGGTGGTATCCTGGGCAGTGGTCTCCGCCCCTTCAAGGTTGAACGTATGATTGCAGCTGGCCATGTGTTCCCATACTTGTGAACGTTGTTCTTGCCGTCTAATGGCCAGCTCGTGGATCCTGGTCCTGAGCCGTTTAGTCGTCTCCCCAACATAATTGCAGTGACAGTTCTTACACTTTATTCTATATACCACCGAGGATCTTTCTTCGTTGGGGAGCAGCTCTTTGGGGTGCATTACCTTGGCACGCAGGGTTTGGTCTGGTTTATGGGTGATACTAATATTATATGGAGCTAATATCCGCGCCGTTGCCTCGGACACGTCGTTAATATACGGCAATGTTGTCCATGCCATAGGCGTGCCTGTGTGTTGGCTCCTGCGAGGCTCATGTGGTCTGCTGTACCTTTTGATGAATTCTACTGGATAGCCATTTCGCCTGCAGATACGATAAAGGTGACTCTTCTCCTCAGCTCTTGCCCTATCAATATTGCAGTGAGTACTGATCCGCTTAAACAGTGTCCTAATGCAGCCAATTTTATGTGACGCAGGATGATTGCTCCTATAATGCAAAATTCTGTCGGTGTGTTTTGGCTTACGGTGAATAGTCGTATGGAGGATGCCATCAACCTAACATTTGGCAAAACTAAAGTAAGAATCAATCCAAACAATGTTTCTGTTTTGAAAAAATAACCAATTTCAAAATAGGTTTATTCTTTATTAATCAATTATGGATCTGAAGTAATAATACTCTTGAATAATTCTTAAGTCTTTCACTTATTACAGTTACAATATGGAATGTTTATTATTTGCTGTGGGTTGGTTCTTTTTCAAAATTTAATTATAATTTTAATAATAGGGTATATGTGCATTTATTTAATATACAGATAGTACAACACTATGGTTTATCACAATAAGAATCATAAACTTGCACATTCCATCTTTATTCTCTTGTTCCAGCATGGCTGCAGTAACTAATTTTATTAACCCTAAAAAATTATGTTAAAATGGTTCATATGGTAGAAGAGGGAGAGGAATATATATGTGGAATAATTTTAATTTCTTAAATGTCAGAAATATGACATGATTAACATTCTATATTTATGTATATTATCCAATTTTATCATACTAGGGAAGCCTGGCACAATATTTAATTAAGCATTAAAATGGTAATAAACTTGATGCTTATAACAATTTCAAATGCATTCTTCAAAATTCTTAGGTTGCTGCACAGGAAGGCATAAGAGAATACAACTCAACTCTTCTAAGACAATTAAAACATTCTTAGTCAATTAAAGCTTATCTTCTAAGGACATTTTTTAATAAAATCTTTACTGGACTGACTATTAAGATGATCATATAACACCAAATATTTGAAATACCATCTGACAGCAAATGGAGAATTAGTGGTAAACGGTTATTTTAAAATATATGAAAAATCAAAGAATGCCCCAATCTTTATGTAGAACTGAATAAAAGAGATGCCTTCTAGATACTTGAATGTAGATACATTCAACAGTTGTGACTGAAAACACAAGCACAATAAAATAAAATTTTGGCCTTGGGATAAAATTGTTTATGGCACCCAATCATTTGTTAGGTATTCTGATTTTTTTTCTAAGAGTTATATGCTTTATAGTCAAATATTTTAGTTCTTCGATGGATGCTTTAATCCCATGACTGTGAAAGTAATAGCAGTAAGTTTTTCGTAGACCAGGAACATGAGTGCAGCAGTGAGGACTGTCTGGAGTAGCTTTGCTTCTAATCCTTTATAGAGTCCTGCTAATCCAAAGCGCCTATAAAAACATATTAAACATATTTATTAAAAAAAGAAAAGGCAGATAATTCTTCCTTCTATAGCAAACATACATCAAATTTGCTCTATTCTACTCTTTGTATGCAATTGTTAAGTCACTAAGGATTTAAGGATATGATGTACTCTTTGACCATATGCCAATAAGACCAGTGCTCTATTAGCTTTATCTAAATGAGCAGAATGAACTGCAGATTCTGTCTTCCACTGGGCTTCTAGATGTAGCTACTTCTTGGAAAAGAGAATAGCATTTCCAATACATAGGTTTTAATTAATTATCTCAGAATCATTAGGTATTGTGTGGAATACAGACTGTAATAATAATTTTATCAGATTTATAACCTGCCTTTCTAGTCAAATTGAGTACTCAGGCAGCTAAAAATAAACATACTATCATAATTAATAAAATACAAAAAAGAGAGGGCTTAATCATGTCTTCTGCTGGCTGGCGGCAAGAAATATTATAAATTCTTCTTTTCCTGCATGCTGCCAGATGAAAATAAATGTTTATGTTTTAACAAACAGGGAGAACTAGAGAGTCAGGAAAACAAACAAGATGTATAAGCTTCAATGAAACTTGATAGAAACTTGCCCATGACCATCAGATAATACTGGATGGCTACAGTTTCTTCTAAAACCACAAGCCCAGTGAAAAGCATGTGGATGGTGCACTGTATATAAATAAAAAATATACTTGCATAGAAATTTATGAACTAGAGCATGGAAATCCTGCAGAAAGTATTTGGTTAAGAATAAACAGAGAGAAAGAAAAATGGGAGTTGTGGCGATTTATTATAGACCACTTGAGTAGGCAAGATATAAATGAGGCCTTTATGTATCAGAAAACCAGTCTTTCAAACAGGCACGCAATAGTTATAACGGATTTCCATTATCCTGACATCTGCTGGAAATTTAATTCTGCCAAGAGTCAAAAAGTCAATAAATTCTTTTACTCTCTTGCTGACAACTTCATTTATAAGAATGTGGAAGATAGTAGGTCTACTAGCCTGGATCTAATCCCCAACAAAAGGGAGAAATTGGTTGAAGAACTGAAGGTTATTGGCACCTTGGAGAAAAGTGGTTAATGTTATCTTGATACCTGTGATATTCCAAAGAGGAACTATATGAGCTGTCACGTCAGTGGAATAGGCTTCCATATAATGTAATGACAACTCCTTAATTAGAGGTCTTCAATCAGAGGCTGGATGGTCATCTCTATATAGATGCTATAGTGGATTGTGCACTAAGCAATAAGTTGAACTAGAGGATCTCTTGTATCCCTTTTAATTTTAAGATAATATGAATACTTTTATCATAGGATAATTAAAGGATTTTTATTCTATTATTAAAATTTAATATGTTGTGTGTGTATAAAAATACATATCTCTATCCATTTACAAAGTGTCCAATTTACAGTAATCTAGTAAGACATTAAACTGGGTTAAGTAGAAGCCAGTTAAAAAATGCAAAGCTTACTTTATTCTTTGTTGAAGAAGGTAGAGAACATTTTTAAGACTACCTAATCTCTTGTTTTCAGGGTTCAGTCGGTGATGTCCAAACTGAAAAGGAGACAAAATGAATAAATGAACATTTTTTTCCTCTCAATTTCTGCTTACAGAAGTGTGCAAAATTATGGAATATTTTGGTTGTTAATACAAAGTATTGTGATCAAGCTTTTATAATCCTGTACATAACTTAACCATAAATTAAACTTATTATGGCCTTTGGGCCAGAGAGCACAATAATGAAACATATAAACCTGTAATTGTTATTAAAACAATTAGAACAATCCAAAAGGTAGCAATAAATTGTTTCATTTTAAGTGACATGTGAAGTATAATAACTTGCTTAAAAGACAGTAAGATTCATTTACTGCAAGACAAACTTGGGAGCCACTCAAACAAGCACAAATCTATTTGGCAGCGAAGAAGCTGTCCCAGAGAAGTTATAATTGCTCTTTTAGACCCACTGACTAGAATTAAGGCTGTGCAATGAAGAGCAACCTGATTTAATTGCAAGGAATAAGCTTTGATGAGGTAACTTCTTTAACTGCTTGCACACCAGAGTCAGCACGCTGACATCTTTATTGGCTTATGATTTATTATTACTCAATCCTAAGGGTTATTGTTTAAGTTGTCTGCTTGGGCGTGGGTTTCAATAAAGGCAGAGTATCTTTCTATATGTTTTTGTGCAAAAACATGCACAGTAGTTGCTTTTGCACAGATCCAGATTTTTAATGAGGACTAATTGCTTGAACATTAAAATGTCAGTCTTTGCTGTGAACAAACTTTGTTTTGCCATGAATTCAACTGAGTCATTCTATGACAGGAGCTTGTCCCAGTGTTGAGGAGATCTTCTTATTTTCATTAGAAGCTGGAGAGCTAATGGAATGGACTGAAGAATGATAGGGAAGGGGTGGCATAGAATCAGACCAGTCAATTAAACTGTCTCTAAGAAAAACAAGAAAACTCAAATAATTGCTGTTTTTCTATTTCTGTTTTTAAGTCCCATTCAAGAACCTCAATTTTTTTAGAAATGGAAAATGAGATTAGTTTACTGTTTCTTATTGTAAAAAAAGTTCATCAATGTTTAGTTGTTGGCTATCTTGGAAGAGTGCTGTCAGCCACTCTTCTTCTACTTCTTTTTCCCCATTCTTCCAAGTCAGAAATAAGTGTAAATTTTGACATATAACCTGAGCTATAGTGTTAATAGAAAGGATTTACAAAGAGAGTATGAAGCTACCAGATTTACCTCACTATTACATGATGTCATGCAACATTTTATGCAGAGAGGCAAAGGAGAAATCCTGCCTAACAGTAATCAATGCAGCCTAGTGTGCTAATGTACTTTTGGAAAAGCAGCATCCATTATGGGAGCCATATGCTACTATTAATTCACAACATTCTAATTGTGAAAGTCTGAGAAATAGCCCTTTAAGAGCTTTGTTAGCCTCAGTTAAAAGTTATGCTTGTTTAATAACAAATTAAAACCTATTAAATGGAACAAAAGTTTACAAGTTAGGGTGTGAATGAAAGTGATTTGGCATTACTCATACATACCCGTAAAATTGACTGCACTGTCTGCATAGGGTAAGTGAGGGTAGTGGCAATTGCTTTGGCTATTGCTCCAATAGCAAAGGCGTCCAGTGAAGACAGCTAAAACAACATGAAAAAAATTAGTATCTGGATGCGAAAACAAAATTAAGAACCTTCAAATCGATCCTAACCCTAAACCAAAATGGTAACAATTTAGTTGAATGGAACAATTTTTGAGATTAAAGTTAAATATCATCTTTCTTGTAAGCCTTGGAATCTCACCTGCAATTGTCTTTTTAAAATTTTCCTTTTAAGCCCTTCATAAAACATGAATTGTATGGCAGGGTTAAATACTAACAGCAGTGAGGGGAAAGTACCATTCCACAAAGCCAAGATTCCTTCCTCTCGTATTATCTGATGAAAGGCATCTGATTAGAAAAATAAATAAGGGAAATAAGAATCTTACAGAGGATGCAGAATTTATACATTTGATCAGTCTGGCAGTTTAGCATTATTCATAAAGTTCAACATTTACTTTTCAATTTAGATCAGAATTCAAAGAATTAATTTTGTATGGACTCATTGTAGCAGATTTTACTCTATTGCTCAGTACTGATCATGCACAATTGTTAGTAAGCTTGATCGATCAAAATCAAGGTGAAGGAAGAGTGAGGTTCTTAAAAGTGGACAGACCAAATTACAGCACATGAACAAATTCAATTTTTTTTCTGTAATTGTGACATAACTCAAAGATTTATTTATAATGTTTCTATGCCACACTAGTCCAAGCAGTCTTGATTTTTCTTTCAGCAATGCAAGGCTGATCAAATAAGTAACATTTAGGTAAGGCAGACTAACCCTTCTGCCTCTCAAATTAACTTTAAAGAGGTTTGGCATGCTGAAATTACTTTTTGACTTACTTGCTTCTACCATTGATTAATTAGCTGATTGCAAAGTAATTCTTCTGATACCATGTCATGTGTGTCTAACATAAATTAAATGTGTGTATAGTTACTCCTAAATCTCCCCAGAGTTTTAATTATCTTAGCCAGCAATTGCCTAACAGAAATACTGATCTTTTTCTTGATTTTACCATTCATTTCAATTCCTTCTACTCTTCAGCATATATTGTTTCCATCATCCCAAGGAGAAGCAATGGAAAATTTAGAAATTCGGTGATTGATGGGTAACAAGTTTCTGTTGAAAATATTTAACTCTAATCCTTAGTTTCAGATGAGACAAAAACAATTTCTTCTTATGTTCACAAGACTATCAATTAAAAAATCACCAGTCTGAAGAATGGACTATTATCTATGTCATTTGAAATCAAAAAAGCTTTTTCAATATTACATGCAATTCATAAATCAACGAAAATAGGCTCTCCTGAAAGCCATGTGAATGTGAAAAATATATTTGTAATAAATAATGTCCCCTAAAGCATCTGCTTAGTTCATTCCCTGCTGAAATACCTGAATAGGCATAATTCATTTTGTTTCTCCCTAAAGCTTTTTTAATGTAATCATTTTTATTCAATGGCACAACTGGAGGAAACCAGACACTGTCTTTATTATTCATACATCAAATCATTAGGAAGACTGATTCTCAGCAGTTAAATACTTTTCTGGCTGGACCTATGAAAATACCAAGTCCATTCAAAGAGAATGGCTTTTACTTGTCCTCTGCTTTCTATAAGACAGTGAGGATCGTTCTAAAAAGGAAAAGAAGGAAAACAAAGGATCAAGAATCTAGATAATCTCCATCCCTTTCAGCAATGAATTGTGAACAAATTCTACTCTGTAAGATGCTATGCAAGCTGTAATATTAATTTAATTAGGTTAACAGTAATGATTTTATTTAGAACTGTTATGTTCCTTATTTTTCCTGTATAGGCATCCCCAGGTTAAGAACATCCAACTTAAAGACAACCCCTAGGTAGGAATGCCCATTTATTACTAAAAATGGTGGACAGTGTTCTTATTCCTTAAGCCAATGAATTGTTGAAGCCGCACAATGCTGAAGCTGCATATTTTTAATATACAGCCTATTTTCAGAGGTTCCTAAAAACATTGTATCATCAGCTTAAGGAAGGACAATGCCATCTGTTATTTTTAGTAATAGGCAGTGTGTTTATGAGTTCCAACCTACATACAAATTTGGGTTAAAGACAGAGTTAAAAACAGTGTATTCCCTTTTTCATATCTGAAGATCTGGCTTCAATAACTGTGTATGTGAATTTCTCATTAAAACCTTCCCTGCATGCAAAATTGTTTGCTTACGTAGCTACTCCTACACAAATGAGGCACAAAGTATGATAAGTTTGCTACTTTTCTGATTTGGAAAAGATGATCCAAATCAATTTCCTTTCTATTTTTCCTAGAGTCAGACTAAAGAGAGAAATCCTCATTAGAATAATTCTCTAGACAGACTAAAAAATGTCAAAAGATACAACAGTAGCAGCAGATGTGGGGAATTTCTGGAACAAGAATAAGAATTCTGTAAATAAGACTTTAAATTATTTCCTTCCAGTTGTAAAAGTATATATCCTTTGAAAATTGGTACTTTGAAAAGGCTAGTACTCATTGCTCACTACTCTACTCTTTCCCACTTTTACTACATTTCCTCCTCCTGCTCCTCCAACTACTACTTTTTATGAGTGTTACTGCTATTGAGCAGTATCTCCTTCTATCTGTTTCAGGCTACTTTATAAACACACATACCACCACATCCAGCTGCCTCTCTGCTCAGCTTTTATAGTCAACAATTGCTGTCCTGGCTAGGGAAAAGACTTAAAGGAACAGAACATTAGTAGCACAGGTGTTTGGCCATTTTGTAGTCAGCCTGTCCTCTCACATACCTCACCCCTTTTAATAGTCTTTTTATTAAAATACTTTTGATCTTTTTTCATATCTGTGTACTTCCCATATCTCAATAGGAAGTCAGCGATAGTATTTTGCTATCCTGCCCACTGTATAATAATGAAGCAATATGGTTACAATGTCAGATACCACCCATTTAATCAGGAATTTGTAGTGCTTAGCTAGTTCAACAATCCTTTGATCTTATTCTGGTTGTGTTCTTGCATCCAAAACCTCTATTTAGTAGGGATACTTGTAGAAATTGCTCTAAAATTACCTTCTCTACCACTTTGCTTTGCTTCTTTCATCTGGTTTCAATTATTTCCTACCTAAGTCTTCCAACCTTGCCCTCAATTCATGAAACCCTTCATGTTTGTTGTAGGTGTAACTCCTAAACCTCTGCTTATAAGCGAAGGGAGTGACATTGTACCTGTATAAAATTATCTCTTTGACATGACAGTAATCCACTACTTTTCTTGCTGGAAGACTACTGTAAGCTCTCAAAGCTTTCCTCATTAAACATGGGGCTAGTCTGACTCACTCTCAGGCCACTTGCAAGAGGTAGCCACTTTTTTAAATATGGTAAAATAGGTTTCTACGTCTTCATCCTCTGACAACTTGGAATTTTTTATGTCTTTGGGACCACTTCCACTCTGTTTTATAGTCAGTGTCCTGTGCTTAACTTTTATACCCCCCCCCCCAAGAGTGTAGAGTTTGAAGAGGAAGGGATTGCAACAGAGAAAGCTGTTTGCTCTTTTGCACATCAAAAATAATGCTGGGATCTGTGGACGTGCTACCCAAACAGTTTACTCCCTTGAAATCCCTTCCTTCCAATCTGTCTGCTCTGTGTGGGGGCAAAGAAAAAAAGCAAGCAATTTCTGTAGGCAATCTCTTTTGCCTGACTCTTCCCACCCACCCCCACAGAGAGATTGGAGAGGATGAGATTTCAAGAGAATGCTACCGTATACTATAAGCTGCTTGCATAGCATGCCCTCAATTGCTTTTGATGTGTAGAAGAGTAAACAGCTTACTCTCTCACAGACTTACTGTTAAGGCACGGTAGCAACCTCTCCACAGCCCACATGCATTCACTGCAGCACCCAACCTCTCACTTCTAGTACTCGGCCACCCTTCCATCTGCTTGTGAACTGCCAGATACTTGCAACTTCCAACCAACTTCTCCATTGACTTTGCTTGTGGGAAGTGGCAGGGAGTTACAAATTGCAATCATGAAAGGTCCTCACTTAATAACCTTAATGATTTGATGGTGACTGTCAGGATTGCCATTGCTATTGATATTTGATATTACATTTGATATTACATTTGATGTGTACTGAGGGAAATTCCAGTCCCTATTATTATGGTTAAGCAAAGCTTGCCTATAGATTTATGGGAAAATCTTTACAGGTAGTCCTCAACTTACAATTGGTTGTCCCAAAGGTGCTTTTTCAAGAGGCAACTGGGCTTTCTTGTTTTTCTTTGAAGACGTTTCACTTCTCATCTAAGAAGCTTCTTCAGCTCAGAGCTGAAGACTCTTCTTGGATAAGAAGCAAAACATCTTCAAAGAAAAACAAGAAAGCCCAGTTGCCTCTTGAAAAAGCACCTTTGGATAACCATGACCTAGATGATTGAGAATTTCCATAGACATTTACAACTGGTTGCTTAATGACCATTTGAAATTAGGACTGCCTTGGAAATGGGGTTTTATGGCCCTTAAAGCTCTTCTAGTTGCTGTAAAACACTGTGTCTCCCCTCTGCTCTGATCTTGGTTCTTGGCAACCTGCTCACACTTACAGTCAGTTGCCAATTACCCCACAATCATGTGATTGTCATTTGCAATCTTCTCTGCCAGCTTCCCGAGAAAGTCAAAGGGGAAACTGGAAGGGAAGGTTGCAAGCTGCTACCACCTGCTGTAGAGCTGAAATTGCTTACCAGAAAGGCATCTCAGCTGGGAGGGAATCTCAGCTCCATGTTTAAGGATTTTGTTTTTTTTAGTGTACCTTAGTATTTTGCTTATATTTTACATTTTTCTCAAATTAAATAAAAAGGAAAAAATGAAATTAATCTGGAATTTCCTTCTCCATACAGTTGATATGAGTTACTGCTATACGCCTTAATTCACTTTTTAAAAATAACCTTGAAAGTTAAAGATAGCTGGTAGTTTGTTTTTTACAAAATGACTAGGCAGAGTAGTGGTTAAATAATCCACCTCATTTTTCAGATTGTAACAACCTGTAAACGTCTATTCCATGGTTGCTAGAATAAAAAGCAAGTACATAAACAGTATACTACCATGTTTCCCTGAAAGTAAGACCTGCCCTGAAAATAAGCCCTAGTTTTGGGGCGAGGCACACATCTAAAAATCAAGCTTGGGTGGGGGTGTGGAGCTGCCCCATGTACCATGTACCCGCTTACCTTGCAGCCAGGTCTCTTCTGGCCGGCCCACTTCTGCGGTGCCCTCAGGCCTGCATTTTGCAGTCAGAGGCCTTTCCGGAAGGCCACTGCAACCGAGAACTGAGCTATGGATACAATCCATAGCTCGGTTCTGCAAGGCCTCTGCAAGGCCTTTGACTGCGAAATGCAGGCTGGAGCTCCATTCTCAGCTGCAGAATGAAGCTGCTCCTTCGGCTGCAGAAGTGGCCGGCTGGGTGGGGCTATTGGTGGGGGCAGGGCTGTTGGTGCCAGAGGTGAGTGGAAAAGACATACACGCCCCCAAAAATAAGATCTGGTGCCTCTTTTGGAGGCAAAAAAAAAAAGACCGGATCTTATTTTCGGGGAAACACAGTATACCTTAATAAAATCAAAATGAAGCTGAAATTTCTGGAGAATGTAGTTCATGTGTGGGAGAACATGAAATACATTGCATTTTTGTATCAGTTCTTTTTTCACACAATTTGTAGGATATTGAGAGCATAGCAGCTTTTTCAAGTCTATCAAAAGCACTGGGTATTTGATGAGCATGGAAAACTATACCAAAATGCTGCCTCAAGAGTGGTGGAGGTATGTCTTGGTATTCTGAGTTTGAAAAAGAAAGTAGCTTATGGCTGAAAAGCATAATTTATATACATTACAATAGATGAGGGCAAAACACCCCCCCCAACAACCTACCTACAATGCCTTTGTAATTGGTTGGTATAATATCTTCATTTCTAAATTTTGCCCCCTGGAGTTTAAGACGGGTGTTTACCACCCAGAGCGGAGTAGTCAACAGTACATTCACTATACCTAAGGAAACAGAAGGAAAATTCAGTAAAAAGAGGCCTCAGATAATTAAAATCAAAATTAAATTTTTAACTTTAATGTATAAAGCAGAAAAGGTACCATTTGAAATACTTCACAAAATCTAGACTGAATTTATTCTAGAGGAAAAAATATTTAAAATGGAAAGTCAAGGGAGCTTCTCCCAAAGGTGCTTTTCCAAAAGGGCAACTGGACTTGGTTTTTTCCTTGAAAACATTTCTCTTCTCATCCAAAAAGCTTCTGCAGTTCATAGACTTCCATGGAGCTTGCTTTATTTTAGTTCTTTACCAATTATTGCACATTTCATTGAGCTAGACAAGAAAAGCAAGCTTGTTTTTCACAACAGGTGCACACCTAATTATTTCCAAATATTTGTCCTAACTTGATGCAATCTTCCCACATGAAACTTCATCATGAAATCATGCACTGAGAAAATCAGAAGTACTAAACTGTTAAATAAAATTAAGGATTCAAAAGGCATATCTCAGATAACCTTAAGTGGCACATAACATCAGAGAATAACACAAGTTAGAATAAATAACACAGATCAAGAAATATGTGGCAGTACTGGCAGCCATAGAAAGACACACATTATATCTCTGCTCTGCGAGCTGTATTGGTTGCTGGTTTATTTCCAGGTTCAATTCAAGATGCTGATTTTTTGAGGGACTATCTCTCCCCAGTTACATCAGGTCTGGCAGGAAGGGTGTGTTATTTCTGCTAAAGATTTCCATTTGACAGGAACCCAGAGGTAGGCCTTTTCCACCATGGCACCCACCCTCTGTGACATTATTCCTGCTACTTGTGAGGCCAATCCTATTGGCCTTCAGGAAATAAAAACGAGTTCTTCCAGCAGGCAGAGAATCCCATGGAAATAGTAAGCTTGTGAGATTGTTACATTGTATGTAGGATGCTGATCCATTCTATTTCTGTCTTATTTATATTTGTGTTTAATTGTTTTCAATTGTTGCTATAGATGGTTTTGACTGTTTGCTTCATTGTACGCTCCCTAGAATCATGTTTGTGATGGTGGCTATATAAATATGATAGAATATTAGATAAATACCAACTTTGTCAAATGTTTAAAACTTTTGATTTTTGCTTTGGAAAACATCTGATGTTAAATTCATAATATACATTTTCAGTTTGTTATATACACAGTTCTATTTACCACTCACAGTATATTAAAATATTTGATAAAAATTATGACATTCCAGATAGCAGGACATAGTCTGTAACACTTCTATAAAGCACCGTTTACAATGATGACACTATATAACAATGAGATATAGCTATAATAAATGAGGTTGGTGGAAGGAGTTAAGAAAGTAATTTATCAAAGGAGAGCCAAACAGAAATCAGATGCATTAACCCCTAGATCTGTAGATGAAATAAAAAGCATCTTGCCTCACTTATAGCCATGTGTACAAAAGATGGATGGAAAGAGATGGGCTCAAGTATCAGTGTCCCCTGTGCACACATGTACAGCTGATCAAAGGCAATAAAATTAATCACAATAGATATCATTTCAACTGTGATTCTGAGCTTAGGGCATTTCCACAACATGCCATTTTTATGTCTAAATCAAATACACAAAAAGTATTAATAGGATATCCATGCTGCATTTTACAGATTTTAGTACAGAGAATCTGTCCCCTACAAGTTTTATGCAAAGCAGGTTTCCCCAATCTTATGCCCTCCACAGCATGTTATCAGTTTAACAAATCTGGAGAATTACGGATTGGGAATGGCTAGTCTAAGGCTCTGTTTTATATTACCTGGAACAGGATGACCATTTTCTTTTCATTCTAATCAACTTCTTATCGTTTGCCTATGTATTTAAGTTAAAAAATGTGGGCTATATAATGTTGTCAAAGCCTAATGGAAGAAGCAACAGATGTGGTAGCAGCCATGGTATCTAGTTAACAAGATGTTTAGAAAGTTCCAAGTTTAAGTACAGCACTTTGGAATATATATTGTAGAGAACAGGGAATCAATAGAGGCTTCAAAGTATTGTTGCAACAGGCTTTCAACAATGTATTTTTTGTTGCAAGGGTTTTGCTCATCTAGTTCTGTATACTTCCATGTACACATCAACTAAGCACATGCTCATGTTCTAAAATAAGATAATGAAATGAAGAGAAACATTCAGTTATACAAAAGTGAAAAATCTAAGGGGGACTTCCGGTTTTGCGTCGCAGCAACACGGATGCAGGAAGACAGGGCTCTGCCTTCCGCACCCAATTTCTCCCTGCTGGGGGCCCTAAAAGGACCTAAAGTCACCCCAAAGAGGCGATGAAGGAGGGGTGCCTTGTCGATCATGGAGAGACAGTGGTCTTTCCGTTCGATCTAAGGAAAGCCCTCCAAACTGGCAGGGGAAAGATTGGCTACATTCCTGTGGCCAGCGATTAGCCGCTGACAACTGAAGAAGAAAAGCACTAATTAGCAGATCGTAAACAGTATGTTTGGAACTGGGTGAGAATATTGATCCTTTCTTTACTATTTTACAACTGAATTTCCTGGGGAAGGCTCCCAAGAAACTAAAAATCTCCGAACGTGAACGGAAACAGCGTTTTAATTTTTTTTATGGGGGACAGAAATACATAATACTGAAGTGGAAGTAACATAAAGCTACAGTTTTGATAAATTTGAGAACTGAGATAATTAATGGAGAACAGCTGGCAATAAAGGAAAATATTTTGGCATACTTATCACCCTGACCTTCTTGGACTATAAACACTTACTGAGCTTGGACTTTTAATCTCAAGAATTATTGGGAGAGAAAGAAAAAATTGACTTTTGACTACGTCTGGCTGGGAAAGACTTTTGAGCAGTCTTCAGGGTGGTCGAACATTTTGAACACTTTAAACATTGTGGATTACAACCTTGCCTGACAGAAAATTCTTGGACACCTGAGACAAAAGATCACTACAAAATATTGCTTTTAGGACTGGATTTATATTATGGAACCGATTGGATTATAAAGACTACACATAAAGACCAGAAAATCAGATGAAACTTTGTTCTACTCTTATTAAGATTGGTGATACTAGAGGATCTCCAGGAATGATGCCTCAAGAAAAAATAAACACCTTTCCGAAGGAAATATACTCTATGCTTGTTCACCAAACAATTGTTGCACACAAAGAGGACACAAAAAGAAACCATAATGAGACTAAAAATAATTTAGATAATATAAATGAGCAAATCTCCAAATTAAATCTACAACTAGAAAATTCCCAGACAACGACTACAAAGTATGAACAAATAAACCAGAAATCAGAAGATGAAGCAGAGGAAATGGACTTAGAGATGGAAGAGATAAAAGAAGGAAAATATAAACTACCATATGCAAATAAAATACTGATAATGGAAAAGATGCTTTACCCCTTAGGTCTGCAAAATATACCTGATGATAAGGAAGATGATTTTAAAAAATGGAATATAGAGCTGTCAAGGGAAATGTCACAACTTGGGAGACAAAAAATGAAAAGAGAAATTGAGTGAGAAGGAAAGTGGGAGTTGCTTAAGGAATATAAATGGGCGGAATTCCCCCCCCCCCCAAAATACCCTAAATTGTCTTCCTCATTCCAAGCAACTTTTATAAAAATAGAAAGAAAATTCCTGGGCGACTTAATTGCCCTGGCTTGGAAAGCTACTTGGCAAAGAAAGAAAGCGAGAGTTAGATTTAAAAAACAGAAGATTTGACTGATAGAGTGGGCATTATATGTTTAAATATTTATTTGAATATGATTAAAAGAACAGATGACCCTTAGATATAATTATTTTTATAATGAAAGATATGATTTAGAATTAAAATAACATTTTTTCTTTTTTTTTGATATGGGAAATATGAAAATAAGAGGATGGCTGGCATGAATAAAACGTTTAGCTATATAAATGTAATTAATATTGAGAAAATCATAACTGACAAAGATATTTCAAATATTGATGGGAAATCAAACCTTAACAAGAGCATGAAAAACAGGATATTGATTTATGAATTGATATTATTATTTGTATAATATTAGTAAAATATGATGAGGTTGTTTATATCTTTGTATACATCAATAGTAGCAAGAATTGTAACTGTGTAATGAGAGGAAAATGGAAAAAATATGGGGAAGAAAGGAGGATCCGGGAAAAAATACTGGATTGTGCAGTACTGAACAGTTTTATATTGAAGAAGTTAAATATGTGAACCCAGACAACACGTTGTTTACTAAGCACTAAAGATTGTAATTCTTAAAAATCAATAAAACATTTTTTAAAAAGTGAAAAATCTAAGACAAGTAAAACTAGAAAAGAGTACATGAGACAAATCCTTTCAAGTTAAAAACACATTTACCACTTTATTTCATTATTTTAAATTGCCTTCATGGATAAATTAATCCATATCCCAAATTCAATAAATTTCTGATAGGATTTTATTACCTGCAATCACACCAAGAATCAAGTCCTTTCCTGTAGTTGAATGATGACCTTTGATCCAAAGAGTTTTTAAACTATTAAATGTATAGAAATAGACAAAGTTGGAACAACAAAGGCTGGAGATAACAGGGAACCACCCTCGATATGGTGCAATGCTAAGGAACAAAATAACAAAAGCAAAAAATGAAAATAATGCAATCATCATAGCTAAAAGCATATCTGCACCCCATTCCAAACCTAATCAATTAAATATATCTACTAACTGAAGGATTTTAGGTTAACTGTTCAAGAAACCAAGTGACAAAATAAAACATATTTAAATACCTATTACCTATATTTAACATAATACAATTCTATACTCAGGACTAAATTTTACTGAATATATTTATTTTTGCATAACTATGAACATAACCCAGGAGGATATATTACTGGAAAAATTAAAAGGATTAGAATTCCAGTATGAAGGCAAGAAACAACCAATTCAAACACATTGTTTCTTGCTCAAATATTTCCTTTCAGAGATAGTAGTATTTTATGGAGGCACATTTTAAAAATTAACACACTGTAATTATATAATTAATAATATTTTGTTCATACCAAAGGCATCACAAATATTTTTATGTCACAGATGTTTTAACTACATATAGGTAAATTTATTCTAACAAGATTTCAGCCAATGTTATTCCTGCCTAGAAATTTTTCTTGAAGAAGAAACAATGTTGTAGCAAGTCCCTTACTATAGAAGATTAAACCCGCCCTTTTATTTTTTTAATAGTATTTTGAATTACAAAGAAAAATATGTTCAATTCTTTTTTTGTTGGTTTTTTTCTGTGCTTTCTAAAAGATGCTTTAGTTTCTAATGGCTTTTTAAAATTATAACTATTCAAATTACTTAATTGAAATGTAGGAAAATCAGTACTGTACACATTTGTCCTCCACAGAAGTTTTAAAAAACTAATTCTCCTAGCAAAACAGCCCTGTACTTACATGCCTTCTTCTTTAATTATCTCCAAAAGAACTGCGTGTGTGGTTTTTGATTTGCGTTTTTCATCCACTGGAAAACAAAAAAAATTTTTTTAAATAATTTAATCCATTTCAATACTGCCTTGAGAGCATCTTCTAATGTGATGGGGAAGGTAGGGCAGAAGTAAAAGTGCTTTGTTTATTTAATCTTCAGGTTCACTGGTTCCATCTAAAACAGAACAGTCCTTCATGGATAGGTCTACAACTGACCACAAATTAAGAAATAGGGTTAAAAAAGTTTGCATTTGTACAAATTACAAAAAAGAAATGCATATTTGCTTTTCCTCACTGGAAAGTTTAAGATTACATCAAAAGTTTATTTTATATCTGCTGTAAGAATAACTATATTGGTTGCCGGTTTTCAGTTTTAAATATCTGTCTTCTATACTTAACCACCAAATCCTAAATGATGAATCAAATTAATTTTTTGAAAGGATTTCTCCAGCACCTCTACATTTCTCAAACGGAGGTTACTGTATTTTCCTAAAATGTACATTTGCCATGTGAATATAACCTTCTTCCATCTCTACAGTATTGAGAATAAAGAATAATAAATAACCTTTTAGAACATCCAGATTATATCTTCCTGCAGTTTAGAAACCCAAAATAATATAGTTGTTAATGAGTCTTTTCTCTAATGACTCTAACAATATCATACTAAAGAGATTCATCAGCTTAGTTAGGAATCTGAAAGGTTTCCAAGGTAGCAAAAATTTTGCAAGTTCCATTTTCTGAAGACTATCACGACAGAGACATGATGTACTTATCAATATACTTTGCAAAATTATTACACATCTGTGACTGGGTTATTGCTGAGTACACAATGTCTTAAAAAAAATAGGGGAGGGTTGTACTTAGAAAGAAAATACTAACCATAGTTTTTGGCATCCCAATTATTTTGTAATTTGAAATCAATAAAAAGCCCTGGTCAGCCACAGAATGCATCAGCTGCCACTTACAAGTCAATAGGTAGCAGCCTAGCATCTCTCCAAAAATTATTGGATAAAACAGATCAATCACTCAATAATATTTATTTGGTCAATGATCAGCAAAACTTAAAAGAACAAAAACAAACAAAAGTAGAGTGAATTAAATAAATACAAAAATATACTAACAGCTAGCAAAATGAAGATCAGCTATTACCCTGAATAAATTTTAAGAAATAAATGCAAAAACAAGTTGGTAAGTTATATATAATATTCTCAAAGACTAAATGTAAAAAAATGTGTTGCTCACCTTGAAGTCTTAGTCTAGCTGTATCCAGAGGAAAAAATACAGTCATTGCTGTCACACTACCCTAAAACATTTAGCAGAAAAAATTAACTATGTAGAGCATGTGGGTTTTTTTTTGCAAAGCTACAATGACCTATATTAAATCAAATCAGTTTATGACAGCCATTTGACTAGATACAATAAGGCCACACTTGGAATACTGCATCCAGTTTTGGTCACCACGATGTAAAAAAGATGTTGAGACTCTAGAAAGAGTACAGAGAAGAGCAACAAAGATGATCAGGGGACTGGAGGCTAAAACATATAAGGAACAGTTGCTGGAATTGGATATGTCTAGTTTAATGAAGAGAAGGACAAGGGGTGACATGATAGCAGTGTTCCAATATCTCAGGGGTTGCCACAAAGAAGAGGGAATCAAGCTATTCTCCAAAGCACCTGAAGGCAAGAAAAGAAGCAATGGATGGAAACTAACCAAAGAGAGAAGCAACCTAGAACTAAGGAGAAACTTCCTGACAGTTAGAACAATTAATCAGTGGAACAACCTGCCTCCAGAAGCTGTGAATGCTCCAACACTGGAAGTTTTTAAGAAGAGACTGGACAGCCAATTTGTCTGAAAAAGTATAGGGTTTCCTGCCTGAGCAGGGTGTTGGACTAGAAGATGACCTCCAAGTCCCTTCCAACTTTATTATTATTATTATTATTATTATTATTATTATTATTATTATTATTATTATTATTATTATTATTATTATTATATTATTATTATTATTGTTGTTGTTGTTGTTGTTGTTGTTGTTGTTGTTGTTATATTTAATAGTAGAACTGTTACATACATCAATATATGTAACAGGAAAACCATGACTAAAATAGGATCTAAAATAAGAACATATATAATAAAATATATTGCTACAAAAGTGATAAGTAACCAGACTTAATTAGTGGAGCGGCATATTGCACAGGCAATAGTACAAAACTGGGACTTTGTGGTTCTGACCGTTGCAATGAAAGTATTTATTTTAAAAAAATCTGCATACAACCGCCCCTTAAAAATGTGGTTCACAATAAATTAAAGTTCAGTTTGATACTGCATGCATTTGAAACAGATTTTGTGCATATTACAGGCACACTGAAATAATTTAATATTTATATTTTATTTACTACTTGCCATAGTACAGTTCTGATAAGATCTTTGGGTAAAGCACAATATTGATATATTATACACAATCTATCCCTGTAGCTTTCTATCTATAGTTTTAACATTAATCTTTATTATACTTATCAAAGAAGGAAAGGAGGAATTAATACAAACAATATATTGCATTCCTAATATATGGAACAAGTATATAGTTTTTGACTCATTTGTTTAATCAAATTCTATTTAGTTTTAGAATTGTGTGGCAAACAGATCACATTTTAGATAATATTTCAAAACTATTAGGTCATAGTTATGGAAAATATTGAAAATAAAAAAGGATTCACAAACTTTTAAGCATCGCTACATGTCCAAACAAGCAACTAGATATGGTCTAATTCTTATTTGATTATCAACATTATTCAGATACGTAAGAAATGTGAAACTTATTTAGCAATCCAATAATCTTAAATCCATGAGCTAGAACGCAATGAGCTAGGGCATTCTCATTCCTGTTCCACCTATGCAGGTCTAAACAAGTTATAACAGACTGAGTACATAAAGACTGTTTATATTTCACATGCAAATCAATCTTGAATTACTATTTAACTGAGCAATAATTTGCTTTCCTAGACTGAGCAACTACCCTCACATATAAACAGAAATAAAATGCAAGACAATCTATTTGTATAATTGTATAATCTAACTTCTCTGTATGGAAGTAGAATCTTACAATAGTCAATAAAAGCCCTTCCTTTCCTTCTTTTATCCAGTAACACCCTCCCACACCTTTAAGACAGCATGAGTAGCTGGGCCACACCTGTGCTCCAAGAGAAAGATGTCTTCAATATTTAGATATGGGTGTATACTGTATTTTGAGATGGGCAATTGCAATTATTTGGGACAGCAGGAGAAATTAAAGTTACAAGTGAAAGAGGAGAAATGCCAGACAAAAATGGGTAAATGACAGTGTAGGAAAGGCGTATGTGGAATTCAGACTCAAAAGTAAAAACACTGACAAGTAACAGCCATCCAACAGCTGGTAAGGAACTTTTCCCTTCCTAGCAAAAAATTATGAGATGCTTAAATTCCATAAGCGGTCAGGATGGCAGAATTGGTACTTGGCTGAAAATATTGAATCATAAGCCAGCAACAAAGCCAGCTAATTTTAATGTATCTAAAGATTGGTTAAGAGGTGGCTAGAACTGGAACTAAGGAATTTGCCCAGCTGAGAGAGCAGCCAAAGATACAGCTAACTAATGCTGTTATCTTTTCACAGATATAATTCAAATCTGTCTAAGGTAAGAAATAAGGTTTCATAAATTCTGTTTAAGGATCACTGTGTTTTGGTATAATAAAAAATCCCTTGTAACAAAGGGAACAAAAATTATTCCCCTTTTTTTGGATGTAGCATTTACCAAAAAGAACTCATAATAGTGAATAGCATATGAAAATGACAGCATGCTTTATTTAAAGTTCTGAACTTAACTCTAGTAGAAGAGATTATAACAGGATGGATTTGGGGAAAAACACCTTTTTCAAAAATTGGCTTCCTTTTGTTAAGTATAATTTTATGAATCCATTTGTGTGTGTGATTATACTGGTATATATAATAATATTAGACATTTTATTCTGACAAGACATTCTGACAGATGTGATGAGCAGGGGCTCCTTAATGAAATAATTATTTTTTCTTGATTCTTTATACTGTATCCCTGATTATGTTTTTAATCTGGACCTCTGATAATAAAGGTAGCATCTATGTTGATTCTTAGATTGTACACTATATGTTTCATTACAATGATCCAGATATTAAAACATTCATAAATAACTATAATCCATTTGATCTACAAACTGTTTGCAGTTGCTGATTGTTGTATCAATGATATATATTACAAAAAATCCTTTTAACAGGCATGTTGATGACGTGTATCAAACAACTAACCATAGAAGCTATTAGGACAAAACAAGACATAAAAATGCTGAACCGGATAATTTGGATGCTTTTCAGAATTTTAGAAACCAAAGTTCCTAAACTTTTTAAAAAAAAAATAACAACAAAAATTCCCATAATACTGAACCTTTTTCTATTCAGGTTGTAGACTTGAATTCTTGAAAAAAAATCTATATGAATGCGAAGAGATAGCACCAATTTGATAAGACATAATCATCAATGGATCTGAAGAGAAGCAACTACTGTAAATTGAAATTAGAAACAGAAATACTTTCTAGATGAGAGAAATTTAGAGTGGGCATCTAAAATGAAAGCTAAGTCATCCACCAAGTTAAATTCCAGGTTCAGTAACAAACATTGGCATATCCTGACAAGATTCTGGACCCTAGGCATTGATAAACAGATTTGCAGTTAGGTGAAAACAGACAAGCAAGTAGTCATTTAATCCAATGTATTGTACAATTAACAAGGTTATATTTTATTTGTTTGCCTTATTATTTTTACAAATAACTCAAGGCAGAAAAGATATCTCAAAGTATATCTTGAAAGTATCAGTCTTCCTTTAAAGACTGCAATTAACGTTTGCATGTTATTTAAAGCTGAACTCAATTTTTATGAAACCGTTTACGAGGAAAAATGTAATATTTTCTTCTGCAGCAATGGTTTTATCGATAACCTATACTCTTCAAGCTCCTGTGCAAACGGAGCGTAAAAGTAAATAATAATACTTAGGATGGCAGTTCAAACTAACAGGCACCCGCTAAGGCAAAAGTTAGGATGAGCGCTCGATTTCGAAAGCTAACGGCAGTTTATTTATTTTTTTAGCCCAATGCACCTAAGGCAGGGGGAACAAGCCCAAGGTCCCCTCCATCTCCATGCCTTCCTTCAATCCAGCAAAATCCTGTCACCTCACTTCCGGGTCTTCCTCACACTCGCTCCCTCCGCAGCCTACTTACCACAGCTCCAGCCATGGCATGGACCAAGCTCTCGTAGGAGAAGACGCCGACCATAGCTGCACCTTTGGCAGGGCCCGATTGCCACTGCTGCGATCTTCCCCGGCTGCATGAAAGAGAGCACAGAAACGGAGAGGCTAGAGGGGGAAGCAACGTATCGCCGGCACCACCCCTGGCCAGGCCGCTGCCGTACTATGTGACGTCGCTATCAGATGTTTCCTGCGCTCCGCCAATCACACGGCGGCCCTTACACGGATCGGGAAATATGTCGGAGAGGAAGAGGGCTGTTCAAGTTCGCGCCCTGCTTATCCCGCTCGCCCCCATCCTCTCTCCCCAGCAATTTAAGTCCAACGACCTCAAGTTGTTCTCTTAGCGACGGTTTGGCCGTATTTTTGTTTGTCTAGCACAGGGGTAGGCAACCTTGGCTCTTTTATGACTCGTGGACTTCAACTCCCAGAATTCCTGAGCCAGCATGGCTGGCTCAGGAATTCTGGGAGTTGAAGTCCACGAGTCATAAAAGAGCCAAGGTTGCCTATCCCTGGTCTAGCACCTTTGCTTTTTTGAGAGTTCTATCGATTTGGCAGATGTGCAAAGCAAAATAAAGAGCTATCTCCTCTCATGGCCTTTTTATTTGAGTGATAGGTACACATCTGACAATTAGTGGTCATTAGCAGAGGACAGAATAGCGCATAGATCAAAATTGTGCCCAAGAAGGATGGATATACTTCACGTGGAATTTAAAGCCAAAAACGAAGAAAAAGCTACTTTAAAATCAAACCTGTTGCGAAGAAAATAATCTGGGAGGGGAATATCTTTGGAATGTCACTCAACGGTAGTACTAGCTTTATATCAAATGCAATATGAAGTGCTGGTAAAGGCATTCCTTAAGCCAATATTTCTTAAAGCGTAGTCTGAGGGTTCCTGGGGGTTTCTCAAGACTCTCGGGTCCAAAAATCAATATTACTTGTCAGATATTGAAGATATTTGCAAAAATTTAAAACAACTTAGCTTCATTTTTTTGGTTAAATATAGAGGATTTTTCATGAAAAATATTGTGTTGGTATCTAATAGGTTTAATATTTATTTTTACATGATTCAATAAATGTTCCACAAATGTGTAGATTTAAGAATCATTGCTGTAAGGAAAGTTATGGTAGCATCCTTTGCTATAATGGTTACCACTAATTTCATATTTTGCCTATTGTGCGACTGCACAAGAACAACAGATAAAATTAGGCAGAGACTCAATATGCTCATTTGAAATTTCACACAATAAAATGGCTAATCCTGACAATGATTTATGAAACTTCAATAATCAATCAATCAATCAATCATTACAGCAATAAATTCAGTGGTCAAATACAAATAAAACATGTATGTATGTATGTATGTATGTATGTATGTATGTATGTATATTAATACAATTCTTGGTTAAGGAACAAGGCTAGAAACCACGAGATTATAAATTCTAGTTTTGCCATAGTAATGAAAGCTGACTGGGTGATTTTGGGCCAGACTTTTTCTCGACCCAACTCCACCTCACAGGGTTGTAATTTAGGGGAAATGGGAGGAAGAAAGAGTATTAGGGATTTTCACTGCCTTGAGTTATTTATAAAATAATAAAGTCTGGATAAAAAAAATCTAAAATCAACACAAAAAAGGATGGTGTATATGGAAGTATAAAACTGAGCAATCCTAGAAGCTATATAAGGATACTGATGAGACAGGAGAAATGACAAATAGAAATCCTATTCTTTTCCAGGGAATTTCTTTAGGATAGGAAGTATGAAAATCATCTGGAATTTCCTGAACAGATGGGGGGGGGGAAGCATATGGCTCAGATACTACTGAGCTATCCCCCACAGGGTCATACGCTTTGCTGAAAAGAGGTATTTTTAGTGCTCCAATAGAATAGCAAAAGACAATTATCCAGTTTGATCAATGTGAAACCCCACACTTAAAATAATTTAAAATCTATATCCCAGACCCACTGCTTAAGAACACTTCTGGCATTTTCAGAGTCTAGTGGGCAGAGGGTGTTCAATGCAAACCCTAGGGATGGAGCTTGCCAATAAATTTTTTTTAGCCAGGTTGACTTAAAAAGTTCTCTAACAAACCTTTTGCTGGGGAACAAAAATTAAAGGTTAAAATTAAAGGTTTAAAAGGCTGTGAAGCATTCAGAGATCAAGCCTGTTTCAAAATGTAGAGCAATATTCTTAATACATGTTGATATTATTCTAATAAACTTGGACCAGACAGCTTAAATATCAAACTTTGTAGAAGTAGACTTGAACACTACAGAGATAACAAATGATGTTGGCTATAAATGCTTTGCAAGTTGCAAGGATGAAGAGACCACTCTTCAAATGATTGTTGACTGCATATAAAAGCCCTGGGACCACTCAACTTAATACATAAGTGAGGCGATGTAGAAACCAAGAGTACCTGAAATACTGTGTAAATATACAAATTAAAAAGTACAGGAACTAAAATACAACCTTGCCTTATCCTTGAGGCATAATAGGTGGAGGATGCAGTGACAGCTCCAGAGAGATGCTCCAGGGAAAATAATCACAAACTCTTCACTTTCAAAGCTTGTGTTAGAATAAAGAAAAGCAGCAACCCTTTGTGTATTGAGGATCCCTTTCATTTATTCCAGTCTCTCCCTTGGGATTAACAAAAAAATCTGATTTGGAATCAATGAGGACTGTGAAAATATCAAGTCTGGGCTAGGAAGAATATTTCCTGGCCCTTCTAAAACCTGCCTGTTGCTCAGCAAAGATGTTTTCACTTTTGATCCAACTGGATCAACATAATTCAACTGTACACAGCAAACTGATGCATTTATCATTGTCAAGATAGTTTATTTTCTCTGTTTTTATAAAATGGGGTGACTGTTACAACACCAATTGGTAGGGAAAAAATGCTGAACTGATAACGGGCAAGCAAGATAGCCAAACTGTTTTATTTATCCATACTAGGTAGACACTCAATATGCTCATTCATTTTAATAACTAATAATTTATGAAATGCTTATTTTTCCTTTTTTCTTTAAAATAACTTTAGTAACTACTAAATAAGATACCATCATCCACAAAAACTGATCCCATTGATTGTTGTTTCCTTGTTGGGAAAATACAGAGTAATTTGATTTTTTTTTTTTGCTGTACAAGATTTATATACTATATATACTAGTTTGTGTTCTTAAATATATTTCTCAATCGGTGTACAAATGTAAGATCTGTGATAGATTTTTTAAAACAGTTTGTCTCTAACACAAGTTTTTGGGTTGCCTTAGCCTCAAACCAGTTTTTCAGGTATTACCTGCTTCAAATAATATAGTTAATAAGCCAAAGGCTGCAACAGTGGAATTTTCTCAAGCAGCAGCAGGCAAGATCTACAATGTAAATGGCATCAATTAAGTTACATCAATTTTTTACACAGGTAGCCCTTGACTTACAACCATTCTGTCAACGCTGCTAACACTGGATGTTCTTGCTTTGACAAAATATGCAGAGCTGTGTGGTATTTTTAGAGTTAACTTAAATGATGCTGGGAGGGGAGGAGAAAGAATGTGTGTGGGGATTACTTCAGATAAGCAACCCGCCACAGAAACGGAAGAGAACCTTTTCCTGTGGCTACTCTGAAAGGCGTGTAGCCGGTGCTGCTGTGAACAGAATTATTGTAAGCCACCTCGGCAAAAGGGAGGTCAGTCCAGTTTGTCTGTTGGTAGCATCTGAGATATTGCACCACCATTTTGTTAGCGGATTCTGCAGCCCCATTGGTAGCGGGATGAAAAGCAGGCTGATAAAAAGAGGGCTCTCCAAAGAACATTCCAAGTTGGGGAAAAGGTTTATCTGTCAACTAAATATTTATGCCTCAAATTGCCCAGCAAGAAATTGGGACCAAAATTCTTGGGACCTTTCCCCATCGTAAGGATCATCAATCCCGTCACAGAATTAAAACTCCCTAGGCTTTTAGGGAGGATTCACCGTCTTCCATTGCAGCTTGTTAAAACCTTGTCGAGGCTCCACTTTAAGACCTCCCCCTAAGAAGGCACCCGGGCCCCTCGTAGTAGCGGGGCAGACTCACTATGAAGTGAAACGTATTCTTGACTCTAGAATTTCTAAAGGGAAATTGCAGTACCTAGTACAATGGAAGGGGTACTCGCTGTCCGAAGCTACTTGGGTGAAATTTAGCGATGTGAAGGCTGACCGACTTATCAAAAGGTTTCATGAGAAAAACCCCAACAAACCAAGAGATAATCCCTGACATATGCTTTTGTTTACATACAGGACCTATCCTTTTTGTAAGGGGGGCCGGATGTCAACGCTGCTAACATTGGACGTTCTTGCTTTGACAAAATATGCAGAGCTGTGTGGTATTTTTAGAGTTAAGTTAAATGATGCTGGGAGGGGAGGAGAAAGAATGTGTGTGGGGATTACTTTAGATAAGCAACCAGCCATAGAACGGAAGAGAACCTTTCCCTTCAAACTGATTGGAGAACGTGATTTATGACAGCAAATTAAGGGAGGGAAATATGCTAGCAAAATATGTGCTATGGGGAGGGGAATTCAGATCTTGGCATTCCTCCATGCCAAGCCGACACTTTGTTACATGAATAAAGACTTTTTAGGATAAACAATGCCTGGAAGTTTTTGAAGTGTTCCATTAGTCGGAACCATGACACATTCATTTAATGACCATTTAAAGTTACAATGGCCGTGAAAAAAAGTGACTTATGACCAATTCCCACACATTATAGGATCTCCATAGTCAACATAATCAGACTGTGGATACTTTGCAACTGGCATGTATTTACAATGATTGCAGTGTCCCAGGGTCCTGAAATTGTCATCTGCAACCTTCTGAGTTTCTGACAAGCAGAGTCAATGGGGGAAAGCCAGATTCGCTAAACGACCACATTATTCACTTAACTGTAGTGATTCACTTAACAAACATGGCAAGAAGGTCATAAAATGCGGCAAGATTCACTTAACTGCCTTGCTTAGCAATGGAAATTTTGGGCTTAATTACGGCTGAAAGTCAAGGACTACCTATACTTTTTCTTAAGAAGGTGAGCTAAATAAAACATTCATACATTTTTGCAAGTTAAAAAATTAACTTTTGCAGTATATAGACTGTTCCAATATATTAAAAATAATTTTATTTGCATTTAATTAGGAAAAAAGGAAAAAGAATTCCTACCCTGTAACCAAGCTCTAAATTACACCTGAGCATTTATCAACAGTTAGTTGCTATTGCTCTAGTTATCATGAATCACCAACTCATCCTGAAAATAGTTTAGAGAACTGAAATATTCTGAAATTTTTTAGAAAATAGTATATCTTGCATGTAACTGCAATAGGCAAGTAGTCATCCATTTACAACCAGCCATTTAATAACTGTTCAGAGTTATGACAGCCTTATAAAAGGTGCTTTATGGCCTATAAAGCACTTGTGGCCTTCATGATATGTTGTATCATGCCTCCTTAACTGCATTTACAATTGGTTAGTGTCCTGTGTTCACATGACTGTGATTTGCAATGTTTTTTGCCAGTTTCAGGTAAAAAAAAACCATTTGGGAAAATGAATTTGGACTTACGTAATTCGTTTAATGATCAATGAAAAACAGTCTAAAAATCAGACCCAGTCATCTGGTGCCTTGACTTATGATTGCAACGATTTATTATCAAAATTCTGATCCTAATTGCAGTCATAAATCAAGGACTACCTATACTCATTCAATAATTCAATTACATCTTATTTAATCAAAAGGAAAATTTCTCCTGATCCATAGAATATATAGATTGTGAATTTTACCTCTCATTAATTAAATGTTAACAGATAAACCAAGAAGATTCTTCAAAACCAGTCTTTATTATTTTAAAGGCAACTAGAAGTACTTCCATAACTATTTCTTAAGCAAAAATGAAGTCATGTTTCCTTTAATTTGACAAGATAATTACTATATGGATTTTATTTTAAGAATATATTGAATTTCTAAACCAGTTGAGGTTTAATTAAAAACAGAAAACATACATCACTTATGGATTCAGACAAAATTACAAGAGCACAGAACTGGAAACATTCAAAAGCCCTAGAAAAAAAACAAAACCTAATTATAACAGGCCCTCCAAGACTGAGCAGATAATTAAAAAGGTAGAGATTTGTGTTAGCCATCAGTAAATATTTCATAGCAAGGATTTCAATGAATAGTTTTTGTTCTTCCTTTTGCACCATATGTATTCATATGACATGACATTAAAGATAGTTGGTGTATATACCTTCCTAACTCACTATCTAGGTCATTACCATTTATCATAGTTATATTTTTACCTATATTCTTAAGTGTATAATGAATATTACATGGTAATGGGAACCATTTGCTTCCCTCCCTCAAAACTAAGGAATTAGTCATATTCAATAGCAAAATTAGTACAAATAACTAAAGGGCTCCCAATCATTCAAGTAATCAGCTTACTGGTGTTGATAAAACATTTGCTCACTGTGATATAGATAAGTAGCACGTTAATCTGCTCAACACTGATTGCAAAATTTCCAGCCTGTTTCATTTGTACCAATATAGTTAAAGCCAAAGCATGCAACATTTAGGGTGCTTCTTTCCAGTGCAAGGATATGATCCAAGAAGAGTTGATTTCAACAGTTTAAGTAATTCTTGTGAATTTAAGAATTGAAAATGAATTCTTCCAATTAAAATAAAAAGTTAGCCTCATTTGTGTTAGAAATTAAACAGTCCAATTATCCCAAACCATCATAAACAGAACCATCATTCCTCCACTCCAAACGTCATCCCCAATCACTCTATATTTTTGGATCTACTAAGAAATAACAATTATACAATTTAAAAACAAACTGTGTTTTCAGTAAGAAAATTATGGGCATGGTAGAAAGGTGGGATGAGGTGGTTTTATGTGAACCTTGAATACAATTGTTAACTAATATTTATTTTTGAAACAAAGAGGAAAATGGATTCTATCCAAAGCACCCTAGTTCTCATTTGAGAATTAGCAGTACAATGGCTTGTGTTATTGCGATATATAATAAGCGATCAATATTTCCCCCATGTCTTGCAATGAAAAGAAATTTTATGGTTGACTTCCAAATTTGGATGAAAGTTTGCCAATGAGATTCATGACTTTAGGGTTATTCTGGTATTTTGACATATTTGCTGGATTCTGGGCGACATCTTGAAAAGCTGCCATTACTTCTGGATCCTGTAAAATAAGGAAAGATTAAAATGTATCTGTCATGGTTCTGACTGATGAACCCAACCAAGCAAACATCTTCAAGACATTCCAATTTCTTAATGCAAAACTTTATTGAGTACACCAGTTCAGCACATTATGAAAGCAAAACCAGCTCTGGTAAGACCCCTCCAAAATCCACATAGTAAAAGCATTGAATTCTCCCCCTCCCTCTGGGTCCGGTCACGTTGCCCAATCAAGTGGAAAAATATTATTATGAGAAAGCACCTCTAGGTCTGGTGTAATGTCCTTGACTCTCACGGTCTGGCTTCTTAATCTTTGAAGTCAGCATACCAAACTGATTCTCTCCCCTCCCAGAGTTCATTGGCAAGTTGAGAAGCAATAACTGTTGCAGCAGGGGGGGGGGGAGGAAAGTGCTTCGAAACTTGACAGTATCACTAGGATAGTATGATGTGAATTTTTATGGACAGTTTACACTTCAATCCATCATAAAATATAAAGTAGAAAAATTATAGTAAAATTAATGGGCACTAAGCACTATATTAGATTATATCTAAATCATTTCATAAAGTATGATTTGAAAAGCAAAAATCAGTACACGAAACTATGATTAAAGTAAACACAATATGCTGTTTTGGACCACCTATCGAAATTCAACAAAGACCTAACAAGTGCCCCCCATGATTGACCTGGACACTGATGTCCTGAATGATCAGAGGGATTACCAAAGAAACTATTACACAACATGAAAGACTAAGAGGAGAGGAGGTGACTAAAACCAGGAATAACAAAAGCTAGGAAGGGATTTATCAAGGACAAAGGATTGAAATTGGTAGCTTCTCAGTGGCTACTAAATATAAGGATGAAAGCACCAATAAAATAAGCTGGCATGGAAAGTTGTCATACTAGCAAATATGTAAAACTAAAGATGTGGAAATTTGTTATTTTATAGCTAGGTATAGAAGCAGGAAGAAAATATACCATACCCCAGCAAAAGAGAATAGTGAATACTGCTACAATATGAATCTGTCCCTCAGAAATATATGCAACTTATTATTCTAGTATGGGTATTCTAAAGTTTTAAATTGAGTGCAACTATCACAACCAAAGTCTATTCTACTTATAAATCATTCATTTGCATCCAGTGTTTGGAGTCATTGCTTTTTATTGAAGGTAGGTAACAGAGTATGCAATCTTGTGACATGCTTCTAATGCAAGGTTCAGAGATAATGTTGGTATCCATTAAACCACAGATATGTATTTGCTGTTTACTCTAATTCAATTCCTATATATTACTATAGCCTTCTTAAAAGATACCTCAATTATGGGATGTATTTTTAAACTGCATTAAAGTGGAAAATTATTGCTGCTTTGTAAAAAAAAAAAAAAATCTGCATACTGCAGAAAAATTTAATAACCGAACAAATATATCAGGTATTTAGAGCTGATTATTTATTCTAAACCATACTAGAATTGCTGGAAGTCAGGTTGCATAATGATAATGAAATGCACCATGAGCCAATTGCAAAAGGCAGCTTTGCTTGGAATAGCTTACATCCTGCAATGATACCCTTAACACGATCAAACAAGAACATCTGCCTGTCCCATGTCTTTAGGAGACTCAGTAGGTGGGTAAAAATGCCAAATCCAGTCTAAACATCTGTTGAGTGTGTGACAAACCATAATAACAACAATTTGTAAGAAGTGTGCACCTTTTTTCCCCAGTTAACTTTTGTTTTCAGGATCCTACAAATGCTAACTTAGTAGAATGAATTAATGAAAAAACAAAATAAAAATCTCTGGAAATAACATACAATCGTGCAAGAATTTATAGTAATTGGGGCAGGAGCTCTTAAAAAGGAATCAGAATTCTTATGTTGTAGCAGCATTCCTTTCTCAATTACTCCTCACCTGCATGGCTGCAAGAACTTCAGGGTCACTAAGAATTTCATTGAGACCAGGCATACTTCCCATTCCAGGCATGCCTCCAGGAAAACCACCTGAAAATATAAGGAATATTGTTACAGAAAAAGGGGGACTATATCTTAGTTACATCTGCATCATATAATAATCCACAAGTTAATTATACCTGTTTTATTTAAATTTCCAGGGCACTCAGATAGCTATTAAATAATCAAGATAAATTTTATTTCTCTAAAAGCAGCAAAATTTTGCTACATTATTTATATTATTCACAAATGGTTGCTAACAGTTCTTGTTAAAGAATAGTACTGTGTTATTCATTTTATTGGTTGTATTTTTATTGGTCAATGACTGAAATAAAGTTATGTCTATTTTCCTATGTTTTGTGTGCTGAAATCCACGTTACACTGTTTAATATCACAGCCAAGGATAATTGATAGTAATATTAGAACGTTATATACAAACATCAGAAATATAACACTTCCATATTTGTTTGATGAATCCAAGTACAAAACAAAGATTTTCTTATCCCCCCAGAAGTTAAGCAAAATATTATGATCCCAATTCACATGAAGCTCAAGTTTCTTCTATAAATACTCTGATGAATACACACCTGGGAAACCACCAAACTGAGGTCCTCCTGTCTGTCGGCGAGTCTCTTCCTCCTGCAAACATGAAAATATGTACTTGGTCTCCAATAAGAATATGTAAAATCCACCATTTCAAAGATGGAACCTCCTATTTTTCCTTCAAACCTATGTCAACCCAGCCATTCAGGAGTGGTTCTGGAATTCACTGGAAATAAATCTTCCAACCCCATTTGTCTACATTCAAACAAACCAACATACGTTAAATGGAAAACTGTTTTACAGACAGTCCTTAACTTACAACCAGTCATTTAATGAACATTCAAAGTTACAACAGCTTCAGAAAGGGTAAAATATGGTGCCCCCCCCCCAAGGCAATTATTTCAGTGCTTGGCAACTGGCTAAGATTTACAACCAGTTGCCAAGTCCACTGGCGATCATGTGATCACCATTTGCAATTTTCTCTGTGAACTTCCCCAGAAAGTCAGTGAGGAAGCCAAGAGGGGAGATTGCAAGCAGAGAGAACAGAGGGGAGCTGAAATCTCCATTCCTGTAGCCCACCAAAAGATTTCCTCTCCATGCACGGAGGGGAGCTGAAATCCTTGCACACTTGTTTTAATTGTGGCTTGTTCAATCTGTATGACCGCCCAACTCCTCAAGTGACCCTGGGCAGCAAACAAAATTAAAAAATAAATAAAAATGCAAGCATTAAAATACATAGCAGCTAAGAATAAAGTTCCCATCATGACTAAATTAACCATGAAATAGGTCCCTGCACCATTCAGGCCCCAGGCTTAGGCCCAATGGCTTTCTTAATATTATACCACCAAAATGCCTATTAAACCATACAACATAGTTTATACCTATAAATAGTTGAGTTTCCTCATTATGTTAATTTATAACTGAATAAATTATCTTGTAATATTGTGTGAAGTGGAAATCTGACTACTGTTGGGTAAGAAGCCATTTTATGATGTTTGGGGAAACACAGACTTGTAAAATATGAAATTATTTTTCCTAATGTATTATTCCAGTAGCTGGCACAATCTGCCAGCTCAGACCTAAATACAGATAGTACTCAACTTACAACTGGTTGCTTAACGATTGTTCAAAGTTATGATGGACCTCCCAAAAGCTACTTACAATTCATTTTCAAAATTACAACAGCTGCACTCCCCACAATCAGATGATTACATTTTGGATACTTGGCAATTGGCTCACCTTTATGGCCATTTGCAGTGTCCTGCAGTCAAACAACAGCAATTTGCAATGTTTTTTGCTGGTGTTTGGTGTTTACTTCTGGCTTCCAGCAAAAAAATACCCACTGGGGGAAATGGATTCATTTAACAAATACGGCATTTGCTTAATGACCACTGCAAAAAATGTTGACAAATCAGGTCCAGTCACATGATACAACCACATGACTGCAATTCCAGCCATAAATTGAGGACTGCCTGTACCTGTATGCATTTTTCAGGCAGGCTGCAGATATCATTAATCCACACCAATCTCTAGGGATATGGGCAAAGAAAAACTTTTAGTTGTTGTAAATCTTCACAAGCAAATCAGGTTATGGAGGAAGAACAACTGGGTACCAGAGTTAAGAAATGAAGAGAACATGCACAGATCTCCTGAATTTCTGGAGAAATTATACAAGGATTTGGAAAAGTATCCAAAAAGTATCATTTGTATTGATCCTAAATAAATTCTTTCCAAATCAGACAATGTGATTGTCTGGATTTGTTTTCTCATTTTGTCTCTCGTAGTTGAGGTCTACCTATGATGACAATTACAGGCCTCTCTCATCTTTTTAAGTGGGAGAACTTGCACAATTGGTGGCTGACTAAATACTTTTTTGCCCCACTGTACATCAGGGTTAAGGAGAAGATGTCAGGTGACGGGTCTCTTGGAAGACAGGTGGTGGCTGTATAAATTACTAAGTTCCTAGGTAGAAGATGTGTCAGGGTATGAACTCTTGTTTGACATCTCTAATCTTCCCATCTAAGGACTCAACTATGCCACTGTATGTTTTTCAAGCTCCTACCCTTTGAGCTCTCTCATGTTCCTCTCGGGCTTTTTTTACTCTTTCCATTCTGTCTCTACTTTCTTTTTCTTCACGCTTTCGTTCGTATTTCCTTCTGTGTTCTGCAATCTTCTGAGCCTGAGGTACAAGATGAATAAAATTTGTCACATGTATAGTATAATTTATACAATATAATTCTAGCATTCTAGAACAACTATTTTTAGTTTGTATTTTGTCAATTCTCTTAAGAACTGTAGGGTTATAATCAACACTAATTCTTTCCTTCAACACTGTTACAGCTCCAAAGTATCCCACAGAATTGTCTAAATTTGGCAATACACTACAGTCTTTTAGGTGAAAATCAATTTCAGTAGAAAAAGTAATAGAGCTTAACTTTCCCTTAAGAGTTAAATAAAAAGAATTAATGAGAAACAGTCTGCAAGTTTATTGGCAGAATGAACAAACAATTACTCCAGTAAAACTCTTCAAAAGCAAGAACTTCTGGGACTGTATTAACTTTTTGTTTTCTTTCATACACAACACATAGACAAGTAGCAAAGCATTAGAATCAGCAATGCTTTGAGATCTATAATAGTTAAAACAAAAATTTGGTGAAGAGAAACTTTTTATTTAATTTAAGAAACTTATGGCATTAAATATATAAAACTGATAAATATTACAAGCTTAAACTGAAGTAGTTTAACCAGCAGGTGATTTGAAGCGGACAGCCACATATAAGGCAATCATTCTTATTTGAATAATTTCAATTCTGTGCTTTCAAAACACAAAGAGGAGCATAATCCAATATCCACCTATTTTGAGTAGTGTAAGTACGTGAACTGACAATTCACAACAGGACAAAAATTATAGCCTTAAGAGTATAATTATGCAGGCCAATATGAACATCCATCTCCCTCAAGGAATCATGCTATAATTGCTGCATAAAAATATTCAGAAAATTGCTTCTAAAGTTCCAGCCAAACCTTAGGATAGATTTCACATTTGTATTGATCCTAAAAAATCACACTGAAACAACATTATAGAGTAGAATGCCTCAAAGTAAGTTACTGGGATTATCGTGCTTTCAATTATCATGCTTAGCTGAAATGGTACTTCTCTGTCTGAAGAAATTATCAGTATATAAGATTTTTTTCACACATAGTTCATTTTGTAGAGGTTCCTCAGCACATTTTGTTGCATTCTCTATAAATACAAGGTAAAAACATGCCCAGCCTAGTTTTACTTGTGTCTCTGAAATTTATAATTTAGATTCAGAGATGTAAGGGAAAGAGGGGATATATCTCAAGCAAGACAACACATTAGCAAGAACAGAAATTTCCTAGGCACTGTTCTTTTCTTAATGGGAAAAGCAAGAAAGCAAAAACCATGAAATCAGCAATGCTGCACCAGGATTTCTCATTTCTAGAAGTTTTTTTTTCCTTTTGCTTATAAGAACCAAGTAAGATAAAGCTAGAGAAAAAGCTACATTCTGTTCTGTAATAATTTTCAATGATATAGGTAGAAACATAAATGGTTCAGGGTTATTTGATCCACATACACACCCTGGGATAACATGACACTGGAGAAAGCATTGTAATATACACCAAAAGCAAATGAGAGGGGCTGTGGTTATAGAAATTTCAACTATACACATTCTCATTGTATATAAAATAAAAAATTACTGAACCATTATTTCTTTTGTATAATACTAAAATAGAGATCAGTACTGGTCAAACGCTAAAGCTTTTAATGTTAGATCAGAAGTAACAATACAATTAACTAAGTTGTCAAAGCTAGTATGTAATCATCCAGTTTATGATGTAACTAAAAAGAGGATAGTAATTTTTTGAATTATGTTATTCATAGTATTCCCTTGTGGCAGACTAGCAAAACACTCAAGCAATATTTTATTGCACACAATGTGCGGTTTTCAGAACCAATTCATATTTTACTTATCTGCACCTTGTCCCATGGTAATAGGGAGGTAAATGATTTAATCATTTTTTTAAAAGAGCCTTACAATAAGTTAGTGGCAAGCTTGCAGACCATGACTTTGTGGTAACAATTGTCAGAATTACAGAACTACAATATCCTTACAAAACTGGAGTTTAAAAAAAATCACATAAAATCAGGCTAGCATTTTAGCACAAGTTCTATAAAATATCATAGAAGTGAAATCATCAGCTAAGCAAGAAGTCTTCCAAATTTTCAATTATTACTTACACGTGGCTGTACTTCCTTAAGCATGGTACTAGCTTCTTCATCATAATCCAGTTTACATGCCAAAGCTAGATCATGTGCAGCCTCTTCCCAATGACCCAGCAGCCTGGCAAGAAAATTATCAATTCCACTCAGCATCATTTGAGACAATGTTAAAAACAATTTTAAGTCATGGGTATAAATAAGAAAGCTTTTAATAATATCCAAATGTCCTTTATTTTCAAGTTCTGCATTTTTAAAAATTGAATAAAATTAAAAGTTACTGTGTAACAGGTAGTGGAGATAAAAACAATACATCTTAAAAGCTTTCTATTTAACCTAGAAAGTTTTTATTTTCTTCAATAAGATAAAGATTAAGATAAAAAGAATATAGGAGGGTTGCTTTGCTTTGTTTTTTACCTGTGAGCTTTTCCTCGCCATTTGTAGGTCTGTGCCGAATCGGGATTTATCTGAATGGCTCTATCACAATCCCTAATGGCAGCATTTGGCTTCTGCATTTTCACAAAAACACTGTCAACATGAAAAGTATACATCCTTAACTAAAAATAAATAAAATACCATTATGCTTTGCAGCCTAATACTTTTAGCAACCGAGTTAAAATACTATTCAGCTCAATACACTGATCACTTTCCACAAAATTATAAGCACTTTCAATACATTTTGCATTTACCCTATTTAAATATATCTGAATTATCCTATGTTCTTATAGAGTACCATTATATAATTCCTGTTTAATGTTCATTAAAAAAATTTGATTTGGGATTATTAACAGGTGTTTTTAATTACATAATTAATAATTACGTTTAGCTTTAACTTAAGCTGCAACAAGTTATGCCACATGGAGTTCATTCCCATTTTTAGTAAGCCCTGAATGCTATTGTATCTCCATATAATAACCATTACTTGGAGGCATACAGGCTCCAAAACTGGAGATAATATATAGCCACTGGGAGTAGATACCATAAACAGTTATTGTAAAGAGTTATAGAGGAAATAAGCAAGAAGCAAAGGTAGCAAAACGTTCCTTAAGTCCTGACAAACAAGACAGTATTTGGAAGAGATTTTGGCTGGCTCTTCCCTCATTCATCGGAATATAAGAAAGAGGGTAGGTAAAGCACAATCAGTCTTGCAAGGTTTGTTATTATAGCCTAGCTACCATATAGCAGGGCTTTTCAACCTTTTCAGAGATTGTACCACTTTTAGGATATGGCAATATTCAAGTACCACCAGTCGCCAACAGGTGGGCGTGGCCTGTTCAACGCCACTCACTGGACACAGCTGACTCGAGACAGCTGGCTTGGAACGGAACAAGTCGCATCGGCTAACTCGATGTGGGGACAACTCGGTGCCCCACAAACTCGCCTCCCCAAACTGCTAGCAGCCAAGCGCATGCGCACACACCCCCCATTACAGGTTTGGGGACTTTTATACACAAAGGAAGGAGAGGGCCTTCTCCCTAAGCCCAGGCATGATTGGCAATTTGCTAGCTCAAATGTGGATACAAGTCTGGCGTGTGTGTGTGTGTGTGTGTGTGTGTGTGTGTCTGTATGTGTATAGCACGCTAAAGAGATGTTCTTTTCCCAATCCCAGACATCGTTGGTATTTCCCGGTCCGGTGCTCCCTCCCGGCAAAGCAGGAGGTGGATGTTTGTAGGAAGCAGTTTCCTCCAAGTCCAACTTCTGTCTTGACAGATCTCTGGAGAGCAAGAGGAGGCGGCAGGGGAGCAGCACTCCTGGGTCCTGCACAAGGGAGGCTGGCCCTCTTGAAAGGGAATTCCCATTTCCAATCGTGCGTGGTAAGGATGCTGGCTTGTTGGGGCAGCCTTCCCTCACACAGCTTCCCTGCCACCCCCTCCTCCTCTCCAGAGATCTGCAGGGGAGACAGAGATCTGGAGGGCAAGGTGCAGGCTCCATATTGGTCACTTCTACTTCTCCAAGCCCTCCTCGATTAAACATACATTATATATAAATTAATTAGCAGGAAAAATAAATCTAGCACTCCTGAATTCTTTCCCCAAGGGGGAAAGGAAAGTTCACAGCCTGCAGGTTGTTAGCAAAGTCGTCAAAGAATGTAGTTATTGCTGCTAAAGACAAGAATAACAAATCAATTTTGCAGCTCTCTCCTGTTACATCCTCTTACCTCCAGAATGTGGCCTGGGATTGCACAAGGGGCTAGGCTAAAATCCGGTTGAGTAGTTTGCAGCCAGGTGTTCAGTACAGACTTTGCCAATGTGGTTTTAATAGCCCAGGAAGGGTTAGGAAAACCCAAGGAAAAATTTGCAATCAATAAACCATGGTGGACTACGCTTGTTTTGCCCTATTTTGATTCTCCTCCCCAGCAGCAGCCCATCGATTTTAGAACTGCATGGCCACAAAGAAAGAGGCCTTCAGCTTCCCAATCCCTGCTTATAGAGGGATTTGCATTTCGGCAAGGGTCAGGCCATACACCTGCAATCAAAGGAAAAAACCGAATCCAGCGGGCCAGAAGGCACCCAGCCACCGCGCCCCTCCGTTTCCTTCTCGCCCCCTGGGCCCAGACGCAGTCACTGCTCCTCGCCATAGATGGAGTGGGACTTGCAAGTACCTCCGTCTGCTTCATCCTACAAAGCGCCGCTCACCCGGCGCTCTTGCCTGCCGCCATGCCAGCAGACCCATCGGCATCAGGAAGGCTCCGAAGAAGGTAGCTGTGGGGGGGAGGGGAAAGAGGAGCAGGAGGCTTTCCAGCAGGTGCCGCCATGCCTGCAAACACGGCGCTGCCCCTCCACTTTCCAACCCCAAAATTCCAGAATAAAGTTGGGCAGCCTTTGAGCACCCCTGACAAGCTGCAGATCTGATGTAGCCTCGGTTGCTGCCCGCTTCCTTGGCTGGGCGAGGCTGGAGCGCTCAGCCTTTTGTCAGGGCTGCTGGATGGCGGCAGGCGGGAGCGCCGGGTGTGCGCCGCTTTGCAGGACGAAGCAGACGGAGGTACTTGCAAGTCCCGCCCCAGCTATGGCGAGGAGCAGCAACTGCATCTGGGCCCAGGGGCTGAGAAGGAACCAGAGGGGCATGGTGGCTGGGCTGCCTTCTGGCCGGCTGGATTGGGGTTTTCCTTTGATTGCGGGCTGGGGAGCCAGCCCCTCGCTGTCTCCAGGGTGGCCCTGGGCCAAATGTAAACACCCCACGGGCATGTCTATTTTATATCCTCTCCTCTCTCCCCCTCCTCCTCCTTTTGTCTTCAGTGCAGCTGCAACTGACTCCTTTCTCCAGTCAGCTGGAGCCTGGTGCGGATCCTGGGAGCTCCGTAGAGCCCCGGCAACACCGCGGCTCCAGCTGACTCTCCCACAGGTCTGTGCTACGTTGCCGCCACTTCATCTCATCCCCACGCTACACTTTCACACTTTTTTTTTATAGTGCTTTTCAACCCATCATAAGCATACCACCTGCCAGGTGCCGACGTACCACCAGTGGTATGTGTAGCACCGGTTGAAAAGCCCTGCCATATAGTATTAGTCTTCCCATGGAATTTAAGGTATACAATTGGACTAGTGTTAAAGAACAGAAAAAGTAACTAAGGTAAAAAAACACAAACTTGAATATGGCTATCAAGACAGAAAGCAGAAAGCTAAAAATTACTAAAAATGCCAAAAATGACCATTAAGAACTATAAAAAATATCCTCTTATTTCAGAATAAATCAGTATAACAAATTTTTAATTACTCAGTAAGAAACTTTTAAAAGTCTATAAAATAATTCATAAACACAGTTCAGATTATGCTATGTTTATGTTAGATATCTTTTATAGTAGAAACATTCAAATGTAAAGTCTTACCTGGCTCTTTTGGCATACAGGATAGCCAAATGAGGATTCAATTTGATGGCCTCTGTGAACAGATCAATGGCTTTCGGAAGTTCACCTGAAAATATAAACTTTTAGTGAAAAAGCAAACCATTTTAAATTTGGAGGCCTAGAAATGTGGAAGGAAGAGAACTGATTGGACATGATGTATAGATTTAGCAAAAATGTCTTAGAAAAACAGACACTCAAGTGGTGACCTTCCCTGGTGGCTTCATCACTAACTTCTTGTAGGAAACTGGTAGAAGTCACAAATGATCATCACATGACTGGAAGATGCTGCAACTGTCATAAGTACCAACCAGAACTTTAAGGACTAGTCTTAAGTATCATTCAGTATCATCGCAACTGAACAGTTGCCAAATGAGGAGTTGTAACCCAAGAACTACCTCTATGGGTGTATCTAGTAAAAAAAGTGATGTAGTATATATAACTGACCCTCACTTAATGCATTTATAGCTTCCATCTTCTTTTCGTTGGCCTGGTCCATCATCTCTTCTGTAACCTAAAAACAAAGGCAAAGAAACTAGAATGCAGATCAAAGCTATCATCCTTTCACAATACAGTATCTGGATTTAAAATCAGATGGAACATTCACATGTTACATTTAACCAAGAGCTCATTAGTGCACAAGTGTCTACTTTTGGGCTGCAAACCAACTGCAAATGATTGTACAGTTAAACATGTCATCTGAACATAGGATAAAAGATATTGCTGCCCAAAACTGGCCAGATAGCATTACTTCAAGCAAACAAAGTCATGGTCATATCTTTTGGTTAATTCCAGTTAGACATATTCTTCATCCTGTCAATAGCAAACCTAGCTCTCTCTCTCTCTCTCTATATATATATATATATGCTTAGCTGACACAATTAGCTAAAAACCATGAAAAGGTTCATTGCTAGCTGAACCAATAATAAGGAACTAACAGTCACACACAGGCATGTTACACTGCTTTTTTGTTTAAGTGTGACACATAGATTCAGAGTTCCAGACACTATTACCTCAAGATTTTCATCTCCCATTGCTTGAGGTTCATCATTGTCTGGTTCAATCACTCCTTCATTATCAATTTCTGCAAACAAAACAAGATCACAAACATATATTTCAAATAAGAATTCAACTTGGTTCATGTGACACAGAAGAAAAAAAATAATTACATCAAAGAGACTTCAATACTGGTAACTAACCTAAATCACTTTCTTCACTTTCAGGCTCAGGTGGTTTTGGTGGTTCTTCTGCCTTTTCTTCTGCTTTTGGCTAAAAAAAAGTCACTAATTAGTAACATCCTCTTTTTCTCATAAAATGCTATGTCTATTTAAATATAAAATAATCAGGGAGTAAACCTGTTAACTATTGATGCACTGACATTCTTGTGGAAGATTTTAAAATAATCACAGGTGAACTCATCCAAACTGTGATATATAGTTATAAAACATCTGCTTGGCACAGGATAATGAAAATTCAAGAATTCAATTAATTTAAAATCTGTGTGGATTTGGAAACATATATAAACACAGAATGAGAGGGAGCATAAAAAAACACCTCTGACCAATAATATATTTAAATACTGTTGTTCTGTGAAGGTTCCTCTCTCAGAATCTCCTTTTGCCAGTGGCTGAGAGTGAAAGAATTCAATTAATAAATCTAAAGAATGATGGGTGTTATTACTTCCAATGATTTTTGTAGGGAAAAAGACTTTCCGTAAGCACACAAAATATGGTTAACAGGGAGTTGGGAAGAAGGAAAAAATTTAAAAATAAACCAGGAAACAAAATGTTGCTGTGGAATACGGTCTATTAGGAGTAGAAGAATCTGCTTGGCCCATAAATAAAACAGTATGTTTTAGCGGAGCAGGTATTCCAAGCAATAGTTACACCTCCTGAGCATTTCCAGAATATAGGCAGTGTATGCTATTGGCCAACAGAGCATAGTTTTGCAGTACAATACTACATTACAGCAATGTATTTACCTGGAAGATTTTTCCAGAGTACTATTTTATACAGTGCTGTGTGACTACAGACAGAATAATAGACACAAAATCTAATGGCCAGCATTATTTACCTATTTTGCCAATATGGGAAAGATAAAGGATCATGATATACAACAAGATGCAGGATCACAGGAAGCAAATAGTTTCATGAACTACACCAAATCCTGAAGCTAAAAGTAAGATTGCAGGAAAAAAAGAATTCTTATAACATTTTCTGCAGGGTAAGGTTACATCCAAGAGAAAATAAAATCGGAAATGTAGTCAAAGCCATCTAGAGGATATTGTATTAGTTATTATAAATACCCCACATTGTGGAAAATTGCTAAGTCTTTGTAAATATTGTGGTCTGCTTCTGTCTCTTTAAGTTTCCATAATGCTATTTTCATATAGATAGGTAAGTAGGTAAGTAGGTAAAGTAGGATGGATAGATAAGATAGATTAAGATATATATATATATAGATATGTAGACATATACATATACCTCTTTTGTTTGTATTTTACCTCTGTCTTATGGCTATAATAAACATTGATAGACTTAGACTTTCCATTACCCTTATATTTGGAGTAATAGGAAATTTGAGTTACAAGAGTTCAAGGCAAGACATAGGGAGTGAAAATAAAATGAAGTTACTTATCAACCTATCAGAACATGTGAAAAAAACCCCTTCCCTTGCAGAGATAAGGGGGGGGGGGGAGGACAATATCCCCTTTTGTATTGTATTGTACATTGTAGCCAAGCTTGTTTCTTACCTCAGGAGTTGTTTCTGTTGAAGTTTTGCAAGGAGCCGGTGGTATTGCACCTCCCATGCTTTATAATAAAAGGAAAAATAACAATTAAAAGATACCATTAAATATCAATATAAACATTTTGGCTTAAGTTAAATAAAGTAATATTTGGAATCCATATTATCTTGTAGCAAAGAGCAGAATTTTTTTTTGCTTTGGATATACTGGATCTAGTTAGTTTTCTAAACTATTTTTCAGGAATGCTTTAACCTTCAATATTAAATTGTTAGGACAGAGATCTTCCTACTTTAAGGAGGGAGAATGAATTATATTATCATTTGCAGCCTTCTGATCTAGGAAATATGAAAATATGAAAAAAATATTTAGGGATGTTTAAGAGGATCCTATTCTAAGCATAGCTTTCATAATATAGGGATATATTTAAAAGTATTTAAAAGTATTCAATTCTGAACTATGAAGTACATGATAGGGGGAAATACTATTAAAAGAAAAATAAAATACACATCAATCCCAGGTACTTTTCTAGAGCAAGTGGTGCTGATGCTCAAATACATTTAATGTATTTCACTTTGCCCATCCGATTGTCCCCAAAATGCCCAGCAAAAATGGAGTGAAATTGTATCTGTGCCTTATTAAATTCATGATGGCATACTATATTGCATCATCCAGAATCACTGATTGAATTCTATGAATATTTTCTAAAATAAAAAGATTTGCTATATTGCATTATTTTCCTTTCCCTTTGAAATATCTTATCTTAAAACTTTTGTTTCAAAATAATTTTAGGAAAATGATTACAAGTGCAAATATGTAGTATTAATCTTTGATTTGCTCATTTTTTTAGCTCAACATTCATAAATGTATTTATGTTTATAGCTCATTTATATGCTAAATGAGGCACATTTAAGACTGATCATTGGAAGCAGGAGTCTACAAAGGGCTAACTGATAATCAACTAATTCAGAATTATCTCACAACCTGCCCCAAAATCTTAAATCATGGTTGTCCAACTTTTGGCTTGCATCAGGTGAAGAGGAATTGTCTTGGGCCACATATAAAATATATAATATAGTTAATTTATATAAACAAACTTTGTTTTTTATTTTTATTATCTTGTAGGGCCATATTACTAGCTGTCCAGGGCTGTGGGTTGGACCCACCTGTCTTCAATGATCTAGATTTGTTTTCTACTATCCAGCACCCTCCTGAATGTTGCTCCAGTCATGATGGTTGGCGATTACACAACTGAAACCCAACAGATCTAGAAGACCCTAGATGGGAAAGGCTGAACTAGTTTCATCACTTTAGCTACAGCCAGAAACATAATGGAAAGCCTCACCTACAGCCTGGCTCTTCAATGCCACTTTGAAATCATTGCTTTTGCAATGTCATGGGGCCATTAAAGTCTGCACTTGCGGTTTCATTCTTTTTGTAGAACCAACTTAATGAGGTTTGTTACTAGAATATGAAAATGCCTTTGTAATTGGCTGTATAAAGAAGAGTCTGACTGCTCTCAAGCTACATATGAGACAACTAAGAGATAAGAATCCTGCTGCTGTAGGCTGTAAATCCAACATTCTATGTTGTACAGAAGTAAACGGGATGTATTTGCAAAGTTCATAAATCTAAACTAAAATGATGGCATTCTTCCACGATTGACTTCAATCGGTACATAAGCCATGCAGCCTAAGATACAGGAGACAGAACAACTGGCAGTATTAATGGCCTCTAATAGTATGATCCTCCATGAATTCATCCAGTGTTCTATTAAAACTATGCAAATTGTCACTACATAAATACTGAATTCTGTACTGAATTCTACAGTCTTTCCTCACAGAGGAGCTATTCTAACCCCTTAATTACTGTCAAAGAACATTTTGAAAAAGTGGCTGCATAAAGTAAAATGGGTAAACAAGCAGAGAGCATTTATAGTTGTGAGGAAGCTCGTTTCCATAGCATTATAGACAGCCCTTGACTTATGACCATTCATTTAATGATCAAAGTTAAAATGGCACTGAAAAAATGGCTTATGACCCACTCAGCATTCCCATGGTCATGCCATCAAAATTCCAGTGCTTGGCAACTGGCATGTATTTACCATGGTTGCAGAGTCCCAGGGTCTCTGGGATTGCCATTTGCAACTTTCCCAGCAGGTTTCTGATGAGCAAAATGAATGGGGGAAGCCAAGTTCCCTTAACCACCATGTGATTTGCTTCATGACCACGGCTAAAAAGTGTGTAAAATTGGCCACAGCTCAACCTCATTGCTTAGCGACAAAAGTTATGGGCTCAATTGTTATCATAAGTTGAGGAGAATTGTATAGCATTTGACCCCTAAATTCTATATTAGGCTTTAGTAAAGTTTTACTGCTTATTATGGAATATATAATTTGAGAAAACTCCTTTCTTTTCACATTGAAAAAATAAGTCTTCTAAAGTTAAGCAACTTTAAAATTGTCTTTACCGCAGAGAAAGGATTAAGAATAGAAAAAAAAACCCAAGAAATGTACTTGTCACTTACGATACCAGTTTTTTGTGTGAACATGTTGGAGCACTAACCCTGACAATCACATCTATAGCTCCAGCAACTGACACACAACTCTAATATAATTTTGTGTATAGATATAATACAGAAACGTTTTAAAATATCCTTTCCTTCATATGAAGTATTCTCAGGCAAACAGACTAGTTAAGTTAAATCACACGGAAGATCCTTGCGAATCTTAAACCTTCCTAGATCTGGGGGGTGTGGTGTGTTGAGTAACTGAACAGAGAGGCCAGGTTTCAATAATTCGACTAGGCCTTGCCATTAAAAACTCGGTACTACGTTCCCCAAATCGTCTCTGATTTGCGACAGAGACAAATTAAAGAAGGCGCCTGACAACGTGAGATCAATAAAAACTTTCGCCCTCTAAAATGATTTAACAAGTATTAGTAACTCTCTGTAATCCAATAACCCTTGTTTCTCAAGTTCTACAGGCGATCCCACGAGAGACAAATTCATACCGCCCCTTAAAGGAAGATCAAAATAATTTAGCCCCAAATATTCACCATCCCAGGAACAACTTCAAAAACTTTAACCACAGGTGGGGGGGGGGAAGGAAGAGGAGGGAACCGAAGGGGCAGCAGTAAAAGAACCGGGAATAAGTAGCCCCACCTGCTTTCCGCTCGGGCTCGCCGGTGGCGGCTCCATGCTTACCTCTCTAACCACTCGCGGAAGAAGATCAGCTCTTCGGAGTGCAAGATGGCAGAATTCTGCTTGCAGAGTTTCACGAAGCTCCGCAGCTCACTCAACTTGTGCGGGTCCATGGCCAGCCCCACGTCGCTGCTGCCTCGCCGCACAGCTTCTCTCCGGGAGAAACAGCCGGAACTCCCAACCTGCTCCTCTCCCCCCCCCCACTTGCAGGCCTTGCCGTCACGCGCCGCACGGTGCAACGGCTCCCCCACGCCCTCTGGCAACCTTCCCTGGAAAGCGACTCCCGCTCTTGCCGCTCTACCCTCCCCGCGCCGCCGAAGCTCCTCCTCCTACCCCGCCTTCTCTTGAACCGCCCCGATTCCCTAGGTTTTGGCAGCGGGGTCCAGAATCTTCTAGAAATGAAAGTTGAGTTGCCCTCGATATTGCCTCTTTCCATTGCCTTTGGACTCACGCTTTTCTCTTTTGATTCAGTCCATGAGATGATGCCAGTTAAAGTCAGAGCAATGAATTCACCGGCTCTAGTCTTTCTTAGCCATGATGGTAGGAAAAAGGTACGAATGAAGCACTTTAACAAGTAGGCATTTATTTAGTCGCCTAAAGTATAATGGCCAGTCACTCGCCGAAACTCAAGAGGCGAAATACAAAATAGCGGGTTACGATTGATGGTGACGTCATTATGTGCCGACCCAGTGGAAGCAAGGTCCTTCAAACGTGCGAACTCAAATCGAGCTTAGCATAGTTGGCCATGCTTCAGGGTTGGAAGTCAGGAAAGAGAGTGTTAGAGCGAAGTGGAGGAAGATCAGGACTTGGGGCGTTGCGATTTCTTCCGAGATCGCCCCGTAGTGTTGATTACTCTCTTTACAGGCAGGGAGCTCAGCTATGGTGTGGTTGCCAGCTCAGAGACTTATCCAACCTGTAAGGGTCAAATGCAACTTTTCAGGTCAGAGACTTAATTTGATTATACATAAAAGAACAATTCTAAGGAGTGCGAAAGCTAGTTATTTTAGGTACCCCCTCCACTTTGCATATTTAAAAAGATATTTTTACTGTCTCAGTTTCAACTATGATACTTGTAGCTGATTTCGTGTAGGGTGAAAAAAATATTCTGAAGACCACGGTAGTATTATGGAAATCTCTTATGAAAGAAATGTTTCTTCTGTTTAAAATAGAAGTTCAAGAAACTGGTCAATTTAGGTTTCAAAATTGCTAACAAAATATTACCAGAAACTTAAGCTGAGGTTTTTAATCTCAATAAAGAGGAGGGAAAAAAGGTGGTTGCACATTTTTCACTGGGAATCAGTGGGATTGGTTCAGCTGAAATATACCTTCATGTGCCTTGTGAAGTGTGTTATAAAATAAGATATAACAATCCCTAGGTTTATTATTTATTTTTCCAAGGTTTAATCTTGGAGGGTTTTTGTTTTGTTTTTAATTGTAGATATAGCCTGAGCCTATGCATGCTTATAGTGGAGAAAAACTCAAGGCCTAATTAACGTGTAAGCTAAAATGTTGTTTAAATGCAACTTAAGCTAATATAATTTATTCTTCAAAACATGGTTTTTTTAAAAAGGCCTAACTTGGGGATATGTGTGAATTGGGCTACTGAGTTGAATCATAACATACTTCCAAGTAAGTATGAATAGGATTGTAGTCTAAAACAAAATATTTTTAACACACTTCACTTGTATGAATATTAGCCTTATACTGCAATCCTTACTTAGCTGTAGATCCTTTCCATTCTGTGGCATTTCTTTGGATTAACATCTAAAAATAAAATGCAAAACTACAAATTATATTTATAGTTCAAGCATTCTGTGATTTTTTTACTAAATGGATTTTTGTTTTATATTCAATCATGTCTGATTCTTGGAGACTGCCTAGATAAGTCCCTGCAGTTTTCTTGCAAGTTTTGGCAGAAATAGTTTGCACAGCCTCCTTCTTAGGGCTGAAAGAAAATGATTGGTCCAAGATCACCCAGCTAGCTTTATGCCTAAGGGGTCCTAGAACTCACGATCTCCTGCTTTCTAGCCAAATACCTTAACCATTGTATCAAATTGAGTCTCAAATAGATGTTAATAAGCTTCTATTCTGATCAGACATATTAAATAATACTAATTTGCTTGTTTCCACTGAAACAAAGCTTGTAGCACCCTCTTTTTGGCTCCAGAGTAGAAAGATCCAAAAATGACCTATTTTGTTTTGGATTTTTTTTAAGAGTGAATAAATGTAAAGGGCACAATAACCCTAATGTTTTAAAGATTTAAGATGCTCTGCTTGTCAACTCTTAAAATTTTTAGACTCCGTATGAATAAATGTTGCACTTTGAAATTTTTTTTAGTGTCAAATAGCAATCCTGTTTTGTACCAAAGAACAGAAACACTGCAACTCTTTTATCATTTTAGGATTATTTTAACAGTAATTATGAAAAATAGGATAAAGTTGCTATAAATAAAAAGCTATTAATATCACTGTTTTCGTATATAATGTCCCATTGTTATCCTTATTAGATGTCATTCAATGGATCAGAAATCATAAATTATTAGAAATATAATTTCAATACGTAATCTTTGCATTCTTTGGAATATCTCAGTGGTTTATCATAAATGTTTTAGCAATATTTAAACTGGAGATTGGGTGATTTATTGTATAAATAAAAATATAATCAGTACCATATTTATAGCATTTGCACCCTTAATAAAGGAAATAAATGCCAAGGTCAGAAATATTTTTATTTTTAAATTTAAGCTTTTAACAGACATATAGAAAGTTAAATATACAAAATAAGAAAGAACAACTACTGATAAACTATGAGTAAAAGAAATTATAGAAATACTTTATAATGATACTTTCTTCCCTTCTCTTCAGTTTGTTTTCCCATCTGCTAATCTAAATATACTTTGCATTGAACATTAAACATTGAAGGTTATTGTTAGTATCTAAGTAATTTTTTAATGTTATTTTTGCTTAGATTAATAACTGCCTAGAAAACATAGTGTATTCCAAATATATACATTTACCTTGCTGTGTGATTTGTAGTGTTCAAGAGAACCATTCCTGGAAAGATTTTTTTAAATTTTATTTTCAATTCTGAACATTTTGCAGAACCTTGACCATCTTATTTATCAATGTTTGTAGATATTGGTGAATGTATACCTCACTATCTATTCCATCAGTGAAGGTTACTTACATCAGTAAAAATGCAAAGTATACAACAAACAATTAGAATCAGCCAATGAAATACATTAAAATCTTATTCTAGAACTTTCATTGCTTTTTTAAGTATTCATAATATTATTAGTGGGAAAGTACCTATGAGTATTGTTGGGTACATCTTTACCTTTAAAGCAAAAAGAGATGAGTAGTGTTTAAGAATGGCAAACTTCATTTTGGCTCTATAACAGATTCAAAGGGGGAAACAATTCAGTTTGATGCTATTCAGCCGTTTCATTTTAGGCTGCAAGTTTTGTTTCTTTCGGAAATTATCCATTCAACCAGTTCAACAAAAGAAGATTCCAAATCGATATCTAGGTCAGCCTAGCCCTTTCACACATCCACATCTTCTTAAGCCAGGTAAGGATAACAGTAATGCAACTCTAAGCACATTTACTGTATGAGAAATAAGTGTTCAGAGACATTTAATCCTAGACAAGTTTGCATAAAGCTACACTACTCACACTGTCCTTTAACATCTCACTTTTTAATAGTTTTCTTAAAGAACAACCTGGGGAAAAAAAATTTTTATATCCTTCAAGGAATTCCTATTTAGAATATTTTATGTTCCAGATAGAAAATACTTCCTAAAATTCTACTCATGTTAAGGTATTTGGATATATGTATTTGTGAGACAAAAGTATCATATAAATCAGGGGTCCCCAACCCCCAGTCTGCAGCCCATCTGCTCATGCGCGGGATCCAGGCAGTGCATGAAACCACACACCCCAGGTCTGCGGAAAAACCGTCCTCCATGGAACCAGTGCTTTGGGGGCTGCTGATATAAACCACCCAATTGCAAGTAATGCTAGCAAACATTTCTGTGTTTGCAACAGCTGGAAAAGTTACAGCAATTGTTTTTCATCAGAAGAATTGCCTCCTGTCATAAGAATTACTCCCAAAGTTAGAAAACCTTCTTGAAAGGCCATTTTGTCTGTCATCAGAGTTACAGAAGATAGACATGAGACAGAAACAGATGTGCATGGAAATATTGAGAAACTCTGGTCATTCTTCACTGGCCTTCAGATGGCCTGTGAATATAATTTTTCTTCCATGAAGGTTTTGTTCATCAATATATTTTATTTTAGCTAAGCATTTTGAGTGATATTTTCTATTTGAACAATCATTTATTATAATTTGACAGAATAGCAGGTTTAAAATCAGTTAGAAATAAATAACTGTAGTTGCTCGATTCACATTTGTAAATAAGACCCAGGACCAATTCCTATTAGAAAACAGAGAAAGCATTCATCAGTACCTGAATTTTGTTTTTGTTTTATCCTGCATTTTTCTGAACTCAACCTTTTACTGTATGTATAGTGTATTTTATGACATTGTTTGTCAATAGTTTTGTCTCTCTCTCTCCAAACATGTAGCTTGATTTTATGCATGTTTATTGGTAAGTTATTATTTTAGTTAAATTCATTATGAATTTTCTTTAATATGTTTGCACAGAATGCTGTGTTTTTGGTTGATGTGCATTTTTAATTATCTTTTCAACTGTTAATTTAATGAGATTTATGCTTTTGTAAAAGCCTATGTGAGTACTGCTAAGTAGCTTTTCTCATTTCAACTGTTTAGAAAATTCTTCTTAGATTTAGTTGTACTTTGTCAGATGCAGGGAACCAAAATAATTCCATGGTTAGGCCCAAGTAGTTCATTGTAATTCCTCTAATCTTTTGCCAGAGTAACTCCATTCTCTTTGAAACTGGCAGATAAAGGCTTCACTTTGTCGCTTCCTATCACTGAGAGACTCCAAGCTAAACTGCCTCTTTACTCCTTCCTCCACTCTAGCCGGAGATTCCACCACATTTTTAATATTTGAAATGTGTGATTCTTTATGAATATTGACTAGGTAATTATAATGGTATATCAATGCCATTCACATTTTATTTGTATTACAGAAAATTTCAGTAGCTGGTATCTGAATAGATAATGTGCCCAGCATTTGTCTTTCTGCACAGTGGAAAATGTCTTATTTTCATCTTGGCTAGTGATGCTGCTACCCAGCAACTAGCTTAGGTCAGCAAATTGCTTATTGCAAGTAGGTTAACGTTTTTAAATTAAAGTATGTACTGTGATAAGATTTATAGAAGAACAAAGCTAAACAAATTTTTAATTTAAAAATATATCCCATATTTTTAAATTTTTCCTTCCTTTTGAAAAGCATTGGATAACTTTAAAAAATGGATAATTATCAGGTAACATTAAGTTGCTATTAAAGATGGGAAACCACCTGGTAATTAGTTGAACCGCTGTCTCTTTCTAAAGAACACGAGAAGTCCTACAAAATCAAACCAAAGTCCATCATTATGTTTCCCACAGAAGCAAGCAAAATGCTTTTAGGGCAAAATGCTATTTAAGGCATAAAGGCAGCAACCTGTCCCTGCCATTTCCCTGCAGTCAGAATTCACTATCATATTCCCTCTGTGTGCACTTGTAACATGTGTGACAAATTTACAGATACCCTCACTATCAACCAGCTACTTGTATTACTGCCTACTGTTTTAGAAGTCCCACAATCCTCTGCAATTGTTTGGAGGACCATAGTCTAGAACGGGTCCCCAACCCCGGGCCACAGCCCACTACCAGGCCTTGAGCCTTTCGGAATTGGACCGTGGAAGTGGGGGGGATGTACACATGCAAGCGTGCATCTCCACTCGTGCGAGCGGCGGGTGAACAACAGCTGTGTGTGCCCACCCCTCGTGCGAATGGAGCTGCATCCCCACTTGCCTGCTACGGAACCGTCTCCTCTCCCCGCCCCGCCAGTCTGCAGAGCCAAAAAGGTTGAGGAACTCTGATCTAGAAAATATTGCTTCTCTTTTTTTCTCTCCCCTCATTTTAAAGAGGTGTTTTTGTCATGGGCAGAATATGACTCAGGGGTGTCTAGCCAGAAAAATATAAAGAAAAACATTTAAAAATACAGGCTAACAACCTTAAGCACATAATATGTCCAGGTTTTAGGCAGATATTTACATTTTTAAAAGATATCTTCAAATGATAGGAGCATATAAACCACCTAGAGTAGCCCCATGGTGAGATGGGCAGCAAATACTTTATTAATAAAAAATATTATTTTATGTGGAACTAAGTCCTTTTGATTCCCCTAGAACATTTTGTTAGATTTAATTAAGATTCAGAAAGTATAATTCTCACATTTGTCAACTGTTAGCTCTGTTCATTTTAATGGATTGGCTTTAATGGCTTTAATTAATGCAAACCTGGTTATAGATTATGCAAAGAAAATGTTCCATTTGCAATCAGTTTTTTGGCATTTGGTCCAGTTTTGTTAAAATATTCTTGTTTTCTGCACATTGTATTCATTAGAGATAAAATTAGATTGAATGATTAATTCTGAAGTTCTGAGAAAATTCTGTATTCTAATTTAATTCTTAGATACACAGCTGATTAAAGATCCTTTTTTAAATTCAGTGCTTGAGCTCTGCATTTCATGAAGAAGTTATTGCTAGGTAATGAAATATCTATACTGATATCAAAATACAGAGTGCAACAAGCTCTGCTGTCTTCCATTCAATGTGCAAATGGTATAAAAAGGTATTCAAGTTTACTTTTCTTTGTTCCTCTCTCCCAGTAATCAGTTTTAGTCATAATCCTTATGTTAGTATTAACTGTAGCTTTTAGAATGCCTTGCGAACTCAAGTTTATACAAACAATTTTTGTTATTAATAATAGAGGAAAAATAGTTTAGAGTTGAACTAGGAATGTGGAGACAGACATAAGTGCAGAGAAAATGAATAGAAAGGAGATGAACTGGAAAATGTGAGACTAGTTTCAAAAATTGTAAGGGTTCAGCAGCATGAAAAATTGTTTCTGAAATAGAAATTGTGTTTTTGAATTCTATTCACAGGAGAGGTAACACCAGGATTATCACAAGTGGAATATGCTCTCCGTAGACACAAGTTGATGGCTCAGATACAGCAAGAGATGCAAGGGACAGATCACACAGTAATTCTGCTTTCAAACCCGACCTATTACATGAGCAATGATATTCCATATACCTTTCACCAGGACACTAATTTCCTATATCTGTGTGGCTTCCAAGAACCTGATAGTATCTTAGTGTTGCAAAGTGTGCCTGGTAGACCTTTGCCATATCACAAAGCTTTACTATTTGTTCCAAAAAGAGATCCAAGCCGAGAGTTGTGGGATGGGCCACGATCTGGCACTGATGGAGCAGTGGCCCTCACTGGTGTAGATGAAGCATATACCATGGAAGAGTTTAGACATCTGGTATCTAAATTAAAAGGTATGAAAACAAAATAGATTTTGCATTGTATAAAATAGGATATTGAATCATTTAAGCAATTTACTGTCAAGTAAAGGGCATAATAGATATAAGATAGAAAGCTGGATTCATGCACTGCATTATAAGTAGTCCTCAACTTATGATCGAAATTGGGCCTGCAATTACAGTCATAAGTTATAGCAGTTATTAAGCAGGTCATCATTTGCCTGTGCCCAATTTTACAGTCTTTTTTGCAGCAGTCATTAAGTGAATGCTGCAGTTGTTAAGCAAAACCATTGTTCATTTTTTGCTGAAAACCAGTAGTAAATGCTGTGTTCTGGCAAAAGTGTAAATCATCACATGACCGCAGGACACTGTAAAGACTGTAAATGCGGATGGGTTGCTGAATGGTCAAAATGCAGTCGTGACTGGAATGGTGGTGTCAAAACTTCAAATCCAAGTACATTTTTTTGGAGTTGGTCATAACTTTTAAACAGTTAACCGGTCATAAGCCACCTGTAAGTCTTACAATGGTTTGGATTTGTCTTAGTGTTTGAACCCAACAATTGTGGTTCATAAAAGATGGTTCGTGGTAGGCATGTTACATGAATTGCACATCAATTATTCAATGACCTATAACTAAGGAAATTATAACTTCATGTGAGAAGTTTAAGCTTGCATTCCTAGCTCCCTACTTGCCTTCATAGAAAAAAACTGAAAAATCATAATTTCAATAAAGAGGAGAGCAAGTTTGTTTTTGGATTTTAATGCAAATATTAACATACAAAATTCATATTTTCTGAAACTATACGCAACCTGAAGAACAGAATTAAGTGCCCAACTAAATACATTTCAGAAATAGGTACGAATGTTTATTTAACATTATTTCTAAATTGCCCCAATCCCAAATGGCCTTCTGTATCATGGGTATATTTAAGGGCAAAATTTGAAAAAATATGTATATACAGTATAGAGAGACTCTGGAGAGTCTTACTTTGCCCAGTCTGTGGTCACATGATAGCTGTTATGCAATAGTGAACGTTTTCCAAGTTTGTTGGGCTTATATATCTTTATAATTTGTGAATTACACAGAAGAAATGATTACCACAGAACTGTAATTAATTTTACTGGTCTTTTGTTCCAAATTTTGTTCCAATATTTAAGTTCTACTTTCACAATTCTTTTCTTTAAGAACTTACTCTTATAGTACAGTCATGTATACGTGCAACATATTGAAGGAAGTAGGCAACAGGGCTTAGAAACAGTTGTTTGGAACTTATAGTAGCCTCTCCTGATTAGTGCATGAAAGAAAATAGCTGTCCATGCACAAGGCAGCAAAAATAATTGAGAATAGCTTCCTAATTAGCTACTCAAATTTGGAAACTATTGCTTTAATAGTGCAAAAGTATATGCTTCCAACTCTTTCAAAGGATTTGCACAGTCGTGCTAGGTACTTTGTTTAGGCTGCATTCTTAACACACTTAGAGTGTAAAAACATTACTTCTGTGTCCCCATGAGTGAGAATGCATTCTGAAAAGAAGAAGCTTTGTTAAAATTATAGTATAGAGATTCATAATTTATAGCTCCGTAGCCACATGTGGTCTCCCATAGCCATGGAAGTGGCTCCGGAGTCCTATTAAAAGATCTTATTGCTAACCTGAAATCTTTAATGCTATGGAAGTGGACAATATTAAATACTATGTGAATAACTAATAAGTTTTATTAAGTCCATTGAGAATAACTGTAATAATTAAATCAATTTACATTAACTCTAGTTTAAATTATTTTTTATATATTTAATCTCCATTTTTGCAGGGCAATTCTTAGCACTCTGTTCAAAGACCAAGTGCAGCTCTTGATCCAGAAGAATTGTATATTCCTATTCAAATGTACTTGAAATCTATTTTTTTATATAGAGGATGATGCATGGGGAAAACACATACCCTCTTTACTCAGTTAATTTAGATCCATATCTTTGTTTCTAAGGAGCTGTCTATTACAAAAAGTAGCTTCACCATTTTTTTCTTATTACTGATTCCTTTCAGGAAGATTTAAAAATACTATAAAATCAAAGTAACATCTCTTGTTAAGAATACCAGTGTTGACCCTTAATTTGAACTGTTATCCATATGTGGCTGCAATCTGATATTTACCAAAAATATGCAAGCATCTCTCCAAAGAAGTGTAGTTAACTAAACTTAAAGTGTAATTATATTCTGTTTCACAGATGATTCTAGCACAGTTTGGTATGATTTTGCTAAACCTGTGCATTCACAGCTCCATTCTGATTATCTGCTGCATCTGGCTGAGGTCAAAACTAAATGCAACAACCGTGTTCGAGCTGTCCAGCATCTAGTGCAAAACTTACGGCTGATCAAATCTGCCACAGAGATTGAGAGGATGAAATTTGCTGGCAAAATCACTTCACAGGTATTGATCAAAACATTTATATTGCACAAGGTGTTAAGAGAAAAAAAGGCACGATATTGGAATTCATGCCAAAAGGGAAATGACATATGGATATAGCTAGCATCTTTCTGCTGGGATGTTTCCGGAACTAATGCTGATGATTTATTCAGGAAATAAAATATGGGATCCTTGTGGTTATGGAAAGCCTTCTGTCAACAACTACCACTGTAGTCCCCTATGTTTCACGTAATAAGGTTATCATCATATGAGTTAGTATGACAAATACCAGTGAAGAAGAAATCAAACATACCTGATCACTTTCTATAATAGATCATAATCAAAAGTGTACATTTACAACTATGATCCAATTTCTCATTTGAATCCCAATCTGGTATATTCACCTCCTCAACCAGCTCTTCCTCACTGGTTAGAATCAGATCTAGGAGAGCTTATCCTCTTGCCTCTTCTTTTGGAAAATATAACCATATTTTGGAAACTAACATATTCATTAATAGTTTTTAATTACTGCATTTCAACAGGCATTCATAGAGACTATGCTTACAAGTAAAGCTCCAGTGGACGAAGCATTTCTATATGCTAAGGTATGTGCTTTTTTGCATTGTGGAAAATAGTCCCTTACTGCAACCTGACAGCCAGTTTTTAGGTTGTATTCACATGTAATGCATATGCTCAAATAACATGTGATAGGTTTCTGTTAATCCTTATGTCGACCCTTAATTTAGAACTTGTAGGATGGATACCAAAGAAGGAGAACATCAAGAGACACACCAGGATTTTAATAAAGCGTAGAAAAGATTTATTAAGAAATTGCCTCAATACTTACAGATAGTAAATCCCGTTGAACTTAATAAGATATGCTTTTGGGTAGATGTGTGTAGGGGACTACTGATAGCCTTTCATGTGAACAATGAGAGGGTTTCGCTCTTTAGCACTAATTATATTTCACTTCCTGAACATTATCTTTCCTTAAGAATACCCGTTATGGAAATGAAATTTCAAGGGAAAATAGTGCAAACGCAAAGTATAATTTAATGTATTAGTGCATTTTAATTTAGAAGTATTTTTCCCTATAAACATTCTCCTACACATGTATTAGTATCCAAAAAAATATGTTTTGGTTCTAATTAACGATTGAGAGTGCCAACAGCCACCCCCTCAAATGTAATGAAAATGTGAGAATAAGTACAGACTAAAATCTCTTTCTCTTCAAAGAAACAAAATTGAGTAGGAAATACAGCCTATCACAAAAAAAAATATTTCATGAGGTTAGTACCTCCTAATGTTTCATGTTACTTTCATTTAGTGAAAGAAATCCTTGGCTGGTTTGCTGTTCCTAAGAAACCAATTCTTGTCTGTGGACATGCACCCAAATCAGGATAAATATAGGTACAGGGAGAAAAATTGGATATACATAGAAGCACACAAGAAAAACTACCTTTGATTTTGCTGTTCTTGGTAAATTTTTTCCTGAAAAAAATTAAATAGACATATACTTTTGCTTCCCATAGCACACTAGGTTTCTTTAGTTCACATACTGCAGAAGGGAAGAGAAATGTATGGCTTTTCAGATGGTGCTGAACAACATAATTCCTCTCCACTGATTGCAATAGTTGAGGCTTGCTCTGTGGGTTGATATGCTATATTTCCTTCAAAGAGCTAAGAATACCTTTTATATGGTTGCTCATTTTTTTCCCTGACAGCAAACTAGGATATAAATCCATTACAGATCGTCCTTACTTAACAACAGTAATTGGGATCATAATTTTCATTGCTAAGGGACACAGTTGTAAAGCGTGGTGACACCTGCTTATCAATGGAAATTGTGGCATTTTCAGTTGTTGATAAGTGAATCATCGCAAATCATTTTGTGAACTCCTGCCAGCTTTCCCATTGACTCTGTAGGAAGTTGGCAAAGAAGGTTGCAGATGGAGATTATGTCACTGAGGTGATACTGCATTGTTGTAAGTCCAGTAGTCATAAGTACAGTATTCATTCAGCACTGTTGTAAGTTTGAATAATCATGAATGAGTGATTGTTAAGCAAGAACCACCTGATTTGAGAAAGCTGAATCAAGTCTTCCTATTCAAACATACATAAAGTATCCCATATACTTTGCTAGTTTGCTAGCCCAAGTATTGGCATTGGCAGAGGCTTTGTGAGAAAGGGCTTGGATAAAAGCTGCGCATTTATTTCAACAATTAATGGATTATTTTATTTCCAGTTTGAATTTGAGTGCCGGGCTCGTGGTGCTGACATTTTAGCTTATCCCCCTGTGGTTGCTGGTGGCAACAGGTCCAATACCTTGCATTATGTGAAAAACAATCAACTTATCAAGGTAACTGAATGAACTCTGCAACATAATAGTGTTATTATCTACTGAACCCCTCCCAAAAAAATAAATCAAGATGGACTGCGGTAATATATTAACAGCCATTTAAGAAGATTGGAATAGAACTACAGTTTTAAAAGGATACAATCCTGTTTCTGAGTACCTTCTTAAGCTAAGTAGACCATAACCAGTTCTACTGCATTCTGACTGTCCTGTAGTTCTAGGGGAAAAAATCTACTTCCTCATTCTATGGAGTAGAAGAAAGACATTTAGGAATAATCTTAATCTTAATAATTATAATTAATGTTACAGCTGTACTGCATATGAATCTTTTAATGAGGAAATATAGGGATTTATATGAAGAATATAAAAGCAATCTATCTCTGAATAGGTGTTGCAGCATGACCCCCAATAATATTTGCCACTATTCATATGATTTGGTTGATTTAGGTAATTGTTTCATGAGAAAAATGAAACAAGGAGGCCTTCTGTTTGCCTCCTCCTTCCCCACCAATGTGCTTGATGAATATGACCTCTATTGGTCAATAAAAGTGGGTGTGATTAAAAGACGGCATCTAAATGAAAGTAAATGGAATTAACAAAGCAACAGCTGTTAAGTTAGATCAGACTTTCCCATCTTGGCACTTTTCTTTGTGCTGGACTTCAGTTCCCATAATCCAACTGTCAGTTACAGGATTACAGAAGTCAATAATAATAATTATAATAATAATAATAAATAAGAGTGATGGTAAGTGTTAAAATAAGCTGAACATCAAAGCTTGCAGAGAAGGGCAGTACTATAACTATAAAAAGCTACACTCTGCTGAACTATTTGATGAAAAAGCATACATAATTTATTTCACATTCCAGGTTTGTTTGTTTGTTTAAAAAACCATTTTACAACACTGTTTAAATGAAATTCTTAAGTGCCAAGTAATTGCTTTTTCTTGTGCTCTAGGATGGAGAAATGGTTTTATTGGATGGAGGATGTGAATACTCTTGTTATGTGAGTGACATTACCCGTACTTGGCCCATCAATGGCAGGTAGGTCCTGTTCCCAGCAAAGGAACATCAAGCTGGTCGCAGTTCCAGGTTTTCCTGAAAATGTTCCATTATTGTCATTTCTTCATTTTATTATACTTCAGAAATCGTCCTTGCCTATACTGTAGTTGCAATTTTTAGTGCAATGTACTACAGTCATCCTCCTTTCCCTGCTCTAGAGTTGAGATATGCTTTAGTTTTTGGTAATGCAAAACCAGATAATTCAGAAAAGTTTGCATGTCATTATTTCATTTCAAAATGCTAATGCGGAAATTTTATTTATCAAATTCACCTTGGAAAATATAACGTAAAATTTCCAGTTTATGGGAAAGTAGTTCTGGCTTCCTTAATGAACTGTTTTTCATTGTTCAGAAATGTTTGAAACGAGGTGTTCAGGCGGGCAATCTTCCACCAACAGTTTGGAGTAGAACAAATCCAAAGGACTGTACTGTCCTATCTTAATTATTTTGTACATGCATCTTAGCATTTAATTTTTGCTTTTCTTTCTGATTAAATCTCACTTGAGCTGATTTGTGTTTTTCTCTTATTGTCAGGTTCACTAGTCCCCAGGCAGAGCTGTACCAGGCTATATTGGAGGTCCAGAAGTCATGCCTAAGACTTTGTTCTTCAGGTGTGAGCCTAGAAAACATCTACAATTTAATGCTAACTCTCATTGGACAGAAGCTGAAAGAGTTGGGAATCCTAAAGGATAGCACTAGTGAGGGTCAGGTCTTCAAGGTACTTGGTTTCTTTGCATATGTTTAGCCTGTTATTTTTCCTGGCTAAAAAAACAGCGAACAGTTAAAAAAAAAGTGAACAATCCTTTAAATCATCTCATTTTCATTTTGAAGTTGTAGCTTTCTGCAGATATGCAGGTCTAAAAGAAATACAGGTAGTCATCGATTTACAACCTTCCCTTAATACCATTTAGAGTTATGATGGACCTCCCCAGAATTACTTACAAACTATTTTTGGTGTTAGAACAACCTCCCATGGTCACATGATCACATTTTAAGCTCTTGCAATTGGCTCTCTTTTACTTCCAGATTTTAGCAAAAAACCATCCATTGTGGGAAATGAATTTGCTTAATAACCACAGCATTCACTTAACAATTGTTGTAAAAGCAATTGTAACTTCAAATCTGGTCACATTATGCCTCAATTTATGACTAATTCCAGGCTCAATTCCTGTCATGAATCGAGAAGTACCTGTACTATTTGGAGACAAGTCAAAGGTTATCAGCTGTACAGTATCTCTTTCATCCAGCAGATGGCAGACTATTTAGATTATGTATATGCACCAATTGTTTTAATTCCCGACAAGTTAATTAATTCAAGAGGTAGAGATCAGTGGTGGGACTCTTCTAACTTGTCAGTAAGGTTATTAAATATGATTGCTAAATTGGGGAGAAAAGTGCCTCATTTTAAGATTTTGATAATAGTTACGGAAGATATTTTCACATAATTTTTTTGTCATGTACATGGGAAAGTGCCTATTCTAGAAATCTGTTAATGACTTACTTTGATTCAACTTATCTTCCTTCATCTTTCATAGACAGATACAAGGATTGATAATATTTCAGTACAAGCTTTTTCCAGCCATCAATCCCAGGAATGTTGGGACAAATAAAAAATGCATCACTATAGCAGCATTTTGAAATTTGGCGCAAATTGTCGGAGCTATAATAAACCTTAAATATGTATTTAGCCCAGCAATCCAATATTTGTCTGCTCAGTATCTCTAATGGGGCAAGGAAAAACTTGTGGATCTCTAAAGAGCTGCAACCTGTTGGCATAAACAATATTAGATGGACAGAGAGTTTGGTTTTGCATAGTGCCGCTTCCAATAAAATTAGCTTAAATCAATGGATATTTTGAAGTAGTATCAACTTCTGTTTCAATTGGCAAATGTAGGAAAATATTTCATACTAAGTAAAACAGTGTGTTATGAGATGTGCTACCCTTCTAAGTTATGTATTGAGAACATTTTAAAATGGAAAGTGGACCTGGGCTTTTTCATTGTCACACTCTTTAAAGAACATTTTTCTGTAATGGCTTCCATGATATAATATGTGCACTTCAACAACATAGACAAACTGCTTAGTAGAGTGAGGCATACTACTGCTTCTTGAGATCCTTGCCTACTCTGATTTGTGAAATTCATAGAAATTGAAAACTTTCAAAACCCCAGTAAGAACAACCTGCTTGAAAAATGGTAATGTTCATGCTGGTCTGCTGGAACAAATGATGAGATTTTGTACAAGAAACCAAGCTTAGGTCAAATGGTTTTGAATAAATATTGCATAAAATGTAGGCAAGGTACTGAAATGTGATAGCTTCACAATTCCACATAATATTAATTTTTACCCACAGAAGAAACTGCCAGCTAAAAGATCAAAGGTACCTTGGAGCTCAAAACAGACATTATTTGCCTTTAATACCAAACTGATTGTCATTTATATATTTTGCTTAAAGACCAGAGTGTGTTGCCTTTACAACAAACAGCAGATTTGATAGAAACAAGGCAGAAGATGGTGCCTACACAAAACATATTAGTTGTATTTATAAGCAAGAACAACCAATTAATATTCTATTTCCTTTTCTCTGTATGTTTTTAGCACATCTTGTGCTGAAGACATATCCATCCAACACTTCTCTAAATTCTGCTTGTTTTAGGAATGTATTATTTTTTGTCTCATAGGCTGTTCGGAAATACTGTCCACATCATGTAGGGCATTATCTGGGAATGGATGTTCATGATACACCTGATGTATCCCGATCAACTCTCCTTCAGCCAAGCATGGTGATCACCATTGAGCCAGGTAAAATAATGCACCAGTGAAAGCAATATAAAAAGATGTATGTCTGTGTGTGGTATCTTGAAAAGAAGAATGCCCAGTCATTTATGCAATGATTGCTACAATAATTTCTCAAAAGTATTCTCAAAAATTTATTTTCAAAAAATTCTTAGAAATTTCAGTGCAATTGTTTTTCTATTTAGTTTTTAAATAGCTTCAGATTCTTAATATATCCTCTCTCCGTTTCTATTATTCACCCCCATAAATGTGAGAAGCAGTCATCTTAGAGGCATTGAGAACTATCCAGAAAACACTGCCATTTGCTTTATAGATTTAATTACGAAGAAAAAACCTTCATGATTTTTAGTCTGTAGGAAAATAATTTTAAAAGAGTGCTTAATTGGACTTATATCAGGATAGAGTAGCTTCTAAAAACTATTCTTATAAGTTTGGTCCAGTATTTCTACTATTGGTACAAAATGAAGTTGCATGTATTGCATTATATGAATTGGATCAAGATGGAGGTACACTTGCTTACCTATGGAGATAAAACCTGTGCTATGCCTTCTAAACCCGGAAAGAATAGACTGTATAATTTGCAAACTGGATCTGCTAGATTTTGATCAATACTTTTATTTCCAGGCATTTACATACCTGAAGATGATACAAGTGCCCCTGAACGATTCCGTGGCATAGGAATACGCATTGAAGATGATGTGGTGGTGACAGAGAATGTACCATTAATCTTGTCTGCAGATTGCCCAAAGGAGATCTATGATATTGAACAGGTTTGCAGCTGTAGCCTTTGATTGTTCTTCGCTGCCTTTTATACCTTGCTCGGGTTTAGATTGGAAAATACACACTCATATATAACACATTTTTCATAACTCATTTATAGGATTGCTTAACTTAAGATAGAATCACTACTAGAAAAATATTGCTTGCAAGAAACTGTGTGTACATATTTTGCAGGACACAATTACACTATTTAAATGGGAAAATGTACATTATTGTTCAACATCTTTTTAAAGTTATGCTAATACTAAAACAAAGCCGATGAAACAGAATTATGCATCCCAGCATTTGGTCTATTTCTTTCTGTGCTTATACTGTGATAATGTTGTTTACAGAAATGTACTGAATATCAGCTGTACTGACATTTCTCAGACAGTGTATATGTGTGTTCATAACGATTAAATTTCAGTTTTAGTTGTAAGAGCTGAAAAGGAAAAAAAAAAGTATTTTTCTGGATACAATAATTTCCAGTGTATAAAAGAAAAGCAAAAAAAACCCCTCTCAAATTTGAAATTAGAGAGTTTTTCCCCCTTTCAGAAAATACAAGAAGGACTATAGTATTGGGAAATCCATTAATGTGAAAATGGGGTTATTAAATATAAAGGACAACTAAAGACAAATCCCTGTGCAGAATTAGATGTCACAAAGCTAGTGATCACAATCTGTTTAAACACACATAGTTCTGTATATATTGATGACTCGACTTTAGTGATTAAAAATGTCAGTTTTAAGTTAAAATAATAATATGAGCTCATTTGATAAATTCACAGTGAATCAGACTAGATTCAAGATGTTTATCAATTGAGTTGTGATTACTGTATTTTTCTTCTTTATGTATTCGACCTCTCATAGGTAATGTGAACATTATCTTTGGGATCCAAACTATGAAAAATACTGCATTTATATTAAATTGCCCTTTTCCTTGACTAAATACAGGTAGTCCTTGACTTACAACTGTTCATTTAGTGAGCATTCGAAGTTACAACAGCATTGAAAAAAGTGACTTATGACCGTTTTTCACCCTTTCAACCACTGCAGCATCCCCATTGCACATGATCACAATTCAGCCACTTGGCAATTGACTGATATGACTGTTGCGGTGTCCTGGGTCATGTGATCACCTTTTGTAACCTTATGACAAGCCAAGTCAATGGAGAAGCCACATAAACTTAACTATGTTACTAACTTAACAGTTGTAGTGATTCACTTAACAACCATAGCAAGAAAAGTCATAAAATGGGGCAAAACTCAATAAATGTCTCAGCGACAGAAATTTTGGACTCAATTGTGTTCGTAAGTTGAGGACTACCTGTACACAGAAATGGTAACCCAGAAAGTAGTAACACTTCAATTCTGTATATTGTGGTAAAATCTAGCAATTGATATAAGACTTTCTGAAGTGATGCAAAGCATCAGGGTTTTTTTATTTGAAATTTGTACAAAAACTTTTATTTTAAGGTTGAGGTCTTAATGCCACATATTATCAGAAGATCAAAGCAACAGTTAAATTGAGAAATCAACAACTTTCTTATAAATAGAAACATAAAAATAAATATACTAAGAAGTTCACAAATGTGATTAAAGCATGGTACTATTCTAGTTGGGTCAGATCAAATTGTTTACCAAGGAATTTTTATAAAAGATGAAATGTTACATAATTATCTGGTGAAATACTTTTTGTGAAGTGCTTTTTGCATTTTTGAAAGAAAGATGCTGTCTATGTATAGTGTAATTATTACAGATGCATAATATACAAAAGTGTTTTATTTTTCTAAAAAGAAAAAAATCTGTATTGGTGAAAGTATAATTTCAACAATTATATTTAAAACTCGGCTTACAGAAACCTTTTCTCCTCTTGTTAGTTACCCTTATTTTCTTCAATATTCTAGAATGGAAAGTTTCTAGCCTTTTATCAGTGATAGCCAGTGAAGATATGAATCTCTTTTTAGCATATACTAAATAACCCATGACCTATTGGATCATTGCTTCAGAGATTTTTCCTTACCTAAGCAGAATAACAGAATGATCGCTAGTGGCCAAACAAGCAACGGGAGTAGAAGCAACTTCCAACTTCCTGCCAGCTTTCCCATTGACTTTCTTCATAGGAAGCTAGTAGGGAGTGTCAGAAATGATGATCGTGTGACCACAACTGACTACGGTGGCATGGCTGCACTGAAGTAGCAGAATTCAATCCCATAACTGTCATGGCTCCCTGATTTTGGACACATTCTGTAAATTAGCCCATTTGATATGCATTGATTCAAAAATTATTGCCATATGATATACCAGCAGACCCCAACATTTTGGGAACCAGGGACCAGTTCCATGGAGAGTGGTTTTTGCACACTGCCTGCATCCTGCACATGCACAGATGGGGCTTCTGTAACTTTTATAGCCCAGTTCCTGGTGGGCCATGGACCAGTGCCGGGCCATGCCCCTGGGGTTGGGGACCTTTATGATATACCATTTCATCCCATTGAAGGTTACAGTCACAAGAGTTTTAGTAGTATAGGTAGTCCTTGATTATGACTATTGATGGTTCGAAGTTACGATGACTTTGGAAGAAGTGACTAAAGACCCATTCCCAGAATTACAATCGTAGTACCTTCCCTATGGTCATATGATTGCAATTCAGGTGATTAGCAACTAGCTTGCATTTACAATAGTTGCAACATCTGTGGTCATGTGATCGCAATTTGCAACCTTCCCAGCCTGCTTCTAACAAGGAAAATCAATTGGGGAATCAGGATTTGCTAAGTGATAGCATGATTCACTTAACAGCCAGATGATTCACATAGCAAATGCAGTGATGGGCTTAAGGACCAAAGTAAAAATGATTATAAAATGAAGTTCGGTCACGTGATAATTCACTTTAACTACCACATAGCTTAAGAACCCAAATTACGGTTCCAATTGGGATCATATGTCAAAGACTACTTGCATGTAGATAAAATAATGCATATTTTTAAGAAAGGATGAAACCTAAATTTAAGCATTCATCTTTTGAAAAATGTTTGCTTTCATAGGTAGAGCCAGTTCATGTTCTTTCTGCTATGAAACCTTGATATATACACAGAATTCCCTTTGATCTATTTTTAATTATGGATGCCAATGAACAGAGACTAGAAGCATTTGAAATGTGGATTTATAGGCGGCTGTTATGTATAAGCTGGGTTGACAAAATCAGAAATGAGGTGATAAGCCGCCTGGGAAAGCCAAGGGAAATCATCAAAACAATTAAAAAACGAAAGTTAGAATATTTCGGACATGTGATGCGACACCCAGAAAAATACGGCATACTCCATTTAATCCTCCAAGGAAAGATTGAAGGCAAACAAGGTCCAGGCAGAAGAAGAAGATCATGGCTTCAAAATCTAAGGGACTGGTTTGGACAAAACTCAGCAGCACTTTTTCGTGCGGCTGCTGATAAAAACAGGATCGCCAATGTGATCGCCAACGTCCGATAACGGATATGGCAGAAGAAGAAGAAGAATGAACAGAGAAAGGAGAATTGCATCTCTTTAATAACTAACCTGATTAGTACCATATATAAATAGTCATTAGAGTACTTGGTTGCATCCTTTTTGTAATAGTTTTTTCCTAAGTCAACTGGAAGAAGGTTGGTAGTTTATCCCCATAGAACATTTGGGTTTTGAGAAAAATTATGGGGCTAATGTAATGGCAGCCCTTTATCAAAAAGCACAATTCCTTTGAGATATCATATGAAGGTTTTACTCAGTTATGATAAAATACTTTCAAAGTGAAAAGGACTGGAGAACCTTTTCTTTTTTTAGCGTCTTGCAAAAAAATAAAGTTTCTAATATGCTGGAGAACTACATAATCTATACTGCTAATAAAACTAAACTATTTAATTTTATTTAACAGTTTGTACAAATAATCAGAAGCTTAATGATACTCTACATTGAAAAAAGTACTTTCCAGGTTACAAAGAAAGGGGCCCTACAAACTTCTTTCAAGGAGCTTTGCCTTCTTTTTCAGGCCATTTTCATGGCACTTCTGAAATCTGAAGTGGCTACTGTATGGCTATAGTCTTGAATTCATTTCAGGTTTAGACATAGCCTTTTCTTTTTTAAATTTAGGGCCACAATAAGGAGTAGACAGCAGCAGAAGAAAAATGGCTACACACCCCCTTTTCTATTTCCTTCTGACACTACTTACTCATCCTCTGACTGTCCCAGTTTTCAAACTTTAAAGGAAAAACACTTTCATCACTGAGATCCAAATTGACCTCTTACAGAGGACTATTAAAATTAGGCCATGAACCATATACAGCCTTAGAGCTGCAGGTTGCTAATTTTTGTTCTATACTAATTGATATGTGTAACATACAACAATCTAGGTGACATTTCTGTGCATGTTTACTTCAACATACTGGTTGAGTGATTATTCACAGAAAGGTTTATGTAAAGGATTGCATGCCAATTTTGGGTAACTTTTTTTTTTTTTTGCTGGCTTCTGTTCTCCCTCCTCAAAGGTTTTAGCTAATTTAGTTGGGAAAGCTAAGATTGTATGCATATTAATAGTAATTAAATTTTTAGGTAAGGGTGTTATTCCAAGCCTAAAGTATGTAGAGGTTAAACCATGTAAGTACCAAAGAAGCAGTTACTTAAGAGGAAAGATTGAGTATATGAAAAATAAGTTTCAAAAAATACTTTTACATAGGTTATGATTTAATGATTCAGATTATGTGGAAGTTGGTAAAACAAACATTTTGAGTTTCCTCAGTTTACTCATTTTTTTAAAGGAAAAAGAAGTGTCAAGGAAAAGTCAAGATTCTTTTTTAAATGCTGGTGAAGTTTTTCTATATTATGTAAAAGGAACAGTTCAGTCTTTTTGCATTTGAAACAGGCCTCTATACACCTTAACAATTTAGGAGTCATTATCTTGGGCTTGGGATGTAGCTTCATGAAGTCAGCCATGCAGGCTGCTGATAGAGGGGGAAGCAACTGAGAATAGTATTCATAGTGGAATTTTAATAATTTTAATTACATGTATAGGATTTTAATCTTTGGTTATGACTACGAATTTTAAGCCCCTTCTCTCTTTCTTGGCTCCCTTATTTTATTTCGTTTGCTTGGTAATCAGAATCAGGGGCAACTTCAAATTATTATATCAAAGTCAAAAACTCAAGAGAACAAACGAGTTTTTATGGATATGCCAAGATGCCATCTCTACAGGGACGGTACGACGCAGAGCACAAGCGCGGAGTTCAGCGAGACTTGTTTGTGATTTAGCATGTTGAGAAGACGGACGGCTATATGATTGTCGTCCTAATATTTCGTTCGTTAAAAGTACAATTCAAATTAATGGGGCTTTTCGAGCAAGGCAACGTGATTCTGCTGGCTTGGGCCGCAAGTGTATTTTGCACGCGATCGACTGTAACCAGATCTCGGACACAACATTTGTGCAAAAATCTATTGAAGGACGAAACAAAGCGTCCGGAGAGACGGCGGCGAAGTGCCGCGGTGCAATGTTTTGAAAGCGATCGTGGAAAAAAATCGAAACCTTGGTTAAATCAAGAGTTGCTAATTGGGGTGCAGCAGGCAGGATGCACGTAAAACGTTCAGTCAGTAAGACGACTTCCGACGCGGGCTGGTGTTAGCCAATACATGGGGGCGGATTTTGCAGGGACCAGATGAACTGCCAACGCTGCGACTCAGTCGAAATTTGTAGGGGCGACTCTTAGCACTTGTTTCTGAAGCTCCTAGTGGCGTGACTTGGCCCTTCCTTAGCGCTATAGATTTGGGCTACTGCACCTTCTATTTTACCAGCCCCCCTCTCGCTTACCCCCCCCCTTTAATTATCCCCATGTTGTGTTTATTTCGGGCCGCACGAATCCCGACAATCACCAGTTGGCAACAAGGAAATAAAAGGTAGGGCCACCAGATTTGGTAACCCTGCCTTTTCTGCGGCTGATCAACTGACGTTGAGTAATTCGGGAGTATCTCTTTAAACGAGCGTCTACGAGGCTCTATCCCCTCCCTACCAGCGTCGGGCAACTGGCGATGAGCGACAGCGAAGAGTACGCAAGGGCCTGCGTAACGGGCCCCGCCTTGGCCAGCGCCTTTAAGAGAGAAGTGGCACGTGATCAGGCCCCTCCTCGCGCCCCCTTTTCGTTCACACCTTGTAGGAAGGGGAGGGTGTCAGCCACCGAACACAATATTAGGGGGGGGAAGGAAGCTATCGCGTGGCTTTTATTTAGTCACGCGCATGCGAGTTGAGGGTAGACCGCTGCAGGGATTTCCTCATCCAAAATGGCTGCCGCGATGGATGTTGATACTCCAAGTGGGACAAACAGTGGTGCCGGTAAAAAGCGCTTTGAAGTAAAGAAGGTGAGAAAAGGGAAAGCGATTTGACCTGTAATGGTAACGAAGCCGAACGGACTAGAGAGGATGTCGCTTCTTTATTATATGTGAATGGGCAGATGCTTAGATTAGACAGCATCCTTCTGGACCGAGTTTGAGAAGGGGCTGTCACGCGTGGGAGTGAGCCGACAAGTTCTTGGGTGTTGCGTGGCTCCATGCGAAAGGCGATGGGAAGAAGAGAGGGATGATAGGAAAATGACGGGAGAAGTTTACCGATGGACTTAACTAGTCACTAGGCTTTTTAAAGACGGCATTTCGATTACCAGCTCTCGTAGTTCTTTTGATTTGGGATGCTTGCGGGGGGGGGCGGGGGCGAGGGGACAGTCAGATCTGTGACCAAAAAACTACTGGATAAATGATACATCAGGGAATTGGCCCTTCTTGCTCCGTTCTAACGTCATACAATCGGTCTTCCTAACCTACATGTGGCAATGTTTGTAAATATGAACATATTAATTTCCAATCAATATATGTCCTTATGACATAGTCCCACAACTTAGTTCACTAGAAATGAAAGTGTTACGTGTGTATGAGACTGTACAGGTGATTTCTAAGGATACTTGTAGCTGTCACTGTGGTTGGCTAATTGGAGTGAAAGCTAAAGACAAAGGTGTATATAGGACCATCTCCATGGAACAATAATTCTTCTGAATTATCATAGTAAAGGAAAATGAAATGCTTAAAAATAAATCTTTGCTAACAGACTGAAAGCAACTGCAGCAAAATTTAGTTATATTTACTTGAAATAACATATTTTCTGAATCGGTATATACTTTTGAGTTACAAAACAATCTGTTTTCTAATTGGAGGGCACATTGAAGGAAAAAAATCAAATTTAATTGCTATTAAAATAATGGATGTAACTAATGTGCGTTAAATTATTAAAACATTAAATATTACTGTATTGTAGTCTTTTAGCATATGTATTGAGTCAGATGGAGAAAAAGGTACTGGCTCAGCATTAATGATCCACTGATTATTGAAAATGTTTTTTCCCTCTTATATTTCTTGTATGGGGTTCACATACACACACCTTATTTAATTTGGATTAACATGATGTATTAATATGGTAATTTGGAAACAATAGTTTGAAACTTTAGCATGTAATCCATAGTTAAATCAAGTATGGCTTAATATGAAATATGAATAAAGCTTTGGGGGGGGTTTGTTAATGAGAACAATAGAATACATCTGTACAATAACACTAGTGGTTGGGAAAAATCACTGGAACTGAATGAAAAGTGTTTATAAAATAACTAGATACGACTGGTTCTGTGTATTATATTGCTGTTCAGTAAAACATATTGAATAAAATAGCTGAATTGGGTCAGGGATGATGGAGGAAATAGGCAAAATTGATTCTTTTGTAGATACTTGTATGCACTTAAATGTCTCTTTTTATAGTGGAATGCAGTTGCTCTCTGGGCTTGGGACATCGTTGTTGACAACTGTGCAATATGCAGAAACCATATTATGGATCTCTGTAAGTACTTGTAGAGAGAATATATGTGTTTGTGCGTTGCAAGTCCTATAATTACAGATGTGCAAAGACTATTAGAAAAGTCCAGTGACATAATGAAAAAATAACTTCAAATGGAAACTATTTAGAAGAGCTTTGTGGAGTGTGACATAAAGCCTTCTGTTAATTTACTGAAAATACTGGAGATCTACTGTAATGGATTTCCTAAATTCTGTCAAGATAGCAATTTGATGCAGATTGTATTAAAGCATCTCTTGCTGTATCTTTTCTCTGTGATCAATTTTCCTTCCCTACTTCAGAATATTGACAAGATTCTTGAAAAAATATGCCCAAATACCTATGTTTTCAATTGTTGCACATAATATGGCATAAAAAAGCTAGCTGAAAGGAATGGCTGGATGCATCCAGGATTTGTTACTGTATCAGCAGTCCAGAGATTATCTATTTTAAATGGACATATATTGTATTTCCACTGCAGGAATACATACCTTAATATTAAATTTATTGTAAACTGTTAAGAGATTTCAATAGCAAGTATACCACATTAAATAAATAAACAGAATTCATTTAAGTTACATTAGTTAAATGTAGATAGCATAATTATGCCAGTGTTTTTACTAATTTTCCCTTTCTGTCACATTGCAAATTATTATTTGATGGCAGTATTTGAAGGCATTTAGGGCTGCACTCAGGGTTTGGAGAGCTATTAGTTACACATCCATGAAGTATATTCTAGTACAGGGGTGTCAAACTGCTGGCCCGCAGGCCGGATGCGTCATGACAAAACCGCGCCCACCCCATTGCCGGCAATGGGGAAAAAGCTCCGATATGTCGCGCGTTTGACATGTCTGTTCTAGTAGAAGGCATATTTTTATGCCCAGCCCCCCCCCCTTTTCTTTTTTGGCTTTAAGACTCATTCCAGTCATGCATGGACACATTAGTCCATGTCACTATGATTATGAAAATCAGTGTTGCTTACTACGGTATGCTTGGTCTGTTGGCTTCTATAGCTTCTTATGATGTAATGAAAATAAAAAATGGAGAAATCGTCTATTATATCTTATTAAGCCTTCTTTGTTACTCATGCAATATAGCTGTCTCATTTCTCCAGTCCCACATTTAGCAGAGAACATACTTGTTGTCACAGGTTCTTGTTTCAGCTATTTAAATAAATAGTTATGAATCCTAACATTAATGTTGTTCTTGTTCTTGCAGGTATAGAATGCCAAGCTAACCAAGCATCAGCTACCTCTGAAGAATGCACTGTTGCATGGGGTGTTTGTAATGTAAGGAATCTACTTTTATATCATTTAAATATATTTAAATACATTTATTATTAGAATTACTAATAATTATTTCCAGTAATAAAAAGATTACTAGAAGTCTTAAGAAGCAAAATATTTAGAACCAGCTTCTAAATTTGGAGGAATGCAGTGAACCTAATAGCATTCTCCTTTGTAACATAATTGAAACTTGTTTACTCTATTGTATTTAGTTGAAACTATTCTATTTATTTATTAATTTTTTATGCTGCCCATCTCACTGATATAGTGACTCTGGGCAGCTTACAATAAAAAGGTAAAAAAGATAATACAAAGCAATTAAAATTAAAAGGATTAAATAGAAAGCTAAAAACTGAGAGGATGGGTAACATAGAGGATGGAGATCTGTATATCAGGCGTTGCCTTGCAATTCCTGGTGATAATTTTTACCCCAAATATGCTGCTGATCTCATCATCCTCTGAAGTAATTCTACAAAGTAAAAACAGAAATAAAAAAGTTTACAGCATGCTATTTTCATAACTTTCCCCCTTTTTTTTAGCATGCTTTCCATTTTCATTGCATTTCCCGCTGGCTTAAGACTCGACAGGTATGCCCATTAGATAATCGAGAATGGGAGTTTCAGAAGTAAGTATCATTTACTTGCCTAAATAATGGAAATATTGTTAACCACAGCATATATCTAATTTCAGCTAGGTGTTTTGATTATAGGTAGAGCTTACATTAAGAGTGTTTTGGCAAGCTGAAATTGGCACTTCTATCTGCTTTAAAGGAATGTAGATGAAGTACAACATTACTACATTTGCTTAAAGGGAAGTCCATGAGCATGTATGAATTAACTCTTTAGGCAGCAAAAAAGTGTCATTGATAAAAGTATAGCATATACTTGTATACAGTATGCAGACTAATATTCAAGATTGCACATATATTTCATTACATAAGTAGAATGATTGATACAAGTCCTCAGGTTAAGAATTCCCTGGTTTAAGAATAACCCGCAGTTAAGAATGGAGCCTATGCAGCAAAATTTGAGTTAAATATATTCAAGTTAAATAATGGTTCAAGTTCATTATACAATATTACTTATACAATAATATTGTTCCAGCTTACATACAAATTTGACTTAAGGGTAGACCTTGGAACGGTAGAGCTTAAAATGGAGACTATCTGTACTCAGGATTAAGCATCTTTGGAAATAAAGTTAGTTAATCTAATGTCTGTTAAGATACCAATAACAGTATAAAGTATATTTGTAAACTTAGTTTGATAAATACAGATTTGCAACCAAAGAATGAAGCAGATTTGCAACTACATTAGTAACAGTTTATGGCCAAATGACTGTTAAATCTGATAATGTATCAGTGTTTATTTATTGTAATAAGCAGCAATACAATCTCTGTAACATTGAGAGATTTCTGTTGATCTTAATATATAAAGAATCAATAAAACTGCAGCGTCATAAACAAAAGTATCAATAATAGAACTTCAGAGCAAGGTGATAATATTGCTTAAGATTCACAGAGATTTTCAACATTCTGTGTCATGTAATGTAAAGTGTGTAATACTTTTCATATCAACTGTGCCCATCAGTTAAATATGGTATAAGCATGATGTTTCATTCCTTTTTAAATGGCAGAACTGCCAGCTTGTGCAAAACAGCCGTTAACAAGCAGTGCATGGATATAGGAGCTATTCAGTATGATTTCCTAATTTGCAGGTGCTATCCCTTAAATCAGGAATATACAACTTAGTTTGCTCTAGATGTTTTCAACCGCTTCATATCTGTCCCTTTAAACATGACCAAGAACAAACATTTGTGACTTTGGCATTCAAAACATCTGGAAGATACCAGATTAATTGCAAGTCAGGACTCCTTCAAATTAAGGTCAACTTCTTGTGATTTCATGGAAATGTTTGTGTAGTTTTCTTACCAACCAGGAGTGATTTACTATCACCTAGTATGTTTTTTCAAAACCAATTTAGCTAACTTTCCTGCTATTTCCTATTGGTCTCCAATCCAAGTACTAACCAGATTATGCACAGGCCAGGTTATTTGCAGGACCATCTCTCCCTGAGAATATCTGCCCATCCCACTTTGTTAGATAGGCGCACTCCAGGCGCCCTTCCCTTAAATGTTGTCATCTGATGGGACTTCAGAGACATGTCTTTTTTGTGGCTGCAGTAGTGGAGTAGTCCCCCCATCTGAGATCTGAGGGATCTTAGACTTTTAACTTTCTGGTAGTCCATGGAGACTGACTTTTTATACACACACACACACACACACACACACACACACACACACACACACACTTTTTAATGGATTATTTTGAACCAATTGGAATCATTACATGAGATAAGCAGTCAAATAAACAAATAAACAAACAAACAAATTTATCCCTGTCATAAATTATAAAGCTAAATAACTTCTTTGTAGCTTAGAAAAATGATTGTATTCTGACATAATTGCTGGTTAGTCCTAAAAGGAAAATACTTTTTTTTCTAGGTATGGACATTAGCAGGAGAGCCAAGATCCCCAAGCTTATTCTGTCTTAACTTAAGCCTTTCACAGTGCAAGTGGGCTGATTCTGTTATACCATTTTTGTTTTTCTTAATGCAGTCATTGTGAGTAGTAATAAACCTTTTTGGTCTCCTGGTTGAGTTGCTTCTTGAATTTTCATAACTTTAATTATTTTAAAGTAGATATCAATTCCTTGCAATTACATATTCTGAATAATTATTTACACATAATCCATAATTTGTATACAGTTGACTAATGCAACCTATAAAAAGCACATGGTCAAAAATGTCCCTTGTGTAAACAAATGCAGCTGTCATCAAATCATAACATTTAAAACTTGTAGAGATCAGCAATAAGAAGCCATTTCTTCTCCATTTCTCACAAAAGGTAAGTATACTAGAACATGTTTCATGATCTACAACAGCAAAATCTATGCTAAATTAACTACATCATTCCTATGGGGAATTAGAGAAGTCCAGTAATGTAGGTTTTTCTAAGTTAAGACAAGATGCTCATATAACAAGCAAAGAAAACTGGTAATTTCAATAAGTCATGAGCAATTCAGCTTGAATCTGATCGTGGGTTTTTCTGATTTCAGAAATAAATCCAGATTTATAACAGTAATGTTCATACTGCCAAAAGATGATATAAAACTGATTAGAAGATTATATTTTTCACAACTTCTCAGTACCTCTACAAATGCATATATAGCCTGGCTGTAGGAATTTTTAAACTGACTGAATAAGCAAATAGTATAGTGGCATGTAATATCTCACAGACTGGTGAATATAAAATATTTTAATTATTTTGATCCACAGGTATCCAGACTGGTGCAGAGCAAAATGTTTGCAGGGCAGAAATTTTAGTAACATTATTTGTACTTGTCCTATATATGCAGAGAATAAGAGGGCACTCAAAAACTTCTAAACACATTTTTAAGGCATATTTTATACGAATTTGTATAATTGAGTCTTAAATGTTCATGAATGTCTAATAAAAATAGTTTCATTCCATAATTAAGGTTTTTTTTTGGGGGGGGGGGAGGGTGGATGAATCCAAAAGGGATGAAATCCAATCCCGTATACTTTCAGTTCTTCCAGTATCACTCCTATGCACAACATCTTTTCTGAGGGTCTTGGGCTTTGGATAGGCTGTTGTTGCTTTATTGGACGATTTGGACGAGGGGATAGATGGGGAACTCATCAAATTTGCAGACAACACCAAGCTGGCAGGAATAGCCAATACTCTAGAAGAGAGGCTTAAGATACAGGAGGATCTGGACAGACTTGAACACTGGGCTCTAACAAAATGAAATTCCGTGGTGAAAAAAGTAAAGTTCTACATTTAGGCAAGAAAAACCAAATGTATAATATAGGTGGTACCTTGCTCAATAGTAGCAACTGTGAGAGGGATCTCGGAGTCCTAGTGGACAATCATTTAGATATGAGCCAGCAGTGTGCTGCAGCTGCCAAAAAAGCCAACACAGTGTTAGGCTGCATTAACGGATAGAATCAAGATCACGTGAAGTATTAATATCACTTTACAATGCCTTGGTAAGGCCACACTTGAAATACTGCATCCAGTTTTGGTCACCATGATGTAAAAAAGATGTTGAGACTCTAGAAAGAGTACAGAGAAGAGCAACAAAGATAATTAGAGGTCTGGAGGCTAAAACATCTAAGGAACGGTTGCTGGAATTGGGTATGTCTAGTTTAATGAAGAGAAGGACAAGGGGGGACATGATAGCAGTGTTCCAATATCTCAGGGGCTGCCACAAAGAAGAGGGAGTCAAGGTATTCTCCAAAGCACCTGAAGGCAGGACAAGAAGCAACGTATGGAAACTAATGAAGGAGAGAAGCAACCTACAACTAAGGAGAAACTTCCTGGCAGTTAGAACAATTAACCAGTGGAACAACCTGCCTCCAGAAGCGGTGAATGCTCCAACACTGGAAGTTTTTAATAAGAGACTGGACAGCCATTTGTCTGAAATGGTATAGGGTTTCCTGCCTGAGCAGGGGGTTGGACTAGATGACCTCCAAGGTCCCTTCCAACTATTATTATTATTATTATTATTATTTATTAGTTGTTCCTGTTAACACCAAATGACCTATGAATTATCCAATAAGTAGTAATTTAGTGTGCCTCAAATCTTTTCTGTTATTTATCTGAAACTCGGATCACATACATATTTTGTCATAATATCAAGTAATGCTAAGCATAAATTAACAGAAAAAGTATGCAGTGTAACTTTTTTTCTAGGAAAAATTCAAGTTTAGACATAAAGGGTCTAGATAGTTCTTTATAAAAGCTGATGCCACATTGAAAATGCTCTCTTATTAATATTCATGCAAATAAATTGGGTACCCAAAATTGTGAGGTTTGAATGAGTAGCTATGGGAGAGGAAGACCTATGAGATAAGCTGATCCCAAGGTTTTAAATACAAATAAAAGCATTTTAAATTAAGTCTACAAATAGATTGGAGTCCTATAAATTAATGAAATACTACAATAATGTTCAAGCTTTGTTTTTAATAAGCTGCAACTTCTGAACTATTTTTAAAGATAATTCAGAGCACATCTTGTAATAGTTTAAATGGGAGGTTATTAGAGTTACAAATATTTTATTAGCCTTTAATTATGTTACATTCAAAAGGATGTGAAATCTTTGGTTTCTTCCGGAGCTTAGTTACTTGCTTGTAAATGTTTCGTTACCCAAGTTGGTAACATCATCAGTGCTAGTGAGTATGAGATTTACTCCCTGGTTATATACAGTATCTTACCCTGCTAGTGTTGGTGAGGGTGTGGGTTTTTTTCTTGGTAGTGCCTATCTGGGTTTTGGTTGCTGGAGGGGGTTTTCTGGTCTTTGAGTTTCCTTCTTAACTTTTATTGTCTTTTGAATGGTGTATAAATATCGTTTATTTCTGTGCATCTGTTGATGGCTGATTTATCTGAATGTCAAGCTTCTAGCATTTCTGGATTTGGCAGGGACTAGAATGCTTGCAGTTTATTAGCTGAAATTGTGGTTGAGTCCATATGTTAATGAGATTAAGGAGATTTCATTGTGTCTTTTTACTGCTGGTTGGTGTTCATGGATGTACTTTGCTAGTCTTCTGCCTATTTGTCCTACAGGCCAGCTGTTATAGCCCTTACACTGCATAGTATGTTGTAGATGACTCCTGTTTTTTGTTCTTGGGGTCTTTTGGTTTACTTAATATGTTTTGGAGATCTTTAATTGGTTTGCGTGTTACAGTGAAGCTGTGTGGTTGTAGTAGCCTGTTGATTGTTTCTGAGATGTTTTTGATGAATGACAGTGTTACCATTTTGATAGCTTTGTTGGTTGTGCTTGTAGTGAGTTGTGGGCAAGCACTTTTTGATAAAGTTAAACCCCTCTTTCCCATACTGTACGACCTTTCAGATATGGGACAGAATTCTTGAGGCTTTTTTTTAAATTAAGTCACAAATGGCAATAATCACATTAAGACACTGGTTAAGTTTGACTCATCAGTTTAAAGTTTTTCTTTCACAAATTGTTTCCTGTGTCCTAATATAATCAATAACTGTGATAACTTTTCATAAAGTTAAATCAATTTTATGAATACATTATTCGCCTGCTCAATCTAACATTTACCGTACATAATAGAAGGTGCATTTGTGGGGGGTAGGGTAGGGTGGAATTACTGTAACAGAAGAATACAGAATAACAGAGTTGGAAGGGACCCTGGAGGTCTTCTAGTCCAACCCCCTGCTCAGGCAGGAAACCCTATACCATTTCAGACAAATGTTTCTCCAATTTCTTCTTAAAAACTTCCAGTGTTGGAGCACTCACAACTTCTGGAGCCAAGTCCTTCCACTGATTAATTGTTCTGTCAGGAAATTTCTCCTTAGTTCTAGGTTGCTTCTCTCCTTTAGTTTCTACCCATTCCTTCTTGTCCTACTCTCAGGTCCTTTGGAAAATAGGTTGACTCACTATTTTTTGTGGCAACTCCTTAGATATTGGAACACTGCTATCATGTCACCCTTAAGATCTCTTCATAGGATCTCCACTCTCTTAATCTTTGTACTTGACTTCTGGAGTGTTTAAGTATAGCAATATCTAAGTGATAAAGCAACACCCAGGCAGGTAGTTTTTCTTTAGAAATGAAATATCACCTCATCTGAAATTTGGATGGAGTGAAAAAGCAGATTTTCCCAGTCCGATGCATAAAGATAACTGGCTTAGATATTTTTGGATTGTGTGATTATTGCTAGAGCAAACCTAACAGTGGGATAACAAAAATGAAATGTTTTTATTTTATTAAAAAATAAACTATGTAAGGCATAGATCTGTAGACCAAAACTAATAATCATGCAGTTGTAAACAGATATAAGAGCAAAAATAAGTACAGTATCTACAACTGAGCAAAACAGCACTGAAAAGAAATAAAATAACCCTGACATATTTTTTCTGCCCCTTTATCTCATTGGTTTCATTTCTGTCATGGCTTTTAAGAGCCTGTATCTTAGGTCCAATAAGGAAAAATGTGTTTATACATCCTTTGAGACATGCTACATACTTTGAATTGTTTCTAAGAATTTAATAAAACACCTGTTAAAAATTACTAAAACATAAAAAATAAAGTGGAGAAAAGAAACGATACCAACCACCTTTTCAATAATACTTGTACTTCTATTTATTATTGATATTGTTACTTGTTTCTCACTTTGAAAGATGATTATCTTAAAAGGTGAATTAGAAATAATTGTAATAAAAGAATAGATTTTAGAACTGTATGTTAAAAAAAAACCCCACCTTTACTGTAGAATTAAATGGTTAACTAACTAATCCAACAAAAACATTAAATATAAATGGATTGAATAATATCACTGCTTCCCATTTTTAATCCCAAACTGATTAACAACTTTGGAGTTGCTGGCCTTGGATGAGTTGCCAGATTATGGCCATTCTTCCTCAAGGGCTGGGAACCTTCTATTCAGGTAACAGTCCCTTAGCAGGTAATGGGCCTTTCCTTCAGTACCTCTCTATGTGCTTCTAATGTCCTTTCCCTTCTACACATGCAAAGGAATGAAGAGAATTGGCTCTCAACCGAAGAGAATAAATGTAGCTCAGGGTTGAACTGTCCTTGGTGCTCTCTGAGCATGATTGTTTTCTTGAGACATTTCATTACCAAACTAGGTACCTAGAGCACCAAGGACCCCACAGATTGGTCTTCATTCAGCAGTCATCTTTTTGTTTTCAGGTGAAGACCTTGTGTGGTTGTGTTCACACAGTATACTTTCTTTAGTTAATTATCCTTTTACTAATGATAATTTTCTGAATTAGCATGATCCATTGAACCATATTATTTAGCACGCTGACTTAAACGTTTTTGGCTAGTTCAGCGTGCTACATACTTTTTGAATTGACATGTCATGTACCCACAGCAGATATGTTCAAACAATACATTGAGCCACATTTCAGCAAACATGTTGCATGAGCACAGGCAGTACAGTATTGCTTCTGCATGCAAACCGAGACAATTGGAATAACCGATCAAGCTAAATTTATTTTAATCAGAGATAAACATGGCATGAGAATTAATCATACAGAAATTCCTTTTCAGCATTAACTTTTAGTCATCCATCTGTCTTTTAGTAAGGGTTATTTTTAAGCTGCATTCACACAACTTGCTATATCATCAATCATTGTTAACAAACAATCTGTTCTAGGATATAGTGTGAATGGGGTTATGCTAAAGCATAATGTTGTATATTTTTAATATAGCTATTATAAAAAATAAATGTGATTTTGACTTTTGGCACTTGAATAAGCTTTATAGGTAAAGCCTTGATTAGCCAAATTCAAAGTAGGGAGTCATCAGTTAAATACACACAACCTTCAGAAATCCTGATTTTACATTTATATTAAACTGCAACAATACTGACATCAGTAGATGATTTTGTAACATTCCATGATTGTTACTGCTCTAACTTTTGCAACTAATTCGCTCTGTTGCTATGGAGTAAAGGATATTTATTCAATCTATCCCTGTCTGCATTGCTGCAACATTTTATTACTTGCTGGTTCTTTCTTTACAAAAGTAGATAGTTTATTCGGTCTCCACAGGCTTAAAAATTAACTCATGCTGATATATTGGTTTCCATACACATATGGGTGTATACATTTAACATTTCATGCTTTTCTTTTTTTATATAAAATGAAATCTCTATAATGGGGCAGAGTAGGAAAAAAATTAAAATCCAAATTAAATTACATTTTTTGAAGAAAATAACTATATGTATGGTAACATAAATGAAAATTACAAACATTAAATAAAAAACCTCACACATTTTCAAATTGTGAAATATAGAAACCATGGAGAAAAAGCAAGGTTAACCTTTTTAAAAGGGGGTTTGACTAGAAAATTCTAAAGCTTGGGAAATGTCCTCCCACCGTGGTTTGCTTACCTATGGTTTATTGAACAAGCTGATTTGGCTGTGTATTAGCCAAATACTAGTAAGGCAGGGGTCCCCAACCCCTGGTCGTGGACTGGCACCAGGCCATGACATGCCAGAAACTGGGTCGCACAAACAAGCCTCATCGGTGGGATGGAGGCAACACACGAAACCACGCCCCTCCAGTCCATGGAAAAACCTCTCCATGGAACCAGTCCCTGGTGCCCAAAAGTTTGGGGGCCACTATAGTAAGGAATAAATCATGCCCTGACACCAGGACAAATCTCAAGAAGCTCTGCAGCTGCTTGCGGCTTCAACTGCCCCATAGGGAGTTACCAATTTAAAGTAATGCCTTTTGGACTGCAGGGTTCCCCTGCCATATTTATGCAGCTCATAAACGAGGTGCTACATGAGCATTTATACAAGGAGGTTTTGATGTACCTGGATGACATCCTCATCTTCACAGACTATGGACGAACATGTGAAACTGGTATGATAGGTGCTGAAAAAACTGTTGGATGCTAAGCTATATGCCAAACTCAAAATGCGAGTTTCACAAGACTAGCCTGGATTACCTAGGCTACCGAGTGTCATGTGAGAGGTGGAGATGGATCCGGGAAAAGTAAAGTCCATCTTGGCACGGCAAGCCCCTTGCACCCGCAAGCAGCTGCAGAGCTTCTTGGGATCTGCAAACTTCTACAGGCAGTTCATCCCCTCCTTCGCAAAGATTGCCTTGCCAATGACTGAACTGTTGAAAACTGGGAGAGGGGGAGAAAAGCCCTGGCCGAGCCAGCCCTTGAACTGGACGATGGAATGCCAAACGGCATTCAAGAAACTAAAGGGATTGTTTGCGCCTGAGCCAGCCTTAGAACACCCAAACCCAGAAGAGCCATTTGTAATTCAACCAAATGCCAGTGAGGTGGCTGTGGGAGCAGTCCTCCTTTAGTGGAACCAGAAGCTGCAACCATGTGCGTACACGTCCCAAAAGCTAAAGGAGACCGAGAGGCAATGGGCAATATGGGAGAAGGAAACCTTTGCAGTGCCTCTTCTGACTTGCCAGGTAAGTGAATACTATTGAAACCTCAACTGAAATGGGGAAAGGGGATGAAATTTAAACTTATCTTAAATCAGGATTCTGTCAACTAAACAATTGCTTGTCAATTGATAACATAGTTCATGTTGATAACATACTGTATTTCAAAATAGGAAAAGCCATGTATTTTGCAAAAATATGGATATGAAAATATTTTAAGAGACAAATCTATACTTGACCAACACATTGGAATATGTAGTGCTCTTTTTAAATGTTGCACCATTTATTCTAGGTATATACCCACTGATGGATATTTGACACTCTTCTGTCTATATGAAGTCTGCAATGCAAATTTTGCACAGTTTATTGAGCTCCAAAAACAAAAATAATACAGAACAAATAACCTAAGAGTTCAGTTTTTTTGTATTCAGTTTTTTGGTTTTGTTTCCAGGGATTTTGCAATTTTTGTTGTTATGTGGTGAGAAATAAATAAAGCATTATAGTCAGCACTCATTTCAGAAAGTAATATAGCTAGTTAACCAGAAGAAAAGTTCTCAGCGTGAAGTAACCATTGTTTTGACCACTACTAACATGGTGTTCCTCAAACGTGGCAATTGGGAGTTGAACTCCTCACATCTTAAAGATGCCAAATTTGAGAAACATTGTACAGATAGTCCTCAACTTACAACAATTCATTTAGTGATTGTTCAAAGTTACAATGGCACTGAAAAAAGTGACTTAAGACCATTTTTGACATTTACAACCATTGCAGTATCTCTATGGTCATGTGATCAAAATTCAGACACTTGGCAACTGACTCACTTGGCAACCTTCTGACAAGCAAAGTCAATGGGGAAGCCAGAATCACTTAACAACCGTGATTCTAATGTAACAACTGCAGTGATTCACTTAACAACTGTGGCAAGAAAGGTTATAAAATAGGGCAAAACTCACTTAACAACTGTCTCGCTTAGCCACGGAAATTTTGGGCTCAATTGTAGTTGTAAGTTGAGGACTACCTGTAGTAGCATATAATTAACAAGCTTTTCTATGAGAGTTGGTATTGCAGGGTTTAATCTGATTGGCTCAGATAGCCTTCAGCAGCTGTCCGCCTAGCTAAAAAGTGACAGCTTGATTGGCTACTGTCAGAAATTTTAAATTGCATCATTTCTTTCTTCAGAAAAAAAAGTCACTACTAACTGAATGGCAATCATATCAGATTCCCTATCTTAGCATGTAAAAACTAAATGAAGACAGGGATATAGCAGTTTCTTTTATTTTCTGACATCACCCCAGCCTTTAATTATTACATACTGTAGCATTAAAAAAAATTATTTCGTAAAAAGCATTACAGTGGTACCTCGGTACTCAATGTTAATTGGTTCCGGGAGGCACAATGAGTACCAAAAATGATGAGTACCAAACAAATTTTTCCCATAAGGAACAATGTAGTGAGTCACAAGGCAGCTGATTCCGACAGGTTCTAGCTTGTGCGTTGAGTACCAAACAAACGATAAGTAACAGGACAAAATGTTCTTATCAAAATGCATTAAGTACCAAATTTGATCAGTTTCAAAGCAGTTAAGTACCAAGCTACCACTGTACCCAGATATTCAACATATGCACCCTGAACACAAAAAGTAGTTTTCCTGCTTTTAAATAGTCTGCACAAAGATCAATAGAAATTTAAGTTTTATTGTCTGTGTGCTGAAACAAGTAATCCAACAACTGATAAGAAAATGTTTAGAAAATGAAACTGCATACAAAATGGATAATTATAAAACATATCAATATTCTCTATTCTCTATAGCCATATTCTCCATTCTAAATAAAACCATATTATTAAGAAATACAACTATTTTTTGATTTCTAAAAAATAAGGGTTAGAAGGCAACCCATGCTGGATTTATTTTTTGCCTTATCTTAAACCAGCAGGCTTGGTGGGTTGGTGGTAGTTCGCTCAAGAGAGAGAAAGTGCATTTTGTGTATGCTTATGCTTATAGAAACATATGCTTATAAAATATATACTTATATGCTTATAAAATGGTCCAATCAATAAGAATAGATCTGGAAGGGACCTTGGAGGTCTTCTAATCCAACCCCTTGCTCAAGCAGGAGACCCTATACCATTTCAGACAAGTGACAAGTCTCTTCTTAAAAACCTCCAGTGATGAAGCACCCACTTCTAACAGCAAGCTGTTCCACTGGTTAACTGTCCTCACTGTTAGGAAGTTTCTCCTTAATTCCAGGTTGCTTCTCTCCTTGATTAGGTTCCATCCATTGTTTCTTGTCTTGCCTTCTAGTGCTTTGGAAAATAAGTTGACCCCCTCCTCTTTGTGGCAACCTCTCAAATACTGGAATATTGCTATCATGTCCCCCCTTGTCCTTCTTTTCTCTAGACTAGGTAAACCCAAATCCTGCAACCGTTCTTCATGTTTCAGTCTCCAGGCTTTTAATCACCTTAATTGCTCTTCTTCGCACTTTTTCAAAAGTCTCAACATCGTTTTGTAATGTGGTGACCAAAAGTGAATGTAATATTCCAGGTGCGGCCTTACTAAGGCTTTATAAAGCAGTAATAATACTTCATGTGATTTTGATTCTGTGCCTCTATTTATACAACCAAGGATTATATTAGCTTTTTTGGCTGCTGCCACACATTGCTGGCTCATATTTAAGTGATCATCCACTAGGTCTCCAAGGTCCCTCTCACAGTTATTGTATCATGGTTCCGATAGATGAAACCCATCAAAAGAACTTCGAGGCAAAATTCTTCCTTAAAGAACATTTATTTGGGAAACAAAGTATCGGCACTACATAGTTGAACCCAAAAACTAAATTCTCTTCCCCCAGATACAAAGTAACAAAGTACAATTCCCACCCCCAATAAACTGTCATAAAGCACGTCCCCCAATTAGCTTAAAGTGCAGGCTTTCTCCTCAGCTCCTCAGCCCGCCAAAACGTTATCAGCGTGTCCTTGGGTTCCCACAGCAGCGATATTATTATGGCTAGCTGAGCTTACATCCCAACCCCCCCATGCTGCACCTGATTTCTAAAAGCAAGAAAAAGCATGTTAAAGGAGAAGAGAAAATGGCTGCATTTTCATCAGTTGTCAGAGCAGGAACATCCAGTGTTAGCAGCGTTGACATTTGGCCCCCCTTACAAAAAGGACAAATCCTGAAATTCAAACAAAATCATAGGTTAGGGGTTGCCCCTTGGTTTGTTAGGGTGTTTCTCATAGAATTTACTAATGAACCTGTCGGCTTTTACATCACTAGATTTTACCCATGTGGCTTCAGACAATGGATATCCTTTCCATTGCACTAAGTACTGTAACTTTCCCTTAAAAATTCTAGAATCAAGAATATGCTTCACTTCATAATGAGTCTGTCCGGCTACCACGAGAGGCCCAGGTGCCTTCTTAGGGGGAGGTCGTAAGGTGGAACTCCAAAAAGCTTTCAGTAGGCTACAATGGAACACAGGGTGGACTTTCCCTAGGAGTTTGGGAAGCTTTAATTCTACCGTGACTGGGTTAATGATTCTTACTATGGGGAAGGGACCCAGGTACTTCAGTCCTAACTTCTTACTAGGCAACTTAAGTCGTAAATATTTTATGGATAAATAAACTTTTTCTCCAACTTGGAATGATCTTTGGGGAGCCCTCTTTTTATCTGCTTGCTTTTTATACATCTCAGAAGCCTTTTTCAGAGTGATTTTCGTGTTTTTCCATACCTCCTCCCACCCCCTCACCCATTGGTCAAGCGTTTGGGAAGTAGAAGGTCCCTGAGGATATTCGGGTATTGGGTTGAACTCTTTTCCTGTGGCAACTTTAAAAGGCATAAAACCAGTGCTGCTGTGAACAGAGTTATTGTAAGCCACCTCTGCGAAAGGGAGGAGGTCAGTCCAGTTCGTTTGCTGATAGTCCACATAGCATCTGAGATACTGCTCCACCATTGACTTTGCCCCATTCGTAGACAGGTGAAAAGCTGATGACAGTCCTTGCGACGAGCCAATTAACTTGAGGAAACCCCTCCAGAACCTGGCCGTAAACTGCACCCCTCGGTCTGAGATTATTCATTTTGGCGTGCTGTGCAGTCTGTAGATGTGCTTCAAAAACATTTTGGTTAGTCTTTGGGCTGACAGGAGTCCTTTGCAGGCAATGAAATGAGCCTGCTTTGAAAATAGATCTATCACAGTCCAAATCACCGTATTCCCCCTACTTTCATGTAATTCCACTATAACATCCATAGCAATTTCTTCCCATTGTTGGGAAGGGTCCGCAACCAGTTGTAATAGTCCAGGGGGTTTTCCAGGAATTCTTTTCATGGTGGCACATACAGCACAGCTCTTGACATAGTTCTCTACGTCCCGTTTCAAACCCGGCCACCAAAATTGCCGATGAACCAGATGCAGTGTTTTTAAATATCCAGTGTCCAGCTTGTTTCACATCGTGACCGTGCTGGAGAGCGTTAAGGCGGAAGGTTTCAGGCAAATACAACTTCCCCCCTTTGTAAGCCAAACCATCCCTGCACGTCAAGGAGGTTTGATTTTCCTTGAACCATCGATCGTTGAGGAGTTCCTGTTTTAATTTCCTCACCCCAGGGTCATTGGGGTTTGGGACTTTCGAAGATGGGGCTCTTCGTGGCGTTAGTTGAGAAGCAGCTTGCAGTGTAGATATAATTGCTTCATTAACCTCTTCACGCTGGATCTTGTATTGAGGTAATCTGGATAAAGCGTCAGCTAAAAAGTCCCCCCCCCCCGGTATGTACTTCAGGGTGAAGTTAAATCAGTTAAAATATTGTGCCCACCGTACTTGTTTCGGGGACAGCTTGTGGGGAGTTTTCAGTGTCTCTAGGTTTTTGTGTTCAGTCCATACCTTGAAAGGCGCCTTGCTCTCTTCTAGGTAGTGTCGCCAATTTAATAGAGCCCAACGAATTGCAAAGGCTTCCTTCTTCCACACTGCCCATCTTCTCTCGCAATCGGTGAACTTTTTCGAGGTGTAGGCACAGGGCTGTAGGACTCCGTCATGGTTCTTTTGCAATAGTACAGCTCCAACGGCCACGTCTCTGGCATTGGCTTGAATCACAAAGGGTTTCCCCAGACAAGGATGCTTTAGGACTGGCTCGACCGCAAATAGTCTTTTCAAATTCTCAAAAGCAGTTTGACAGTTCATAGTCCATGTTAGCGGCTGGCCCGGTCGTGGCTTTCCCCCCTCTTTGCCTGTTTTCAATAAGTCCATGAGGGGTAAAGCAATTTCGGCAAAGGAGGGGATGAACTGTCAGTAAAAGTTGGCGAATTCCAGAAAGCTCTGAAGCTGTTTGCGAGTCTTTGGGGGTTGCCATTCAATTACAGCTTTCACTTTAGCAGGGTCTATTTCAATGACCTCACTGGAAATTCTGGAGTCTAGGTAATCCAGTCGGGTCTGCTGGAACTCACATTTCAATAGTTTAACATATAGTTTGGCATTCAACAATTTATTTAACATTTCTCGCACTAGATTTACGTGGTCAGCCATATTCGTGCTATATATCAGGATATCATTAAGATACACCAAAATCCTTTGTACAAATGATCATGTAGTACCTGGTTGATCAGCTGCATGAAGACAGCTGGAGCCCCCTGTAGTCTGAAAGGCATGACTTTAAATTGATAGCTCCCCATGGGGCAGTTAAAAGCAATTTTCCATTCTCTTATCCTTACTCAGTAATATGCCTCTCTTAGATCCAATTTAGTGAAGACGCTCCCCTTTGCCAGGTGGGTTAGTAGGTCCCTCAGGAGGGGGAGGGTGTACTTGTTTTCTACGCTCACAGCATTTAACCCTTTATAGTCTATGCACAGACGAAGCGACCCATCTTTTTTCTCTTTAAATAACACTGGGGCTCCCACCTGAGATTTGGCCGGCTCAATAAAACCACTTGCTAGGTTCTTGTTCACATACTGCTGCAGTTCATCCATTTCGAGGGGGGTCATGGCGTACATCCTCAGCCGTGGGAGTTTAGCTCCTGGTAACAGTTCAATGGTGCAATCATTGGGTGGATAGGGAGGCAGGATATCGCATTCTTTCTCACTAAACACCTCCGCTAGATCTCGGTATTCACTGGGGATGAGTGGCTTGCCTGGTTGAGACAGGGTAGTTATCTTTGCTAACTCGGTGGGTGGCCTGGACTCTCCAGTAACGTTGGCTGAATTAAGGGGGGGCTTGGATCCTATAGGTAATCTCACAGTCTTCATTCCCTTTTCCCACCAAATAAATGGTTTCCATTTGTCCAACCAGGCTAGCACTAGAATCACAGCCTCAGTCATCTTCGGAGCACCATGAAGCGAATGAACGGGGCGTTGTCTTACCTGAATGCCTTTTCTCAGCATGATGATGGAGAATCCACAAATGGGTTAACTTCATCCTCCTGCCCAATGAGACTAAGTCAAAAGGTTGCCACGCCTCCTGCTGGGCTAGATACTGACCCAGTTATGACGAAGGCGAAGCAACAGACGATAGTCGGATGTGTTGACTCCTCCTACCCCCGACACAGGACCTGACGGCCACCAAAGGGGGTGGGAGTGGATTCTCCATCATCATGCTGAGAAAAGGCATTCAGGTAAGACAACGCCTCTTCTCCAATATGAAGATGGAGAATCCACAAATGGGACATACCAAAGCTACCTGTCCCTATGGGAGGGAAGTAGTCAGGGCCTGTGTCCCACCTGATGACACCACTTGTTGTAGCACTCGCCGGCCAAAAGAGGCGTCTGCAGAGGCAAACTTGTCCATTTAGTAGTGTCGTATGAAAGGAGAGGGCGAAGACCAAGTCGCCGCTCTGCAAATTTCATTGATGGAAGCTTGCTCAGCCCAAGCCGCCAATGTTGCGGCGCTGTGGGTTGAATGAGCCGTGATGCGGCTGGGCACGGGCAATGAATGTGACTGATAAGCCCGTGCAATGCAAGCCTTAATCCACCTGCCAATGGCAGAAGAAGATACCCTCTGCCCGATGGAAGAAGGTTGAAAGGAGATAAACAGCACCTCCGACTTGCGAAAGGCGGACGTACGTTTGATGTATTGTCTTAGCGCCCTGTGCCCATCTGAAGTGTGCTACTTACGTTCCAAGCCGTGGGACGGGTTGGGACAAAAGTTAGGAAATATCACCACCTGGGCCCTGTGGAACAAGGTGTTAACCTTTGGAACAAACGACGGATCTAAGTGAAGGATCACCCTGTCCTCGTGAAAGGTGCATAGATCCTCCCTGACCGAGAGAGCCGCTAGCTCCGATATGCACCTGGCCGATGTGACGGCTACCAGGAAGGCGACATTTGCGGATAAAGGTCGGAGCATACCTGTCTTGATAGGCTCAAACGGGGGTGAGGTGAGAGCCTGTAAAACCCATGACAGGTCCCAAGAGGGATACGTAGAGGGGTGCCTGGAGGCCTGAATCATTGAGATGACCCTCGTAAATAGGATTCTCTGGTCAGGAGTCACTGCTCAAGTGCCAGGCGGCTAATTGGAGCCACTGGAGATCTGGATGCTGCAGGGCTCCCTGACTGAGGGCAACGCGGTTTGGAGGTATTCTCCATGGGGGGAGATGGAGAGGCCTACAAGGTCTGCGAACCAAGGTCATCTCGGCCAGTGCGGGGCAATCGGTATTACCTCCGCCCGTTCCTGCAGAATCCTGCGGATGACCACCTGGATCAGGGGAAGAGGGGGAAAGGTGTATAGCCATTCCCTGGGCCAAAGGCTGCGGAGCGCGTCTGCCCTCTCCACCCCCGGAGAAGGAAACCGGGAGAAGAACCCTGGGAGCTGAGTATTCAGTGGTGAGGTGAACAGGTCTAGTATCGGTGGTCCGAACCTGTCCAAGATCTCCCTGAAAAGAGAGGAATCTAGGTGCGACTCGGAGTGGTCCACCGTTGACCTGCTTAAGGAATCCGCCTGCCGGTTTGCCTCTCCTGAGATGTGTTCCGCCCTGAGGGAGGGGAGGTTGGACTCTGCCCAAAACCCCGACCACTGAACCTCGGTCATGAGGGATCTGGACCGGGTACTCCTTTGACGGTTCACATGGGCCTTGGCTGCTACATTGTCTGTAAGGACCAGGACATGTTGACCCGCCACACTGTTCTTGAAGTGGCATAGAGCGAGATGTATGGCCCTGAGTTCCAACCAGTTTATTTGTGCTGCAGGTCCAGTCGGGATCACCGGCCCTGAGCCAACCGTGATTGGAGGTGAGCTCCCCAGCCAAAGAGACTGGCATCGGTAGTCAGAATGGTCTGGGAGGGCTCCTTGAACCACGAACCCTTTGCTACCGCTGGAGATGTCCACCAGCGAAGGGAATGCAGAGTCCGAAGTGGGACCCTAACTCTCTGGTTGGAGGAACTGGTACCAAGCCTCTGGAATGGGTGCAGGAACCATTGCAATTGCCTGGAGTGCAGCCTGGACCATAGGACTATGGACATGCAGGGGACCATCTTCCCTAGTAATAGGGAAAGGGTGGCCAGAGAAACAACACGTTTCCTTTGTATCTGGAGCACCAGGGAGTGGATGCTGTCCTGGCGATCCTGTGACAGGTAGACCATGCACTGTCTCATGTCTATAATCGCACCCAGGTGTAATAGATGAGTGGATGGTACTGTTTGGCTCTTCAGGAAAGTCACTGAGAGCCCGTGGTCCTGGAGGACCGTAATAGCCAGGGTCAGATCCGTTTTGGCTGCCTGGACGGAGATGGACTGGATCAGAATATCGTCCAGGTAACACTGGACCCGCACTGGGACTAATCTCAGGCAGGCCGCCAGAGCCGCCAAGATTCTGGTGAACACTCTTGGGGTGGATGAAAAGCCGAATGGAAGGGCTCTGTACTGGTAATGATGCCCTGCAGAGCAAAACCTGAGGAACTTGCGATGATCTAGGAGAATGGGAACGTGTAAGTATGCCTCTGTGAGGTCTATGGACGTTAGGAAGTCGACCCGTCTGGCACTGGCCAGAATAGAATGGAGTGTCTGCATCTTGAATCTGTACATTAAATGGGAATTTAATCCTTTGAGGTCGAGAATGGTTCTCCATCCTCCTGAGGCCTTTGGCACCACGAAGAGGATGGAGTAAAATCCTGTCCCTGTTTGTCCGGTAGGCACTGGTTCTATGGCCTTGATGTCTAAAAGATGACATATGGCCTCTTGTATGAGTCTCCTTTTGTCCAGACTCCGTGGAGCTGGACAAGAGATAAAGCGGCCTGGGGGCCTGGACAGGAATTCTAGGGAAAGACCATCTCTGATGGTGTCGAGCACCCAAAAGTCTGTAGTGGTGGCCTCCCATTTGTCAATGAAGAGGGAAAGTCTGCCACCTATGGGGGCTGTCTCCCTGCAGTCACTTATTCCTCCTGAAGAGGCGGCCGCTGGTCCCTCGAAAGGGCCGCTTGGCCTGGGCCTCCTGTCTGGGTCTGGAGCCGGAATGCTCCCATTGATGGTCATGTCTGGGAGGAAAAGGCCGGGTAGGCGGAGCCCATTCCGGGCCTATACCCGCACGAAAAAGCAGTCTGCGGTAGTCCGGGGCAGAGCGTCTATCCACACGCCTGTTACGGTGGGACATGACTTTGCGCTTGTCACGGTTCTCCACTAGGTAGGGATTGAGGGGCTCACCAAACAATTGCCCGCCAGTGTAAGGGGCGGTGGCCAAATGCCATTTCGATTTTAGGCCCGCTCGCCACTGTTTAAGCCATAACAGTCTGCGGGCAGCCACGTTGTAGGCTATGGCCCGGGAGGAGAACCTGGCTGCATGTAACGATACATCTGCCATGTATTCCGATGTCGCCAGTAACTTACTCAGGGTCTGGTGGAGGTGTACCTGATTCTGGGGAATCATGGCCTGGAGCTCTCGGAGCCACATAATGGACCTCCTGGCGAAAAAGAAAGTGGAGGTCGAAGCCCTCACCGACCATGCCGAGGCTTGATGAGACCTGCGGAGAGAGAACTCGGACTTCCTGTCCTCTGTCTTTAGGGTCTCCGCCATGTCTCCTGATACGGTGGATGGAGAAACCAGAGGTGTTAGGGGAAGACAAGGAATATGTTTCTGTTACAGTAGGCTCAGAAATTAATGGATTTGGGGCCTGGCTAGTGGAGGGGACTGGTTTGCTCGAGTTAGTTGCCTTATTCAAAGAGATTTGAATAAGGATGGGTCAAACAACCCCACAAATGGAGCAGGATCCGGGGATGACTCCTCATCATCGGATAAATGTATCTCCCCTGGTTCGTATTCCTCTGGATATGATTACATATCATGAGAGGACTGGTCAGAAGCGATAGAGCAAGGGTAATCTGCGGGCTCTGACGGTTAATGAGATGGCGTGATTGGTGTGGTGGATTCAGCCCTGGGCCTGTGGAACGATGAGGCCATGCCCTGAGCAAAAGCCTGGGCTATTAGAGCCTGGAACTGTTCCGGCCACATCTCATGAGGGGCAGTGGGGCGTAGCCCAGCTGCTGTGGGCGTGAACTTGGCCTCTGGTCTAGGCCGTGTCACAGGCGATGGTGCCACCCATTGAGGATATGCTGGCTGGTTCAGCATCTCTTCCTCCTGTCCAGCGTCTCCTTCAGGAGACCATGCCCTTTGGGAAAGGGTGCCGGGGGGCAAGTTGCGGAGTAAGGAGTGCCCCTCCAGCCGGAGCACGGGCTGTCAGAACCGACAAGTCGGTTTGTTGTTGCTGTTGTTGGGCCTTGGAGAACTGCCTCTCCAAAGCGAGGTGTCTCCTGTTAGCCTCCTTCTCGGCCGCTTGGAGGGGCCTTACTGGAGATATCTTTGGCCTTGGCCTCCAGCTCCCACGCTGCCTCCAATTTTGAGGACTTGCGCCTCTTTTTGGCTGAAGAGGTCAGACCACCTTGGGTAGTCAGTGGAGCCTCGTTATCTTCCATGACGTCCAGGACCCCTCAGGTAATCTGAGGAAATCTCCAATATGAAAGCAGAGCACAGGGTTTGGTGGAGGCCCCAGATACCAGCAAAACCGGTAATCGCTCTGAGTGATGGTGGCCACTGGACCAAGGATTGGCCACTCACACACCAATGATCTACCAGCAAAGCCGGTAATTGCTCTGAATGATGGTGGCCGCTGGACCAAGGATTGACCATTCGCACACCAATGAGCCACCAATTTGCGCCTTTTTTTGGCTGGAGAGGCTAAACCACCGTGGGTGGTCATTGAGGCCGCATTGTCGGCCATCACGCACAGGGTCCCTCAGGAGTAATCTGAGGAAGGCAGGCAATATGACGCAGAGCGATGGGTTTGGTGGATGACCCAGATACCGGCAAGGCCGGTAATGGCTCTGAGTAATGGTGGCCGCTGGACCAAAGATTGGCCACATGCACACCCAAGAGCTACCAGCAAGGCCGGTCCCTGCTCTTAACAGTGGTGGCTGCTTGACCAGGGGCTGGTCACTCGCGCACCAATGAGCTATAGTAGTCTGACAGGCTGAATGCTGCTTGAGATTGAACAAAGGAGGCAATCTTGAGGCAAGGAGGCTGCACAAAATGGCGTCCAAAATGGGAGGCCTCTTGGGAAAGGCCTGGCTGAGGCCGAATACTGAGCCTTTCTGTCCACTGGAAAGGGCAGTGGCCGTGAGGCCTGAAAGCCGAGCCTTCAAACTGTCGGTGCTCAAGAATAATCCTCTAAGAGGAATTGGCTGTTAAAGTCACTCCTTTTGAGGACTGTGCCTCAAATTGTGCCTTGCAAATTCTGTCGCGGCGCCCAAAATGGTGGCCATGACTAGCCCGCTGAATCTGTGGCCCACTGGCAAGGCCCGGGCCGTCCAAGCCGGCTCCGGAAAGCAGCGGACAAATAAACTGGATTCCGGGCTGAAAAGGCTCACCGCGAACTGTCTGAGGCTTGCGGCCATGCTGTCAGTCAGCTGAGCGGTGGGGAGGCGTTCGCGGCATGTCGGGCTGAATTACGGTCGATTTTTTTCCTTTTGGCTAACATTCGGAAGAGCCTAATAATTTTTTAAAAAGAGAGGAGGAAAAATCCACAAATGGGGATACAACCTGCCTGCTGGGATTAAGGAGCTAACGAAAAGCGTCCTGTTGGGCTAAGAGACTAAGTCGTAACTGGGTCAGTATCTAGCCCAGCAGGAGGCATGGCAACCTTTTGACTTAGTCTCATTGGGCAGGAGGATGAAGTTAACCCATTTGTGGATTCTCCATCCTCATGCTGGAGAATCCCAACGTTCACCTATTTCTAAGCGTATTGGCTCAGTCAATTGTGTGACTAAAGTTCCTCCCATTAAAGAGCCATCGGCTTGCTCAAATCTCACGGGTTTAGAGAGCAACTTTGCTCGTATACCCATTTTAAGGGCAAGTGGCAAGCTAATAACGCACCGAGAGCACCCCGAGTCCACTAGCACTTTCAAATCTACTCGTGCACCAGTCTTAGGGACTATGAGCTTGGCAGCGAGAGAAAAAGGTGGAACGGGTCAACTCACCATCGGGTCATTCTCCCATTCGTCATCGCTGTCATAGGAGGGCAGAGCGGTGGCAGGTTCAGCTTGGGCCTTGGCGCTCTCCTGCATGGGTGATGTGACTTGGGCAGCGGGTTCTTGCGTGATCCAGTTTGACCTCTCTTTCGCTGGCTGCTGGGCTGGTTTCTTTCTCGCTGGTGGTCCCGATCTACTTTGCTGTTGGGGGTATGGGAACGAGCAACTCGCTGCCTGGTGTCCTTGCTGCCCACATCTGAAGCACTTGATCGGCGGACCGGCAGGTGGCCTGAGGGTTTCTGTGGCCGCGATGGCTGGAGACTTTCGGGGGGGGCGGCCACCTGGTCTGGTCTGGTTTCTACCCAGCTTCCTGAGATGGTGGCTTCTTATAATGGGCAAGCTCGACGTCTAACCTTACCGCCGCCTGATACCACTCCTGCAATAGGTTAGGGACAGCTCGATAGACGCAGGCCTGAGAAAGGTGATCATCTAGTCCTTCCTTGAAGTAATGAACTAGGGACTGCTCAGGCCACCTCTCTATTCAGCCGGCTACCTTGCAAAACTCTCGTACGTATTCCAATGCAGGCCTGCCGTCTTGTTTTATCTTATGAATTTGTTTCTCCGCTTTGAGGGCTATGGATGGATCCTCGAACCTGGCTCTTAATCCAAGGAGGAAGAGGTGGAGGTCCCTCAGCTCAGTCGCTTGCTCATTGTACAAATTGTTTAGCCACTCAAGACGCTTCCCCTTCTAAATTGGCCGCAACCACATCAACCAAAGCAGCTGGATTGGGGTAGAAATTAGCATTGCAATTCATGTGGGAGCGTACTTGATTGAGGAAGATCAGCCTCTCTGGATCACCATCAAAAGTCGCTCTAAGAGGTGGTGCCATCATGGGTTGCTGCCCCCCCAGTGTGGGTGCATTCCCAACGATTGCTGGCCTCCCAGCTGTGGTTGTTGCACCCCCAATGGCTGCTGACCTCCCAATGGTGGCTGCGGCATCCCCAGTTGCTGCAGCTGCTGACCTCCTGGCGGCAGTTGCTGCAGCATCCCCAGGTACTGCAGGCCTCCCAACAGTTGTTGCACATTCAGGGGCTGGTGCCAGCCCCACTGCTGCTGCTCTCCCACCTGTTGCTGACCTCCCAGTGGTGGTGGCTGCGGCATCCCCAATTGCTGCAGGGGCCCCAACGGTTGTGATGTGCAGGGCTATGTGACCGATAGTCGCGACAGTCAGGGCTTTCACGGTACCTGTGGCGATTGGGACTTCGGCTGCCCCTGATGGTGGCTCGGGCTCTTGTGTTGTAAATGGCACTCTGGAGTTCTGGAGGAGCAACGACATCACATAGCTCTGCGCATCACCGCCGGCGCCACCTAAGCCCGAGACCTACGCAGGAGGGAGAGTCAGATGTGAGCGTTCAACAAGATATAATACAACAGCTGCACGATCTGTTGGCCAGGCAGCAACAAGTGGGAGCACTGCAACTGTTGGGGCCCCTGCAGCAATTGGGGATGCCACAGCCACCACCGCTGGGAGGTCAGCCCCTGAATGTGCAGCAACCACTGGGGGGCCTACAGGAGCTGGGGATGAATATGTAAAAAATTGCTTGTCTTTTGTTTGGTGGGGGTGATGACAGCAAAGTCATATTAGGCATTTTCCAAATTTTTGACATGCCAAGCCCAAAAGGTTCACCACCACTGCCCTGAAATCAGGGAGAAGTGAAGACTCTTAAAGAAGAGACTCATCTGGAGTCTGTTTATTGGGGCCCATATTAATTTGCTTTCCAGTAGCATATCATATTGATGTGATTATTTTGGCGATTGTCATGCCAATTATTAGAAGTAGGGAGTATGGCTCCCCTCATTGTCCTGAATCTTTCAGCACTTTTCTGTACCCTTGACAACAGCATAATTCTCATTTAACTAGCAGGGCTGGGCTTTGAAGCTACGGCTTTGCTATGTGTTCTGGGATTGTATCTAAAAGGTGGTACTGTTTAATATCTAGATTAAATTGCAAAGTGACTATTGTTCTATCTGTGCCAGCATGGTTAATTTGTGCCAACAATCTAAGAACACGACAAGACCTCTTCCTACCAAAATGCATTTCTGCCCTCACGCATGCATTTACAATACCATAATATTGTGCAGTTGTTTTCATTAGACTTTACAGTACATCAAGTGCAACGTCCAAGCACTTTTCAAGGGTAGTCCTATTTAGAATGCATTGCAACAATCAAGCTGGATGTCAACAAGGGGTTACACTATAGCTGAATGGTTAAGGAAGTGACACAGCTGGTGTAGTAAACATAATTGTAAAAAGACAATTCTCATAGTAGCTGCCACTTGCAAATCAAAGTACAACTGAGGATCAAAAAGCTCTCCCAGACTGAAAAATTACTTTTTCAGGGAGAGCCAAACAGGCCAAACAGCCCTGGGTCCAGCCATGGATCTATTTGGAGATTGCTCCAAGACCAGTTTCCTACTTACTTATAACATTTTCATCTTGTCTGGATGTTATTTCAGTATTTTCCTGTCATCCAGCTCATTATTAAATTAAATTGTGGTACCATGCTCAAGGTTTACAAGTGAGTATTGTAAAGAAAAAATAAATGAGGGCATCTTAAGTGAGTAAGCATTCCTCTCTATGTGCATTATTTTTATCCTGTATATAGTATACAAAACATGGCTGAAATGTCATATGATTAGGGCAAAGTGAATGTTGCTTGGACTATGGATCATAAAGAAATTTCTTTCCCTGGTTCTTCAGAGAAGAGAACATATGTTTGTCCCCATTTACAGCTCTCCCCAGGTAACATCATGGGAAGCTGATCTGTTTAATTCCTTTCCTTCAATTGTTGATACTCAGAATTACAGTATGATAAAATTTATTTAGAAAGGACTTGGGAATGATGCTTATCATTTACATTGTAATGCAGTAAATCTCACTGAATGTATTCACTTTTCCATAGATATAGCTAGATATGATTCACAGTTTAAACTGATGATTACCCAAACACCTCAAATTCAGTTTTGGACTGACTGCTGTTCATGGCTCCAAATTCAGACAATGCAGTTCTCTTTTCTGCAGTCAGAAAACTCCCCACTAGGCTGGCTTGCTTTCTCTCTGACTTTGTCATATATACTTAGCAATGCTGTTTGATGCTATTTCTTCATTGCATCACTTTGGAAGTCTGGTTGCTACGGCAACTGAGCACAGCCTTAATAATCTGTAGTCCCCCTTTTACATGTAGATCTTATTCTGGATACCTCATATGTCCATTGTGATATTCATTTCATTAATTAGCATAAGAAATTTATTTAAAAAAACACAGATTTGGAGTGGCCATCTAATTCAGGAAAGTGTCTTGTAGTACTAGCCTAACATAAAAGGGCTCATAATTTGTTATAAATTAGAAATGAATGGAAACAGTTTAACACTGGTATAATCCTGGGTCCAGCCCTGGATCTATTTAGCAGATCATTGTTAAGCAAACCATGTACATGTGAACATATATATGTGTAGTGCTACCCCCCGAAAGGGCCGCTGGAGTCCGGGTTCTCCTGGCCCTCTTGGGCTGGCTACCAGTCCACAGTGGTTCCTCACTTAGGCACCTCTGCTTGACTGGAACAGGTGATGGGGTGGTGCTCAGTCTCTGTCAGCAGGCAGGTCATTGATGGGATGAGGGTCAGTTACTCTTAGCAGGCAGGTCATGTGCAGGGAAAGTGTTCAGGTGGCTGGTCAGCTCTTCTTCTTCTTCTTCTTCTTCTTCTTCTTCTTCTTCTTCTTCTTCCTTCTTCTTCTTCTTCTTCTTCTTCTTCTTCTTCTTCTTCTTCTTCTTCTTCCTTCTTCTTCTTATTCTTCTTTACTTCTTCTTATTCTTCTTTCTTCTGTCTCTTCTTCTCTTCTTCTCTCTTCTTCTTCTCTCTGTCTCTCTCTTCTCTCTCTCTCTCCTCTCTCTCAGGCTTGCCCCACATAAACCTCTCATCTGCTATACTCATCTCGTCCCTAAGGATCCTTGGATTGCCCACACAGAAGCCTCCCATATCCCATCCCCTTCTCTCCCTCAGGCTTGCCCACAGAAGCCTCCCATATCCCATCCCTTCTCTCCTCAGGCTTGCCCCACAGAAGCCTCCCATATCCCATCCCCTTCTCTCCCCAGGCTTGCCCCACGAAGCCTCTCATATCCCATCCCCTTCTCTCCTCAGGCTTTGCCCCACAGAAGCCTCTCATATCGTATTACCTTCTCCCCTCAGCTTGCCCCACCGAAGCCTCTCATATCCCATCCCCTTCTCTCCCTCAGGGCTTGCCCCACAAGCCTCTATATCGTATTCCCTTCTCCCTCAGGCTGACCTCCTAAAAGCCTCTCCCATTCTCCCCTATTGTCTCCTCTCCCAGGCTTATCTTCCCAACCTAGGCCTCAGCAGACTCAACTCCTTCCGCCCTCTCCTGACTCCTCCCCCAGGCATCTCCCCGTACTGTCTCTTCAGCTCACCCTACTCCGCTACATACTCCCACCCAAAATTCTTTGGTCCCCCAAAGAGTGGAAGTGCTCACCAAGAATCTGGGGTGTCAGGGAGGGTCAAAATCTCATCTAGCAGTGAGTACCGCCTCTTCTGTGCTGTGGCCCAGAGGATCATATGTCAGTCTCCTAAGGGGATGTATTGCACGTTTGGTCTTGTACCTTTGTTCAACTATAATGAATGAATCATCCTCCAAGACTTCTCGCACCCAAAAAGTCTCTGGGGGCTAGAGGCCCATTCTCTAGTCTAGTGTTGTGAGGCAGGTGGAAGATTGAGATTTTTTCCCACAGGCTCCTCCAGCCCAGGAGCCTCTGGAGCTGGTGCACTCTTTCAGTTCTGGCAGCTGCTCGAATGCATCATCAGCCTTCCATCGGGTCTCTAAGAACTTCTTCCATTCCTAAGCTTAGGTACAAACTCAGGGGCATCTGGGCCTGAGCTGCGAGGCCCCCATCTCAGTGCCTGATGTAGGGGGAGCTGTTGCAATGTTTTCCAATGACCACAAACTGTTGTTCATACAGCCCTCTTCCTCTTCAACCGTCCTCCTCTTCTCCTTCCGCGGATTGAAACAGGTTGTTGTCAAGTCACTGGTCTCCTCCTTGTTGAGCAGGGTCAGTTGCTTTTGGAGCAGATGGCTGAGAGGTAGTATGCCTCATTTAGGACGCAATAGATGATTTTTCGTGCCATGCTTTTCAGAGGCCCTGAACTCCCTTCCGGTCAAATCTGGTTACACTGGCAATCCATGTAGCTTCCACCGATGATGTATGGCTGAGAACTCCATCAGTCTGCCAGTTTATGCCCTTCCTGGAATGCCCATATTTCTCAATACTACCCGATTGCCCAGGTTGCAAATCTTGAACTCTCACCTTCAGGTCATAATTCCTCACGTTTTCTGTTCTCGAACCTCATGAAAGGCTAGAGCCTTCTTATATGCCATCTTCAGATTCCTTCAACCTGTCCACTAATTGCAGTGTGAATTGAATGGAGGTTTTCGTACACTGAGATGCAAATGCTATATCTACCGGCAGTCGAGGCCTCCCTGCCAAACATCAGTCGATATGGAGAATACCTGTAGCATCATTTTCGTTATTATATGCATGCACAACAGTAGAAAATGTGTTGTGTCCAATGTTGCTTATTCTCTGCAGTCAGCATCCCTAACATGTCAAGAAGAGTCGATGAACCTCTCAGGCTGTGGGTCTCCTTGTGGGTGATAGGGAGGGTGCATGACTCCGAATGCCCAGTAGTGGTGCAGGACTTCCGAATGCCCAAGTATGTCCCGCAGTTGTTTGATAAGATGTTTTTGAAATCTCTGCCTTGACGGAATGTATGCACTGAGGGAGCCCATAGTGTACAAAGAAACTTTCTATAAGGACCTTGGCTACCGTAGTGGCACGCTGATCCTTTGTTGGGAAGTTTGTCCATAGTGAGTGAAAGATCAGTCACAACCAACATTGTCCAGTGGTTGGTTCCAGACAGAGGAAGTTGATGCAAAAAACTAGATCCATGGGCCCATGACTTTGCAGGTGGTCCATTGGTGCAGCCCTGGATGGTAGGGCTTTCTTTGGATATAGTGCAGGCAGGATCAACAATAGTCTCGAACCTCCATTTTCATACAAGGCCAGTAGAAACCGATCCCTCACTAACTTGAAGGGTCTTCTCTGGCCCCAGATGTCCATGTGTCATCATGCAGTGCAATCAGCACCATTTCCTTATGTTTTTTCTGGGGGACAACAGTTGCCCCACTTTTCCTCTGGCCCATCGAAGGGCCCTTGGCGATCAACCACACCTCCCCAGAGTTGTAACTGGTCCCACTCTTTATACATCAATCAAGCTCCTCTCAGTGAGTCAGTTAACAGGGCCTCTCGCTGACCATTTCTCAAGGTCCTTGCAGGCAGGCCACAAAAAACGGGTCTTCCGCCTTGATCCCCCCACTTTTCAAGTCTTTCTTGGTCAAAGAATGGGTGCAGTACAGCTTAGGAACACTTGCGGTAGTGAATCTACTGCCTTCTGCCCCAACTGCTCCTTGAACTCAGTGTTAGACCCCCTGATACCGAGCTTGAATACCATTGGGGATCAATCGGATCCATTCTCCAACATGTGCCTTAGGACCGTGAGGTCCTCCTCGACAGGGCATCTGCATCTGCATCCTGTCCTCACACCCTACTGATACTTCAGGCTGAAACCTAAACCGAGGAGGGCAGCTAGCCACGGATGCCCGTGGCATCAAGTGTGGCTGTTGTGAGCAGGTACGTGAGTGGGTTATTGTCTGTCTTAACCTCAAACTCCGCGCTCATATAGGTATCAATTAACTTATACTACTGCCTACTTAAGTGCCAGGAATGCCAGCTTGTGGGTGGGATAGTTCTTTTTCAGCTGAAGTGAGACCCCTGCTAATGTATGTGATAGGTTTCCAGGTGTTTAATCATGTTCCTGATACAGTATCCCCCCAAGACCATCCAACTAGCATCAACATGCCAGTTAATATGGGCGGTTAGGATCTGCATAGCCAAGACGGGGGCATTCGTGAGTGTCCTCTCAGTGGTCAAAGGCCTGCTCACACTGCTCAGTCCACTCTGCCAAATGGATTCTCGAGACTTCCTGGGTCCCTTATTCTGATGGACTGGTTCAAAACGACCAGACACATCCTCTACCTCTTCATCTTCAACCGATCATTGAGGAGGATGGGGCTATCTTTGCAAAACCCTTCAACAAACCTCCGATAATATGAGCAGAATCCTAGAAATGATCACAGTTCCAGCCACATTTTGGGGTCTGGGCCAAGAGTGACAGCCTCAAGCTTCGTGGGATCAGTTGATATCCCTTTACAGAGACAACATGACCCAGATATGTGACAGATGGTTGGTAAAAATTGGCATTTCTCTAATGACAGTTTCAATCCTTCTTCATGGCCTACTCAGAAAACCTTCCCAAGTGTCCTCATGTTGTTCAAGAGTCTCACCAAAGACAATGATATCATCTAGGTAGACTAGCACCTCTATCAATTCATGCCTCCACAGTCTGCTCCATGAGTCTCTGAAAGGTTTCCAGGGCCCCTAAACCCTTGAGGCATTTGATTGAATCATAGAACCCCAAGGGGCAGATGAAAGCAGTTTTCTCTCTATCATCTGGATGCATGGGAAATCTGGTGATAGCCACTCCTCAAATCCAGCACATAAACCACTTTCTCCTGATAAACAATGCAGCGCATTTTGATTCGAGGAGTTGTACTGATTTGGAATGGTCCTCCTATTGAGGGTACGGTAATCTATACACATTCTCAGGGACCCATTCTTTTCCGGACTACCACTATGGGAGAGGTGTAGGGACTTGAGATTCTCAGCTGATCCCAGTCCTCTTCAATTCCACTAATGCTCTCTAAGGTCATCTAAGTCACTTAAGGGAACCGCCGGACCTCTCTCGGAAAGGCTTATCTTCTTGTAGATGGATTATATGTTGAGCACTCTTAGGCCATCCACGTCAAATTCATCTTTCGAGAAGGATGTTTGCCACTTCCAAGCTGGTCTCTAGCCCCTCTCGCCCTCTTGGGAAAGCTGTGGGCTATTCGGGTAGAACGATCTGTTGAAACCTCAGCCTCAGTCTTTTTCTAGTCCAGGGCAGTACATTGGGGTGGCTGGGCTCACTTGTCCCGACAACATCCGGATGCTTCAACTCACAGGAAAGTTGGGTAAATTCGGATTCAACCAAGATCCGTCCTCTGGCCTGCTGTAGGGCCTCCTCTGTTGTGGAGACAATCTCTGGGATTATCTCCACTCTCGACATTCTGTCTTCTGGGGTTAGATTCAAGGATGAGATAGGCCCAGGCTGCTTCCAGCCTAGTCCACAGAGGCCCGTAGACACACCCATCCCTGGTTATAGTACTCTCTTCGCTCGCGTCCAATTTCCACAGTCGGGCCCACACACTCTTGCGGGGGCCTGTTGCTTCAAATCAGGTGTTGGTATGCTAACTGCAGTGCAGGATGAACATCTCTATACCGAGTCATTTCTTTGGGACAAATTGGGGTGAGCAAAAGCCTAAGTTGGTGTTTGTCCCCACAATCAGTGAGCCCTGGCTAGCTCCTGGCGGCGGTACCAGGTGACAATGGCCAGGGTGACGAAGTTTCAATGTACCAACAACTGGGGACCCAAATGTGATAGCTGTGAGGTAGATACCATCATATGGAAACTTCTCTGTTCCAATGCCCCAAATCTTCAAACGCCCAACTTTTGTATGGGTAATATGCGTAGGTGCTGTCATAGAAATCCCGGTACAGCAGGGGTGTCAAACTGCCAGCACTGCAGGCTGGATGCATCATAGCGAAACCACGCCCACCCCATTGTCGGCAATGGCAAAAAAATAGCGATACATCGTGACACGTCACGTGACGTTGTGAGTTTGACACCCCTGCGGTTACAGTAATGTCACTTGCGCACCTGAGTCCAAGAGGGCCCTCGTGTAGATGCCTTCCACTTGTACCAGCACCTTTGAAGAAGGGCCATCAAATGTTTAGGGATTTTGGCAATGAGAAACACAGCATCTGGTCGGACAGCCCATGCTTGAGTCCTCAAAGGCTGTTGCGAAGTCTTGTCACTTTGACCTCTGTAGGCCCTAAGATATGGGAGTCCCTCGCTAAGGGAGATGCTCCCATCACTCCTATCACTGAGGGGAGCTTTGGGGGAAACTCTGTTCATGAGGGTGGACACCCAAGGTTGCCCTTGGTCACCCCCTTTGACTGAAGTAGCTAGTAGTATGGGCACCCAATGGTTCACTCACTGGGGCCTCCTGTAGTTTCCCAACTGGGCTGGCTGAATTTTGTGGGTTTTGCGGCTTTGTACAAATATGCCTGTAATGCTCTGCACCCTCACAGTAGTTAAACAGATCACTGGCCTTGAGCCAACTGTCAGCTGAGCGAAAGAGCCCATTCCTCCACTGACTAGCCTAGTCAGACTCCATTCAAACGTGAACCACCCATTTGCCGTCCATGAGGCCATCATATTGGTCAAGTTGGATATATTGAATTGAATAGTGGTGAGCCGACGCATCATCACCTCCGCTTTCCTCACTCCCGTGCCTGAGGGCCCTTCTGGTGGCAAATCAGCTGTAGCATCTTTTGGCCTTCTCCACCACTTCTGTTGCCCCTACTCTCCTTATGAGCTAATCGATACTCCCAGGTATCCTTCGGCTTCAGTCTTTATTTTATTTGATACCCCAGGTATCCTTCGGCTTCAGTCTTTATTTGATTCCAGACGAGTGTCTGAGACTAAAAGCACCCAGTGAAGTTGCTCCATCCTGGCCGTTTACTTCAGCTGGATCCATACCCTCCCTTTCCCAACAAGTATATAGTAACTTGTTCAATCGTTTAGTACTCATACAATCTTTCACTCTCTTCTGGTACATTGCTCAAACCGAAACAGTAGGCTAGAAACCTGTTTCGGCAGATCCGAATTCATACGCAGTAAACAGAGGTAACATGAGGTAAAATGCCTCGGCTGAGTGTCAGGCTTCTAATGCTTCTGCAGTGGGATCCTTTAGGCTCTCTTGACCCTCTGATTTTTTTGAGCATATGATACATCCCATTCTTCAACAGCCGTACCTGCCTGCTCCATCCAGGTTTCATATTCTTATCCCCCTGTGGGGGGGGGGGGGGGGGGGGACAATAGTTGCATCCCTGAAAAAAGATACATAGTTTCTTGTACCCATTCCCCACGCAGTGGTTGCCCGTCAGGGTTTGGATGGGGGTCAGGTTCCCCATGGCCTGGGCAGAACCTGCCTCTGCTTCCCTATGGTAATCAAAGTACATGTTCCTCTTGGGGGCCCAATGTCTTTGCTGAAGGTGTGGCACATGGGTCGGGTGTTCACCCTTGCCCTGGTGTTCCTCAGTCAATTGAAAGCTCTCAATCCCAATCACTCTGGAAACCCTTTTTCTTCCACTCCAATAGCTCATAAGAGTGAGAGGAGTCCCGGTCCACTTTTGTGTTATCATGTATACACTCTGGTCAGGGACAAGGGCCCTCACTGCTATAGAATTCACTTTCTGACCAAACATCCTCAGGGGATGTCAACTGCTACGCTCAACTTTACCTCACTGTTCTGGGTCCTCACACCACTAGTGAGAGTGGTGGAGTCCATTTTGCTGACTTGGCTCATGTCCCTGGATGGACCACCACCCCTTTCTGAAGTAGGCCAGAAGGAAATCCCAGACGAGCCCCACTTGTAGCGCTACCCTGAAAGGGCCACTGGAGTCCGGGTTCTCCTGGCCTCTTGGGCTGGCTGCGGTCCACAGTGGGCCCACGAGGCACCTCTGCTTGCTGGAACACATGATGAGGTGGGTCAGTCTCTCTCGGCAGACATGTGATGGGGTGGTGCTCAGTCTCTCTTAGCAGGCAGGTCCACGTGTAGGGAAAGTGTTCAGGTGGCTGGCCTCTTCTTGTCCTCTCTCTTCTCTCTCTCTCTCTCTCTCTCTCTCTCTCTCTCTCTCTCTCTCTCTCTCTCTCTCACTCTCTCTCTCCACTCACACCACTCACAGGCTTGCCACACAGAAGTCTCTCCTGTCCTATCCCCTTCTCCCCCTCAGGCTTGCCCCACAGACGCCTCTCATATCCTATTCCCTTCTCCCTCAGGCTTACCTCCTAAAAGCCTTCTCCCATTCTCCCCTATTGTTCCTCTCCCAGGCTTATCTTCCCCAATCTAGGCTCAGCAGACTCAACTCCTTCCGCCCTCTCCTGACTCTCCTTCAGGCATCTCCCCGTACGTCTCTTCAGCTCACCCTACCCCGCTACTAGGAATGTATTGTATGATTGGATTACATATTACTTTAAATAATATTCCTGTCCGCTGCAGGAATCTGTTAAAATAGTCCTGGTGTAGATGGCTACATAGTCTATGCTTGAAAAGACACGGGGTCTATGATCCACAATGCATCATCTTTCTGTGAGGATTTTTCACAGCATGCATCACAATGCATTCAATTTAAATTTGCTGTCTATAGGTTAGGTCCACGATTCCATAAAATGCACGCTTGAACACAGGGGGGAAAATCTGGATTTATCATCCTTTCAGATATTGAAAAACTCTATTATTATCTTTATTTTCTTAACTATCTGATCACCCCTGCTGTTTCTTCAATATATCTGTTTCACAGTTTAAGAAGATTGTTTTTAAAATATGTTTCCCAAAAGTGAATGCTACACTCAATTCAAAATAAAGCATTATTTCCCATTCCTTAAAACATTTTTTTGTTGATGAAAGCTAGATCTGTTTTTTTATGTTTCTACGATTACATCACACTGCTGATTGATACTCTTTTTAATAAATTACTAGTACCCTTTATCAAGCCAGGTGTTCCTATCCTACACCTGTGCATTTGATTAACTTTTCTTAAATAGCTGTACATTTAACTCTTATTTTCAGCCCATATCAAATCAGTAAGATTATTTTGCATTTATTTTCTCTTTTTAAGTATTAACTATTCCACCAAACGTGGCATTTACATATTCATTAGCATTCCCTTTGTCCAATTCATTATCTAAAGTGCTGAATAGTACAGGACCCAGAACTGAACCTTGTGGGCACCCTACAAATAATTTCAGCCCAGTTTTATGAGTACTACTAATGAGTATTAGTGCCAAATGTTTAACTATCCTGCTAGTAGATGTGTTAAATGTTCTGCTGAAATCAAACTATATTATGTCTGCTAAAGAAGTTACTACATTTTAAAATCAGATTAGTCTGGCAAGACTTTTTGACAAATCTGTGATAATTACTGCATTGTAATTAAAATGCTTACAGATCAATCTCTGTATGACCTGGTCTAGAACTCTTCGAGGGAGATGGGCGGTTAAGAAATATGAAATATAAATAATTTTTCCCAGCTTCAGTATTAGTCTACTTGTAATTTCCTGATTCTCTTTTTCCCTCTCCTGAAGATAAGGCAACATTTGCCTTATTCTCATTGTCTGGTACTTAATAGGTGTCTTGTATTTCTCAAAGATAATTCATATTTTTTTCTTTGATCTTCTATTTATTTTAACCCAGATGCTCTTGACAGTATCACCAAATTTATTCTCTTATTCTCTTGGATTTCTGAGCATTATGTGGATACTTTCCACATACTTCTTTTTTCCCCGTATGGCTTTTATTAGTTTTGAGCAAACTATATAGTTCAAATGGGCCTCATTGTACCAATACCTTCTCTTCCTCCTATAATGTACAAGACTTCATTTTAGGTCCTTATTTCCTTTTTTTGCTCCAGTTCTTACAGGATTTTGTTTAAAACATTCCTAAACAATTTTTAACCAGTCTTTTTGAGGTGCAACCTATTTTGTTCCTGTGACCTATTATCCAGAAGATAACTCACAACATAGTCCCTAGAATGAAATCCCTGTCACTCAGCCCATTTGTGTAGCCAGTCATCCAGATGGAGTAGATTTAAGGGTCCAGCCGCCATACATTTATCTCAGATCCTTGTAGCTGGAAATCACTAATTATCAAGCCCTTTTTCTCTCCTTGCAGGGTCCAGCTGCATATCCTTTGCCATTCTGAAATCAGTTTGCCCATCTTTTGTTTCCAGTACCTTGCCTTCCTGGAAGGCACTGGGCTTGTTTCTATGAGGGCTAGAACATTGTTGTTGTGTTCCAGCATGTAGAATATTTTTCTATTTCTCTTGCTTCTGGAGGCTGTTTTTGTTCACCGTGTTAGCACCTTTCTTTGACTATCTTTCTTAAGTAGACTAACTTCCTCTAGTCTTCTCACTGTTGAATTACACTGCTACCACCATCTTTTAGTCACTGGAAAAGTATTCTGGTCTAAAATAGCAAATCCCCATTCTGCCTCTATTGTGTATGTTCTTGTTCCCTGCCAAGTGGTATTGTCCTGATCTTGCATGTGCAATGCAATGTTTTGTTTTGCTTTCTTACACTTTTCTATGTCGCCAATCCCAAGCAGTGTAGTAGGAATGGGGAGGGGTTGGCTGAGAGATTCCACTCTTCATTTTTAGGCTGTTATTTGTACTCCTCCTCCTTCGCTCCATTCTGTTACAACCTACACTGAATTTTTAAAAAAATCCAAGTCACAAAAGGAACTGAATCACAAACAGCACTTTTAGAATTTCTCTCCCATTCTTTTCCTTTCTTCATACAACAAATGCTGGCTACTAGATTCCTCTGTGCTCTGTTTGAGAGGCAACGTGCTAGTTAGCCCAAGGGTGTTAAACTGCCAGCCCGAGGGCCGGATGCATCATAGCGAAACCACGCCCACCCCATTGCCGGCAATGGCAAAAAAGTCACGATACGTCGCAACACGTCATGTGATGTTGCGAGTTTGACACCCCTGAGTTAGCCCTGTCATTTCACTGTTTTGCTATTTTTAGCTATGTGCTAAACTAGTAAGGACCAAAGCATTAAAGTACCTGCAGTACTGTCGGCAGAGCAATCTGTTATTATTGTGCAATTTTGATTGTCCACAGTCACAGGGTTGTTGTGTCTCATTTTGTAGGGAGAAAAAAACAGCATTTGGCAGCAGAAAAGCGTGACCAGGGATCAGAAGAGGGGAAATGTGCCTCTAACAGTCTCTAACAGTTAGTAGGTACTGCTCTGATTCCACTGGCTGCCAAACCTTTCCTCTAATGTTATGGACAACTTAAGGGGGATACAAATATTTTAACATTGATATATAATACCTAAGGACAATGTCTATGGAGATTCTCAGTCATCCAGGTCATAGTTATCCCAAAGGTGCTTTTTCACAAGGCAACTGGACGTTTCTTGGATGAAAAGCGAAACGTCTTCAAAGAAAAACAAGAAAGTCCAGTTGCCTTGAGAAAAAGCACCTTTGGGATACCTAAGGACAACTTAAGGTTGACACAGTCATTGGCTGCTGGGGACAAAGATAAAGCCAATATCTTGCAGAGCCATCAGAAAGAAAAACTTGCTAGATATGTTTATACTATGGTTAGATATGAGAGGAGCTCCTCCTGTAGTGCCTTGTTTAATCTATTAAGCCTGCACCTTTTCTCATCAGTTGAAGCATGCCATTCACTGTTCCAGTCCTTTAACTTTTTGTTTAAGGACACAAGTTGGCACTTCCTGCAAATATATCTGAGTTTGTTCTCATACAAAATACAAATCTGCGTAAACATTGCAAGTCACAACTGCAGAGTCCATCACTTATGTTCAATGCCCCAGCAGTAAAATACTTGTACTGGTTATTCCAATCATCCCAGTTTTCTAAATTCATATAGTGCTCTAGCTGCATTTAAAAAACACATGTAACTTTCTTTTTTTCTTTCTTTCTTTCTTTCTTTCTTTCTTTCTTTCTTTCTTTCTTTCTTTCTTTCTTTCTTTCTTTCTTTCTTTCTTTCTTTCTTTCTTTCTCTTTCTTTCTTTCTTTTCTCTTTCTTTCTTTCTTTCTTTCTTTCTTTCTTTCTTTCTTTCTTTCACATTTCTAAATCACCCATCTCCCTCAAAGAGGGCTCTTTTACTGAATCAACCCATTTCTTAGGTTTGTATAACACACTGAATTCAAGAGGGCTTTTAAAAACTATTAATCTTATTTTATATATAACTCATCTTGCCATATACAACCAGGTATACTGACTTTCACAAAATACACTAAACTAGAAAAAAAATCTGAGATGAAAACTCAGCATGGTATACAAATGCAGCTGATAGTTTAGCATTATATAGGTTTTTTATATGTAATTCTAAAGGTATTTTCATACATGTTTTTAATCATGTAATTACCCTGGCTAATTCATAGAGTTTTATAGAGAATCCAAATATAGCTTTTCCTTCCTGTGTTGTGCCATTGGTTCTGCTTTTTTTTAATAGTGGGAAAAATGGCTAAGGGGCATTTCCACACTGCTAATTTAAAATCAGTCTCTTTCCTCTGTGTCAGCAAAAACTTGCCTCATTAATTTGTCTGGAACATCCATTCAGGCTCAATACTTTCTGTAGAGGATCAGTGTGGAAATGTGTTGTCCTCACTGGTGGTTATGTTGATACCACCATTATCCCATTCTTGCTTATCTATTTTATGGCATTGTCAGCCTTCTCATTTGTCAGTTTAACTTCCTGGCATGGGTATATATCAAGGGTATGTAACAAGGAACAGAAAGGCTGCTGTGTTTATCCTGAAATAATTTCAGATTTATTTTTGGTGCATCAAATAGTTTATGAGCAACCAGAAAACTTGAACATTTGGTTGGAAGGTAAAAATGATTAGAGCTTGTTAACAATAATCACTCTGATGGACAGGAAAGGAATCTTTAGGCATTTGAAAATATTTCCCTTCCTGTATTCCGAACACTTTTGCTCCTCATTCTGCAAAACCATTCATTTTCTGAGGTGTGTTTCAATATAATGATGGGTTTGAGAAAGAAAAGTGTTTCTGTAGAAACAAAGGGACTTATGTACTCCAAATCTGATTTAAAAGGAAACAGAATTCTACTTGAGAAGGAAAAAGAGAAATGCACTGAAGGTATAGATGGTTACTAGATATATGAATATAAATCACCAGGACCTAACAGATTACATCCCAGAGTTCTGAAAGAGCTGGCAGATGTTATCTCAGAACCGTTGCACCACATCTTTCACAAATCCTGGAGCACCAGGGAAGTACCTGAGGGTTGAAAAAGGGCTGATGTGGTCCCCATCTTCAAGAAAGGGAAAAAAAAAACAGACCCAGGAAACTACAGACCAATCAGTTTAACATCAATACCTGGGAGGATCCTAGAAAAGATAATCAAAAAACAGATCTGCGAACAACTAGAAGCAAACAAAGTCATAACTAGCAGCCAGCACGGGTTTGTTAAGATCATGCCAAACCAATCTTATCTCATTCTTCAATAAAGTGACCAAACTAGACCAACAAAATGCAGTGGATGTAGTATACCTAGATTTCAGTAAGGCATTTGACAAAGTGGACCACAACCTACTTCTTGGTAAGCTAGAAAAAGGTGGAATAGACAACATCACCACCAAATGGATTTGTAGCTGGCTGACAAACCGTACTCAATGAGTAGTCCTCAATGGCACTACATCCACATGGAGAGAAGTAAGCAGTGGGGTACCACAAGGTTCCGTCTTAGGCCCAGTACTCTTCAACATCTTCATAAATGACTTAGATGAGGGAATTGAAGGGGAACTCATCAAATTTGCAGATGACACCAAACTGGCAGGAGTAGCCAACACCCCAGAAGATAAACTCAGGATCCAAAAAGATCTTGACAAACTTGAACAATGGGCCCTATCCAACAAAATGAGTTTCAATGTGGAGAAAAGCAAAGTCTTACACTTAGTCAGGAAAAACCAAAGGAACAAATACAGATTGGGCGAGACCTGGCTTAAAAACAGTAACTGTGAGAGGGGCCTTGGAGTCCTAGTGGATGATCACTTAACTATGAGCCAGCAGTGTGCAGCAGCAACCAAAAAAGCTAATACAATCCTGGGTTGTATAAACAGAGGCAGAGAATTAAGATCATGCGAAGTATTAGTACCGCTTTATAAAGCCCTAGTAAGACCACACCTGGAATACTGCAGCCAATTTTGGTCACCATATCACAAAAAAGATGTTGAGAGAGTGGAAAAAATTCAGAGAAGAGCAACTAAGATGATCAAAGGCCTGGAGACCAATACATATGAAGAACGGCTGCGGAACTTGGGTTTGGCTAGTCTAAAGAAAAGAAGAAATAGGGGAGACATGATAGCAGTATTCCAGTATCTGAGGGGCTGCCACAAGGAAGAGGAGATCAGGTTGTTCACAAGAGCACCAGAGGGAAGGATGAGAAACAATGGTTGGAAACTGATCAAAGAGAGAAGCAACCTGGAATTAAGGAGAAACTTCCTGACAGTGAGGACAATCAACCAGTGGAACAGCTTACCCCCAGAAATTGTGGGCGCTCCATCACTGGAAATTTTCAAGAAGAGACTGGACAATCACCTGTCTGAGATGGTATAGGTTCTCCTGCTTGAGTGGTGGACTGGACTAGAAGACCTCCAAGGTCCCTTCCCTATTCTATTCTATTCTATTCTATTCTATTCTATTCTATTCTATTCTATTCTATTCTATTCTATTCTATTCTATTCTATTCTATTCTATTCTATTCTATTCTATTCTATTATTCTATTCTATTCTATTCGAGTCTAGTCTAGTCTAGTCTAATCTAGTCAAGTCAAGTCTAGTCAAGTCTAGTCTAGTCTAGTCTAGTCTAGTCTAGTCTAATCTTGCTGGCTAAATATTGCATGTTCATTATGGAGAAAAAAAGTCCCTTAGAAAATCTGGACGTAAACCATTTAGGTCAGCACCAAAACCTTAAAACTATTCTTATCAGACAACTGGCAACAGTGGAAATCTTTCAATACAAGCTTCATGTGATTTCTGATCCTTGCAACCTACTATCTTACTTATTGCAATTTCCAGACATTTTTCAAGGGTAGCTCCACATGATACAGATCATAGTAGTCAAGATAGAATGCTACCAGGAGCTAAACAGCTGATGCTCTGTCTACCCCTAGCCTTAGGAAAGATCATAGCTGCCACACTAGTAGAAACTGTGCCATGTTTGTATTTTAACTCTTTTACTGTAAGAAGGGAATGTAACTTGCTAAGAGTCCTATTAGACTGGAATGACATATGTACCAAAAGAGGAAGGAAGGAAGGAAGGAAGGAAGGAAGGAAGGAAGGAAGGAAGGAAGGAAGGAAGGAAGGAAGGAAGGAAGGAAGGAAGGAAGGAGGAAGGAAGGAAGGAAGGAAGGAAGGAAGGGCTCATCATCAGTACTACCTGTTGATCAAATTATAGCTGAAGTCCATTTCTTTTTGCAGACCTGCTCTTTTATGATGGGTGCAGTCTTATCAAAACCAACTTTCTCATTGACTTCCCTTATTTAGCCCATTATTGGAGTTAGATGGTAAAGAGCAGTAGAGTTGTATGTTAACAGTGCATTGGTGGCACGCAGGATCTCACCTAGTAGATGTCAATATAAGAATAAAGTAAGATTTCATTGTGAGATTTCATAGGTCACTGATATAAGTGCTGAACAGTAATGCCTTAGAACTAAATTGTGGTTGCAGCTCAGCAACAAAGATGAGACCTTCTACAAAATGCTGCCTCCAAGATCCAAACCCATCAGACAGATCAGGAGGACCCTAGGGTTAATGGTATTGAAAGCCAGTGGGATATGTTGTACAATTAGCAGGGTTACATTTCTATAGTTTAATTTCCAGCAAAAGTTATCTATCACAACAGTGGAAGCAATTACATTATGATAATCCATTCCTGACTGAAATGGGTCCAGAAAATCTCTTTCACCTCAATGCTTTTGGAGCTGTTTTTTTTTTTTTACAACTGCAGGGTTGATGTAATCTCCTGGAGAGTGGAATCATGGATCTGGGAGAAGTTTAGGCAGTCCTGGGCCTACAAAAAGGCTATGTCACCCAAGCAGCAGTTGGTAAAGAGACTGTCAGATAGTTATATTATAAAACCTCTCCATTCTGTCTCATGATGTCTGCCTAGCAAGAGAGCAATTTTTTCCTCCTACAATGAACACTACCATTAAGCAAATTCCAGAAGACTATTAGGCTTTAAGGCAGCGTTTCTGAATCTTAGCAACCCTAAGATGTGTAGATGTTAACTCCCAGAATTCCCCAGCCAATATGTTCGGGAATTCTGAGAGATGAAGTTCACATATCCTAAAGTTGCTAAGGTTGATAGAAATATTGCTTTAAGAGATAAATTTAGCTTTATAAAAACCTACATATAACAAACAAACACTTCTAATTCTTTTGCTTACTTCTTTGGCTTCTTTGTTTCATATGTGACAAACACTTGTCTTTCATTTTTACAAAACTATTTACATCTAGAAAAAAGGTAATACAAATGATATAACTAAAAACAAAACAAATCTGAAAAATTATTTTTGATTCATTTCCTATAGTTCAGAGGTCCCCAACCTTTCTGGCACTAGGGACTGGTTTCGGAAGAAAAAATGTCTTCCATGGACTTGGGGGAGGGTGGTTTCGTCCACAACCTAGAACCCATACATGTGCAGTTGAAGCTTTGCTCACTCGCTCGCCACTTACAATGCCTGATTCCTAACAGGCCACAGACTGATACCAGCCCGTGGCCCTGGGGATTGGAGACCCTTGCTGTAGTTAGATGGAAGTTTTGTTATAAGTAACCGAATAATATCTCCTACTGATTCCACAGTATTTGAAATGTAGGAAATTGCTTTGTTTTAAAACAATGCAAAAAATAACGTGTGGAAAAATCTTGCAGCGAGGGACATTAAATCTGGTCATGATTCATTAGCTTTATTAACAAACAAAAAAATTCCTAAAGTGTTTTTCTTGCCTGAACTTGTTGTGTTAAACATAACTATTAAATGTGGGTTTTAATGCTTCTATTTTTTTTAAGATCACATATTTAAATATGTATTTGATTTCTATAGTCGCCCATCTCAACAAGTGATTTTGGGCAGTGTACATCACAAAATTTAAAAACAATTAAAATAATATATATTTAAATAAATATACACTGCTAATTTTAATTCTCTTTTTCCATTGCTCTTGATTCATTTTCTTTAACTTTTAGATTTTTTTCCCTTCTGTCTTGCTTTGCTTCTTCAATAATAATAATATATTAATATAATATAATATAATGTAACATAATGTAGTATAAAATAACATAATATAATATAAAATAAACATATATGTAAACATAATAATATAAAGAAGAATAGAAGAATAATTTCTTATTTGAAATGCTGTTATAACTTATTCTAATTTGCCCAGCATTGTTCAGATTATACTGATTCCAATCTATTACATAATAAAATAAAGCTTGTAGGAAGAAAATCTACAAGAAGGTCAATGACTCTCTTACTTTTTTAAAATTAAAATGGTATTACATGTATATCACTTTGTGTTTGTATTTGTAGACATTCCAATTTGTATAGAAAACTGACGCAATGTTTATTTATCAAAAAGAACACATCCATCACTTAAGCTTACTGCTTTCTGCTTACTGAACAACATAATTACTTGAATATAAACACAATGGAGAAAGATGACATGTGGCAAAAACAAGCACCTCTAATATTGACTGAGTGGTAAAGGCTTAGATGAGAAGAACTAGCTGAATAAAGAAAAGTAATTAGTATGGAAAATTTACTGTTAATCCTATTACTTTACCCTGTTCAAGAACACTGGGCTTTGGGAATGGATTAATTATTGACTTTTTTTTTTTTTTTGCAAATACTGAGTAGTTATGAAGGCATGTGCTTCTCTTCTTAACAAGGTAAAGAGATGAAACAAGCATGAGCAACTTCAGATAGCTGGAAAAGCAGAAGGGCAGGCCAGCCTGTAGAGAATTTTCTTTTGCTTTGAACGAATCCTAGCCTGCTATACAACACCTTTGCTTTACTTTACTGCTGTGTTGCCCCATATACAGGAGGATCGATTTATTTTTTCAGATAAATAATTGTCAGGCATCAGACCACATAAACAGTGTGAATTCTTTTCTTGGGAAGGGGCAGCATGCAAGCTATGTGGTATTAGTTATGAGCAATTAACAATTGTTAACTGGTTTGCTTAAATGGTGATTTAAAATATTGATTAGAAATATAATTGCTATATTACAGGCTTAAAGATTGAATTAACATAGTTTAAAGACAAAACTTTACTTGAGGTCATGTTTGTTGTAGAATCCAAAACAACTACTAGTGTAAGTTTGCAGAAACAGAATTTGAAACCTGTAAGTGATTTGAAATGCTGATTTCTGCCAATCTAAAATAATAAAACACATATATTTAGGCAGTGCATTCATTTCTGTAAGACAGTGGTACTTACATCTTTTTATCCCTTTTCTTATAGCTTAACATGTTGTTATAGAGCTTATTAAGCAGAATTTTCTATGGGGAGGAAAAGGGGAGACAAATCACAAACAGCATTGTGTCCTCATGATACGTCTGCCCATTTTGTATATACACACACATGCACACACTGTATGAACACACATACATATATACACATACATACAGTACATACACACAACAGGATGCAGCTTGCATTGTGATGGCACAACACTGCTTTCCTCATTTTGACAAAAGCTTGCAATCTTGGAAACATTTTTGTTCTCAATAATAATTTATTTGTGGCTATTTCTACATCCATCTTCTGATGTCTATGGCTCACATTTATTCTGAATTGCTATTGGATTGTGTGCAATTAAGCCATATCAGTGGTGTATCTTCAATAGGTGAGATACTGTATTAATGGAAGAGCTACATATTATAATGATTTACCTTTAAAATTAGTATTATAAATATGTAGGGTGAATTTACAAAGCTGTCCTACCTCTTCTAATAATTTATCAATCAATGTTTAGAGACATTCCAACTAGTATGAACTATTGTGTCAAAAACTCACTTTAAGGAATAGTCAAAATAAGTGGAGAGGTTCAAACCAGTTTATTAAGCTAGTACAGTAAGTTGCAGGAATCACTTGGCTCCTGGTCAGCAAGAGCTAAGAGTGCAGAGAATGGTCAGTGTAGTTCTCTGACCATTGAGAATGGTCATGACTGACCATTCTCTGCACTCTTAGCTCTTGCTGACCAGGAGCCAAGTAATTCCTGAAACTTACTAGCTTAAGAGGAATATGAACACTGTCAGAGAATTAGTTTATAGCTAAATAAGAATGCAGATAGAGTTGCCCAAGGATTTTTGTCCGTGTCCAGGACAACAACATTCTGTATTCCTGTGGTCCAGCTTATCAAAAACATAAATGGCCATTTATTACTGTTAAATAACTCATTGTCATTTATTACTATTTTAAATAGTAATATTTAAAATCTGACCCTCATCCCACTTCAAACAGGGGAAGCTGTAAAGATATTATGTGCATTCTTGAAGAGGTTACAGAAGTGAAAATATGCAGTTTCTAAATCCAAGCCATATATGATTTTGGGAGAATATATGCTTAAGGAAACTGATTTTCAATGTATAGAAGGAGTTTGTTACAATTAAGTCTATTGTGGTTGATCTCTCAGATATAGGAGATAGAAATAAATTTAGAGTCTTAATAATAATAAATGCATAAAAACACGAGGTGAACTGAAGTATAAAGTCACAACTTTGCCTCCACAGAACAGACAACAAAACGTATTATTTATACTATCCCAATAATATGCTTTAGATTATTTATTTTAAACTATCATAGATGGCTCTGGTGAATGCTTCCTTGAGAGACGGGATAGTCTCGCCCGCTCTGAAAGAGGCATTACTTGATCCCATAAATATGGACAGTTTTCATTCAGCCATCAAATTTATCTTCTTGGTTGTTGAGCAGATAGTTGGGTATAAGTTCCAAAGGATCCTGGAGTCATTGGAAATGGGCAGCATGCAAATTTTAACAATAATAACAACAATAATTAATCAACTTGACCCCTCCCAGGTAGGTTTCAGACCAAGATAGCTTTGCTTTTGCTTGTCAAGGACCCACTGCAGATTCAGTGCATCCAACTAGACCAGTGATGGCGAACCTTTTAGAGACCGAGTGCCCAAACTGCAACCCAAAACCCACTTATTTATCGCCGGGTGCCAGGTGGGTGTGGCCCACTGGGTGGGCGTGGCTGTGGTGGTCATGGCAGACTGGGTGGGTGTGGCCAAGGTGGGCGTGATCACCTTGATGTTGCTCGTGGGGAGGGACGTCTGTGGGGGCCGGGCAGGGTTGGGGGAGATTCAGGGGGTCTCTGGAAGGTGGGGCGGTGGGCAGGAGGCTCGTCCTGCGGGATGAGGCGAGGCGAGGCGAGGCAGGGGCCGGGGCGGCTGCTGCCTGACACCATTGGCCCCCGCACACAGAGGCCAGCGAGCGCATGGGTGCTGGGATGCATCCAGCCATATGGGACCTCGGCGAGTTAGCGGGCGGCTGGTTGAAGAGGGACGGTTGCCATCTCCGGGGCATGGCACGCGTGCCCACAGAGAGGGCTCTGAGTGCCGCCTCTGGCACGCGTGCCATAGGTTCGCCACCACTGAACTAGACCTTCCTTGATCTTTCAGAAGCATTTGGTATTCTTTGGGGAGGGTTAAGAGTGGAAGACATTGTTTTGCTTACATTTTTCCCTTCCTCCAGAGCCAATTCCATTTAGTGATGATGATGGGTGAGCTGTCTAGTCCTGCTTTACATCTATATGAAGCCACTGGAAAAGGTCCACATGGCAAGACTTTGATGATACTCAGTTGTATATCTCTGTTCTTGGCTGCCCAAATGAACTTGTCAGGGTCCTGTCCCAATGTCTGAATGCTGTGGGGATCCATATGGGGAGGAACAGGCAACATCTAAACTCTTCCAAGGATGTGCATTTGCGCCTCAACAAGTTCTAGAACTAAAAAGATTTCATCTTTTTCTGGGCAGGGTTACAGTACCCCTCTCAAACAGTGTGCATAGTAATAAGAATAATATTCACTGGAATATCTGTCAATATTATCACATGCCAGCAATTCAAAATTTATGGTAACATATAGTTGAAAAAGTGACAAAAATGAGGTTAAAATATTATGAAATTTCAGAATACAAACTGATAAAATCTTGGCACATAACACACCAGATTTAACTGTTGTTCAAAAGAAGAAAGTGTGGATAATTTAAGTGGCAATACCAGGAGTTAGTAGAATAGGGTAGTCCTTGACTACAATTAGGGCTGGAATTTTGGTTGCTAAGCAATGTGAACCTACCCTAATCCAAGCCATTCTGGGCTTGTTCTCTCCCAGCCTCAAGTCTCAGTAAGGTAAGGGACTGTCTCCAGCTCACCGCATTCACCTATCTCTCCCCATCTTTGGCCTTTTGGCCTCCCAGCACCCTGCCTTATGGGTGCAGCCCCAAAACCGTGCAGCTTTGGGACTGTTTGCCATGCCTGGGAAGTTGTAACCACCCAGCCCAGTCCCAGTTGCCCATGCCACTCTGAGACTCACCACCATCTTCTTGTTCCTCCTGCTGACAAGGTAAGCCTGGCCTGACTGTTGGGCCATATGGGATTGGCTTTACTAGCAAAAAACAGGGGGGGGGCATACTTTAAAGGGGATTGAGTGCACCAAAACATAACTTTACACTGTGCTCCTAGGTCATTGGTTGTTCACGTTGCACAAAAAAAGGAGAAAAAATGCAAAGCAGCCCCTCTCTGAGTCAAGGTATGCCAAAACACCCCTTTTTGCCATATTTCTGGGTCAGATAGGTTGGCTTTGCACTGTAAAAAAGGGGAGAAAAGCCAAAAGCTGGCTTTCCCTAAGCTGGAGTGTGCCAAAATACCTTTTTGTATTGTGCTCCTGGACCATATAAGGCTGGCTTTGTGCTGTGAAAAAGGAAAAAAATAAAGCTAAAAGCAGCCTTTCCCCCTTTTTTTGCACAGCAAAGCCCTATTCCTGTTCAGGAGCTCTTTGCAAATTTTGGCCGTGCTTTGCAGGCTTTTAGAACAGGGGTTAAACCTGTCATTTTCCCTGGACATACATAAGTAGTTATAATATCTTTTAGTCTTGGTTGTCATTTAATTGGTTTAGTTTGCTTTAGTAGTGTATGTCATTCTTCTTTTGTATTTTTGTTTAATGATTTTGTACACTGCCCAATGCCACATAGTTTGAGATGGATGGCCAAATAAGTGTTCTAAATAAATAAATGAAGAAATAACTATTTTCTGCAATTGCCGGGAAATGCTTCTCTTTTATAAGGTCAACAAGACCTTTCAAACTTTTTCTATTTCTCTTGTAATTGCAACACCATGTGTGTATTTGTTGGTGCAATGGTTCAAGCCATTTTGTAAAGAATTATTAAGCATGCATATGCTGCCATCTTACGCTTTCTGTCATACATGGCTAAGAAGGGGCAAATCAGGTATATTATGCAACTCAGATCATATGCAGAGATTGCTCTAGAAGTGGACAAACGTCTTTTGCCCAGGGTCCCATACCGGATGGTGCTTCCAATTTTAGCACAATATCAGCAAATTTTTAAAAGTTGACCCTCTTCCCCTTAGCTAGGCAGCCAGCTGCACCTATATATTTGTATGATGACATTTTATATACAGTCTATTTTTAGTAAGGAAATTTTCAATCAGTAGACTAGCAATGATCTCAATTGAGAATAAAATTGAAAAAGACTGGCATTCTGGCGGTTTTATTGAGGACTTTTCATCCAAAAGGTTTAATTTTAGTAAGCTCTTGCTATGTCATGAAGTCACCAATTTGTATTCCTGATATCAGAGGAAGGTATATGAAGATAGAATGAATTCATGATGTATATATAAATGTAGTCCTGGACTTACAACTATTCGTTTAGTGACCATTCAAAGTTATGACAGCATTGAAAAAAGTGACTTATGACTATTTTTCACACTTATGGCCATCGCAGCATGGTCATGTGATCAAAATTTGGCCGCTTGGCAACTGGCCTGCATTTATGATGGCTGCAATGTCCCAGGATCATGTGATCCTTTTGTGACCTTCTAACAAGCAATGTCAATGGGAAAGCCAGATTCACTTAACAATTGTGTTAGTAATTTAACAACTGCAGTGGCAAGAAAGGTCATAAAATGGAGCAAACTCACAACTGTCTTACTTAGCAATGGAAATTTTGGGCTCAATTCTGTTCATCAGTCAAGGATTACCTGAAATAAAGAACAGAATTTTGGTTGTTTGGTTTCATTTATGAATTAAAATAACTGTTTTGATTTGAATTTGATTTGATTTGAATACTGTTTTGAATTGGTGGAAATAAAGCTTAATACTGGTAACACTGATAAATATTGGCTTCAGATTTGGTTTCTGCACACTGCTACTGACAGTTATCTCCATCTGTAATCAATGGCCCGTATGCATCTTGCAATTTCTCTAATATATTTACTGCAAAAGAAACAGCTGTTAGCATAACATGTATCTTTTTGATTCTCTTTATTCTGATCCTCTGAATTTTATTGAAAGAAAGCAATTCCTTTGCTTCCCAGGATTAACCCAACCTCTGAAGCACTTTTACTAGACCATTTTAGGAATTATATTCTTCTGTATGGAGCAGTCCATTTGGTAATTCAGTAAAGAGGCTGAATGAACAACACAAAGTTATAATTTAATCAAGGCTTATGAAGCAAACTACAATACTGGCAAAATATATGAAGACCTGCAAAGTACAGTTGGTAATTTTACACATTGTGCTAAGCCAGTTGCAAGAAAATTGTATTTGGCATAGCACAATTTGTAAAAATACTAGCTATTTGTGATATAGAAAACTTAGAGAAACTTGTTTTGAAAGTAAAAATAGAAATTGTGCTAACAGTAAATACTAAAAGAAAAGATAATGTCAATCTACATATTAAAAAATTTACAAATGAAATTCAAGAAAGCATAGGCAGTAGATAGTTCAGTTAGCTAGAGAACAAATCTCTTATATTTAGTATTAGAAATATTGGCCTTGTCAATTGCTTTCATGTCATATAAGCAGTTGGAAGTTGAACACAAATTGCAATTAATATAAGCTATCTTATTGATAAATTAAACAAAAACCTGTATTATCAACAGAACAGTTTAATAAATTGTCAGCTTATTCAACTAACTGTGGTAAATTTCATATGCTTCCTAGGCTCTAATGTTTCTCTGGATATCTGTAAAAATGTAAGACTTGGTGTTCAAATTCTTTTGCCTTGGAAAAATGATTCCAAGAATAACGTCTTTATTTTCAAGTGTAAATATTTTAAATTATTTATCTCAGATTAATATTGCTATAAATATATGATTATTAACTTATGTCTAGGGAATATTATTTCATGTATGTGTATACATAGACGAAAGATAGACAGATAGACAGACAGACAATTTATTGGAGGGGTTCCTATGTTAATTTAAAGCATTTTTTTAATTATTAAAAACTATGGGAATAGTTACCATACACTCATGGGATTTTAAATCTTTCCTGACTTTCCTGCATTTAGACTTTATTTCTATATGAATATAAATAATCAATTCCAAACCTATTATGCATACAACTCACAATTATTATGTGACCTCTCTATTATCATGGCAGGAGCATAGTTTTTTTTAAGACATAATTTCAGATATTTCTAGAATTAAAGGCTGCAATATATATTTGAAAGATTTAAAAAGGAAATTAAATTTTAATCCTTATTTACATGATAAATTTATCCTTTGACATAATCTCAATTTGAAAATAGCATGTAAAACATTTGTGGGGTTTTTTTGTAATTTTGGCCTGATAGGATATTGATATTTTAAATTAACTTATTGCCAATCAAGTTTTTGAAACATATTAGGATTTTGGATTGTCTAAAACTGTGGAATTGTACTACATGTCCAAATAAAACATATTTTCATTTTAGAATCTGGCCTAGACCCGTCTAAGTTAAAGAAAGGTCTGTTGGGCTTTAGAATCCCACTTAAAGGGAATCACAATGTAACCAATGCAAGGAAATTAGGAATATATATTAAAAATTGACAAAGCTTCCAAACTTTTGGGAGTAGTATGGGGATTTCCAGGACAGATTAAAGTCTACTTTGGCTGGATCCATCTGAATTTCTTTGAAGAAATAGTCCAACCCAGGCAGGTCAAAATCACATTTTTCTAGCTTATCTTGATGAAGAATTGATTGACTCTAATTGTCACGAAGAACAGGATCACTACAAGAAATCAATATCAAGAAATCATCTTTCAAGTATCAAAAACCTGTTCAGAACATTATGAAAATATGATTCAAAATATTTTGAAAAGTCACGGGGCTTCTGTCAAATACAAGCAGTACTAGACTTTCCATAGAGAGAATCAAAGCAGTTAAACATTCATGTCCTTCTGTCCATCAGAATTCACACCAAGCATAGCAATAAATCTCAGCCCTCCAGATATTTAACTTTGTATTTAAGAACTTGCTTACAACAGAAGCTCACAGACTTGACATGGCTAGATTAGTTATTTTATTGCAGACAAGAATGAAGCCATAGACCACTTTTTTCATAATTTTGAGATTGGAAGACACACCTGATCATTGTTTATACCTTGTTTATGTTTTGTCTGGGAAATGCTAGTTACTGTCTTGCCATATTAATTCCTTAAATGGTACTTCTAGCAGATACCATATTCCTCCATTTTAAACCATCAACATTAGTTGCCACTTGTTTCCAAGTCCAATTCAAAATGTTTACTTTGGTGTATAAAACTTTACATGGCTGAGGCACAAATTACCTGAAGATCCAGCAGAGTCTGTCTCACATTGTTAGATCCTGAATGGTGCACCTTTTGTAGGTTCATTAATAGAACCATTGGCTTAGGAAGCATAACATTGTATAAATAAATAAACAACTGGAAAGAAAGGAAAACAGGTAAGTTGCATATCTCTGATATTTTAAAAGAAAAGGGAAGAATTTAACAACTGAATTAAGGTGGTGTGGGTTTTCTGAAGAAACAATGATGGATGTAAGCATGGCACAAAAAATATGTGTTTCGCTATTAATTGTGGTGAAAATTTATATCAGAAAGTGTTGTCTTCTGAATTGTGGTAGATGCATTTGAACGTGAGAATTTTAGGTTGGTGATAGATATGATGCTTTAGCGAACGATGATAGTGAAAGACCATAGTTGAGTTTTAGGGAAAATAATGTAACATTCTGAATGAATTTGATCAGGGGAAAAATTAGGTTACATGAATGAATATATGGGAACAAAGAGACCCAAGAATGACTGAGAATGGTAATTGATCAATATCTGATTAGAAAAATGATGGTTTGTTTTTGAACATGAGATTTAAAAATAAGGCTATCCATATTTACAAAGATAAAGTAATCAAAAGCATGATTGTTTTGATTATAAGAGATGAAAGACTAACAGAATTTTAAAAAAGATACAAGTGTGATGAGAGATCCTGAATGACGATTACATGACCATTAAGTGTAAATCATGGGGGGGAAAGGTCTTGAAAATTGTAAAAATAGAATAACTGCAGAAATAAAAAATATTAATCTATACAAAAAAAACCTGTCATCTCCCCACAGAATGAATAGAAAGTGAACATAAGAAAGCAGATATGGAACCATCCTGGATCAGAGTAACAATTATTTTTCAGCAAATGAAATAGAAATGTATGGAGTTATACTAGTGAAAAAAATGAAAAATAATACTAGGTAGAATGAAGTAAAAAAAGTTATGTGTTAGAAAACAACCTGTACACATAAAACAATGGTTTATGCAAAAAATGTGGACAAGAGAAATATATTGTATAACTGTAGAGAAAACAGAGAATTGAATGTACCCCAAAGCAGTAAGGAACAATTAAGATTAAGTAGAAGCAGAGAAACTGCAGAATGGTATTGATGGAAATATAAAATGATTTTGGAAGTGGGGGAAAACTGCTAGAGAAGGAACTCACAGATTGAATGGAATTAAAAATAATCAAATGATTTGTGATGAGAGAACACTGGAAGGAATATTTTAAAGGTTTGGATGGAAATCATAGGGATGAATTGAAGAGAGGAACTGAAATTAATGAATGCTATAAACATTAATGTTGTCCAGGAAAAGAAAATGGTTAACCTGCAAACATACATGTGACGAGAGATATGTTAATATATAGATCTGAAATAGCCATAGGGTTTGTTTAACGTTTCCTATGTGATTGAGATGGTTTCTAAATTTGATAAATAAATAAATAAATGTGCATAAAGACTATATAGATGATTCAGAATCACTTACAAAGGGAAAAATAAGGAGGATGAATGATTACAATGAAATTAATTTGTTGAAAATCCTTGAGATAGTATTCTGCAGAATTCTGACTGAAAGGGTAAGAGAGGTGACAATTCATACAACTTAGGATATGTAGTGTAGTATTATGCTGAACAGCAGATTGTGTATATTTTTGCTTTTTAGCAAGTTATTGGAAAAGGTATGAGTATGAGAAAGAAAAATATTTTATATTTGTTTATTTAGATAAAGCATATAATAAAATAAATTGACTTCAATTATGGAAAATGTTGCACAAACATGGAAGTTGGTTGCAGAGTATGATAAGGAAGATATATGATGTAGATACAGCATGCAAGAGAAAATGGAATACTTGGCAAATATGTATTAAGCAGGGAGGAAGCTGAGGATGCATTACTTCCTAATTATGTTATAGATTTATACAATCTGAAAGAAACCCAGGTCATATAAAAACATCTCAGCCTTTTGGCTAAGATTAAGTACAGATGTTATGGATATTTTGATTGGAGGTATGAATGTGTATATTTTTATATGCAGAGAAACTCATTTTATTGGTTGAGAAGCCAAATATCTCATACCGAATGTTAAATATAATGTATGATACAAAAGATAGGTAAATTAAGGTATTGATAATCAATATAATTATGTTGGACCGAGAAGATAGAAAAAACTATCGCAAATTGTACATAAATTGTGAAACACTAGAGCATTTAGATGAATTTGTGTAGAGTGGTGGAATACGTATTAAAAATAAAAAATGGAGAAATGTTAAAACAAGCAAATACTCTTAAAAAGTTAGCAGAAGGTATGCAAAAATAAAACTATTTTGAGAGAAATAGAAATGGCTATACAGAAATGTGCTTCTGCCCATTTTGTTACCTGGAGGTGAGAACTAGGTATGCCAGGAGAAATATAAGAGTAAGCTGAATTTAGAGGGAATAGTATTTAGAAGCGTACATGGTAAAATTAAAATAGGGTAAAAATGAGTAGGCGCTGAATGAATGTGTGCTGAAATCAAATTTGAATGAATAGTATGAAAGTAAATTGAGATAGCTTGGTGACAGGAGGAATCAAATTGTAAAAATATATATGAAGGAAGGCTGAGGGGGTTATAACAAAGAGAAAACAAAGACTGAGAAAATTGGAATTGGGTGGAATTCATGAGATCTTCCAAAAGAGAATTTAAGGAACAAAAGGCAATATATGAAGTAATAAATTGTCCTAATGAAAGGAAGGATTGAAAAATATGAAGATGTATAGTGTTGGTCTAAACTAATTTAGCTTTTATTTTCTGGTTTAATCTTAGGTTTTTAATTTATTTTGCATAAAAGTGCAAAAAGGGAATAATAGCATGGTACTAGAAAGCAAAATTAATACATAGTCATATCTGGATACTCTTGAAATATGATATACAAGTCAAAGCATTGTAATGCAACCAGAAGAGTATTCTTAAAAAGTGTATGGTAAAAACAAGAATATGAAGAACTAATAGATGCTGAATGAATTTGAACACAAAGAGTGAATGACCAATGAGAAAGACTTTTATGTAGTTTAGTCATAGAGAATGAGAAACAAATTACAAAATGAAAATATGAAGGAAGAATGGACAAGGGAAGGCTGAGAAAACTGTGATTGGATGGAGATGAAAAGATCCCCCAAAGAAAGGAGAAGTGTAAACAACAAAAGGTAATGTAGAATCAGTGAATAATGTAATGGAAGCAAGGATGATTGGAAAAGGAAATTTACATAAATATAGCTTACACAAGCACAAATTACTATATGTCTCTGTACAGGAGAGATATATTGAATTACATTTGTACAAACTAGATTTTTGTAGATTTCTTTTATTCCCTGCATTTAATTCTCCTCACTACTTTATACCCTTTCTAATCTTTGCCCAACTTTGCTTAGACTGAAAGTGAATATCAATGAAGGGTAGCATGTACGTTCAAATGACCAGGCAGTTTTAATTACTGACTAGAAGGAGGCCACGTAGCCAGTAGTTTAATGAACTGGCTCCTCATCTCCCATGATAAGGATCTAGGAGAGAAAGAGTGGAATCCTCACGTTTCACAAATACATGACGGGAGAAAGTGCTGTTATTTATGCTTAGGTGCTTCCCAAGAGAATGTTCCGTTCACAGAGAATTTGAAGGGCAAATGGGAAACATGCTTATCTATACATCCCGCCAATCTGCGTTCCTTTAACCTACACAGAGCCTGATTTTTGTAGGAAGTCACAGGCACTATACTAGAGAAACAGTTCGGCTCATGATATTACAGGAAATGCACATCAATCCAAGCAGAACGAAATCCCACGTCCTCCTGCGTAATAAAAAAACCTCTTCTTCGCTCATCTGAGTTTCCTTTTCCTTTAGGAGCGTCAGACATTGATTCTGACAGGAAAGCGATAATTCTGTGTTGGGCAACATGGATTGTTTGATAAAAGTCCTTTCCAACCCCACCTTGAGTCTGTATCTTGATTGGGGTCTCGGCCATATTATGATACAGGATGGCTAACATTAATGATTTATATGTTGGTGGACACAGGCGCACAGCGTCATCGTCCTCTTTCCAGTTGTGTCTACATGAGAAACTGTTTCGCTGACCAAATCTTTTGGCCGCTACGTCTAGGTCGAGGTGTTATGTTAAAACAAATGAGTAAAGGAGAGGAGGGCCCTTGTCACACAAATAGCTTCTGGTGCGCGTTTCGGGCACGATACACAACCTCTCCCCCTGGCTTCTGGGTTATAATAGGACTGGCCTAAGGAACAACCTCGCGACACATTTCGGCCGACTGAAAAACAGTAAGGGGAGGAAAAAAAACCGATGAGACGTTCTCCTGCCCCTTTAAGAAATTTAGGCGAGAGAGTTTGCGGAAGGGATCACTTAAGGATCGCAAGCCGACTGGGTGAGCTAGTCTCGTGACCGGAGCTGGCCCCGCCTCGGGATCCCCCCTCCTAACCCTCCGCGTTCCATTGTGTGTGCGAGCTGCGTGCGTCCCCGCCTCTCCTTTTTTGGACACGCCCTTTTTTCTCTTGGCTCATTTCCGGCGCGGCCGCTCGCTTCCCTCTGAGGAATCGGGAGAGTGAAGAAACAACAGCCGCCATTTTGTTGGTGTGTGAGCGATTGAGGGGAGGGAGCGAACGAAAAGAACCGAGCTAGGCGGGTACAGCCCTGGAGGTGGAAAACAGCGGCAGAGACTTTCAGCAACTCAGGGCCCCCGGCCGGCCAGACCCGAGACAACCTGAAACCTCCGTGATATACCCACTATACTAGCTTCGTAGCCAGTAGGGGAGTACGCACTCTCGGTTTCGGCTAGAAACTCGGGACCCCGGGTGGACTCCACCCCAATTCCTTCTGGCAATCGAGCACGTTCGCGGGTCTAGGAAACCGCTTCGCCTCAATTTGGAGAGCTGCAGCTGTTTCTCTGAACATCTCCTTTCCTGTGGGTCTTTATGGTGGAGAGGAGACGGGGCCGCTCCTGAAACGCCTGAGGCACGGCGTCTCCAGTGCCGAGGAGAGCCTTATCCTTTCCATAGATCAAGCGCTCGTAACCATCCGTATCCTCCGGGGAGGGGGGAGAGGCTGAGAGAAGGGGGGAGGGGCCGCTCCTGCCGCTTCCTCCTCCTCCTCCTCGCTTTGGGATCGATCCCGTCGTCTCACCAGAAAGGGGTACCCTGCCAGAGAGAAAGAAAGGAAGAAAAGGAGGGGTGGCAGGCGCGCGTCCTGAAGCCCACCCTCTCCAGCTCCCATCCCGGGATCTCTGCTGCCTCCATCGGGACAACAATCTCTCCTCCGCCTCCTTGTTCCTGCACAACAAGATGTGAAGCGGAGACTCCTGGGACTTAGCTTCATCCTCCTCCTCCTCACGGCTCCCTTTTCTGCAGCCATTAGCGATTAGCAGGAACGGGCGCAGGGGGAGTTGGGGGACCCTCGGTACGTTCCGTCTGTGATCCCCTTCCCCAGCCCCTTGTTCACCAGTGTAGGCATTTTCCTCCGTTGCAGGCTGGTTTTGGAAGGAGTAGGAAAGAACTGCGAGCAAAGAAAAACGATTCTTTCTCTCTTCGCCTCTCCTCCTTCGCCCGCCTCCTTGTGGCGATGAGGAGGAGGAGGACGACGCCGAGGAGGAAGAGGTTGATGGCGGCGAAGAGGCAGCAGCAGGAGGAAAAGACGACGACCCCCCGGAGGATGAAGATGGTGGTATTGGCGGCGGCAGCGAGGAGGCACCAACTGTTCTACGGCCGGATTTAATTCGATTTGTAAATTTACCAAGCCCCTTTAATTGATTATAGGAAGGGTTTGTTCTGTTCTTTTCATCCTTGTTTTTCCCTGTGGCCCGGAGAAAAGACTGCTTCCACACCCTGTTTCCCATCTCTGTTCCCCCTTACTCACTGCTATCCAACAGAAATCGATCTCGAGGAGCAGAAAAAGAGGAACTTTGTCTATTTCTTCCGTCCATTTCCATACTGCTTTTCGGTTGATTTTGGATCACAGAAAACGGCTGAGGGCATTGGGGATCCCCATCTTTAATTTGGGCTCTGTTTGCCTAAAAAGAATTAAAAATGGCCGAGAATGTGGTGGAGTCGGGCCCGCCTTCAGCCAAGAGGCCTAAACTCTCTTCACCGGCGCTCTCTGTCTCTGCAAGCGATGGCACAGGTCAGTCTTGGGCATAGATCCCTTAATTTTACCTTACCACAAATGGACTCTCTTTTTTTGGCAGTCTTTTTGCCAGTCTGTTACATTTCTTTCCTCTGTCTATCTACATGTTTTTAGTCTATATTTTGCAATATTACTTTGGATATTTAATTGACATTAATCTTTATTTCTGTGAAGAGGCTGTAAATGAGTTGATGCTTACCTCTGAGTGTTTGCAGCGCTTGAAATCTTGTAAAAAGTGATCTTCATTGCATAGTTATTATCTGTGTGTTGTTATAGAGTATTTTCTTTAAATCTTAAATATTTAATCTGAAGAGTCCTTATTTTTCATCTTACCAGTGTTCTGATGGCTTAAGTTTTCATTTCCTTTATTTCCATCAATTATTTAATACTACTATTGTTTCATAAAGAGGTGATTACAGTTGTTGATAGAATTCATTTTGAGGCTTTTGTTAAGACAGCTTCATTAGATCAATACTGAAAAACAGTATAGACTTGGTCATCTGCTTTTGTTCAGAGACTAAAATGTCTGAATTTTCCCTGAAGTCATGCCTTATTTGTAAAGAGTACAGTAACACTTGTTTACTTATTTATTTATTAAACAAATCAGCTAGATAGAAATACTAGAACTCCTTTGAAATTAGGGATGCATGTTACAGGTGTTCATTTGGTAACAACTGTTTTTATAGGTTCTTAGAAGTTTAGGCAACTATACCCATGTGAAGAATAAATTGGCTGCAAAAGAAACATTTTGTTGTTTTCCTGAGATTTCTGAGTGGTATAGGATTAGGTATTTTAATTCATCTTATCAGAAGAAATTAACTGGAGTCCTTCAGCCAAAAATGTAGACATTCTGATTATTAATGGTAGCCAGACTTATGCACTGAATTTGTTTTGCACTGCATATATAAATGCAAGGGAAAATGGCTGATTGTATTTGATAGATAGGCTGTGTGTGTGTGTGTGTGTGTGTATGTTTGTCTGAATACTGGTTGGATACATTAGGTAATTTGGAAAGCTTCTTGTGTTTAGTATTTACTTCCGAACAATGTTTCTATTTGAATGTGCAGTCTATCTTGATATCTCCTGCAACTTTAAGGATATGTAGATTATTTGCTACCAAGAGCACTAGTTTCACTATTTGCAGGCCTAATATGCTTACCTGAAAATCAACAAGTTCCATTTTGCTAGTAGGAAAGCAGGATTGGAATCTGCCTTCAGAATTCTTTGGGGTATATAAGACAAATGCTATAAAATAATACATACTTTTTCAGATTTGTTATAGAATAATCCTTAGTAACATTGTACCCCTTTCTTATGCAGACAATTGAAAATAGGCATCCTGATTTAAAGTTGCAAGCCTATGCACACTTTTCTGAGACTATAGTCCATTGAATGAATTCATAGTCATATAAGCACATCGTGAATGAGTACAACCCAATGTATATATACTCGGATATAAATCTTATTGGATTCAATGGAACTTTTTCAATGAATGCTTCTTTTGCCAATGAGAATGATACAATTTTATTCTCAAAAAGCCATAGTTTTTGCCTTTATAAACTATTACATCTTTCCAATTTGTTTTAGAAATATAGATCAAATTAAGTTTGTTGTATTGACTGTTTTAATTTGTTACCATAATTTCCAAATAGTTGCTAAAGGTTTCTTTTCATTAATCATTACAAATGCAAATTTTATTTTTGTCCATTGAATCCTCTTTGAAATAATAGTTGGAGATTTTCAAATGTAGTAAGCTTAAATATTAAGTTCTTTCAATATATTGCAGGCAGTGAATTGCTAGTTCAGCTTTGTTTTAATATTCGGCTTTCTAAAGGTATGAAGATATCTGATTTAGTGTGTTCCGATAAAGCTATACAGAAAAATGTTACATATGTAAGAATAGTAAACCTCATAGTTGCAACAAATTACTAACATCTTTCCCATAATGCTGCGTCACAATGCTGCATCTTTTTTTTTTAGCTATTACATAGTCTAGATTCATCTTTCCTTTCTTTTTTTCTTTTTCTTTTTGCTTACTCTAATTCTCTAGAACATGCACAGGTGTAAATGCTAAATTTATTTGGGAGCTATGGGAAAAGAGCCAGGAATCCATATCTGTTGGCATATTGTAAATGCATCTACATTATGTAATTACAACAAAAATTATTGTTCAGTCACTAAGTCGTGCCTAACTCTTTGGGACTCCATGGACCACAGCATGCCAAGGCCCCTGTCCTCCACTGTCTCCTGGAGTTTGCCCAAATTCATGTTCATTGCGTGATGACACCATCTAACCATCTCATCCTCTGCCATATCCTTTTGCCTTCAAAACCAGAAAAATAAGAAAGATTAATAGATATAATTCTGTCTTTATCCCCAAAAATAGTTTTATTCCTTAGAATTTCTACATAAGATTATCTACTAATACAGTTCTCCCTGAAACATTTTGTCATAGTTATCAAGAATACCTTGTATACTAAGCATTTTTGATATAGGATTTTCATGTTTATTGTTGGAATATAATCAAGGCCATTCCAAATGAACTAGAGGACAGGCAAAAATAAAATCTGCTTAACAATATAAGCATGAAGTGAATCAAATAACACAACTACAGTTATCTACTGAGGTAGTGTTTTTTGTTTATAATCTTGCTCACAATATTTTGAATTGTTTTTTCACATAGATTTTTGACAAAATTCATCTTAGAACACGTTTCATTTTATTGCATTTCTGCAGTTAAGATATGCCAATCCTATTATGCCTGCTAGTAAACTGTAGTTGCTCTTCAGTTTAATGATACTACATGTAGAAGCTCTGTTTTTCCTTCCCAGAAATGAGTTGTTTCTGTCATCTTACCTATTTTGTGACTACAGAAATATCTGTAAATATGTGTAGTGTATGCTAAATAACTTGGCAGATACCAAATTATTTGGACTCAATAAGTTAGGTCTAGGAATTCTGAAAGGAGTATTTGACTGTTTCTTTCATCCTTCAAGCATATGTTTTAAAGTCATCACAGTTTTAAATCTTGAGATTCCTTTATTTTTGACAGAAAATTTATTCCAATTGTCTGAAGAATTACAACAGTATTTGATACTTTTATATATAGAGTCTAACTGAAATAGATAATATTACATTAATAGTTTAGCATTTTCTATAGGCATTTATAAAAAAAATTATGTGAGTGGAACTTACCATCTTTGGGTATATGTAAGGAAAAAGGTAATTGAAGTGAGAAACTCTTACAATGTTCCTTGTTTCTGGTTTTGTCATTTCATGACAGAAATGATTATCACTTTCCTAGGATTCAGGAACACTAAGGAAGTGGTAGCAGGTGTTTTTGCTTTTATGTAGTATAGGATCCTGTGGATTTCATATCCCAGAGGGAGTTCTGGCAAAGAAGCATGCCATTTCAGTTTCCATCTGTGTTATATGTGGTTGCCCTTGGCTCTTTAAGGAGCCCTAAGATAAACTTCTGAGGGTGTGTAAAATGTATAGCCTTTTCTTTCCTTCATGCAGAATCTCCGAAATTTGCTATTAAGATTAGAGAAGAGGTTTGTTCTAATTCTCACTTAAAGCTGTTATTACTTATAGCAGTTATGTCATCTGCTATAATTGTATTTTAGGCAAGTTTCAGTAAATGCTACTAAACTAAACATACAATAAGTTCTTGCTTTTCTGCAATCTGCATCATAAAATGCTTTCTCCATCAACCAATGCCAACAGCTTTTGATATCTTCTGATTTTTAAAATAGAAATTGCTTACTTACCGAAAAATATATTTTTTAAAAAGATCTTTAAAGGAAGTTTGTCTTGTACGTCAGAATTTAATTTCCAATGAACATGCAAATGAATTTTCAAAAGTTCTTTTTGGAAATATACTTACTAATTTAATAGTTGTAGATAAATTACATGGCCTTAAAATTGGAAAAGAGAAAGTTCTGAAAAGTATTCAGTTCCATATGTATAAATGATATCTCTGAATACCCACCAATGTGATGTAGTTGTTAAACAATATGGAATAATATTGGTTCCAAAGGTGTGCTCTGTACAACTCTGAATTGAATAATCCCACAAATGGAGAAGGAGATGATCATGTTGATTCACTTTTCTGTAATACAGCTGCTTATATTCCCCCAAATGTGCTCTGTGTTAATGAGCCTGTGTGAGGAGGTAGCAATAAAATTGATTCCCTGCCGCCTTTTTCTAGAAGATACTGAATTTTTGTAGCTTTCAACAATACATGTTGGTATACTTCTGGAACCATCCTTAAGTTAGTAGGATTATGAAGACTTTACTTGCAAGTAAATATGATGATTTTACTACCAAATGATAAGACTTAAGTTGAATTTAAGAACTTAGCTGTCAGTTCAGCTCCTGTTTAAGGGGTAAATCATAAAATTAAAGTGAAAACTACATTAATAACTTATTAGTATTTATGCTCCTTATCATTAATATTTGAATTATATCCTGAGTACCATAGGGATATTTCCTTCAAATAAGTTGAAAATTGTTCATTTATATTTCTTCAGTGTACAAAGTCCAGTCATGTATCATGCACTTTTTTTTTACATATAAATAATGTGGTAAAGGACATCACTTTTCTGTAGGTATAGTTCTTGATTGCCAGGTTGTCTTATCAGTTGCCCTAGAAATACTTTAGTTTTTGAAAAGTGGCATACATATTCTGATTTAAAATTAGCAACAAACATTGAATACCTTGAATATTTTGCTAAAACCCACTGTTTTGGTCTGATCTGCCTTGTCACCATAAGAAGCTGCTACATTTGTTTGTAAATGTTACATTTTCAGAACTACTGTTGAGGTATATTAACACACTTTAAAGCTCTTTGAAGTAGTATGGTAAACTATTTAAACTTGTTTGGTAGGAGAATTTGTGCCTCTTGGAGCAATATTTGATTAATAATGTTAAAAATAAAGTCACCCTAGAATTTGCCTTACTTCCTAAATTAATTTTAAGAGAAACTGATTGTAGGCAGCTCCTTTAGCAGCTCTTATAGCTGTCTTAGGGGGGGATTCTGGAATTTTGGAAAGCTGTTAAAGCAGTTCAAGATTTCAGGAAGCTTCTGAAAGGCAAATAGTATAAAAGCCAAAGGACTTGGCTCAGTTTTATATTTCTTTTAAGATTTTTACCTATTGAATATCATGGAATAAAGACTGTAGAATTAGAAATGTTCATCCTTCACATATTGTGTCTGGGCTATCACATTGAATAAGTTTGATTTTTTTTTATCATTCAGGAACATGGAATAAGTTGTTCTCACATTTCTATGTCTTCTGATTACATAATCTTTAAACTTGTAAATTTTGTAGGCCAGTTTCAGCAAAATAGAACAATTTGTCTATTCAGTTTTCATCTGGTAAACTTTCCTACTATATGTGATGGATCATTTTTAGCTGACAAGTTATAGAACTAAAAAATTAGACAAGTAAACAATGGAATTGCTGAATAGTGTTTAATGCCATCTATTTTCTAGCAAAGTGTTACTGAAACAATGGTGTTTGCTGCTCTTAGTTTTTAAGCACTGGGGTTAGTAGCAACTGTAAGATGTCACATTTAATATTTGAGAGATACTTAAAAGCTTATAATCAATGGAACCAATGTGAGTTAATTGATAGTGAACTGGGTATATTAAAAACATGTCATTAAACCAAATTTAAGAGGATTGTCGAGGTGACTTTTTGTTTAAAAAAATTGGTCTAAAGCAAATTAGATAAATAGCTTTTCTATCAATATTGAAAAATATTCAGCTGAAATGTTTGCTGAAGTGCTCTAAATCATTTTTTTTTTAACTTTTCTCTTTAGATTTTGGATCTCTTTTTGATTTGGAACATGACTTACCAGATGAACTTATCAGCTCTACAGAACTGGGACTTACTAATGGTGGTGACATTAATCAACTGCAGACTAGCCTTGGTATGGCACAAGATGCTGCTTCTAAACACAAACAGTTGTCAGAACTGCTTCGAGCTGGCAGCTCACCAAACCTTAATATGGGAGTTGCTGGGCCAGCACAGAATATGGCCAGTCAACCACAACAGAACAATCCTGGAATGGGAATCTTAAACAGTATGGTTAAAAGTCCCATGGCACAGGCTGCACTGACATCTCCAAATTTGGGGATGGGTACAGGTGGGCCAAATCAAGGTCCATCAACTCAGTCCACTGCAGGAATGATGCCAACAGTAAATAGTCCAGTAAATCAGCCTGGAATGGGAATGAACGCAGGAATAAATGCTGGCATGAATCCTGGTATGTTGTCTGCAGGAAATGGGCAAGGAATGATGCAAGGACAAGTTATGAACGGTTCAATTGGAGCTGGAAGAGGACGTCCCAATATGTCATATCCAAACCCGGGAATGGGAAATGCTGGTACTCTAATTGCAGAGACATTACAGCAAGGTTCTCCTCAAATGGGAGGGCAGGCGAGCTTGAGAGGTCCACAGCCTGGAGCAATGAACAAGGTATGTCAAATATTTTATTTTGAACACTGACAATGAAAAATACAGTTTCAACGTGCCATCCTTTAGGGATGTTTTTGGATGTTTTGCCAGATGCCTTCAGCATATTTGCAGATGAAACATATAATACATAACCTTATCAATGCATATTAAGGATAAATTTTACATGGGTGTGAACTGTATAATAAACCCTATATTGGAGTCTAGGCATAGTATATTATTCAAAACAATTGCTTGAATTTATAAATATGGAAGGTTTTCCATATGATTGTGTATGAGGTAATAAGTTAATAATAATTTGTCTAATTCCAAGTGTTAAAAACTTACTTCAAAGGCTAATAACTATCGTTCTAAAGTGTAGCATTAATAATAGAATATGTGAGAGAAGATTATATTGGCTTTGTGTCTTGAATCTTGTGTTTTGCAAAACATTTTAGATGCAAAATAACATGGATTTGAAATGCTACTTTTCAAGACCCAAATGATTGCATTGAATGCAAAATACTTATTTTGCAGATTAAAACAAAGTTTTCAATCATTTTGAAAGTGTTTTGAATCAAAACAGCAATTTTGAAACAACATTTTGAATTCAAATTAGTTCAAATTCAAAACATTTTCGATGCCACTACTTTAAAGGGTGTGTTATTTTGTATGTTCCTTTGTTGAGAAGTGGTCAGAAAAATAATTGAAAATTTTTACTATTATGGTATCTAATTGGCACCTATAGCAGAAGATATTTCTAAATGTGAATGATGGCTTTCATACACTGCTTATACAATTCTTGTGGGAACATTCATGAACTATTTCTAGAAACTAGAAATAGCTGGGGTTAAATTTGAACTTATAGTTTAATTGAATAAACTGTTAATATAAAATAAACAATAACATGATTGAGTTCAAACTTGTTAAATCAAAAATTATTTCAATCCAGTCTGATGGATAAACCATAGCAGATTGGTTATTACAATGCTAATATATAAACCAGTTTCCAAATCACAATGGCTGAGTTTACACATCACACTAAACTTTGAAACAAAGCATATTATATTGTCCTCAGTCTGTCTCTCTGATAAAACGTAGGATGAGCTTATGCTAATGCATAGTGATATGTTTCATTTTGATTTTTCAGGCAACTCTAATATATATTCAATGAACCATGGTTAAAATTAACTGTGGTTTAGTAATTTGTCATGCTCATTTTTTCATTGGTGAAATCAGAGGAAAAGCAGACAAATATTGAATAAAACGTATACTGATAATCCTAGCTTACCACTCTAATTGGGAATGGCAACACCATGTAACTGTGGTCATTAAAGAAATCACCCATGATCGTTAACAAAGATATCACATGACCAAAATGTGACTTCCTGGGATTCTCCATTGACTTTGCTTTTCGGAAGCCCTCTGGGATGGTTGCAGATGGTGGTCATGTGACCATTGTTAAAGCACAATGGTTATCAAACACCTGAATTGCAATCATGTGACTGCAGGAATGATCTTAAATGTGTATGTCACTTTTTTCAGAACTGCCAAAACTGAAGATTTGCTAAACAAATCTATTTTGCTCATTGTGTATACTTTTCGGAGAAATTTAATGACTAGTTTTATTAAGAAACATGTTTAGGTAATTGGTATTCTAAATTAATAAATTGCCAACTTTTTCCAATCATTTTTCTGAAGTAAGATTTGAAATTAGATCTAAGCCATACTTGTCCAAGTATGATTGTATGGGAGATGGTTGATAATGCTGAGTTGGAGCACTAGGAAGTCAATGTAGTTCCCTGCACAAAGGAGCAGCTGAGGGGCATAGTCTAAATAGAGCTATTTTACTTAGGGAGATCAACATGGATCAGTGACTCTACTGATTTCTGAAAATTTGCACAATAAACATTTAAGGGGGTATTGTAGCACTGTTCCCTCAATTCCTTGTTAGATTCTTTTGCCTTTTTTAATTACCTAGTAACAAAATGACAGTCTTATGTAACTGTATTGAAATCAGTTATAAGTATATAACACATTTAAGTAGGGAGATAATTCCAAATTCTCATTATTCTGTATATCTGCTATTGAAAACTATTCTAGCAGGTAGAACATACTATGGAAACAGTGCAGTAAAATAATCTGGAATATGAACAATGGGAGCAGAATAACTCTTGGTTTTTTGTGGAATTCAGCTGTTTCTGGATGCAGTTTAGCAGAATAACAAAATACTAGTTTAAATTCTTAATATATTTTGTATATTTAAAATGTTTCAGACTGCTTTTTAGGGTAGAACCTAAATCATCTCAAAAAATAGTATTAAAAGCCTGTTAAACAACGCAGACAGCATATCCCAGAATATATTAAAACTTTAAAAAGTTTCAAATACATAACCTGGTAATACATAACCTGGTTCATAGAGTGCTCTACACCAAAATTGGTTTCTGGCTTAATGTCTTGTATAAACCCAATTATTGTAGTTGGCTTAGTAAATAATGCTTAAAAGCTATGGTATAGCACTTACAAAGCTAGTAGGTGACTTGTGAATCAATGGCTTGATTTCCATTAATACTTGGATAATATTAAACTCAGTAAATATTAGATATGAAATTATATATTAGGATATCTTATTCTGTATGATCATGGTATCTGTCTGGCCAGGGGGAAAGGATTACAGTAGATAGGGTTTAACCTAGGTACGGATGAACATTAATTTTAATTTTTTTCTCTATTCAAAGACAGTACTAATCCAACCTGACTTATTAAGCACCAGAAAGACCCTGGGATCATTTTTATTTTGAGTAGGTGTTTAATTTAACATTTCTGATTTTAGTTAGCTTAAATTTGGGTATGTGTTTAATGTACTTCTGTTATCATATTGTTTTAATTGCTCTGACCACAGGTGTCTTCCCAAATCCTAGCTCTTTCACAAAAAACAACTCGAGACTTTTTAAATGAGAGTGCATATTAATGTACAAATTTTGTTGGTTCTACTTCTACTATCAGAGCTTTTAAAGAACCTGGCTCTAATATGGAAACATACTCTTGAATTCAACCATTATATTGTGAGATTGCATTACTAATTATACAGTTTACTGTTTTAGAGAAATAATATTTGCCTTATGATTCCAGTTTATTTAAACCAAGAAAACAAATCATCTTGAAGATTTGTTTTAATTTTTTCAGATGTTGCTTTTAGGTTCTAAGTATCATGATTGCAGATGCAGTATGTTAGTTATCTTTATGCCAAAGTAGATTGCTGCAGAATGCTATAAAATTTAATTCAAACCTGCAATTTCAGAATTATTATCTAAATACTATACTTGTTAAGCATAATTTGGATCACATAGTCTAGTAAAATTAATTTGCCTTTGTAAATCTAGAAGATTGCAGGGGAAAAACCTTAATTATCAGATGCTTTCAAATAAATTGGGATATGAGAGAAATTTGTCACAGGTTATTCAGAAGATTTATTTAATAAAGGTATTTCTCAAACATGGCAGCAAAAATTGTATTATTTACTCAGTTTTGTCAGTTGCTGAATTATCATAATGCTTAAGATGAGGATTTTTGCTAACATTGGTGGCAGTGTGTTAAATTGTATTATCAAAGGTACTTTTGAAAAAAAATCAATGTTCTGTCAGTTACATAAATCTCATTGTCTAATTAATCTATGAATAAGAATCTCTGATTCATCAGAATCTAGCATCTTTATAGGCTTTATTTCATAAGAATAATATAATGGACACCATTCTCTCATAGTTGCTGGAAACGGGTGATAAGTGTTCTGATGTTCTCAGGACTTAATAAAAGCAAATTAACTCATAAAAAAGACAGTAAAATATTACTCCTATAAATAAAGCTACTAAAAATGACCCTTGCAATTAAAAAACAAATGAATTACCTGGAAAATGCAACCAGTTTCAAACACTTTATAGTGCATTCAATGGTACTGGTTTATAATTGATAATCCTCTTGAATAGTATGTGCCCATTCCTGTTTTTAAAATTGCTGCAAGCACCATATTTTAGATGGGTTTACATTTCAAGCTACGTTAGTCTCTTTAAGCATGTTTTTTAATGTATGGTTTGCAAATCATGGTTTAATGTGAAAGCTAATTGACAAGTTGGATCCAAATTGCAATCAGAAAATTTCTATTAATGTTAAAATAAGTAAATAAAACATTGAATTGCCAATATTCTTAGAAGGCTAAATTGTGTGCTGTTTTGGAAGCTTGGGTGTTTTCAGAAACATGGGAGATATGTATTGCAGAGGAGACAGTAGAGTCGATACCTGCCAAAATAAAAAAGGCCCCATAGCTATTCTTACGTAAAGTTTCTGCTTTCTTTTCAGAGAATGAAAAGAAGGCATTGTGTAAAAATCTGTCTCAGACCATAAGTCTGAATCTAGGAAGATTCTTGAAGAAAGAAAGAAAATTTATTTTTTGTTTGAGATAAGAATATTGAGGATATTGTAGAATTTGTTTATGATGGAACCCTAAATGATACTGAAGCCCATGGATGGCTGCTATACCTAGATCAGTTTGGGGAAAAGAGTGTCTGTTACTCCAATGTCCAATAAATGTAAATAATGACATTTGCCATGATTTACATTATTTGCTTAATATTACGATGCTGTTGATGTCATAATTCATATTTTTATCATTTGTATAAAATATGAATTTAACTACTTTGTAATATAACTTATTTGTGGGAGAGACTAAGTTAACAAAGTGTCATCGTACTTGAATGAATTTGACACAATTGTGTGTCTAATCATACTTAGGCAAATAAAGTATTCAATTCAGTTCAATTGCACTTTGGAATTCCAAGGCTATTGGCTAGCCTGGGCCATAAAATCTCAAAAAAGGCATACCAATCCTCTTTCATAATTCCAAGAAAACTGTATGAGTATATAGTTGCCAGAAATTAACTTATGCTAGACACTTTAAAAGGCTTGACAGGTGGTGGCATCTTGCCATTTGACTGATTTGGAAAATTAAGCATTGTGTTTATTCCAGAGCTATACGTCAAAAAAATTCCTGCAAGAAGATAAAGGCAAGCCCCTCTGTAAGGCTGCTGAAAAATTGTATAGGAATGGTCCAAGAGTGTCTTTTATTTTACTGTGATGCCATCTCTGTGTTTATGGTGGCTAGGCTATGTTTTGGAAATGGATGCAAATTACATTTCATTGAATTGGATAGGCCTTTCTCCATCGTCATGCTGAGAAAAGGCGTTCAGGTAAGACAACGCCCCTTTTCAAAAAAAGTTAAGATTTGACATTAGATGTAAGTTTGCAGTTAGAAGTAAAGGAAACAAGAATGGTTACAAAGTTTCATCTCATAAGTAATAAAGAGTTTATTAAATATCATTGGAAAACTATATTATATTAATGAATCAGGAAACAAATCTTCCATGGGTCAAAAAAGCACTATCCCTTGAAGACCTCTTTTAAATGAGAATGGATTAATTAATGAGATAATTGTTGTTATACTATCATCTTTTGTCTTCATTATACTGTTAAAATGTAAACTTGTTAGCATGTTTCTGGCTAAATGATGGTAGTCTTCCCCCAGTGCACTTATGCACCAGATAACCCATAGGTGTTCTCTGTTCTTCAACTTCTGAAAATTCTGAGTTTCACTATTAACTAACATAGCTAGTGTAGCAGTCTAATACAGGGGTCCCCAACCCCCAGTCTGTGGACCGGTACTGGGCCGTAGCATTCCAGAAACCGGGCTGTACAAACAAGCAAAGCCCCATATGCGGGGCAGCACACAAAACCATGCCCCTTACAGTCCGCAGAAAAACATTTCTCCACATAACCGGTCCCTAGTGCCCAAAAGGTTGGAGACCTCTGGTCTAATACATTGCCCGTTCTTTCTGATTGCTGTTGCTTAAAGGCATCCTGATCGCCTCCAGATGGGATTGGAGTGTCCAGAAAAAGAGTTAAGAGAATTGTTGGTCTGGTGTCTTGGCTAAACAACTACCAGACATCTGGTAACTTACAGTCGTTCTTTGAATTGAACAGGTGGATGTTTTGAACAGCTTCAAAGTGATGAGAAAGGCTTCCTTATTAACAAACATAACTGTGAAATATGGTAGTAATATTTGGGAAGACTTCTAAAGGCAAAATCCCAGATGCTTGCAATCTTAAGAGTTTCATGTTCAATTCTTTTCCCAGCTCTTTTCCCGACTTCCTATTTTCCCATTTGGAAGTAATTTATAAAAAAATGCATTTTCAGCAGCATAAGGGAAATACTTTATGAAAAATTTATAACTTCACAACAATGCATTAATATAATTTGGGCATCCAACTGCAAATGCATAGGTTCTTTTTTATATATAGTTACTGGAATATCTTTTTAAAAAAATTCTCCCTAACATATGAGCAAAGCCTGGAGTTTTATAAATTAAGTAAGTATGTACCTTATGTTCAGGGTCAACTTTTTGGAGGGTTAGGTTGATTTGGAGTTTCATGAAAATCAGGCTTATTTTAATTCAGACATACATTAATACAGGCAAAAATCACTATTGTTTTATAAGTTATCTTTTTTTTAACATTTCACTGAGTTGTAAAATTAATAAATACTTGTACATATAGTTCTTGAGTTACATCCACAAATGGGACTGGATTTTCCATCTTAAGTCATTGCAGTTGTATCAGATTTTATAACAGTTGTTATGACAGCCATTAAGCAAAAACATTGCAGTTAAAAGGATCCAGTTTCCCTAATGGGCGGGGCTTTTTGCCAGAAATTAGAGAGAAAAGGTTGCAAATCATGATCACATGACCAACCATAAACACTGCAGTTGGTCAAAAATTTAAATCAGTTGCCAATCCACCAAAATTGCAATTCCGTGACTGCAGGGCTATCGCAACAGTTCTAAATGCAAGTACAGAGCATAAGTCACTTTTTCCAAGATGGTAGTAACTTTGAACAAATGGTCATAAATTGTGGACTAGCTTTATATATTTTGATGGGGATTAGTGAAATGAGTAGATGTTATTTAGCTTAACTTGGATACAAATAGGTTTTCCATATATTTCACTATATAAAATGTAGTGACCACTTGTCTTTTGAATTGTAAACCAAGAGTAGTAAATGAATAAAACAACCTGGACTTAAGCATTTGATGAAATATAGTTCAGACTTCATTTCAGGACCTGAACAAATTATTTTGAATGTTTACTATTTGTAATGGTGTATTATATGCACCAGCATGATCTGGAGAACAATCTCTAGAACACTCCAACCCAAATCTGAGAATTTTAGCCAGTTGTAAATTATATAAACTATTCGAATTAATTCTGTACTACAAAATTCTGCTACATTGCAAAATATAACACTGTAATTTATAAACAATAAAAAATAATTTATAAAATCAATATAGTCTGAGGTCATTTTCTTAGCAGATTTTTTTAAAATTACCAGCTTTTTATGAACAGTTTGTGGGAAAATATTACAGATTACAGCTTCCTTATCAGAGTAAGCAATAAGCATCTTCTGAGATTGCACCAGTAAAAAAGATGTATAAAAAAACTAAAATGAGTTTAGTTCTGTTCTTTTTTTAAAGATATGAATTGATCTGGTTTTGTGCTTTTTACTCAGAATTACAATTGAACAAAGTAGGATTACTTGCTTGTTTTCAAAAATAATTACAATATGTATTATTTTTTGAAATAGTCAAGGATACTTATTTTGGAGTAACAATAATTTACTATGATTCTTTTTATGTTTTTATGTTGCATACAAATAAAGAAAAAGACTTGTGGATTTTTCCCTTGTGTCACTTAGATAAACACCAATCCTTTATAGTAACTATATGTGAGACTGTGCATTCTAGGCCTGCCTTAGGCATGAAAGCCGCACATTTTATTTCAGATTTCTTAGTAGCCCTTTAATCTGTAAAATGCTTGGTCAGGTATAGAGTGAATAATGACTTCTTCAGCCATTATATAATTGGTGGAGAATGGTGTCCTTCCAACTTCATATCAATTTTTTTAAATCATAAAAAGTAAACAATACCATTTTTGTTTGGCAGTTTTAATTTGTTTATAATTCAAAAGTACATAACTTGTATCCAACTGATTGCCAGCCAATAAGGTAGAAGGGAAGACCATATAAACAAATGTTACAATGTTATAAGCTTTGTATCTCCAGTAATTATATATTCTCACTGAAAATCTAGGTGTATATTCAGTAGGTATCAAATAATCTGTTGAAGTGCTCTCCATACACTTGGAAGCTATTTAGGTCTGGATAGGGAGAACAGGCTTAGATTGAATCGTAGCAAATGGAGCAGCTCTGGGTTCAAAGACCTGCAGTTTCCAAAGATACATGTTTAATTCTGAAAGGAGTTGCACTTCTCTGTTTACAGAGGGACCTCTTGGACTCACAACTCTTGTTCAAGGAGCAGGTAGTAGCTGTGGCCAAGAGGCCTTTGCACAGCCCCATATTGTGTGCCACTTACAACATTTTTTGAAATATGAAGCTTTACTTGCTGTCATTCATACATTAGCCACTTTTTGATGGGCTATTCTTTACATGGGATGGCTGTGAAAAGCACTTGTAAATTAGCTGGTCAAGAATGCAGCAGCTCAAGAGGTTATAGGTACACATTGAGGTGCCCATATAACACTTCTTGAAGTGCTGCTTTAGTTGCTGTTGGCTTCCAGGTGTGAGTCAGGGTACTGATTACTAGTCCATTGGATTGCCTCCTCTCAAAAACATCTTGCTACTTGGTAAGATCTAGTAGGGTGGATTCTTTATGTATTCTTTTGATTAGAGATTGTCAGCTAAAGGGGCCTTGGAAACATCTTTTTAGTTTTTTGTCTCCATCCTGTGGAATGCTGTACCCCACCCATTCAGATAAGCCCCTTCCTCCTGACCTTCAGAATGTTAGTAAAGATGGCTAAGCATTAGACACGGGTTACAGAACAAAGTGATGAAGCAAACAAAACTTGCCCAAAGAACTGTATAAAACTTGGGGGCAGAGTGAGTTCCAAATGCCAATACTGTACATTTACTTGGTTCCCATACAATAAAATAACAGTTGCACAAAAGACAAATACAGAAAAAGTATAGATATGTGGTGCACAGAAAACTGCAGATATGTGCATACAGAGGGAGAAACACAAAATCACAAAATGATGTGAAGTTGCTCCTTGAAACTTTTTAACTGTTTTTGGATTCTTCCTGCTACTTCATTAATTCACTATCTCTAACTTATCTCATGCATTCTTTGGTTTCTGAGATGGCTGAACATGATTCAAAACAGAAAGCTCTCCTCAGCTGCATGCCATTTTCAGCCTAGCTCAGAGGCATTTTCAAAATAATAAAATAGGCAATGGAAATCAGCAGTGTGATTTATAGCATCACAGTTAGATTACAGACAGTAATAAGTATTGGACAGTTTTTGGACTTGGAATGTGTGAGCCTCCTGTGTTTCATACATTATTTAAACAGTACACATAACTTCAATTCATGCTTTTATTGAGTTGTGTCAAGTAGAACTTTTTTCTTATGTTGAAAAGTACAAAGCCTTGTATATATTTTTAAAAGTAAAACATAATTGTCACAGCTGATGGTAGTCAAGCGGGCTGAACAAATTAGTGCTTATATGGGAGATTTCCAAGGAATCTTAAGGGTGCACAATAGACTGAGAAATTGAAAAATATTTTCAGTTGCATTAAGAAGGCAGGCAAAATTGGAGGTAACTTAAGTTCAGCAGAAAACCACTCCAATGGACTGGGAATGCTACAAGAAGCAGTGCCTCTGTCCCTCAGCCTCCTACACCAGTTAAAGTAGGAAACCATTAACTGCTTTTCCCCAGCAAGATTGAATATGTTGGACCAATTCTAGTGGATGAATGCAGTCCTGAATACCAAGCCATAAAGAGCTTTGTAGGTTAACACTAGCATTTTAAATAGTACTAGGAAGTTAGCGCAGGGTCCATAACACAGGTGTATGAGCTCCCCCTGGCAAGATACTATTCAGGCTGCTCTATTTTTGACTAACTGACTTCCAAGTGGTCTTGAAAGTAATAGCAAAAGACTTATTAACATGGTATATTAACATGCAGTTAAGCCTGAACAAATGTGTTTAAAATTGTGAACCAAACATATAATTTGATCTTCACAAAAGGGAAGCAATTATGGTTAATCTTATAATCAAGCAATAATATGTGCATGCTTAAGTGTTCATAAAAGTGCATTTGTGCACATTGTACTGTCTTTTTGCTGTCTGGGAATACTTGTTTTCAGTTTGATTACGTCAGTATGGTGAAGGAAGTAAGATTTTATATAAATTTTGTTTTCATGTGGATGTAATATTAAAAAATAGAGGAGTCCGCAATTCACTAATTGTCTACATTTCCATGTTTTAAGAACGTGTAACAATTTAAGTTGGCTGCCTTCTAAAATATTTGAATTCTACTTTATTGTTTGTCGTTTGAACTGAATTTAAAGCTTTTCACCAATGGTGGTCATGCCCTTGTTGTGATTACAGTTGTATATTTTACTTCCAACAAACTTCTAGGTCCCATCTGTTCTTCTGAGGTAGTGGATTAGTAAATTACTCCTGAATTTACACTGTTCTTTGGGAGTAATCTCAGTATCCTGCAAAATGCACTACTGTACAACTGCAGGAATGCTCCCTTTCTAGAAATCTTAAACAAAATGTTCTGCAATCTCAAAAGTAAATTTGCAAATTATCTATTATGCAGAACTTTTCATAATTTATGGTAAAATATTGGATAACAAGACTGCTTTATTTTTGGGGATTTGGGGTATAATTAATTTCTATTGTAACAGGGCAATTATCCTTGCCACTCAATAGCATCTGTTGCTCCACTTGCCCTCTTTCATGTGGTGAGGTGATTATCCCTTGTAATCTTTCTATTGCATCTGTAACAGCAACCTAGCTCTATAATATCAAGAATAAAGAAATGCTAAAGAGCTCCTTAATCTATCACACTAGAAACTGTAAAGTATGTTTTACAGATCATAATTTGGTCTGTAAAATAATTGTTTGGGCAAATAGGGATAAGATCTAAAGGATTGTGCATTGTGTTCCATTTTTATACTGGGCTTTCCTGGTGCTCTTCCTGCTACTCTATCTGCTGCAGCTGTTCACCCTTCTTCTGAGAGTGAATGGCAGGATTGAATATGATGCCAAAAGTTGTAGTGAAAGTTGACTTGACAGTCTCTTTTCCTATTTATTCATGAAATTGTCTACTTGCTCTGGTAGTGAACACAGCTATTTTAGCCCCATCTATTATCAAATAATATTTATCTTATTTATTTATTTAAGAAAATTTATATGGTCACCCAACTTACTTTCAGTGACTCTGGATGGCTTACAAAGATAAAAATCTCATATAAAAACAATAAAAAGTTATACCCCACCCCTGTGGTGACAACAGTCAGTCAAACAAGCCACTTGATGAGCTCCATCCCACTCTGGGTTCCTCAGACCTCTTGACAAAACCAAGTCTTCAGGCCCTTGCAAAAGATGGGAGGGGGGTGTCTTATTTCTGTGGGGATGATGTTCCACAGGGAGAGAGTTACCACAGAGAAAGACCTTCTTGGTCCCACTAGATGTACTCTTTAGGAGAGGGGACCCACAACATTCCTTGCCTCCTCTCTCTCGTAGTTCCTGTAGATGTGAGTGGGAGACGATATCTTTCAAATAACCTGGTGCCAAGCCATATAGGACTTTAAAGGTGACAACTAGCACCTTGAATTAGATCTGGTGTCAAGGTTCTGATAGACAAGACCAAATAAATCAGAACTCTGAGGCTTGAGATTTCCTCAAAGAATATGTTTGTTGGTTACATACTATGGGCATGGTCAAAAGTGAAACCAAGCAACAATATTACAAAGTTGAACTTCCCACCCCAATGCTATGCAATTAGCCACATTCCCCAATTGAAGAATTTCGTGGGCTTTCTAACTAAATGCTCCAGCCCCTATTTAACTGACAGAAATGACCTTGGTTCCCACGGAACAGTGAAAATGTTTAGACTAGTAGAAATCCTCCATCCCCCTTCCAATCTTGTGGCAACTTAGAACGAAGAAAATGGCTGCAGCCAAGTTCATTGTAGAGTTGACACCTGGAAGAAAATCAACAGCTAATGCACCTGTGCACATGTGTCATCTCTCCTGCGGGAGCTGCATTGGCTGTTGATTTGCTTCCAAATCCAAGGTGTTAGCTGTCACCTAAAGTTTACATATTTCTTAAATTGTAGGAACTAGAAAGTATAAATTAATTTTTTAATTTAATTTATAAGCCACCCATCTTGCTATCCAAAGTGACTATGCAGTCTGAATGTTTAAAAACTGTGGCTTTAAGCCATTTTTTTATTTCTGGTGATTGCTCCCTTCAGTTTTCTTGACAGTGGTTGGTGAGTTCCTTTTTTACTAGAGCTGAGAGAAGTGACTGACTCAAGGCCCGCCAGCTGTCTTTGGTACTAAGATGGAACTACAACTCATTATCTTCTAGTTTCTAGTTTGATGACTTGGCCACTATACCAGATTATCTCTATGTATATGCACTTAAAAGATTATAATATAAACTTGCTAGTCACTGTTAACTGATAATTGCAAACACTGCTTTGTAAGCACATTCAAATACATATTCAGTTATGAACTCTTTCATTTCAATGTGAATAGTACCAATTAAAGTTATATTTAATAAGTTTAATTATCTAGGAAAAACATGTAAGAATGAACTAGAAATTACCATTAATAGTAATGAATGATTTTGCTTTGTGTTTTTTTTTAAATTCCTTATTAGAATAGCATTCATGAAAGGTTGGGAAGGAGATAGAGATAGGGCTATTCCAAGTATATTGCACTACATCAGGATAGTTTGTGACATCAAAATATTCATTGCTTACTTTATATTCCATGATATGAAAGTCAAAATTAAAAATCCTTAACTGATCTATCACTTTTTATTTAATTTTTAGATGGGAATGATGAACAACCCCAGTCCTTATGTCCCGCCATATAGCCAAAACACTGGGCAGCCAATTGGAGCCAGTGGACTTGGTCCCCAGATGCAAAGTAAGCCGGTATTACCTAACAGTTTGCCACAGTTTCCAATGGACAAGAAACCAGTGCCTGCTCCTGTGATGCCTAACATGGTAAGTAGCGATTTTAGTAGAAAATTCTTCTACAACTAATTCAGAATACTGCAGTATTCCTATGTTAATGGTTTACATACTGTTTCATCGCTTAATTGTCTCTGAAACTATGGTGGGAAAAGTTGGGGTAGGGGACTAAATTATCCTTGGAGTCTAACTAGAAATAAATTACTGGACCTACAAAAAGGAATGTTTCAACTGAATTATAATTTCTTCTGAACAGTTTTTTCTCTGATCTCTCTTATCATTTGCCATACTTTTGTCATAAGATTTTATTGCACCATTGAATCACAGATGGGGCTGCTGAAAGATATCATTCAGCATCATTGAAAGTCACAAGTCCTCTATTCTAATTTAAAGCATAGAGTTAGTTTTCTTTTTCTGATTGACATTCTGGAAGCTCAAAGAAGAAAAACAGTCTGTAATGTGTTCTGAAGTAGTGGCCATATAATTAATGTGGTAATGATTTAGGAATATATAAATGATGTGAAAAACTTTATATTACTAAAACTATGGTTACTATTACTCAGATTATTATGCTGAAAATTAGTTTAAAAATGTACACAATGGTAGTAGAACAATATAACATTTTTCATCTCTTCTGTATTTTCAAGTAGAAAAGATGCAGGATTAATGTGCATACATACCACTTGCCATAAGTTTCATTGTTAACTGAAATTGGCTATGGAGATGGTGTTATACTTTGCAAGGGGATGTTTATAGAGTAGAGTGATGGCCATTCTTAAAATATAAAGAATAGGAACTTTTCAAGGATAGCAGATACTGAAAGAGAACTGAGAGAAACTGAACGGGGGAAAGGTTTATAGTTGGAGAAATAAAATAATATGTATGGTATTTTTGGAGTAAAATTGAGGCAGTAAATTATTGGGAAGTTTGAAGAATGTGATAGCAACAATAGAGTAACCTGGGAGAAAGGGAAAAAGTGATAACCATAAGAACAATCTGTTGAGTAAATATGAAGGGCCATTAATGTTGATAAAGTGAATATAAAGGACTAGTTATAAAAAAATTGCTATAGGGACCCTATAAGAAAGAGCCCAACTAATTTTTAATTTAAAAAATTTCATGTTGCCCTACAAAATAAATTATTGCAGCTTTATATATTTTTGTGTAGGAGGAAAAATGTACCAGTTCTGGCAACATGTTAAAAGTGTATAGCTTGTAAATTTCAGTTGATGTGTATTTTAAAGGCTCTTACCCTAAGATCCTCCAGAAATATATTTGGAGAATGTGGAGAGTTATGGCCTACACACTGATGAGCTTCACAGATGTAAATGGCTGTATTATGTTATTCATAATTTCAGATTCTTTTGCAATCACCTTCACATTTCTTTGTTAATAAATTATGACACAATCTGTTGTCATCAACCCTCTGTTTGCCAGATCTATTTAACCAATTCTCCAGCATGAAGAATGGAGAATCCACTAATGGGTTAATTCTGACCTCCTGCCCAAGTAGACCAAGTCAGTCAAAGCTGCCACGCCCGTCTGGCTGAGGACACGCCCCCAGTTTCGATTTGGTCTTCAGCCCAGACAGACGTGGTAGATTTGGCTCCCAGCTACTTGAGAACAGCAGGTTTTATTAAGTTTATTCCATTCGTGGATTCTTCCAGTGTTTTTTGTTGATTTTCGTGCTTCTCCCCCTCTCTCTCTATTTCGTTATTGTCAGTACTGATTTCTTGCTTATAGTGAACCTTTTGGGGGAAAAAGAGTGTTCCCCGTTCTTCAGGCCTTGAAAATTACTCTGCCGATCCGACTCCTTATAGTCATTACTCGTAATTACTGATTTATCTTTTAAAGAGAGCAGTTTGGGGAAAGGGAGTGCTCCCTGTTATCTAGGCTGCCTTGGGCCTTGAAATTATTTAGCCGACGTTGTGGGCACTGCGTGGCGAACGGCCCATTTCTCCTTTGATTTATTCTCTCAGAGGACCAAAAGGGAGGCTTGGCAGCTCTTAATTTAACCAGGATTCAAGGAAAACTGTCTTTTCCTGGACAAAGCGACTAAATCAGCTTACTTTCATTTTCCCCTGGTCCGGATTGCTGGCGGCCGCCATTTTAGTCTGCAGCATGCAATCAAGGCCTTGAATTCCGGACGGAGCAGGGGAGGGAGTAATCCAAAAGGCTACTCATTTGCATTCCTCCTGTTGGAATCTTTATTCAGTGTGTGTCAGGGGATTTTGATTCTAATCAGGCCTTTGGTTGCTTGCCATTTTAGGCCTTACTTGCTGCTGGCCACGAGGGCTCTGCTTGACCCTATATTGCAGCACGGATACTGTGGTCCCCTGTATTTGTACACACCAGGCCTAACAAAATTGGACCCAGCGTCAGTTGCTGTCTTCTAACAATCATCACTCAACGCTCATTTGGGCCTTGCCAGTTATAGCCTGTTGCCATAGTCTGCATCTAGTGAACGGTCAATACTGAGCTTTCCGTCCCTAAGTGAGACACGTGTGATCCCGTCACTAAATGTGAACTTGACCTCAACGATAGGTCTCCCACGCTCAGTTTCATCATCGCTAAGTGACGTGCAACATCCGTCGCTAAGTGTGACTCCGTGCTTGCCAGTGGGCCGGACTATCACAGATCCACGTGCAGGCCGGTCCCACCTTGGTGGTTAAGAGCCGCATCTCTTGCGGACCGAGACGCTTCAGCACCCCACTGAAAACTCTCGCTTTACAATGGCAGATAACACCGAGCCACAGGCTTCTACTTCTGGTGGACACACAAAGCGTAAGTCCTCTAGTCAGGAGGCAGCTGCAAAAATCAAGGCCAAAACTAAGGCCGGCTCAAACAAGCGAGCCTCCAAGGCGGCCGACAAACAGGCCAGCCGCAGGCATCGTGCCTTGGAGAAACAGTTCTCCCGTGCACAAAAACTGGCTGTAGGAGAGACGGTCAATCCGCCCCCTACCACAATGGCGACACTGCCTTGTGGCCCACACCCTGAGCCTTCCACACTCGTATGGTCCCCAGAACGGGACTCCGAAGGGGCTTTTTCAACTGGCCATTATCAGGAGCACTTTTCCCTCTTTGAAGAGGAACAGGGGCCTCAGGATCCTAAGGCACCAGAAGCCACATTTACTCCAACTGCAGCGGGGCTTCGACCTCTTGAGGGATCGTCCTTCGCGGGCCAAGTGCAGGCTCCAACTGCCACTTTTACCCCCACAGCAGCGGGGCTTCGCGATCTGGAGACCCATTCTTCAAAGCTCATCTACAGGCTATGGTTTCCCAGGCAGTTGCTCAGGCTATGACGCCCACGGGGCGTACACAAGTGGCCTCCGCTCCCATGGTCTCCACGGCATCACCAGACCTCTCGAGGTCCGGCGCTCTCCAGTGCCCAGAATCAGATTCACCACCTCACTCCTTTGCCAGCGGTGTCTCGGAATTACGCGGAGTATAGCCACACGGAGGGGCAGTGGTCGGACGATGAGGAACCTCCTCAGGAACCTCCTCCTCTCATAGGCTTGTTTAATCCCGCGCTCTTTCCGTCCCTGCTCCGCAAGGCCTGTGCGACTGGTAAGATAAATCCGGTTCAGCCATTGGTACCTGAACAGGTACCTGAACAGGCTCCTAGCCAGGACACGGACCCGTTGTTTTCTGAACCGATTGTGATACACAAACAAATCCCTTGCCCCCCCATGTTCTTGAAATCCATTCAGGGGCAATGGGAGTCCCCAGGTGCTTTTCCCTCAATAGGAGGAATCGACCATAAGTTGATTGACACGGTGCCGGTCTTGAATGAGGCGCTGGAAGCGCCTGAGGTGGATGAGTCCTTAAACCCTTTATTTTCTGATTCCAAGGTGCCAGGGGATATGGCGGAGGCGTTGAAGCCCGAGGATAAGAAATCCGAGGCTTCTCTCCGCAGGACACACCAGGCTTTGGCATGGGCAATAAGAGCATCCACCTCAACCTCATTCTTTGCAAGGGTCTTTCTTATCTGGCTCCATCAATTACAGGCCAGAATTCCCCCAGAGGAGGTAAGAGTCCATCAGGACTTAACGAAATTAATGGTGGCATCACAGTACATGGCAGACGTGTCTGCAGGCCGCCAGATTCTCGGCCCGTGCCATAGCATCCAACGTCACTGCACGCCGGTTGCTATGGCTCAGGAATTGGAAGGCCGAGGTTAAACACAAATGGCGCGTGGCTTCCACCCCGTACCGTGGTGCCCGCCTTTTTGGGGAGGCCCTAGCTCCCTATTTAATTGAGAACAGGGAGAAACGGAGGGTCCTTTACCACCTTTCCAGGAGGCCGAGCCGACAGTTCTCCCCGTACACCCGCCGGCAGCCATTTCTGCCCGGATCAGATTCGGCCTCAGCACAAGTCTCCCGGCCATTTCCTGCAGGTCCGGACCATTCCTTTGATAGGTCTGGCTACAGATACAGATACAGACAACAGGCTCAGGGTAAGCGGTCCTTTCGAGGCAGGGGAGGCCGTCCCTTTCGTAAATCCAAGTGACTTAGGGAGGGACTCTCCCATAGGTGGCAGACTAACTTACTTTCTCTACCAATGGGAGACCACGACCACGGACTCTTGGGTGCTAAGCACCATCAGGGACGGTCTGTCTCTGGAGTTCGTGACCAGGCCACCTTATTTCCTGTCCCCCTCTAAGGAACCCAGTCAAGAAGAGCCTTCTGAGGGAAGCCATTCAACACCTGTTACACATAAGAGCCATAGAAAGGGTGCCATCCGACCAACTAAGACAAGGTTTTTACTCCATCCTATTCGTTGTCCCAAAGGCCTCAGGGGGATGGAGGGCGATACTTGACCTCAAGGGCCTAAACTCCCACCTGTCGTACCGAAAGTTCAAGGTGCAGACGCTCCAGTCCATCTTGGCCGGCGTCGGATGAGGGGACTTCATGATGTCCATAGATCTTACGGAGGCGTACCTCCACATCCCCATACATCCAAACCACCGACAATATCTCAGGTTTTGCTATTCCAACAGCCGCTATCAATACAAAGCCCTGCCGTTCGGCCTCTCGTCGGCTCCCGGGGTTTTCACCAAGATCTTGGCGGTACTCGCCGCTCACCTACGGTTGGTGCCGGTGCACATCCAATGTTACCTGGACGACATCCTCATCCAGTTGTCCTCTGCTCTGGCCGCCCAGGCGGAGCTGGCCCTCACTATAAGGACACTTCAGGACCATGGTTTTTCAGTCAACTTTCAAAAGAGTCAGCTGATTCCCTCAACCCGCTTTCTACACTTGGGCGCGGTGATAGACACAGACCTTTGCCGGGTCTATCTGTCTCGGGAACGTCAAAACAGCATTCGAGACATGGTCCTCAAGGTCCGCAGGGAGCGTGTAGTGGCACTGGCTATACTCTCCCAACTACTGGGAAAGGATATCATGCATAGAGATAGTGCCTTGGGCCAGACTACACTCCAGAAACCTTCGATGGTTCTTGCTCCCATTCCAAAGGCTGGGCACAAGCTCTTCCAACCAAAGGGTACGGGTCCCATTCCAGACCCTAGGATCCCTTCTGTGGTGGACCTCCCCAGCGGTAGCCAGGGGGTCACTGTTCAAGGACCCCAGCAGGCTAACCCTGACCACAGACGCCAGTCTGTTTGGCTGGGGAGCGCACTTCCAGTCTCAATTGGCTCAGGGCCGGTGGTCCCGGGCAGACCTGAAGCACAATATCAATTGGCTGGAACTCAGAGCTATTCATCTGACCCTCCGCCACTTCCGCAAGAAGATTGCGAGGCAACACGTGGTGGTCCTCATGGACAACGTGGCGGCAAAAGCCCATGTGAACCGTCAAGGCGGTACCCGATCCCGGTCTCTCATGGCCGAGGCCAAGTTATTGGGATCCTGGGCAGAAAACAATCTCCTCTCCCTGAAGGCCAAGCACATCTCGGGAGAGGCGAATTGTCAGGTGGATTACTTAAGCCGGGCGACAGTAGACCATTCAGAATGGAGTCTACACCCGGATCTCTTCAGGGAGATATCGGAGAGGTTCGGGCAACCAGTTCTGGACTTGTTCGCCTCACCGGCGAACTCCCAGCTTCCAAGATTCTTTTCCCGGTTCCCCTCTCTGGGGGTGGAGAGGGCGGACGCCCTTCGCAGCCCATGGCGAAGGGGCCTGATGTACGCCTTTCCGCCTCTCCCTCTGATCCCGGCAGTCATCAGAAAAGCACTGCAGGAACGGGCAGAGCTCATATTCATTGCTCTGCACTGGCCGAGGCGACCGTGGTTTGCCGACCTCGTGAGTCTCTCTGTGGCCCCTCCGTGGAGGATCCCTCCGGATCGGATAAGGCTCATACAGGGAGTCATATAACACCCGGAGCCTCAGGGCTCCAGTTAAGCGCTTGGCACTTGAACGCCGGATCTTAACCAGAGAATCCTACTCATCGGGAGTGATCTCCATGATTCAAGCCTTTTGAAGGCCGGCGACCAATCGCATTTATTACTCCACATGGAGGAATTTCTGCGGTTGGTGCGACAGCAACCACTTGGCTCTCTCAGAGGTGACTATTCCACGGCTCTTGGACTGTCTGTTGGAGGGTGTTGATAAAGGATTGGCGCCCAACACTATACGCCGACAGATCGCGGCTCTGGCCACGGTGTTTAGCTATGGCAATTCGGAACCACTGGCTCAACACCCCATGGTCCGCTCCTTCATCAAAGGGGTCACCAACAGTAAACCACCCGTGATACATAGGTATCCCACTTGGGAGTTGCCACGGGTCTTGCAGGCCCTTACCAAGTCACCCTTTGAACCTGTTAGGACCTGCAACCTTAGGTCCTTGTCTCTTAAGGTTGCCTTCTTGGTTGCAATTACCTCGGCTAGGCGTATCTTGGAACTGGCAGCTCTTTCTTTCAGGGAGGACATGTGTTTTTCCTGCGTTTGGACCCCTCATTCGTTCCCAAGGTTAACACCTTATTTCACAGGGCACAAGAGATTGTGTTACCGGACTTTTGCCCTAACCCGTCTCATGCCCTGGAACGGCAATGGCATACTCTCAATGTCCGCAGGGCGTTACACTATTACATCAAGCGGACGGCGCCTTTTCGTAGGTCTGAAGCCCTTTTTGTTTCCTTCCACCCGGCTTCCAAGGGTCAGAAAGTGTTTTCTACTACCATTGGCAGGTGGATTAGGACCTGTATTTCGGAGGCCTATCAAGCATCCTCCTTAGCGATTCCAGGTCATTTGACGGCACATTCCACTCGCAGTGCTGCTACCTCTGCAGCATGGGCTACACAGGCCATGATAGATGACATTTGCAGGGCGGCGACGTGGTCTTCGCCTTCCCCTTTTGTGCGCCATTATAGACTTGATAAGTTTGCCTCGGCGGAGGCCTCTTTTGGCCACAGGGTACTGCAACAGGTGGTGCCGACGGCAGGGACACTGGCCCAGTCTGCTTCCCCCCCATAGGGACAGAAGGGCTTTGGTATGTCCCATTGGTGGATTCTCCATTCTTCATGCTGGAGAAGGGGCGTTGTCTTACCTGAACACCTTTTCTCAGCATGATGAATGGAGAATCCATACCTATCCCTTATGCGCAGTCCGGTCCAGCGTTAGGGATCTGGGAGCCAACACGTCGTACAGTCATTGGCTTCGCCCTCTTCGAAACTGGGGGCGTGTCCTCAGCCAGACGGGCGTGGCAGCTTTGACTGACTTGGTCTACTTGGGCAGGAGGTCAGAATTAACCCATTGGTGGATTCTCCATCATGTTGAGAAAAGGCGTTCAGGCAAGACAATGCCCCTTCTATTCTCTACATACTATTTTAGAATGGTTTTAAATTCCAATGCAATATCTAAATCAGAATTGGTGTAAGGCTTTTAATATTATTTGAGATTATCAACCACATTGGTTTTATTGTTTTTTAAAAAATATTTTGTCTTCTATGCTTAGTGAACTAATTCAATCTTATTAGGAAATAAATTTCATGGATCAGCATCATTTACTTTAGCTTAAAGTTCATAATATAAAGGAGATAGTCCCTATTCTGAAAAGAATTGTTTGTACCCCTTTATGAAAATTTCTACTGATCCAGGATGTACAGGCAACATAACTATTTGTTTGATGACCATTCAGAGTTAAAACAGCACTGAAAAAAAAATAATATGACCATTTTTTACAGTTATGATGATTGCAGCATCCCCGTGGTCACGTTATCAAAATTTGGACACTTTGATTTGTGATCACCTTTTGTGACAAGCAAAGTCAGTGGGGAAGCCAGATTCACTTAACAATTGTGTTGCTAACTTAACAACTGCAGTGAGTCACTTAACAACTGTGACAAAGTCATAAAATTTACTTAACTATTGTCTCATCTAGCAACAGAAATTTTGGGCTTAATTTTAGTCATGAGTCAAAGACTACCTGTATCAGTTGGACATTTATAGCTCCAAATAAAATCAGATACACATGCACAGAATCTCTCCCCAGAATAATAATCTGAAGTCACCTACAGAAATCTTTCAAATAGTTTTATCTTTTGAGGTAAGCTGAATCAAAGAAGAAAGTTTTATACTTTTTCTATAGAATGTCCTTCCCAGAAAATCTCATTGCCACCTTCTTTCTTTCAATATCTAAGAATCCCTGGGGGTTGAGTGACATATAAATTTAATAAATAAATGTTTTATTTTAATTTTTTAATTTGTCTTTTTTGTTATTGTAATGTATTTGTGCTGGCTTGATAAATTTATCAAAGCTTCATTGCAGATTTGGTGTTGAGGCACCCCAGAATGCCCATGCAGGGATTTGGGGCTGCTTGGGGCTTTGGGTTTGCCATAACAACCATGGATCTGTCTCATATTTCTGGCTAGCACACATTGCATATCATTTCATTCATTCATTCGCTCACTCACTCATGCATTGATTCATTCACTCTACTTGGGTAAGTGGAAGGTGGTCTGAAAGGAAGAGATTTTATAGCCGTTCCCCTCTCCTGATGAATTTACTTTCTATTTAGACTAGGCTTGCAGCAGCTATCTGCAAAAAAAGCATGACTTCTTTAAGGAGGCACAAAGAGCATTCCCACCAGATCCCAAGCATTTTTCCCACTTTGGATCTGAACAGCTGCATTCTCCAGCATGATGAGTGGAGAATCCACCAATGGGTTTTGCTTGTCTTCTGCCCGTGTAGACTAAGTCAGCCAAAGTTGCCACGCCTCTCTTCCTGGGTCCTCCCCCCAGTCTCGACTTAGTCTTTCGCCCAACTAGACTCACCTTGGATTGGCAGATCAGGTCGTATTTAAAAAACTTATTTTTCTTATTCCCTTGAAGTGGGGGAGGGAGGCAGTAAAACAGTAGCCTTACAAACTTTTGCAGGCTTCCCAGCCGAGCGGAACAACTCCGCGAGGCTTCCCCAGGCCAACTGATCGGCGGAGAGCCGATAGGGACTCCGCGCGGTTTCCCCGCAGCCCAGCTGACCCACGGAGAGCGCAGAGGACTCCCGTGGCTTCCCCCAGGCACAGCTGCTCGGCGGAGAGTCACTAGGGCTTTACGCAGATTCTCCGAAGCCCAGCCGATCGGCGGAGCACTAATAGGCTCCGCAGGGATCCCCCAGCGCACAAGTGAACCGCGGAGGCTGAACAAAGAGGCCAAACAAAGAGGCCGGCGCCATTTTGGGATGCACGTGGCCTCCAGAGGGGGGGGGAGAAAGTTTTTAAACCGCGCCTGCTTTTTCATATCAACCTCCCTTAAGGAAAACCTTCAAGCAATTTAAATAGCTCCTTCCAAGAATTAGCAAAATAGGGTCAGGAGCGTTGGAAAGGCGGAGGGGGAAGGCAGGGAAGCGCGTGTTGTCCCGCCTTCACTGAATACAACTCCTGCATCGGAATAAAATATCTCAGCTCCTACCTAGCCACTACAGGCCAGTAGGGGGCCCACCAATTAAAAAAAAAAGAGAGAGAGAGAGGACAATTTACTTGGCTGCTGCAAAGGTGAATTTCTCCTGCCAGCACAACAGAGGCTGATACAAGAGCACGACGGGTGCCTGTATTATTAATTGACACCAACAAAGGAACTTTTTTTCCCAAGCGATACCAGATTGTTCTCTGGTCTATATTGGCCATCAACGTGCCTCTTAATAGAGATTTCTCTCAGTCTTGCGCTGAGATATCTCTTCTGCCAATGGCAGACACCAATGCTGCCCAGACAGCACAGGACTCCTCCATTAGCCCGCCCGGGTGCAAGAGGCCAAGATCCTCCAACCAGGAGGCGGCAGACAGAATTAAGGCCAAAGCAATATCTGGCAAAAGATCCTTCAAGGCAGCAGATAAGGAGGCGAAGCGCCGTCATCAGGCCTTGGAAAGGCAATTCTCTAAAGCTGAAACGAGGCAAAATACAGCAGGAGATGACCTAGTTCCACCTGCTTACACAGAGGAAGAAATATTTGGCCCGCAGCAGCCTAGTCAGGAATCTCTGGAAACAGAGGCTGACACAGTACAAGCAGGAGGATCCCCCCTAAGTGAAAGGCCCGAAAGCCCTGGGGCACCTGACGCACCCGCAGCAGCAGGGCCCAGTACCTCAACCAATCAGGAAGCCTTGTTATCGCAACAATTACAATCCCTGATATCTCAGGCAGTTGTTCAGGCCATGACCTCTTCAGGACATCATAGGTCCAGAGCCGGGTCTGTAGCTTCGAGAGGTCAGTCCTACCGTTCACAGGAGGAAGCCTCAGCATACCAGGAATCTATTTCACCTTCTCGTTCCTCCAGAAGCAGGAAGTCCCCTGCGGAGAACTACGAGCAAACAGATCAAGGTCTGTCAGAGGATGATGATATATCCCCAGATCCTCCACCATTCATGGGTCTCTTCAACCCCTCTCTATTCAAATCCCTACTCCACAAGGCCAGCAGCACCGCAAAGATTAAGAGAGCGAGGCTCTCTCAAGAGGGACCCTCAGCATGCCAGGACACCAATAGCAGGGTGTTTTCAGAGCCCACTTACACACAACAGTTCATTCCCTGTCCCCCTCCTTTCTTCAATTCAATTCAGAACAATCTGGGGTCTTCCTTCCCATGGGGGCAACAGACAAGAAACTGTTCAACATAGACCCGGCCTTATCGGAGGTAATAGAGGTCCCGACAGTAGACGAGCCTCTAGCAGCCCTTGTTTCACCATCCACGGTTTCTGGGAATGCGGCGGAGGCCCTAAAGTCAGAGGATAAAAAGGCAGAGCTCACCTTCCGCAGATCCCACCAGGCATCAGCGTGGGCAATCAAGGCAGCCATTTCTAACTCCTTTTTTGCCAGGACTTCGTTGCTCTGGCTGTGCCAACTCCAGGCGAGGATCCCCTCAGAGGAGGAGAGAACTCACCATGATCTAAGAAGGTTAGTGGCGGCCGCGGAATTTATGGCAGATTCATCATTGCACGCAGCAAACTACTCTGCCAGGGCTATAGCGTCCAACACCACAGCACGCAGATTACTGTGGCTCAGACAGTGACAAGCCGACATTAAGGCAAAGTGGCGATTGGCGGCCGCACCATACAAGAGCGGCCTTCTTTTGGGCGAGGCCCTCAACCCTTATTTGATAGAAAACAAGGACAAACGCAAGGTCCTGGCACACCTATCGAAGAGGACAGAGAGGAGAGTCTCCTCCTTCCCTCGCAGACAACCCTTTCGGTCAGAAACAGGTCCAGAACCTACTTCATTTTCCCGTACCTATCAGCCCAGATCAGACAGACAGGGCGACAGAACAAGTAACAGGGACAAATTCAGACAGCAATTCCAGTCAAAGCGGCCCTTTTGAGGAGCAGGGGGTCGCTCCTTTAGAAAATCCAAATGACGGCGGGGAGAACTCCCCCATTGGTGGCTGGCTCTTTTTGCAAACAAATGGCAGGCCACCATCACGGACCTTTGGGTCCTAAATACCGTCAGATTCGGCCTCTCACTGGAATTAACCTCCAAACCCCCAAACCACTTCATCCCTTGCCAATTACCCAAGGATCCGAACAAAAGGAGCCTCCTCAAGGAGGCCATACAGCACCTCCTGGACATCCAGGCTATAGAACTGGTGCAGAAGGAACAGCAGGGACAAGGATTCTACTCCCATCCTGTTCATAGTTCCAAAGAGTTCGGGGGGGTGGGGTGGAGAGCAATTCTAGACTTTAAAAGTCTGAACACTCACCTGACATACAAAAGGTTCAAAATGCAAACTCTACAGTCAATACTAGCAGGCGTCAGAAGGGGAGACCTTCTGACATCCATAGATCTGACAGAAGCTTACCTTCACATTCCAATAATTCCGGAACACCGAAGGTTTCTCAGGTTCTATCATGCAGGCCAGCATTTTCAGTACAGGGCCCTTTGGACTTTCTTCGGCTCCCAGAGTATTCACGAAAGTACTGGCAACACTCGCAGCACATCTACGAACAATTCCCGTATGCATCCAGTGCTACCTGGACGACATTCTCATGCAATCCTCGTCAGTTCAATCGGCACAGTCAGATCTGACACTGACCATAAAAGTCCTTCAGGAACACGGGTTCTCAGTAAATTTCAAAAAGAGTCAGACGGTCCCATCGACCCGCCTTCTTCATCTGGGAGCCATGATAGACACACAAAAATACGAAGTCTACCTCTCTCAAGAACGCCAAAGCGGCATTCGAGCCCTGGTCAAACTGATTCGAAAGAAATGAGTTACCACACTGGCCACATTATCCCAATTGTTGGGAAAGATGATTTTATGTCTAGCAATCGTGCCCTGGGCACGACTAACTCCAGAGACCTACAGTGGTTCCTGCTTCCGTTTCAGAAAAGGGGAATCGGCTCCTCCAACCAAAGGGTAAGGGTGCCACCAAGGGTCCTAAAATCGCTCCAGTGGTGGTCATCCCCAGCAATAAAAAGGGGACACATGTTCAAAGAGCCTCCCAGAGTCATCCTCACCACGGATGCCAGCCTATTCGGTTGGGGAGCGCACCTAAAAACACAACTGGCACAGGGCCAGTGGTCAAGCAAGGATCTAAGACAAAACATAAACTGGCTAGAGCTCAAGGCCATACACCTGGCCCTCCATCACTTTCACAACACAGTGGCGAACCAGCACGTCCTAGTTCTCATGGACAATGTAGCGGCAAAGGCCCATGTCGAACAGACGGGGGCACACGGTCCAAATCCCTCATGACCAAGGCTCAATTACTGGGAGCATGGGCAGAGAGCAACCTAGCATCCATCAGAGCCGAACACATATCAGGAGAAGCAAACCAGCAGGTGGATTTTCTGAGCAGAGCAACAGTAGACCACTCAGAGTGGGGCCTGCATCCTGCTCTCTTCAGAGAAGCATCAGAGAGGTTCAGTCACCCAGTGCTGGACCTATTCGCCAGCCCCAAGAATGCTCAGCTCCCGAGGTTCTTCTCCCGCTTCCCGTCACCGGGAGCAGAGAGAGCAGATGCGCTCCAGGGCCACTGGCCGAAGGGGTTGCTATACGCATTTCCACCCCTCCCCCTGATGCAAGCAACCATTAGAAAGATATTGCAGGAACAAGCAGAGGTGATACTCATTGCACCACACTGGCCGAGATGGCCGTGGTTTGCCGACCTCGTAAGTCTTTCCATATCTCCTCCACGGAGGATTCCCCACGACAGAATCTCACTCAGTCAGGGGACCTTACAACATCCAGAGCCACAGTGGCTTCAACTAGCCGCTTCGCACTTGAACGGAGCCTCCTAGAAGGGGAGGCCTACTCGCAAGGGGTCATCAAGACAATACAGGCCTCAAGAAGACCTACGGCCAACAGAGTTTACGACTCCACGTGGAAAAATTATTGCAACTGGTGCACAAGGCAACAGCTAGACCCTTTTAAAATTACCATTCCAAGGGTCTTAGACTATCTGTGGGAGGGCCTGGAAAGGGGCTTAGCACCTAACACAATTCATAGACAGGTGGCCGCCCTGTCCACTATTCTCACATATGGTAACTGAACCACTGGCCAAGCATCCGGTGGTGCGATCCTTCTTAAAGGGCGCAACAAACAACATCTGGTCCACAGATATCCATCCTGGAACCTATCTAAGGTCCTATAGGCCATGGCTTTTCAACCTTTTCACCGATTGTACTACTTTTAGGATATGGCAATATTCGAGTACCACCTAGCAAGGTGTCAAAAACTTGATGACCAAAAAAAAACCCTGTTCAAAGTTGCAATTGCACTGAAATGACTTATGACCATTTTCACATACATCATATGTCATCTATACGTTGTTCTCCTTTGGAACCTTCAGGAGTTAAAATATGTTTAGATGGAGTTCAGCTCCCTATACACTGTGCAGTTAGGCATGGATTGAACCTTTTTTCCTCAGATTTTTGTTGTTGTAGTTATTGGCATGGTAATAGTGTAGCAGGATGTGTTCATTAAATAAATTTTTCAATGGCCGCCATTTCAGCTCCTGCACGAAAGCCTACAACTCACAGCTTTGATTGCCTATGCTTCCTCTGTTTACAATGTGTGGCCATTAAGTTGGCCTTACCACCACTAAGTGGATTACACGTGTGCTGACAGTTACCATTAAGTTGGTCTTGCCGTCACTAAGTGGACTGCATGTGCGCTGGCTGTACCATTATGTCGGCCTTGCAGCCACTATTAAACTTAAGAGTACTGACTATTCCATTAAGTTGGTTCAGCCGGCTATTGCAGCCACCACCACTATCCAGTACTTGGCCTCTTACTGTTGAGATCCCTCTCAGCTCACCACTGAGATATCTCTCATTTGCAATGGCAGACAACACTGCATCTGACTTCTCAAAGTGCCTCCAGTAGTCCTCCCAGGCACAAAAAGTCCAAGTCATCCAAACAGGAGGCTGCCGGGAAGCTCAAGGCCAAAACTATCTCTGGCAACAATTCTCCAAAGCGGAAAAGCGACAAGGCAAGGCAGCAGCTGGACAGGCCTCCCCTGTTCCCATGGAGGCATCAATTTTTGGCCCACAACACGCTCCTTCAACCTCGACTATCCCAAGTGACTGGTCTCCAGAAAGGGAAAACAGGTCAGTTTGTTTTCCCCCAGAGCAGAGCAGGTGGAGATGGCCCCTTCCATCAAGGGGCCTGGTCTTCGGTTTTCTGCGCCTGCGCCTGTGACAAGGATTAGGCATCCGAGTCCAGAGGCTAGAGTTTCGCCAGAAGAGGTACGGATGCGCCACAACTGAACAAATTAGTGGCCGCATCAGAATATATGGCAGATGCGTCTCTACACGCTGCCAGATTTTCATGTCGAGCAATAACGCCCAATGTCTCAGCTCGCAGACTCTGGTAGTTCAAACAGTAGTGAGCAGGGGTTTGGTCCAAGCGGCGTTTAGCTGCTGCCCCATTCGGAGGCGGACAGTTATTTGGAGAGACCTTAAATCCTTATCTAATTGAACATAAGGATAAACGCAAGATCATGTCCCATTTTTTCAGGAGGGTAGATAGGAGGTCTACCCCTTATGACCGCAGGCAGTCCTTTCATTCAGGGACAGGATCGGAGTTGCTCAGTTCTCCCTGCCTTTTCCCCCTAGACCAGACCGTCAATTCGACAGATCTGGTAATAAGAGACAGACCCAGACAGCAATTTCAGGTCAAGCGGCCCTTCGAGGCCCAGGAGGCTGCCCTTTCGACAGTCTAAGTGACTGCAGGGGGGCCTCTCCCATAGGGGGTAGGTTGGCTATCTTCGCGCATGAATGGGAAGCCACTACCACGGACCTCTGGGTCCTCACCACCATTAGATTCGGCCTATCTCTGGAGTTCACCTCCAACCCCCCGAGGCATTTCGTTTCTTGCCCATCGCCCAATAATCCGGTCTAAAGTCTCATGAAGGAGGCCATTCGACATCTCCCAGAAATCCGGGCCATAGAGCCGGTACTGACTGGGCAGAAGGGACGGGGGTTCTACTCCATTCTGTTCGTGGTTCCAAGACCTCGGGAGGATGGAGGGCAATCTTCGATTTAAAAGGATTAAATACTCACTTGGCGTACAAGAGGTTCGGATGCAAACGCTCCACTCCATATTGGCTGGCATCAGAAAGGGGGACCTCCTGAGGTCCTTCGACCTGACGGAGGCCTACTTACACATTTCCATCCTTCCCGGGCACCGGAAATTCCTCAGGTTCTGCTACGCAGGCCAACACTTTCAATACAGGGCTCTACCCTTCGGCCTCTCATCAGCCCCCAGGGTGTTCACACAGGTCCTGGCGGCGCTGGCCGTGCATTTAAGGACCGTTACAGTGCGTATCCAGTGTTATCTGGACGACATCCTCCTCCTATCCTCCTCGGTTCAGTCGGCTAAGTCAGACCTAGCATAGTCTGTCAAGACCCTCCAAGACCACGGGTTTTCAGTAAATTTTCAGTAAAGCCAGACAGTTCCCTCCACCCGCCTCCCTCACCTGGGCACGGTGATAGACACAAGGAGGTGCGAGGTCTCTCTATCTCGGGAACGTCAGGACAGCATCCAATCCCTGGTCAACCAGGTCCAATGGGAGCGTGTAGTCACTCTGGCTATGCCTTTCCAATTAATGGGAAAGATGGTTTCCTGCATAGCAATAGTACCTTGGGCCAGACTACACTCCAGCAACCTGCAATGGTTCTTGCTCCCGTTCCGGAGACTAGACACCAGTCCCTCCAGTGGTGGGTCTCCCCAGCGGTGGCCAAGGGGCCCTTATTCAAGGAACTCACCCAGCTCATCCTGACCTCGGATGCCAGTTTGTTCGACTGGGGAGCACACCTGCAATCACAGTTGGCTCAGGATCGGTGGTCCCAGTCAGATCGGAAGCACAACATAAACTGGTTGGAGATCAGAGCTATACACCTGGCTCTACGCCACTTTCACAGCACAGTGGCAAGACAACACGTTCTAGTCCTCACGGACAACGTGACGGCGAAGCCCATGTCAACAGGCAAGGGGGTACCCTTTCCAGGTCCCTTATGGCCAAGGCTCAGTTGTTGGGAACCTGGGCAGAGACAAACTTCTCCTCCCTCAGGGCTGAGCACATCTCGGGATAGGCGAATCGACAGGCGGATTTCTTGAGCAGGGCGACAGTGGATCACTCTGAGTGGCGCCTGCATCCAGATCTCTTCAGAGAGATATCAGAGAGGTTTGGTCATCCAGTACTGGACTTGTTCGCTACTCTGGCGAATTCCCAGCTCCCGAGGTTCTTCTCCCGGTTCCCGTCTCCAGGGGCGGAAAGGGCAGATGCCCTCTGCAGCCCATGGCCCGAAGGTCTGCTGTATGCGTTCCCTCCTCTCCCTCTGATCCAGGCAGTTATCCGAAAGATGCTGCAGCAACGGGCAGAGGTGATACTTATTGCTCCACACTGGCCAAGACGGCCAGGGTTTGCCGACCTCGTGAGTCTTTCTATTTCTCCTCCGTGGAGATTACCTCAGGATTGAATCTCCCTCAGCCAAGGGACTCTGCAACATCTAGAGCCCCAGTGGCTTCAGTTAACCATCTGGCATTTGAACGGCAGCTCCTGACACAAGAGTCCTACTCATCAGACGTAATTACTTTGATCCAGGCCTCACGGAGGCCTGCAACAAACAGAAATTATGACTCCACGTGGAAAAATTTCTGTAACTGGTACGCAAAGCAACAGTTAGATCTCTCGGCAATTACCATTCCGAGAATTTTGGATTATTTATTGGAGGGACTCAGGAAGGGCTTAGCGCCCAACACAATCCGCAGACAAGTGGCTGCTCTGTCCACGGTGCTTACATATGGCAATTCAGAGCCCTTGGCTCAGCATCCCATGGTGCATTCCTTTGTTAAGGGAGCAACCAACACTAAACAGCCCGTGGTTCACAGGTATCCCTCTTGGGATCTGTCCAAGATCTTATAGGCCCTCACTTCATCAGAACCTGCACTCTACGGTTCTTGACACTTAAGGTCACTTTTCTGGTAGCCGTTACATCGGCTAGGCGCATTTCTGAACTGGCAGCTCTCTCTATCAGAGATGACTTATGCATCTTTCATGCTGACAGGGTGGTCCTTCGATTGGATCCCTCCTTCGTTCCCAAAATCAATTCATTGTTTCACAGGGCACAGGAGGTAGTGCTGCCAGATTTTTGCCCTCAGCCGTCTCACGACTTGGAACGTACATGGCATACCTTGAACGTTCGCAGAGTCTTATGTCACTACATTAAGCGAACTGCGTCCTTTCGCAAGTCGGAAGCCCTCTTCGTTTCATTCCAGCCCTCTTCAATGGGGCAGAAAGTGACTGCCTCCACTATCAGCAGAGGGATTAGGGCTTATATAGCAGGGGCGTACCAGTCACATTCCCTGCCGGTTCCAAGTCGTATCACTGCACACTCCACTCGCAGTGCTGCAACCTCAGCGGCGTGGGCGACACAGGCGTCAATTGAGGACATATGTAAGGCGGCGACTTGGTCCTCGCCTTCTCCTTTCGTGAGGCATTATAAACTAGATAAGTTCGCCTCTGCAGATGCCTCATTGGCAGGAGAGTCCTACAGCAAGTAGTACCAGAGGGTGGGACACAGGCCCAGACTGCTTCCCTCCCACAGGGACAGTGAGGCTTTGATATGTCCCATTAGTGGATTCTCCATCGATCATGCTGGAGAAGGGGCGTTGTCTTACCTGAACGCCTTTTCTCAGCATGACAATGGAGAATCCACCCCCACCCCTTAGGTTCCGTCAGGTCCTGTGTCAGGGGTATTTGAGCCACCACGTTGAATTGTCGTCAACAGCTGCGCCTTTGTCGTGACTGGGAGACTCCTAGTCCAGGAGAGAGGCATGGCAAAGATTGACTGACTTAGTCTTAAAGGGCAGGAAGACAAGGTTAACCCATTAGTGGATTCTCCATCGTCATGCTGAGAAAAGGCGTTCAGGTAAGACAACGCCTCTTTCTTTATATTAATGATAGGATATAAGGTAGGAAGCTATATTTGAAAAGTAACTTAGTGATCATGTTTCTTCTTAATAAGATCTAAGGTTACGGTTGAAATAAAGTACTGGAATGGTTTTATAATAACACCAGTATAGTTATAAAACTTTAAAATAAAATATAGTAATCATATATTCTAAACAGTTATGTTCTCTCAAAAGATTAAAAATTGGTATAAGCAGTGTTCTAAGTAACTTATTAAGCTGAATGAGCATTGTATAATCAGTTTACTACTTATCTACGTAGTGTAAGGCTGGACAAAGAAACAAAAAAGCTTGATCTTCCTTAGAAAGCAGTAGCATTTCCCTCACCCTGATTTGAACAATTTGACCCTTTATTGACTGAACATATAATGGCAGTTTCTTCATATACCTAAAAAAATATAATTACTAGATATTTTATGATGATGGAATAGAGTTCCAGAAAGTAATCAAATATGGATTGCAGTCTGTTTTATATTGAGTACCTCTGTTAATTTGGAAGTATGGTTGAATATGTACCAGAAATCAAGAGATCATTGTATTCTACTCCTGCTGGGGCACAAAGCCAACTGTGTGATCTTTAAATACTGACACACACTCAGCTCTAGGAAGCGGGCAGTGGCAAACACCTTCCTCAATTTTGCTAAGAAAACTGCAGGGACTTATTCGGGCAATTGCTAGGAGTTAACACTGACTTGAAGATACGCATACACAAAAAATCATAGCAATTCTATGCTATGAGAATTTATGCAGTGCTTTTAAAAAAAAAATTAACTGAACCTACAAGATATTAAAAAATAATATCATATTTACCAGACCGGTAGACAACCCACCCACCTCAATTGATCACCCATGAATTTGAAAGTGGGCAGGCATCATACATTTACTGAGAATAGAAGGAGATGCTAATGATTGCAGATACCTGCAGGTTAAAGTTCTGTTTACATAATAATTTTTAATTCTTTATGTAACTTCTGAATAGTCTATTATTCAATCTCTTCATTGCAGGTACTCATTCTGTATTCATAGGAATAAAAGAATAAAGAAAGAAATAGTTTGGTACCTCAGAGATTTAGTTCAACTTACATTAAGTAACTTGAGATAAATAGATTCCTCCCTATTAGATCAGCAGATATTATACTTATCTGGGAGTAAGGGTCATTGAACTTATTAATTTTACTTATAGAGTATATATAGATAGATGGTTTATGTACAGAGTAATTATGCCTTTTGTTTTTTAGAGCAATGTTCCTTAGCCGTGGCAGCTTTCAAATGTGGCCTCCAACTCCCAGAATTCGTTAGCCAGCCTCCTTACTGGCTAATGAGATATAAATATATACAAGGCCTAAGGATAATCCACAATTGATTTTGATAGGGGTGGGCAAGCTTGATTGTCAGGGAAGGAAACAAAGCAGGGTATTGTAGAGTACATGTCTATATTTTTTTCTTTTGTCTTGTGGAGAGATTGTTTAGGGTTCTTTTCTTTTCAGGTAACTCTGAACAGGCGTCAAAGTTAATATCTTGGGGAGGGGAGGGTAAATATATTGCTTTGATTTCAATAAGTTACCAATTCAGCTTAAAAGGAAAGGCCACTTGACTTCATTTCGTAAAGTGCAGTCAACATTTATCTATTTGACTAACCAAATTGATTTCAACTAAAAGATTTTTTTAGAATAACTCACAATAGTGGAGATGAAGGCAAGACAAAAGCAATAGAATTACATTACATTAAATCATGTAAATATAGTTTATAGAATTGTTCCATGTATTTATGTCAGCTCTTTGAGATAGTTCAGTCAGAAACAGAGTCCATAATAGCTACTGGAACTGTATTGTTGTAGGTGTGATAACAGAATCTTGACAGTTTTTTCTCTCCCTTTTAATCAAAGAGAATCAAGATGGGGCAATCCTGAGTTTCTGTCTCACCCCTCCTCTTTTTTTAAGACTAAACTGTTGGTTACATAGCTGCATTTCTTCTTCAAGCTTTTTTGGTTCTCCACAGCTTTTAACAGTTTGTTTCTTTTATCTCGTATGAAAACTCCACTGTGATTGTAATGTTTGAAGGAGTCATGCGTAGTGATTTCAAGAGTTGGTATTGCAGTATGACCACTTTTTACTCCTCTGGTTTATTTTGTATACTTCAGATAGTTCAGGATGAACTTTGAAAGTATCCCCTTATTTATGTTCTGAACTCAAGAAAAAATGTCATTATTTCTTACTCATCTGTGCTTAAGGGAGCCTGGAGATCCTTAAGATTGGTAATGAAAGTCGCACAAAAATTATACAGGCTAGCGCTGAACTGATATTTACTATAGTCAGTTGTATATCTGGTATCTCAGTGGAGGTTTTATGCTGAAAAGGCCCACTTTTCATTTATCTATTTTCAGTGATTCTATAATTCAATATATGACAGTGATAGAGGTCCATGAACTTATTTCTTCTATGCTTTATGTGTTTGTGTTACTCCAGATGAAGGGATGATACAGTTCTATGTTGGTTATCAAAGACTGCAACTAATTCTAGCAATGAGATTACTCTAGTAATGAAATCATTTCATATGAAGTTCTGTTTTGTGGGGGTGATAATTTGAGATTGTGAGCTTTATCTAAGAGATTATATGTAGTGAGGAATTCAAAACAAAATAGCAGTTTCCATCTTGTAGAACCAACTTCTTGACAAAGTTAACTTCTTTCTGGTTTGTATTCAAAATAATAGTTATATTTCCTTCAAGTTAAGTCCCAGGAAGAGGCTTAAAAAATCATTTTTCTAATTTTTGTTGAATTCAAAGAATGCTTTGTCTCCTTTTGATAGTGTCAGCAGCAGCAGACTCCTTCAGTTCAGCAGGCTAGTATGGTATCAACTGCTATGGGATCAGGAGCACCTACAGCAGATCCAGAAAAACGCAAGCTTATACAGCAGCAACTTGTTCTCCTCTTGCATGCTCACAAATGTCAGCGGAGGGAGCAAGCAAATGGAGAAGTACGACAGTGTAACCTCCCTCACTGTCGAACCATGAAGAATGTCCTCAACCACATGACACATTGCCAGGCTGGAAAATCCTGTCAGGGTAAGTATAACATTTGATTGCCTATATACTTATGGTCATCTTCTATACAGCAGAGATTGGCAGAAATTAGATCTGAATCTGATGTTAGTACTTCAGATGATTATGTTGGAAGTCAGCAAGAATTTATGTTAAACTTCCAGTTATTTAACATAAGCAACAATAAAACTACTTGCTTTTGCTCAGGCAGTATTATACTGCTGAAATGAAAAATGGTTTGTAGTTCCAGTATTTAATAGAATGATGAATTTGAGATCAGATTTATTGATTTATTTAGCACATGGTGTTTATGCATTGAGAGCCAGGGAGTCTACAATGTTACTACAGAATAGTTTGGCTGTCTTAAAAAGATTACTAGTTTGTTTAGTTCAAACCTGCGCACTATCCAGGGCGCATCACAGGGGGGGGGGTATTAGCTCCACCCACAGTGTCTAACAGTGTTCTGTGTGAGCTTTTCTCCACTTATTTTGCCTCACATTATGGCAGGTCCAGCGACAGTTGGTTTCTTGCTACCTCACGAAGCACCATTAGCTTCCCGTTATAGTGGTACTTGTATTTTGCGTAATTTTGAACAGCTAGGTTGACAGAAGCTGAGGCAAGTGACAAGAGCTCACTACATTGCATGGTGCTAGGGCTCAAACTGCTAGAGTAAAGAGAGAGACGATCTTTTCCACCTGACAAATCCAGCATTTTTAAGCCACTGAGCTACAGTACCTCTTGAGATCAGAGTTATAAATGCACGGAAAGTTTAGTAAGCATCTTGGTTTCTACTATGCAAGAAAAAAGAGCGGTCTAAATGATTTATTACAATATGTCCAGAAACTATAACCTGTGCGTGGCTGAAATGAATCCACAAGGTATTTCATTATTAATAATGTAATGGTCACAACAGGGTTAGGCTTTCTAGTTCTAGGAGTCTGCATGTTTTAAAAGTTGAAATTATATATTGTACAACTGTTTTATTTCTTGGAATCAACAGAAGATTTCAATTTGTATAGATAGTTCAAAAAATATTTAGGTTTGTATGAGTCACAAAATGTTTTTTTTACTTTCTTTTAGTGGCTCATTGTGCATCTTCACGACAAATCATATCTCACTGGAAGAATTGTACCCGACATGATTGTCCTGTATGTCTTCCTCTTAAAAATGCTGGGGATAAAAGAAACCAACAATGTAAGAAGTCCCCTGATACCCATTATATTTGTTGTTATAATATCATTGTTAGGCTATTAACAAAATCAGAATCTTATCCTTACGTATACTGTAATTTCATAGTTTTTTTTATCAAAAGATGTATTTCTTGTTTATTGCATTACTTTATGTGCTGCCTCCTAGGACACTAAGCACTTATAATGTAATAAAGATGCCTGCTCATTTTTGAGTTTGCTTCCTTTACTTTCATCCCTTTATTGCAGCCTTTGCTATCCTGCATTTACAAAAGTTATAACATATAGAAAAGTCCACAAGTTTTTGGAACCAAATTCCCTTAAATTGAATTTCTCGGTTAACAGTTGCAGTAGTTTAATTAATAAGACTTCGCTTGGTTGAGAACAATCAGTATGCCAAGTTATGTTAGGCCATGTTAAGAAAGTAACATATTTAGCTTCTCAGTGCCTGCAGGAATGACATTTTAGTAAATCAATATTTCTTCATTGATGAAAGGTACATATCATGCTTTCCCTATAGTTGTAGATTTATTTTTCTATTTTTCTATTGCCTCTCCTCTACATAACTCTGGATTAAACTGAATAATTGGCCAAAAAAATGACCAAGACACATTGAGTATGTAATAACAATTTTAAAATACTACGAATGCAAGACGTTTATAAACTGAGCATAAAAGTATTTTATGAAAACTTAATTCTGAGGAGTTTAACACTTTAGACATTAATGTTGTTGGATGGGCTCCATTTTTGCTTCAAAATAGCATTCCTTGAGGGTGGGAAAAGCCTTTAACAGCTATAATGACTACTATTTCCTCTTTTCATTGCTATTTTGGAGGCCATTGCTGTTCCATTTTTTCCCTTGCCATGTCAGCAGGTCTAGTGAATCCTATTACAAAGCTTCTGTCATATGAATGGGCTTTTTAGAAAGCTCTTTTGACTAGGCTTGTCTCTAATTCTGTAATTTGATCAATATAATTAAATCAGGGGAAAAATTCCCACTTGAGTCTGATCCAAAAAAATTATGTTTCTCATCAAGAACTTAGAAGAGTATTTATCCCAACAATTTGTTGATGTCCTGATTCTGCCCAAAATATAATGTGGCTTATTTGATTTTGATATGGTATGCTATATGGTCCCAAGTTTTTGATGTTTATGTAAAAATCTGAATTAACCTGGCTTAATGTCAGTCCAGCTGGTTTTTCTTTAATCACTTCTCCATCTTTGTGTTTTCATTGCTTCTAGCATTATTAGGTGGTGCTGCAGTAGGAATTGGAAATTCTGGTTCAGTGGGAGTAGGGCAGCAGACAACACCCAACATAAATGCTACTAACCAGATTGACCCCAGCTCTATTGAGAGGGCTTATGCAGCTTTGGGGCTGACATATCAAGGAAATCAGATGCCAACGCAGACACAGGCTCAAGTGAAAAATCAGCAGCAAGGACAGTCACCACAAGGGCTTCGCCCCATGAATCCCACAAGTAAGTACATAGAAGACAAAATATGTGTCTCATATCCAATAAAATGCTTGTCATTTATATATGCTTAGCACTGTCTTTATCCTATTGATGAGCATTTCTTTCTGAAGTGCCAAAAGAAATCTAAGGCAACAAATTATTACAAAAATTGAAAAATATCTTAAATTTGATACCTTTTCTTTTTAACTTAATTGTTAGTACATATTCCTGCAGGGGGGAAAAGCATTTTGGAAGAAGTGTGACCGTAATTTTTGTTTGATGTGCCTGAGGTCTCAGCAATTTACTAGGTCTCCCTTAAGAATCCTACTGTATTTTGTCGTGAAGGGAAATTTCTCTACTAATGATAATTGTTTGATGCAAATGTTACAAACTTTGAATAGGTTTAAGCTATAAAAATCAGGAATAGGGTGGAATCTTACATTGTATAGATATAATACAAACTATAATAAACTTTAAGGCTTTGCTTTTTGTAAAACAGCACAGTAAAGATTTAATGAGGAGGTTTGAGTTTTGTTTTGTTTTTCCTATATAGGTGCTAATCCTATGGGAGTGAATGGAGGAGTTGGAGTTCAAGCCCAGAATCTGCTACCAGATTCAATGTTGCATTCAGCTGTAAATTCTCAAAAGTAAGATTACTTTCATTTAACATATGATGTATAAAATTAGCATGGATGGGCAGTTGCTGTAGTTCAGGGGTGTCAAACTGCTGGCCCGTGGGCCGGATGCGTCATTGGCGAAACCACGCCCACCCCATTGCCGGCAATGGGGAAAAAGTTGTGATACGTTGCGACACCTCCCGTGACGTTGCGAGTTTGACACCCCTGCTGTAGTTGAAAGAAGATTTTCAGGTAACTTAGCACCAAAAAGAAACTTTACAGATTGATTCCAGCATCCTAATCTGGGCTTGAAAATCCATTAATTAGTGCTGTTCATCCACTACTTATTAAATTACCCATGTCATTTAAAAATCACTAAGACTGGGAATAGCATTTTGTACCAGCTGAACTTTCCATTACTACCTTACCTTGTGAGGTAGTAATTCAGACTGGATATTACTATTACTGGGATTGGAGGCATTTTTTTTTCTTTTTCTGGTAAAGCTATAGCTGCTATACATTCTAAATTGGTTAAAAATTCTCCTAAATATAGCATGATCTGTCTTGGATGATGCCAAATCAAGGAAAACATCCAAGTAGTGTATTTGAAATGCAATCCTATAAAAGACCAATTATAATCCTCATTCAAGGCAGTTCCTTAGTGTTTTACAACAGCTCCATATTGTCAGGATTAGAACTGCATGTTATCCTCAAGAAAAGGGGACAGGAGTAAAATCTTGTAATCACACAAATATTGAAATTTCCTTGGTTTTGAATTTTCTTGTGTGAAAGGTTATCATAACATCTAGAAATTCTAGGAAATTTCATTTTTAAAAAGAACAGGTTTCCACATTTCCTTTCTCAATAAAAAAATGGATTGTATTGGGGTATTAAAAATAGTTTGACCATAGACAAGATCGGAGTATTGGATATAAAAGAAGATATGATTTGAGCTGACTGAAGTAATATCTCCACCAGAAGTTAATATAAAGTATGAGTAAATACTTCTGCTTATTTTTCTACATTTTTCCCTAATATACTTAGTAATTCATTGCATTTTAGGACAGGTGGAAATAAAATGTATTTCATTTTACTCTTTATCAGGTAGTCCTCGATGTACAACCACAATTGAGCTCAAAATTTCCATTGCTAAGCAACACAGTTGTTAAGTGAGTTTTTCCCCATTTTACGACCTTTCTTGCCACAGTTGTTAAGTGAATCACTGCAGTTGTTAAGTCAGTGACACAATTGTAAAGTGAACCTGGCTTCCTCATTGACTTTGTTGTCAGAAGATGGTCACATGATTCCAGGATACCACAACCATCATAAACATGAGTCAGTGACCATAAAGATGCTACAACAGTCATAAGTATGAAAAATGGCCATAAGTCATTTTTTCAGTGCCATTGTAACTTCAGACAATTACTAAATAATAGGTTATAAGTCGAGGACTACCTGTATATTGAGAACTGAACATGAGTTTATATTTCATTATAATTGGTGTAAATTAAGAGAATATAAATTACTAATAAAAAGACCATTAAAAAATAATTGATCAAGTGTTCTATTTGGAAATGCATAGGTTTTCTGAAGAAACACGTATTCAGAAGTACCGCATTGGTAACTTAAGACTTTTAGTGACTGATGACTTGCTGGATTTTTATTCCCAATATCAAACCCATAATATAAGCCCTTTTTAAATCCATCCTTATCTCCCAAAATTAATCTTTCAGAGGTATATAAGAGAATTATGAGTTCTTTTTCTAATTTTTGTTTGATTTTAATCTTGATAATTTTTACAAGAGAGATTGAAGTTCACATTCAGGAAATAAAAATCATTTGGGGGGAAACACAAAGGTTTATCTGTCTAAGATGAGATAACACACCTGATCAGGAAACCTCTTATAAGAGGGGTACATCAATAGAATAAACTATCTTGTTTTCTATATAGGGTATCACTAAATTATGTTTTAAGGTGCCTCATAAGATTCCATTTTGTTTTCAGTCCTATGTTGAATGAAAATGCAAATGTTGCTGGTCTGGGGGCCATGCCAACTGCAACACATCCTTCTGGTATTGGAATGCGAAAACAGTGGCATGAAGATATTACTCAGGATCTCAGAAACCACCTTGTTCATAAACTGTATGTACTGATGAAATGTTCAAACTTCTAAACAAATAAGTCTTATAAATAAGACAGTTGATATAATGAGAGAGGTAAACATAGTATAACAAAGTATAAATCTGTAATGCTTTCTCACAATGTGTGATAATAGCTATTGATTTCTTTTTTACTTATGTAATTGTTGAAATTGTCTATAGGATGTGGAACTAAATATAGGGCAGGGATCTAAAGTTAATACCATACATTTCTAATGAAAGGACAAATTGATCTTATGCTGAGAACTACTCATAATTTGCTGCTTTGTTAAGTGGATCCTATCATGGGGCAATAAAATCTATGATAAGGAGGCAATCAGTGCCAGAAAGTGTGACCCATATCTGGAAATCCATTTCTTCTATGTTGCCTTGAACTAATTTTACTTTGTGAGCATTAAAAATTAGTTTCATTGAGTTGCCATACATTGACCCTTCAGTAAGATATCTACATTATTTCCAGGGCTAAAATATTGGTGCACAGCAACATTGTACAGTTAAAAAAAATTATATGCATGCACACCCATCATGCTGTTTTCTTTCAATATAAGCAGTGTTGGGCAAAGCAAAGAAAAAAGGTTAAATAAATAAATGTCAGAAGATAATAGAAACTTCAAAACCAATTTTAAAATAAAACTATTCACTATACCTCCCCAGGATTTTCTTTCCTTTCTTCCATAACAAGTTTTATTAGTTTTTGTTTGTTTTACAGCCAAGTGCTTATAACACATCGTGGAGATAGGGCACTCCATAGAACACAACAAAAAATACAGTCATACATATACAATTTAAACTACTACTTTAAAAGTTCCCTCTTATGGTATACAATTCGAGCATTCCTAAAATATAAATTGTTTCTCACCTCTTATCTATTATTCCAATTTCAATTTATGCTTCTCAATCAAATTATATCTCTTATTCTATTTCACATACATATTATGTAAATAAACATGAATTTATATATTTTAAAACTATTGCATTAGACATAGTAATATAATAACATTATTATAATAATAATAGGACAATAATTATTTCTATCATAAACAAGTAATATAACTATTATATCTTAATATTTCTCAACTATATTCTATTTCATATATTCTATCCAATATTTTCATAGATCAGTCCACGTCCCTAAAAGATTCCTCAATTGTTTCAGTTTAATCCATTTAATACCTCACTAATTACCATTCAATTCTTATAAATAAAGATATCAATAATATTTCACCAGTTTCAATCTCAATCTAACTCCTTTAATTATAAATTTTCCAATTTTTCTTATTGCCATTCCAAATCATAATCAAATCCATAATTTAAATCTAGTGTTGACTCATACCAAAGTAACCTTAAAGATCTCAAAAATATTAGTTCAATCAACGTCCAGAAGCCCTTTTTACCTATCAAATAAAATTTTAACTCTTATTTTTAAATCTAATTCTAGCTTTCTTTTTGTGCCAGGTAGGTTTCCACAACAGGGCCTCTAAATCCTCCCATCTTAGTAACTGGCTAAAGGCCTTTTCCCACCATTGAGTCCAATCATATTCTTTTTCTCTTTTATCCAGTGTTGTCTGTACTGTCATGTTGTCAACGTTTTTTGTGCCTCGTATTTGGAAGTCCAATCCTGTTGCCTTTAAAGTTGTAAATGTTTTAGTTGAGTTCTGCCTTTGATCATCAAAGAAATCCATCATGTAGGATGTGTCCTCTTCCTCTTCAATAAATTCAGTAGATTCAATAGATTGTAAATGTATTCCATCTATCTCATTAAGTTGTAGATCTGATTGTGTATCATAGTCAATCAAAGGTTGAGCTTCAATTTTTAATTCTAAGTCCTCCTTGAAACTAAGCGATCTAATATGTTCTTTAAGTTCCAGTCTCATTTCCAAGATTTTTTCTAATATAAGTCCATAATTAATCTGTGAGTAGGATTCCATCTTCTTTTTTTTTTAAAGAAATTCAGCTTAAAGAATAGATTGCAGCATTATAAAATATAAAATGCAGACAGAGATATATTTCCAAAGAAGGATAGAGAAAAAAAAACCAATAGTCAAGTCCAGCACAGAGATAAAAACTGGCAGTCAGTTGTTATGTTGTAATCCAGTCTGGGCATCACGCCAAAATCAGGGAGTGGGAGTTCAAATGGAGAAAGTTACATTGTATCAGTCATAGTTTCTGGGCTTCATGCCAAGTCCCAGGATGCATTGTATCCAAAAGAATCTACATAAGTCCGCCCAGAGAACAAAAAGTTTTTTAGGCAGTACTGTTCAGGAGGGGGGGAGAAAAAAAGAACATTCCACCCCCTCCCTAAGGATTTTCACCTAAACTGAAGATAAACAAGCCAAAAGAGAAAGTCACAATAACCCGGATGCCCGAGTTCCAACTGCTTATGTAGACAAAATAAAATAATAAAAAAAACAATAATTATTTTTCCAAAGCCCGTTTTCCCCAGTAATCAAACGCTGCTTTCTCAAAATAGGGAAATAGTTCTTAAAGCTGTTAGCAGGGAAAAAGGTAAATTAACAAGAGGGAAGGAAAGGTCTCACCCGGATCTTCCACGGTGGTTCTTTTCGCTTAGATGTTGCTGTGACTTTCGGCTGGAGCAGCTGAGTGATCGGCCATGTTACTGGCCGATCTTTTCCCCGTCGGCCCAAAGGTGGTTTTCTCGGACCGCTGAGGGAGCTGCCGCTCCCTCCGCGATCAACGAGTGCCCTCCTCTATGGTAGTCGCCCCTCCAGGGCGACTTTCGACCCTATCCAGGGTCTACCGGCGGGGGGAAACCGGACGGCCAAGAGAACGAGTTCTCTGCACGTCCGCGGGCGCTGCGACCGGAACCGGAAGTCCCCCGGATTTTCTTTCCTTTCATGCCAGCCTCGCTTCCACCATATCAATACACCATACGTTGCCTTTTGTTCTTTAAAGTTTTCACCTGTCTCTTTTTGAGACCGTATCAACTTCAATTAACTACAGTTTTTTTTATTTTTCCCTTTCCTCTTAACTAATTTTGTCTTCCTGTATGATCAAACCATTTCAGTATATTATTTTTGTATAACTTCCTTTTGTATTCAATCCATTTTATTGTCAAATGTATAGTGCCTTTTTTTCTCAGATTCATACATTTGGACTGTATACAGTCTTACTTGGCATTAAACCATGTCACACTTCCCAAATTTTGCTCATTTTCACTTTCCTCTCAATCATAATTTATACTAAATAAATCTCTCTGTAGATTTTGTGTTCACTGTTGTAACACCTTCCCTTTGTATAAATTAACTATAATAGCATTATTCCAGTTGCCGTAGACAGATATAATCTTTGCACACATACTAAATAGGTTACACAGTCAACCTGTCACAACCGTATAAATTCCTACTTTCATATACAGCATACCAAAAGTAGAAGCAGATCATCATAAAGAAAATATATCTATGTAGTTGTTAAGAGCTGACATGAGCTAGATGGCACCTGATCAATCAATCTAGATTAAATCAATTTCTACCCTGTTTATGTCATATATTTCAACTCTTCCATTCATAATTTAAACCATGTATTCATCAAGGTCTTAGGTATAATTAACATGCTGAGTTTGTAGTTGTAACATGGAGAAAGCGGACAGGATCGTTAGATGTGCTAACTTGGCTACCTGTCTATTAGATTGTTACCCCTTGTGGCTCATGAAAACTGCTTGGAGGGGATATAAGATTGCTCCCATGCAGTAGTATTTTTTTTATTTTTTTTTGAAGGAGTTGGTAATTTTGGCCATCGCTGGAGTCAATGGTTCTGGACAATTTTTGTCCAGGCTCCATGGCATCCCCTAACCCTGTTTTATGAGCTTCATTGGTTAACAACAGGAGTCTGGATACAATTCAAGGCACCTGTTATTACCTCTAAAGCCATTTATGATATAGGACCTGGTTATCTGAAGGACCATCTGTCTTTCATAATTTCTGGTATCCTGTATGATCAGGCAAGAGTCAGCACGCTTCAAGTGCCATCCATTGAACAGTGTTATCTGATGGGACCTAGGAAGCATGCCTTTCTATAGCCTATGCCTGCCATCTGGAACAGTCCCTTAGAGATTATTCAGAGGCACTCTTAAAACCTGACATCCCCCCCCCCCCCAGCCCTTGGGTTGTAATGGGTGCAGTATTATGTGTGTTATATGGCTCTTTTTTAAAGCTTGTGGCAGGGGTTGTTTTGTTTTATGGATGTCTGATCTTTGGTTTGTATTTTCTGAATAATTCTAATATAAATAATTAAATGCAATAGAATTGGGTGGCCTTATAAATATAACTATAAAATTCCCTCTATTCCATATAATCAGACAAATGTTATTTCGATATGGTATATCCTTTCCTTTTCTCCTAGTCTTATCATACATCATGGTTGTCATCTTTTGAGTCATGGATACATGGCCCCAGATACCAATTGTATTTTAAGTGTTGGCTAAAATAAAATACATTGATAAAAAAGCTATTATAACTTCAGTAATCACCGGCAATGCGTTTATTATTTTATTTATCATTCAGAGTGTCTACAAATAGTTAAAAATACATTGCAATACCTGCAAGTGTTTATTCTATTTGTAGAAAGTTATCCTAATTTTCCTTTGCAGAAGAACAGCATCTCCTTTTTATAAAGGAGCTAAAAATAAATCGGGTAGATTGGTCCCCAGGATTTAGGATTCTGTAGGACCTATTGAATCTCCATGGATATCTGTAAAATAGCAGCTCCTTACAAGGCATGAGTGTATCAATGGCAAGAAAAAGTTGTCTCGTCACTAGAGAAAATGGCAAGAAAGAAAAGTTTAGTATAGTTCCATTGAATTGGAGTTAACCAAGAAAGGGACTTGATTCTTTCTCTCTATATTAGTTGGGAAACCAAAGTTGCTAGTTTTGTGGCTAAGTTTGAAAATCAAATAATGATCTTAAGTTACAAGAATATAGATTTCAGTTGAGTGTTAGGACATTTAAAAAAGTTAAGGGAAGTAGTGAGTTTACTTTCAGTATATGTTTGTGAGCAGAGGCTGGAAAGCCCTTTGTTGATAGAGCTTTAATTTGGATCCCTGCATTAACCACGGATATAGACTTGATGGTGGAAGCAAAAAAGCATACACAGAGATAGCTAGGAACAACTTACAAAGTAACAAAGAAAGGTGGTTAAAGACATGGTAGTTGTAATGATTAAAAGATGTTCATACTTCTGCACATTATCAGTCATCTTTTTCAAACAGTTTCCATAGCTCTAATTGTTAAAAATCCTTTGGGCCTAGACTTCAGCAGCTATGATCTACTGGCTCTTGTGGTAAACCGCTGAAAGAGTGAACTATAATTTCCTATCATAGCTACAGTATGAAAGCTGCAAAGTAATTCCAGAAACCCAAGTAATCCAGTACTTTCTGTTGATCTGATAGGACTGTAAAAAGGTTGCATTGACTGTGCAGCAGTCAACACAATCTTTTGTGCCTGGCTATATTCTGTATTGTATTGAACTACAATTCCTGTTACTTCCAGGTAGCATGGGCAGTGAAAGCTTTGGTCTGGCACATTTTGGAGGGGTCCTGAGTCAAGGAAGGCTGTTCTGTTAGATATCCTTTATTTATTTGTGCTGCTGTGATTTGGCAAGACTATTTTGTATTAAACTTAAATAAGGCTGGGTGTACAAGCTTTCAGTAAGTTTTTTAATTTTTTGGGAGGGGCAACATAGCTGCAGAGTTCCTATATGCTTCTCACCTATAGCAGCATTGATAAAAATACCATAAGAAAGATAAAATACTTGTTGGCTAAATAAATTACTTGAGTTGCTTCCCTCCCTTCTTGGCACCGATATTTTAGTTCACAAGGGTAACGTTTTCTGGATTCCTAAATATACTGGGAAGTGTTGGGAAATGTTTTGATTTATCAGCCAACCAACTACTTTTTATTCCTAAAGGAAATATAAATGCCACATTAAAGTGGAACATGGTAGTGTTTTGTAATACAAAGCTTCACAATTTGTGGTTTGCTTGCTTATGAAATAGTAGCTGTTTGATTTGAGGGTCAGATTTAAAATTTGTTCCTTATATTCCTCTAGAGTACAAGCCATATTTCCAACTCCTGATCCTGCAGCACTGAAAGATAGGCGTATGGCGAATCTTGTCTCCTATGCTCGGAAAGTTGAAGGGGACATGTATGAATCTGCAAATAGCAGGGTATGCTATTAGTATTTTCTGGAGTCATATTTCTCACACATTTCTAAATACCTGATCCTTTTCTATGTATACTCTGCTAAAAATGTATTCTTTTCTATCATTGTGAGATGTGTATAAAGCAAATAATACAAAGAGACTACTTCAGTGATGCTAGTGAACCATTATGTGTATATAGTTGGATTACAAAATCAATTACAGTCTTTTAAACTCATTTATTGTGTTTAAGGAACAAAATTCACCCCCAAACCATGTAGGTGAATGTAGTTTTCATGGTGCTCTAACATAATTGGATAGATCCTAACAGTGAGGAGCAGCCTGCTATTCATTCCTGTGGTAGGATATTGCATTAGAGGCAGTGTTGCAGATATGCCTTAGAATGAGGATTAAAATCATACAGCGTATGATATGTTTTATATGGCCTTGAGGAGACATGTAATATCAAACCTCATATTACACTGCAGATGGTAGTGTCCAGTTTGTAATGCAGAGTTCTGATGGCAAGAGAGGGAAATCTGATTATCTAGGAGCCTTGGCGCTTACTACAGTCTAACCTCTAGGTATTCTTAACTCCCACCTACCTATCCAACCAATCCACATCACTACATTGTTTAGCTTTCTATATGCAGAACATGCATTACAGTGATAGCTCTTTTATTAGTATTGAATAAACATCAAATTCTAAGGAGTAAAATCCATATTGTACACCTGGAAGTTTAAAATTAGCAAATACATATGCATCGTTAATTTTTATTTAACATACGTATCTTTCCCATTATAGGCAGAGTACTACCACTTACTAGCAGAGAAAATTTATAAAATCCAGAAGGAATTGGAGGAAAAGAGAAGGACCAGGTTGCAGAGGCAAAATATGATACCAAATGCCCCAGTCATGCCACCGGCTCCTATGAGTCAAGGACCCATGGGGCAGCCACAGCCTGGAATGACAGCAAGTAGGTGTTTAAATTAACCTGTGTAATTAATATTTGAAAAACCTAATCCTTAGCCAGTGAAGAATCAGAATAACAGTTGTGATATCTTAGAAATGGGCTCATAAGCTTATTTAGAATTTATAAATGACAATTTCCATGTGGAACAAGTTGGCAAAAATGATTGGTGAATTTCCTACCAGTGGGAAAAACATTCACCAACTGCTCTCCATAACATGGGCTGGCACTGGGGAAAGAGTCAGATTTTGAAGATGTTTAGGTTTAGTAATCTATCAGAGCTTAATTTGTGGGACAAGGGGAGATTTCCCATCTTTTCTGCTTTACATTCCTATTGTTTCCTTTCTGTTGCTTACACTAGCACTTTCTTACTTATTCAGTCTTGCTTGTTTTTCTTATCTGGTAAACAACGAGCAAAAATTACACACTGGTACCTGATTTCTCCTTTCTAAGCCAAGCTGGCGATACAGGGAAATCACCAGTACCAGAAGGGAGAAGGTGTGACCCACAATAGCCAGAAGCAGCCAACAGCCCTTGCTATAACATCAGCATGATTGTTACCAAGGCATCACAAACTGAGCATACAGAAAGGCTTGTGATAGAAGATGAAAAATAACAGTTGGATCAGATAAATATTCCCCGCTTTGGGTTGGGGATCAAACAAAGGTTCCATTATTTATGTATTTGTTAAATGTATTTGCCACCCATCTTGCCATGGGGCTTACAACAATAAACGAAAAAAGAAATAAAAAAATGTAAACGTAGCAATAGCAAAGGAATAAAACAGTAAATAATATGAAATATTAATATGAAATGTAATATCAATATGAAATTTAAAAAGATGGGCTGAGGGGGACCAGGAAGCCTAGGGGAAAGGTGGGGCCAGCTAATTAGTCCAATAGCTATCTCCAGTGATGTTCTCCCCTAGTAGGAGCCCAAACACGAGAACATGTGTTTAAAGAATCATTTACCAAGCATCCTAGGAGCATAATTGGAGGGATAGGTGAATGAGCCTTTATAAAGTACCTAGGATTTGTGAAAAAGTCTTAATTTAATTTTTGGGATTTTGTCTACATTACAGATGGTCCTCTTCCTGACCCAAATATGATCCGTTCCAATGTGCCAAACCAAATGGTAAATCGCATGCAGACACCACCAGGTGAGAATTTAGAAACTCCCCTCATATGACATTTATCATTAGATTTAGGAAATTTTGTATTTAAGTTGTGTTCTCATTCTGCCCTAACAATTTCTTACTGCTATGACTGGCTTTCCACATTCAGTATTTCAGTTCTCGAATACTGTATCTACTCTTGTTTTGCCACTTTATACTTTTTCTCAATAGATACGTCATTTATCTCTGCCATATTATTGCTTTTTCTTATGTGACATAATCCACTGGCATTAACACTTCCAGTATAACCAAGCAAAGCAAGTTTTCCTTGTCTTTCAGATGAATGCTTTCTGTTTTAGGCAAAGTAGTTTCCTTTATCTCAAAGGGGCATATACCATACATGGTTTTTCCTTTTTATCAAGCAATTGTCAACATTTTTTGCAAATTTTAATTTTTAACCCATCTTTTTCTGTTCGTTGGTTTGTCAGGTCTTGCTAATGGAAACAATATATGGCTTATCTAGGCCAACATTAGTAATTACACATAGGCTCTTGCTTTGTACTTTTTATCTTTGTATTTTTATATTAGCCTCTAGCTGTGTTACAAAATACCTGTGCTAAATGGCTCTCAAATAACACGATAAAGCCTTTGCTTCAGTTTAACTTAAAGCTTCATACATGTAGCATTTCAAAAATCATTGCTTTTCCATTGTTTACTTCAATGTTGTCAGGTCAAGACCTTTTTCTAAATAATTGTTGATTGCTGATATTTATTTATTTATCCATTATTTTCTCCTTATTTTCTCACTAGTACTGAGTTGCCCCTAGCTGCTCTTCCTTTTTTGCACCTTTTTTAAAAATATGTGTAGCACATCAATATTCTCTAGTGAACACTAAACTTTTATTTAAACATGAACCTTCACAGGAATGAACCAGTTTGGCCCAATAACTATGTCGATGCCATCAGTTGGACCCCGGCAAACCCCTCCTCTTCCACACCCTGGACAGCTAAACCAGACTGGGAATATAAATCAGGTTGGTTGATTCTTCTGTGTGTTATTAGTTGTGATTTCTATGTTTTCTGATAAATTAGCTGGTAAAGCTAGTCTTTTGTATAAGTGTGATGTTTTGATCATATTTTAATTAGTTCTGTCTTGAAGCATTCTTTGGAGAACGGATTGATCAGTTGGCGGGAAATCTATGGATAAGACATATAAATATTACTTGCAATTTAGAAAGGGATATTTTGAAACATATCAGTTTTATTGGAATGTTAGCTAATATGAAAATTAATGCCATTATACAGGGTTACTATTCATTGATGTTTTCTTATAGATTGGATTTTCTCCACGTATGCAACCACAAGGGGTTGGTCAGTCTTCTGGTCAAAGTCAGTTTGTACCACAGAACCAATTTCCTGCATTGTCGCCTGGAATGACTCCAGCTAGCGCACCTATGACTCAACCTACCAATCAGACTCCAGCTTCTCAAGTATGTCTTGAGAAGATCTTTTAATAACCTCTTTGATTACAGACCTGTCTATAGCTAAAGCAGAGAAATGAAATGTACAAAACTGAAACAAGGTTCTTCATATAAGCTTGTCAGTGACATCATCAGTTTTCTTTGTAACTTTGTTTTTGCTGAATTCTTTTTATCTTTTTTTCCTTTACGATTAATTGACTGTAGCTCATTTTTCTGTGAGTGTGGGGAGAGGTAGGCCAGAGTTATGCTCATTTCCCAGAAGGGATTACCAGGAAGTCCAATTGCTATTGCTTCCTCAGCATGTCTTGTTTTTGAGATAATAGTTGAAGGAGGGATGGGAAGATGGGAGTGGATTTGGACCCCAAATCTCCAAATACAGTATATTCAGAATCTTTTTTTTTAAATTTGCAGGCACAAATGACCAACTCTTCATGTCCTGTAACATCTCCAGCAGTGGCTCCTGGCTCTCAAGGGGGTCATATTCATTGTCCCCCCATTCCACAGTCTGCATTGCATCGCAACTCTCCTTCTCCAGTACCAAGTCGTACTCCTACACCTCATCATACGCCCCCAGGATTGGTTTCCCAGCAGCAGCAGCAGCCACCTGCACCACAACAGGCAACTATTGCCTCTGCCCCTGCTGCTGTTTCTCAAATACCACCTTCTGGGCCCCAGTCACAAACTATGCACCCCTCTCAGAGGCAAACTCCAACACCCCCACAGGCTCAGTTGACTCCTCAAGTGCAGCCTCCAGTTTCTGTTACCCCTTCTGCAGAGCAGCAGTTGCCACAGCAACCTCTTTCACAACAGAGCACAACTGCATCTGTACCCACCCCAACTGCGACACTGCAACCTCAACACCCTACAACACCTGTAAGAAAACTTTTCTATTATTTTTCAAAACTGCAACTTCGAACAAAAATCTTTTGGAGTGTACATTTCATGAGGGAATTGAACTCGAACTGTAGTAGATGTTGAAACTTGCCCTTAGTGTTTTAGTAGAATTTAATATTACGAAAAACAACTGTCATCACCTTAAGCTGTGAAAAAGTATAAGCTAATAGTAAATTTTATTGTACGGCATCTCTTTTGTGCAGGTAGAAAGCGATGCCGGAGCTAACATAATTTATAAGGATAAAAAGAAGCAAAAAATAAATTTGGTAAAGTCATGTGGCTTCACGCCTTATTATCTGGCTTTATTGTTTTTCTTTTCTAGCTTTCACAGCCAGGTACAAATATTGATGGGCAGGTATCAAATCCACCATCCACCAGCAGTGCAGATGTAAACATTCAGCAAGCTGCCCCTGAGCAGCAGCAACAGCAACAAACTTTACCTGAAATTAAAATGGAGGTTAAAATGGAAGAGGAGGACTCTGAACACACAGATCATCAAATAGATGAGAAACCAGAGGTGACTAAAGGTTGATAAAGATAGGCATATCGGGAAGTCATTAGTTTGGGAGTGGATGCTCTATTTATTCCACCATTCTGACCAAATGGCTAATAAATAAAACTAAAATGCATAAGCTGGAAGACTTGGTTGGCAGGTTTTCTTTATTATAGAATCTTTCTTTGTATCTCTTGCTGAGGTTAGGTCCAGTACCAGCAACAGGGTCATGAGTAGTTATATAGATACATTGAAATGAAAACATGCCATCATGAAGGAAAGTGATTTTCTCTCCTTTTAACCTAATTCTGTATTCAGAATATGAGTGTCTTGGAAAAAGTACTTTAGTCAAGGAGAACATATGAAAAATATCAAAGGGATAATGATGATGTAACTAAATTTAGATTATCTATAATATTGGGTAGAGCGAAAGGTTATATCTCCGGATACTTTGGAGTTCATGTTTCATCAGCCATAGTCACCATAGCCAATGGCAAAGTATTGTAATCCAGAATTCATGGGAGGCACAACGCTGCATATGCCTAGCCTACATGTACTATAAAGCCTGCATTTGATTGTGGCCAGATCTGTGCATGCCTCATGGCCATACATGCAGTTTAGGTGTTTTCTATGCCCTTTCCTATAGGTTCAGAGGGAATGTATTTCTATCAAATGTTGACAATACAAAAATATCTATGCAGGAAAGGAGTAATCTCTTAAACTGCTATATATAGAAAATATATGTATTGTTAAATTTACAATCTGTTTTCCAGATTAAAGTAGAACCCCTAGCAGATGAATGTAAATCTGAACCAATGCAACAGGAGGAAAAGAAACCAGAAATGAAGCAAGAAGTAAAGGAAGAGGAGGAAAGGCCTAGTACTCCAGGTACCCAGTCTTCACCAGCTTCTGGGCAGTCAAAGAGAAAAAGTAAGTTGATTTATTTATTTATTTTGCCATCATCATATGGAGGCAAAGTCATTTTCTTCAACTGAAATTTGAATTTATGTTTAACATTTTGGTACTAGAAATACTTTTCCAGAAATGTCTTATCTGTTAGAAGAAATATCTATGAAATGCAGCTGTTTAATGTTAGAAAAACAGAATACATTAACCCTACAATAATCCTAATCCTAACTCTAGTCGAAGTCTAGATCAATAAATTCTGTCCAGCGTTGGACAGTATTGGACACTGAATACTGACACTGCACTTAAAGCATTACTTGGATATTAAAATAGGTAACTAATCTTTGTTGGTATGTCGCCTTCAATCTTCCATATTTTTTTTCAAAGTTTTCAAGCCAGAAGAGTTGAGACAGGCACTTATGCCAACTTTGGAGGCATTATATCGCCAGGACCCAGAGTCCCTTCCTTTCCGGCAGCCTGTGGATCCTCAGCTACTAGGAATTCCTGTAAGTGCATTTTTTAAAAAAATATTTTTGTCTTAACATGTCATTATGTTGCCAAACCTTATATATATGGAGTCCTTGCTTAATTCTAACTGGGTGCGGAATTTCAAATCACTAAGCGATGCATTCATAAGGCAAAACATCAGATGACCATACTGCTTAGCGGTGGCAGTTTTGGTAGTCCCAGTTGCAATTTTAAGCCTCATGCTTCTCCTGCCCTGCCACTCTGACCTCCACTTCAACTTCCCCCACTCGCCTATTTCTTCTTATCTGTGTCCTTTTGACCAGGGCTTTTCAACCGGGTATGCATACCATTAGTGGTACTTTGGCACCTGGCAGGTGGTACGCGACCGTCCTAGGGAAGTGGTAGCGGAGAGGGAGAGGAATGAGCTGAAGCGGCGGCAGCACTGCACAAACCTGAGGGGGAGAGAGCTGGAGCTGTAGGGCTGTCGGGGCTCAGCAGAAGCCCCAGGATCGGTGACGGGCTCTAGCTGATCGGTACTTCCAGGAGCTGGAGGTGCACTGAAGAGAAAAGGAGGAGGAGGGGGGGAGAGAGGAGAGGATATAAAAGGGCCAGTGAGGGGCTGTCCTGCCCCGCCCCCTGGGCACGCGAAGAGGAGGCGGCGAGCACTCAGCATCGCTGCTGACCATCCCTGCTGACCATTGAGAAAGGAAAAAGGTAGGAGAAGCACTTCCCTTTCCCCCAGGACACCAGCGCTGGTGCGCTCGCTGCCTTCTCCATGCACCCCCTGGGGGCAGGGCAGAGACGGGGGGGGGGGCTTCGCTGATTCCAGGCTGCCCTGCAGGTCTAAGGCTGAGTGCATTCCAGCTTTGATGGCCCCCACCGGTAGATCAGCACCACGCCCGCTCACTCACCACGCCCGCTCACTGCCGCTGGCAGTGCTGGCAATCTCTCCCCTTCCCGTCATCCCTTCCTGAGCACGGAGGAAGGAAGAGAAGCAGGTGAGGGAGGGAGGGAGGGAGGGAGGGAAGGAAGGAAGGAAGGAAGGAAGGAAGGAAGGAAGGAAGGAAGGAGCGAGTGAGCTGGGAAAGGTACTGCCTTCTGAGTGCTTCGCAGGTTTTGTTTTTTTAAGCTGCCAGAGGCTCTGGTCAGGAGGCTTCCCATTTTGAGCCCTCCCCCCCTGAAGGGCCTCTGTGTGGCTCTCAGCTCAGCTCACCTCTCCCAGACCCGCGCACGTGTTTGTGTGTGTGTGTGTGTGTGTGTGTGTGCGTGCGCATGGGGGGGTCTCATCTCTTCCAGCCCACGCTGTGACATGGAGGAGGAAAAGAACGGGAGAGGTAAGAGAAGCTACGATGGGAGCTTCTTGCAGCCTTCCAGGAGCTGGGGGCGGGAGCTGAGGGGGCAGGGATCGGTGGCACGTTGAGAAAAGGAAACAAGTATTCCAAAAAAACAGCTTTCAGTAGTTTGTAGCCTGCCATCGCAGAAGGGGCGCAGGGCTGCAAGGGGTGAGAGAGACACACACCCTGCGTGTGCACTCGCACACACACAGACACACACACACACACACACACACACACACATATGTGCGGGTCTGGGAGAGGTGAACTGAGCCACACAGAGGCAATGACGGGGGAGGGGAAGCTTCTGCCCACCGCTGCCTGCCTGTTGCCACCTCTGTCTGGAGTCTCTGGCAGTTTTTTTTAAAGAGGGAGGGAGGGAACGAGGGAGGGAGGGAACTTGGTTGGAAATGCCCCAGTTCGAAGGAGGGCTGTCAGGGCTGGGCAAAGCCCAGGATCGCCACAAACGGCTAAAGCTGATCGGCGCTTCTGCAGGGCTATGGGGGCTGGGCAGGAGCCCAGTATCAGCATGCACTTCTGCAGGGTTGCAGGGGCGAGACAGAAGCCCCAGGATCAGCGTTTCCAGTGCACAGGAAGAGAAAAGGAGGGGGGAGAGAGGAGAGGCTATAAAAGGAGAAGGTTGTGGCAGGAGAGGGAGAGAAAAAAAAGACGGGGGGAATGAGAAGGGGACTGCAAAAGAGAGACAGAAGCGCAGCCTTGAGAGAATTCAGCTGGAGGTTCACGGAAGAGAAGGGGGAGGAGAGGAGGCTATAAAAGAAGGGAAGAGAAGAGCATATAAAAGAAGGAAGCGAGAGAAAGGATATAAAAGAAGGGAGGAAAGAAGAGAGGATATAAAAGGGGAGAGGATATAAAAGAAGGGAGAGGAGAGGATATAAGGAGAGAAGAAGATATAAAAGAAGGAGGGGAAGAAAAAAGGAAAATATAAAAGGCTGGAGAGAAGATATAAAAAGGGAAGAGAAGAGGATATAAAAGAAGGGAAGAGAGGATATAAAAAGGGGGAAAGGATATAAAAGGGGGGAGAGGAGACAATATAAAAGGAGGAGTGGATCTGGTTTCTCCATTGACTTTGTCAGAAGGTTGCAAAAGGGGATCACATGATCTTGAGACATTGTGACCATCGTAAATATGAATCAATTGCCAAGCATCCAAATGTAGATTGACCATGGGGATGCTGCAATGGTCATAAGTGTGAAAAATGGTCATAAGTCACTTTTTTTAGTGCTGTTGTAACTTTGAGCAGTCACTAAGTGAACTGTTGTAAGTCGAGGACTACCTGTATTTTATCACTTTTTTTTTTTTGGGTTATCAAGTTTTTGACACCTTGCTAGATGACTGGTGGTACTCGAATATTGCCATATCCTAAAAGTGGTACAATCTGTGAAAAGGTTGAAAAGCCCTGCTTTTGATCACCCTGCACTCCTCCACCACTGCCCACTGCCTTCATGAGGCAGCTGATGGCCATATGCAGCCTTCCTGAAGCGTTGTGTGGCCAGCAGCTGCCTTGCAAAGGATCTGACTGAGTGTTCCTCATCAACAGCAAGAGGAAGAAGACAGTGAAGGTCAGCTGGGGTGATGAGATGCCGGACGGTAGGGGCTGTGGAGAGCAGGTGGTCAAAAGGGCACAGATGCAGATTGAGATAGGTGGGTGGGGGAACTTGAAGCATATCCTGTGGTCATAAACTACATTACATTACTTTTTAACATAATCGACATTCAAATTGAGGCACTTGTCATAACGTCTTACAAGATTTGAAATTCCTTAGTAGTAGTCACTCGGCGCCAAATCTGGGCTATAGGGGGAGTGATTATAGGGGGCGAGCATTATCGTGAACCAGCACCACACTGGAAGTCAGCATGCCCCGACGCTTGTTATGGATGGCTCGTCTGAGTTTTCGTAACGTTTCACAGACGACGTCTGAATTGATGATCGAACCACGCTCCATGAACTTCACTAGCAGTACTCCTTTGGCATCTTCACATTTGGCGGGATTTTCTATGGCACCACTTCTGGTGTGTTGGTTCACGATAATGCTTGCCCGCACACCGCTAGACACACCCAAGAACTTTTGAAGCAGTTCCGTTGGGATGTTTTTGATCCCCGCCCCCTATAGCCCAGATTTGATACCGAGCAACTACTGCTAAGGAATTTCAAATCTTGTAAGACATTATGACAAATGCTTCAATTTGAATTGGCGATTATGTGAAAAAGTAATGTAATGTTGTAGTTTTCTAATGTGTATAATAAAAGTTCTGTATCTGCGAGTGTCTGTCATTGATAACCAAACGGAGGTTTATTTCCAAATTTCTGTTGTACCATGTAAGGCAAAATCGGCAGTGCAGGCAGTTTTTGGTGTTTCTTTTTAACATCTATACCCAGCACTCTACGAACTGCACTGACTCATAGGAAGCTTTTGGGTGCAATTCAAGGTGCTGGTTATCTTCTACAAAGTCCTGTGTGGCATATGGCCAGGCTATTTGCAGGGCTACCTCCCCCCCCTTTTTTTTTTCTCCTGCTCACCCTACAAGATCTGGTAGGGTGTTCTCAATGTCCCTTCTATGAAACAGTGCCATCTTAATGGTTGTGCCTTCTTAATGGTTGTGTCTGTCCTGTGGAACAGGATCTCCCTCAAAGATTTGAATGGTCCCAATCCTGTTAGCCTCTCACAAGATAATGAAAACCTGGCAGTTTCCTCAGGAATTTGATTCAGGTGGTTAGATGTACTCTGCTGTTGTCAATATTATTGTTTATGCTTAACTGTCTAGGATTAGGTTGTGGGTTTTTCTATGTTTTAATCCTTGCAACTTGTGTTAGATGGGCAGCTATATCAATCAGTCACTCAGCACAACGTTTCTGTGGTACATAGCTTGGCCTTTATTGCAATTATAGGTTCTTTGAATTTGAGCAAAGTAGGTTCCTTAGAGCAATCCGTGAGCTAATCATAACTTAAACTTCATTATATCTGTCTTGATGCAGTTCTACGTTGTTCAAATTATGTAAATATGTGCAGGTGCATGTAAATATTATACATACATATACACATATGAGTGTGTGTGTATCTTAATGATTTATGTTTATTGTCTTTGATAGATTGGTGTAGTTGGTAATAAGTTATTTACTATTTTTATATTATTTTAGTATTACAAAGGATTCAATTTGGGCAATAAAAGTATAATCTGTGAAGTTTTCCATAGGTGTTATGTGGATTAATAATTTAGGATACATTATAGAAGTCTCTTACAGCAGGGATTTTCAACCAGTGGTATGGGTACCACCTGTGGTACATTGGCACCTGGCAGGTGGTACGCGACCATCCTAGAAAAGTGGTAGCGGGGGAGGGGAATGAGCTGAACTGTTGGCAGCACTGCACAAGCCTGAGCGAGCGATGGCTGGAGCTGCAGGGCTGTCAGGGCTCAGCGGAAGTGCCAGGATCAGTGCTGCTTTCCAGCTGATTGGCGCTTCTTCGTGGCTGTCAGGGCTCAGTGGAAGCGCCAGGATCAGTGCCAGGCTCCAGCTGGAGCTCGGCGCTGATCCTGGTGCTTCTGCTGAGCCCTGAAGAAGCGCCAATCAGCTGGAAAGCAGCACTGATCCTGGCGCTTCTGCTGAGCCCTGAAGAAGCGCCGATCAGCTGGAATGTTGCAGCATCTCCAGGGTCTTGTGATTTACATTCAGATGCTTGGCAACTGATTCATATTTATGATGGTCACAGTGTCCCAGGGTCATGTGAAGTGACCAAAACCTGCTGCAACCACCCAGCAGACGGGGGAATAAAAACCAAACACTCCCCCACCCCACCCCTGCTGCCAATCCTCAACAGAAATACAACAATGAAAACCTTGGACAGGAGGAAGAGCGCCGCCTGGTGCTGTCTTGCTCGGCAGTGGCTTGGGGGGCACTTTTTTCAGTGCCATTGTAACTTCGAACAGTCACTAAGCGAACTGTTGTAAGTCGAGGACTACCTGTACTTTATCACTTTTTTCCTTTTTGGGGGGGGGTCCTCAAGTTTTTGACACCTTGCTAGGCGACTGGTGGTACTCGGATGTTGCCATATCCTAAAAGTGGTACAATGGGTGAAAAGGTTGAAAAGCCCTGATGTAAAGCTTTATGGTAACCGTCAGCATTCTTGAATTGTAATTTGAAGTTCATTGATAACTAGCACCTTTGCACAATATTGCTGTTACACAGGCATATCGAGGTGCAGTTCTAACTATTTATGCTGCTTGATCTGGATTAGCTGTAGCTTCTAAGTGGATGTCAAGAGCAAACCCATGTGTAGTGCTTTGAATGTCTAATTAGAAGTTTAAGAGGAAAAAATGGAAGTCCAATATTAGGATTGAAGATTCAGAAGCATAATTTATCAATGTCTTGTCTTGGCAGGATTACTTTGATATAGTAAAGAACCCCATGGATCTTTCTACTATCAAGAGAAAGCTTGATACGGGACAGTACCAGGAACCTTGGCAATATGTGGATGATATTTGGCTTATGTTCAATAATGCCTGGCTTTACAATCGTAAAACATCTAGAGTGTACAAGTACTGTTCAAAATTGGCAGAGGTTTTTGAGCAGGAAATTGATCCAGTTATGCAGAGCCTCGGCTACTGCTGTGGACGAAAGGTAAGGAGCTAATAGATGGGAAAATGTAACAGTAGTTAAGATAACTGAATACCTAGTCTTAAGCAATGTGCTTATCATATTGATTGTAAATATAAAGATATGTGAAATTGTATTCTTTCCCATAACTTTGTTTTTATCTTCAGCCTTTAATCTATAGTTTTAAAAAGTGAACCTTAAAAAGTTTATCTTATAACTTATAATAACAATTATAATTTGAGTATTGTTCAGTAACCATAAGATTAAATTATTATAAAGTAGTAATTAAAGTATGGTTATGGACAATACTCAAATTCATACACTCAGTACACAACACAAAATTTAAAGAAAATTGGGTAACATAATGTTTAATGCTTAAGGTTACAAACAGTGATCATATTACCCTGGGATAGTGCAACTCTCATAATACATGCTAGTTGCCAAGCACCCAAATTTGGATCACATGACCATGAGGATGCTGCAATGGTCGTAAGTGTAAAAACCAGTTATAAGTCATGTTTTTCAGTTCCATTGTAACTTCAAACAGTGAATAAACGATTGTAAGTCGAGGACTGTCTGTTGTGAATCTTCATCAGGTTTGTACTGATGACAGAAACCATTTCTAAATGTAGACAGTGTTGGTTTTGATCCACCAAAACAGAATTTCTTAGGCAGTAAATATTCATTGCATCGACAGCTAGTTATATCTACACAAATGCTTAAAAATATAAATCTGTGGTTAAGAAATATAATTTCTTAACCACACATCCATTGAAGATTTATGAGCTTATGAAGAGCATCACCCAAAATCTCCCAAAGCAATTTGGTGGAAGCAGTTTGGCGCAAAACAATGCCACCCTTTGTATTTGTCTGACTGGGTCTGTGTCTTCCCACTTAATTTCAGTCTGCAATACTAATTATATTTGACATTCTTATGAGTTTCACATGTTTGTAAGCAACCTGTCCCCCTCTTTTTGCAGTTGGAATTTTCACCACAGACTTTATGTTGTTATGGCAAACAATTATGTACAATTCCACGAGATGCTACATATTACAGTTACCAAAACAGGTAAGAAAGCAATAGTGCACCTACTCACTGTTTTTTGCTTTTTTAAAACTTTTCTCTTTAAATCAATGTTGTCACATTAACAGCAGCAAAAACTAATCTGTGTGGTTTAAAAAAACACATTGAAAGTAGATGCTTATTATTTCACAATTCAGTTTTCATACTTTAGGATAATTTAGACATAACTAATGTATGTCAAGTACTATTGTTTAACAACTGGATTAGTTCAAGGCCCACCTGGTTTGGAGTTCCAGCAACAAGCAGATGTTGTATACTCTACTGATGCGCCTCAGTAATATGTGTGTGTGAACGACTATGTGTATGTGTATATGTCTATTGTGATGATTTAATCTTTTTGGAAATGCAAGAGATGAAGATTTTCTCTTCTGTTAAACAGAAGGATTGTCATTGTTTTGGGTTTCTTAGGGAGATGAAGAATTCAAACACAAAAAATATTTAGTTATTTTTTAACTTTTAATTTGCATGCCATATTCAGACTGTTACTTGTAATAAAGAGTTGCTGTTCAAAGCCAAAACCTTTTTAGTAAATGGCACTTCATGTCCTGACTTTCTGAATATCCAAGCTGATAATATAGCATTACTAGTGTATATAATTTCCTTTTATTACATACTAGAAAAAAAGGAGTGGAGAAGTGACTTGTATGATTCATTCCTTAGCGATTACAGATCTGATAGTGTTGTTTTTGTTTTGCTTTAAAATATTGTCACAATTTTGGGGATTTTGTGTAGTTGTTTTGGTTTTGGTTTTCCTTTGTGTTTGTGCGCCCTTCCTGAAGCAATAGAGAGACAGCAGTTTCTATAAACTCTTGAACGTAGTTCAAATCCAAATCAAATGAAGATGGAATCCTCTTAATACAACAGCTATTCCATACATCCAAATTTATGGACTTCACCTGTTAAGAATGTACAGTGTGCAGCTGCTTGTTATTGCATCTAACATTTCAACAAATCGTGAATAACTGGATAAAATTATTCAAACAACTCCTTTGAAGAGTTGTTGCAAACAAATATTTAAGTATATGCTCCATAAACATTTAAGCATTTGCAGGATAGTTTATTTTCATGTCTATCCTGCTCTTTCATATTAGATGTGAAGAAAGTTGCTAAGTTGATGCAGCTGCCAGAGCAGCAGTTGCACTTGTTCTTCTTTTTTCTTCATTTTGATTGGTAATTGAGCATGGGTATACTTAACCAAATATATTTTGTTGGCTATAATTTGCTGCTTGTAATCCCATTTGAGAGATTTAATGCTAATCTGTGCTTTGCCTTGGCTTTCTGCTTTGTGTTGTCCTGTCTTGCTTCTGTGTTTTTTGTTTTTTGTCCTGAAAACCCCATTTCTTTGTTTGTATGTATATTTTTATTTCTCCTTCATGCTTGTCGTTGTCTGCACTTGGCTTTGATTGCAAAAAAACAACCCAAAACAAAACAAAAACAAAAAACAAAACAACCAATATCAAACTCTGGGTCCCATAAATCTTCATCATTGAATGTCCCTGTCGTCGTTGATGACCTGCTCTCTGCTCCCGCCCCCCCTTCTTGGCCTGCTGTGATTGGTGACTTCGTTGCTTGGCTTGGGCTGTGTTGTGTGGACGGAGCAGTTCACCCAAATATGGCCTTCTTGCCGACAGGTATCATTTCTGTGAGAAGTGCTTCAACGAAATCCAAGGGGAGAGCGTTTCTTTGGGGGATGATCCATCACAACCACAAACGTGAGTAATTGTGTCCTCTTTAATAACATTTAAGTTTCAGAAGTTATAATAATGGTAGCAAATCTATAATGATGTACATTCTATATCTTTTCGAAAAAGCCATGTTTCAGTAAAAAGTTTTACTTAAGAAGATAAACCTCCAAGTGATAGATTTCAGAACAAATTCTTATTTTAACATTTCAGGTCAAGATGGAATAATAAGAATTTTGTGATTAAGTATATATGGAAAGTGCATAAATGTTACTAATATTAAAGTTTTTAATCCTATAACTGTAAATTGATTTTGCTGTACAAAAATGGGTCATGTTAAAATCACAAAGTTCAAAGAAAAGCTTAGATCTGGAATAATTATATAATTATATATTTTTTAAATTATCTCATTAATTTTTTTAATACAAGTTCTAAAGTTAGGGCATTCTCATAGTTTCAAGTGCTATATTTCTACTTGTTTTGTCATAATAAATTTCTTAGATACTGAGCAATGATGTTCTGCAAAGTAGTGTCAAGATTTGTAGTGTACTATGAATTTTCCATAGGTGGTGTCTTGAAATAACTATCTCTTGGCAATATTACATTTATAGAAAACAAAATAAAAGTGTAATGTTATAATAAACTTTAAATGTTGGATGGGACTGTAAATTCTTTAATCCTTTTTTTTTTTTTTACCGGGGGAAATAAAAACAGCTGCAATAAATATTTAGCAGGGTATATATTACTCTTCTGACAAACAAATGAATTATTTCTTTATATAACTTTTCAGTTCATAGAAAGTGCTAAACTCTTACCACTGTGTTGCCCCAAAGCTATATTTTTGTAACTATACAAAATTTAGCAGACATAATTGTAAACTAGATTAAATTCTGAAATGGTAAATATTTTCCAGAAAATGAATTTACCAATGTCAAAAGATGATAGGAAACTAATCAGAGAATTCTGCTGAGGCAACAATGGTATAATCTGAGTTTTATTGCTTGCTAGAAGTCCTGATTTTGGAGGAACTTATCTGTTAGAAAGGACTTGAAACATTTTTTCAGATAGCTTTTATTTTAGGCCATAGAAATTAAGCCACTAGTTCAAATTGTGCTTGTAACTAGTTAGCTCTCTAGTCTTGCAGTTATAATGATTTCTATGTGACCTTAATCATGAGAAATTCTGGATCAGCTGGAATTTCTGAACCTTACACAATTAACCTTGTACTAAGGTTGTGTGAAAAATTTAAAAAGTACAAATTATGGCATTCCTGGCTTAGTTTGTTTATATAAGAAATTAACTTGAATTGTGTATGGATAACTGTGTCCTGACCTCTCTGTCAAGAAATGAGAAGTGATAAAGAGCCTGATTGATGTAACTAGTAGGTTGTGTTTTCATTCAAGCGACTAAACATGTTTGAAAATGAATGTGTTCTATACCTCCTGTATGACCAGCCATTAGATAGGTGGATAGCTGATAGGTAGTTTACAGACATAGATGGTTTTTATACCCCATTAGGAAGAAATCTTCTGGAGCTTCTTGCCAGATTGTTCTCAGGTCGGAACCATACAGTTTCCAGTGTCTAAATCCACTGGTTGTTTCTTTGAAAGTATTAGCTTGGGATACTATATCACAGTGATGGCGAACCTTTTAGAGACCGAGTGCCCAAACTGCAACCCAAAACCCATGTATGCATCATCGGGTGCCGGGTGGGTGTGGCCATTGGCTGGGTGTGGCCAATTGGGTGGGTGTGGTCCATTGGGTGGGCGTGGCTGCGGTGGTAACGGCAGACTGGGTGGGACTAAAAAGTTCAATCAATCAATTCCAACTTTGCAAGATCTTTTTTTTCCCCGCAAGAGGTTGAAATTGACTGATTGACTGAACCTTTTTTTTTTTTTTTTTTTTTTTGCACATGGCGGAGACCTAAAGCGAAAAAGTTTTATAAAACCCAGCTGAAGGCCTAGGACTGGGGCGACGGCACGCGTGCCCACAGAGAGGGCTCTGAGTGCCGCCTCTGGTACCCGTGCCATAGGTTCGCCACCACTGCTATATCATCTTGTTCAATTCATACCTTTCCTTTATTCCCAAAGCATTCCTAAAAAGCAGTATGCTTAGAAGATCCTACATAAATGTAGATGTATTTGCTGAAGATCTAAAACTATTTTATTATGTTAATGCCCATCTTTGTACAACTAAAATTGCCCATTTCTCTCCTCAGCACAATAAATAAAGATCAGTTTTCAAAAAGAAAAAATGATACACTGGATCCAGAACAGTAAGTGATACTTGAGCAACTAAATTTGTATATTTAAAACAAAACAAATGTGTTACCGTTTTGTTGCTCGTTTATTTTTGCTTTGGGACTGAAAAATATTGATTGCTTTATTCATATTTGATGATACAGGTTGTTGTTGTTAGTTGCGAAGTCGTGTCCGACCCATCGCGACCCCATGGACAACGTTCCTCCAGGCCTTCCTGTCCTCTACCATCTTCTGGAGTCCATTTAAGCTCATGCCTACTGCTTCAGTGACTCCATCCAGCCACCTCATTCTCTGTCGTCCCCTTCTTCTACTGCCCTCAATCTTTCCCAGCATTAGGCTCTTCTCCAGTGAGTCCTTCCTTCTCATTAGGTGGCCAAAGTACTTGAGTTTCAACTTCAGTATCTGGCCTTCTAAGGAGCAGTCAGGGTTGATCTCCTCTAGGACTGACCGGTTTGATCGCCTTGCAGTCCAAGGGACTCGCAGGAGTCTTCTCCAGCACCATAGTTCAAAGGCCTCAATTCTTTTGCGTTCAACCTTTCTTATGGTCCAACTTTCACAGCCATACATTGCAACTGGGAAAACCATGGCCTTGACTATACGTACTTTTGTTGGCAGGGTGATGTCTCTGCTTTTTAGTATGCTGTCTAAATTTGCCATAGCTTTCCTCCCCAGGAGCAAGCGTCTTTTAATTTCTTGGCTGCAGTCTCCATCTGTGGTGATCTTAGAGCCCAGGAAGATAAAATCTGTCACTACCTCCATTTCTTCCCCATCTATTTGCCAGGAATTGAGAGGGCCAGATGCCATGATTTTGGTTTTCTTAATGTTGAGTTTCAAGCCAACTTTTGCACTCTCCTTCTTCACCCGCATCAAGAGGCTCTTTAGTTCCTCTTCACTTTCTGCCATTAGAGTGGTATCATCTGCATATCTTAGGTTGTTGATATTTCTCCCGGCAATCTTAATTCCAACTTTTGATTCATCTAGCCCTGCCTTTCTCATGATGTGCTCTGCATATAAGTTAAATAGGCAGGGTGACAGAATACAGCCTTGCCGGACTCCTTTCCCAATTTTGAACCAATCAGTGGTTCCGTGTCCAGTTCTCACTGTTGCTTCTTGACCCGCATATAGGTTTCTCAAGAGACAAATAAGATGGTCTGGTACTCCCATCTCTTTAAGAACTTGCCACAATTTGTTGTGATCCACACATCAAAGGCTTTAGCATAGTCAATGAAGCAGAAGTAGATGTTTTTCTGGAACTCCTAGCTTCTCCATGATCCAGCGTATGTTGGCAATTTGATCTCTAGTTCCTCTGCCTCTTCGAAATCCTGCCTGTACTTCTGGAAGTTCTCGATCACATACTGCTGGAGTCTAGCTTGTAGGATTTTAAGCATCACTTTACTTGCATGTGAAATGAGTGCAATGGTGCGATAGTTTGAACATTCTTTGGCATTGCCTTTCTTTGGAATTGGAATGTAAACTGACCTTTTCCAATCCTGTGGCCACTGTTGAGTTTTCCAAATTTGCTGGCAAATTGAGTGTAGCACTTTTACTGCATCGTCTTTTAAGATTTTGAATAGCTCAGCTGGAATACTGTCACCTCCACTAGCTTTGTTGTTGCTCAGCTTCCTAAGGCCCATTTCACTTCACATTCTAGGATGTCTGGCTCGAGGTCAGTGACCACCCCATCGTGGTTATCAGGGATGCTAAGCTCGTTCTTGTATAGTTCTTCTGTGTAATTTTGCCACCTCTTCTTAATCTCTTCTGCCTCTGTTAGGTCCCTGCCATTTGGTCCTTTATCATGCCATCTTTGCATGAAACGTTCCCTTCATATCTCCAATTTTCTTGAAGAGATCTCTGGTTCTCCCTATTCTATTGTTCTCTTCTATTTCTTTGCACTGTTCATTTAAGAAGGCATTCTTATCTCTTCTAGCTATTCTCTGGAATTCTGCATTCAATTGGTTGTATCTTTCTCTTTCTCCCTTGCCTTTCGCTTCCCTTCTTTCCTCAGCTATTTGCAAAGCTTCCTCAGACAGCCATTTTGCTTTCTTGCATTTATTTTTCTTTGGGATGGTTTTAGTTGCTACCTCTTGTACAATGTTGCGAACCTCCATCCATAGTTCTTCAGGCACTCTGTCTATCAGATCTAATTCCTTAAATCTATTTGTCACCTCTACTGTATATTCATCAGGGATATGATTTAGTTCATACTTGAGTGGCCTAGTGTTTTTCCTTACTTTCTTCAATTTAAGCCTAAATTTTGCAACGAGAAGCTCATGATCTGAGCCACAGTCAGCTCCTGGTCTTGTTTTTACTGACTGTATAGAGCTTCTCCATCTTTGGCTGCAGAGCACATAGTCAATCTGGTTTCTGTGTTGACCGTCTGGTGATGTCCATGTGTAGAGATGTCTCTTGGGTTGTTGGAAAAGAGTGTTTGCTATGACCATCGTATTCTCTTTCTCTTGACAAAAGTCTATCAGCCTGTGCCCTGCTTCATTTTGTACTCCCAAGACCAAACTTGCCTGTTATTCTGTTTATCTTTTGGCTTCCTACCTTAGCATTCCAATCCCCCATGAGATAAGGACATCATTTTTTGGTGTTGATTCTATAAGGTGCTGTAGGGCTTCATAGAACCGGTCAATTTCATCCTCTTCAGCACCAGTGGTTGGGGCATAGACTTGGATTACTGTGATATTGAATGGTTTGCCTTGGATTCGCACTGAGACCATTCTGTCATTTTGGGGATTGTATCCCAGTATTGCTTTTCCTACTCTTTTATTGACTATGAAGGCTACTCCATTTCTTCTGAGGGATTCTTGCCCGCAGTAGTATACCTGATGGTCCTCTGAATTAAATTCACCCATTCCTGTCCATTTTAGTTCGCTGATTCCTAAGATGTCGATGTTCAGTCTTGTCATCTCTTGTTTGACCACGTCCAATTTGCCTTGATTCATGGATCTTACATTCCAGGTTCCTATGGAAAAAAAATCTTTACAGCATCGGACTTTCCTTTCACCACCAGATGCATCCACAGCTGAGCGTCCTTTCGGCTTTGGCCCAGTCGCTTCACTCTTTCTGGCGCTACTAGTACTAGCCCTCTGCTCTTCCCCAGTAGCATATTGGACACCTTCCGACCTGAGGGGCTCATCTTCCAGCGTCATATCTTTTTGCCTTTTAGTACTGTCCATGGGGTTTTCATGGCACAGATACTGGAGTGGGTTGCCATTTCCTTCTCCAGTGGATCACATTTTGTCAGAACTCTCTGCTATGACCTGTCCGTCTTGGGTGGCCCTGCACGGCATAGCTCATAACTTCATTGAGTTACGCAAGCCCCTTCGCCACGACAAGGCAGTAATCCATGAAGGAGATGATACAGGTAGTCTTCAATTAATGACTGCCCTATTTAGTGACTGATCAAAGTTATAGCAGTTTGAACACCCAGTCTTCAAACTTAAAGCCATTGCAGTGTCCTGCACTTATATGATCGCCATTTGGATGCTTTGCAATCGGTACAAATTTATAACCATTTCAGCATCCTATGACCTTCATAGCTGGCTTGTGACAAGCAGTCAATGGAGAAACCTGCATTAAAATCCCAAGTTGTGGTCACATGTCTCACCAACCATGGGTGATTTACTTAATTACCACAATGGAACTGACATACGTCTGGCATGGTGATGTTTTCTTAACTATTAACATCTTTTAACAATGGCATTTCCAGTCCTAATTCTGGTTGTAAAGTGAGGACTACCTATAGTAGAGGGAAAATTGACTTGATTTTGGATCCATTTTTGAAACTTTCATCTTAAACATTTAATTAGTTTTTTAAAAAAATACTGATTCATCTTTCCTTCTCCTTTTATATATGTAAGTAGGTAGATACTGTATGTATACTTGCAAACTTGCAAACATACTGCATATAGGTATGTTGGAGCTTGAGGTACTTTTATTTAAATGGTATAGAATAGTGTAGTGTAGAATTCACATCTCAAATCTCTGTTAGTATGTGTGAGATAGCATTTCAGTTTTAAATGTTATCATTTTGTACTTCAAAATGATACTTTTTATATATTTCTGATTAAAGATATGTGTGGCCACATTGCATAATCTCTTTATCCCTGAAACATTTTTTAAATAACTATCAACTTTGTTGAGTGCTTATGGCTCTTTTCTGTTCTAGATTTGTTGAATGTATAGAATGTGGAAGAAAGATGCATCAGATTTGTGTACTTCACAATGAAATAATCTGGCCATCTGGGTATGCTGCTTTTCCTTTTGTATTTATTTACAATTGTAAAAATTACACAATGATATTTGGAAAAGATGCTAATGCTAAAGTTTATTGTAATTCCATGTGATCTTTGATTACACTCTAAATAGATTAACAAAGTTGTGATGTAATTTTATTTATTTAAAACTTTTATATAGCTGCCATCTTACATCAAACTCTGGGCAGCTCCCAACCAAAAATTAAAACAACATCAATAATAAAACAACATAATGCACATCTCTATTAAAACCATAAACAAAAAAATCTGATACCAAAGTTAAGCTTCTACATGAGGTCCATTGTTAAATCCTCTTTATTTATTTCACCCTGTTCCAGTATCTGGGTGAATAGTCAGGTCTTAAGTGTTTTTTAGAAGGGAGATAGTTGCCTGGTGAACTTCAAGGGGAAGGGTTTTCCACAGGGCAGGGACTGCCATGGAAAAGGCACATTTCCTAGATCCCATAAGGTGACATTGTTTAAAGGAAGGGACTAGAAGCGTGCTCATCCTATTTCATCTGGTAGAATGGGTAGATGTCCTTAGAGAGAGAGAGAATTGCACTGATAACCTGGTCCTATGCCATATGGGGCTTTAAAGCACCTTGAATTGTATTCAGAAGAAAACCAGGAGCCAGTGCAGCTTGCACTGCAAAGGGGCACTTGTAATTGTGTGTATAGCCACATTCTGGACCAGTTGTAACTTTCAATTGATCTTCAAACACAATCCTCAGTAAAGTACATTGCAATAATTCAAACAGGAACTGACCAAGGCGTGAGTGAGCATGAGCAAGATATCAGTATTGCTATTTAATTTAGTTTTGGTTTCCATGTACATTTTTTAAAAAATTCCAGTGCGGACAAGGCCTGGCATTTCATGAGGCAGCTGCTGTCCTTGTGAGGGTTTTCTACTCCAGGCATTGTAAGGAAATCCTCATGTGGAATCTGGGGAAGAAAGCCCCGTAGAACCACCAGCTGTCTTGCAGAGGGCCAGGCCAGATAAGCTTGGTCAATAATAGGGGCAAGAAATCGGCACAGATCAGCTAGGGCAGCAGGGACCTTGGTGTGCAGGGGGCCACAAGAACATAGATGGGAGGGTGATGCGGGGGAGGGGGGAGATTTGAAGTGCCCCTGTGGTTGTAAGTGCAGGTGGGCTGCAACAATTTTTGATCAAGTGACCATTGGGGCGCTGCAGTGGTTGTAACTCCAGGGACTAGTTGTAAGTCACTTTGTTCAGCCCCACTGTAACTTCAAACAGTCATTGAACAAATAGTCGTTATGTCAATGACAATCTGTAGTGATGTTATATATTATTAAATCAGGTGTTCTACTCGGACTTTGATATACTGGAACAAGAATAATTTAGGCTGTTCAGTAACAGTTTGCAATCCATATTTAATAATTAGTATCATATACTAGAAAATGCAGTGGAGATATTTTTATAGAAATATTTTAATTATGTTAGAAATTTAAATTATTTTCTTCTGTTGTAGTTTTGTCTGTGATGGTTGCCTAAAAAAATCCGGACGAACTCGAAGAGAGAACAAATTTTCTGCGAGAAGTAAGTAGAGATTAGTGTATTTCTCATATTTATTTCTATTTGCTTTTTTAAATTGATGTATTCTAAAATGTTTTTATTTCTTCTATTAATACCAAAGCAATTTAAAGTAAGATAAAAACAATGATAATAAAACTGATATAAAAAAAATCAAACTAGAAAAGTAGAATAAAAACAACTTTCTGGAGTAGCCAAATAAAACTATTTCTAGCAGACCTGAAGTTGTGTTTCCCAAAGCCTTCTGTGAGAAGTTTCACTCAGGAGAGAGTTCTGTGACCTGACGGAGACTTCAGATGTTTGACATACAGAAGGATATCCACTATTCTAAATAGATAGCTAGATTTGCAGAAGTTAAAGGTGGTCCTTAATGTACGACCATAATTGAGCCTGGACTTATAGTCATAAGTCATTGTGGTCATAAGAGTACCCACATGGCCAGCAGTAATTTTCCATCCTTTTTCCGTGAGGGTTGTTAAGTGAATCCATTCATTTGAATGGGGCGGTTTTTGCCAGGCAAAAACCATCACAAATCTGGATCATGTGATTGTGGAATGCCCTGAATGGTCATAAAGCTGACCCACCTAACATGCAGTCTTACAATTGGGGGAAGGGCAGCATGACCAAATTATAACAGCCAGCAGTGCTTTACCAGCATAAAGCACCATTCTGTGATCCTTGTAACTTCAAATAATTGTAACATGACCAGTTGTTAAGTAAGGATAGCCTGTACTGTTTGGGGAGTTAGTCCCATTGTTTTCAATGAATTCTATTAACAAATGATGTTTTAGGCTTTCATCCCTACTAATATTGTATGGCGTAAGCATTATCCATCCTTTTTTATAGCATACACTGGAATAAAAGAATTGCAGTATGTTCATCTGATCAACAATTCCAATACTGAATTCCAGCAGTATTGCACTTTGAGGAACATATGTCTTTAATAAATTGGAGGTTTATTGTTGATCATTTTATAATTAAAAAACCTGACAAACATAAAAATCGTTGACTGTTGATAACCTGCCATGACAGGTGGCTTCGTTCTTGAAAAATGGGAAATATTAACTTCAAGATAACAATCCACGGAGTTTATTCTTCAACTCCATTTTTCTCCATTCAGATGACTCCACTCACTGACCCCAATGTGATTGTTCTGGTTTCAACTTCTTCCTGAATTTGGGCTAGAACAAACTCATTGTCTTACTATATATTTTAGATTAGTTTCCTTTCTTTGCTTAGGTGGTAAAGTATGTCAAATCTCCTTTGGCAACAGCTTAAGACATGCTTTTATCATCTTTGATTTTTTTTTTTTTTTTTACTACCTAGACTTCATCCCTGGGGTTTTCTGGTGCAGCATTTTCCTAGCTAAGAATTACCCAGCTTACCTTTTTTAAGATGAGGCTGTATTATCTTTATTGAAACCTATTACTGGAGTAATTTCAGTGTGCATTTCTAAAGTTGTAAATTAATACAAAATGTATATTTTACTTGCTCAGTAAGGCAAATATTTGTAACTTTCTAACTAGGAGCCACAAGTTCAGAACATCATTTTATAGGCTATTTTGTTGCTATTTTGTAGGATTACCAACCACCAGACTTGGTACCTTCTTGGAAAACAGAGTGAATGAGTTCCTGAGACGACAGAATCATCCTGAGTCAGGCGAAGTCATTGTTAGGGTGGTTCATACATCAGAGAAAACTGTGGAAGTTAAACCTGGAATGAAAGCAAGGTATTTTTCCTTAAACTTTCGAATGGCATGGGGTTTTTTCTGTTTGAATATTAAGTTGTGTTATTGCTACATTTGTCTAAGCAATAAAATGTTATTTTGTTAGTCAAAAGAACTTGCAGCATAAAATTTGATAGTTTCATTTTTAAAAAATTTGAGTGATTAGTACTACTTTTGTAACAATTCAACAAATCTACAATTTGTTACATATTTTGCGCTGCTTTTCATACAGAATATTATTGATTTAAAAGAAGAGATTTGGAAGAAGGAGATGATAAAAATTAAGCTTTGGAGGCTCAACAAGCTTATTAAAAAATTGAATGAATAAACATCTTTATATCCTTATTTATTAGATTTATATGCTGCTAGATTGCTATGATGCTCTATACTTTTGAATGGTTTTAGTTAGGTTTGGTTTATTATTTATATGTTGTTTTACTATAAATGATTCCCTTGGAAAGAGTTAAAATATGGCAGAACAAAATAGATAAAAGTGAATTAATTATTAAAATAAAATGCTAAAATAATATTATGTTTGTTGGGCAGCTTCCATATTATAGCATCCTATAATGCACGATAGTATTAAATTTGCTAGCATTACTTTATATTATGCCTTTTAATTTTGCAGATTTGTAGATAGTGGAGAGATGGCAGAACAATTCCCTTACCGAACAAAAGCACTCTTTGCTTTTGAGGAGATTGATGGTGTAGATTTATGCTTTTTTGGCATGCATGTTCAGGAGTATGGATCTGATTGCCCTCAACCCAACCAGAGGTATAAAAAATTTAATTCAGTTATTTTTTTGGTAATTCTTAAAATTTGATTATTGCTAGATAAATGCCTAAAAAATGGAAAATTTCATTCAGAAGACTAGCAGGATCTTTGTATAACTGGATCAGGTATATACCCTTTAATATATCTTCCCCCTCCCTATCTTGTGTGTATTACTTTTCTTGCTCCAAAGCTAAATCGTTCCCACGTACTTAACAGGAAGATTTTATTAAATAACACTAACTATGAGGGCAATTTGATAATAAACCTCCGTTTGGTTATCAATGACAGACACTCGCAGATAGAGAACTTTTATTACACACATAGAAAACTTCAACATTACAGTTTTGACATAATGTCCATTCAAACTGTGGCACTTGTCTTACAAGGTTTGAAATTCCTTAGTAGTAGTCGCTTGGCGCCAAATCTGGGCTATAGGGGGAGTGATCAAAAACATCCCAACGGAAGTGCTTCAAAGGTTCTTGGGTGCATCTAGCGGTGTGCGGGCGAGCATTACTACGAGCCAACACAACACCGGAAGTGGCGCCATAGAAAATCCCGCCAAATGTGAAGATTCCAAAGGAGTACTGCTAGTGAAGTTCATGGAGCGTGGTTCAACCATCAATTCAGACGTCGTCTGTGAAACGTTACGAAAACTCAGACGAGCCATCCATAACAAGCGTCGGGGCATGCTGACTTCCAGTGTGGTGTTGGTTCACGATAATGCTCGCCCCCTATAATCACTCCCCCTATAGCCCAGATTTGGCGCCGAGTGACTACTACTAAGGAATTTCAAACCTTGTAAGACGTTATGACAAGTGCCTCAATTTGAATGTCGATTATGTTAAAAAGTAATGTAATGTAGTTTTCTAATGTGTATAATAAAAGTTCTGTATTGGCGAGTGTCTGTCATTGATAACCAAAAGGAGGTTTATTTCCGAATTGCCCTTGTATTTACTTTACGGAATTATTTAGGAGCATTTGCTTTTTTAAAGAAGCAGCTTGACTCACAATTGTTAATATGCTATTTCTCTCCTTCAAAAAAATTGATGGAAATGAGTGTTTTTGCTAAACACAGAAAATCCATCTTTTTGAAGGAAAGGAAAGGTGACTTCTAATTTGAGTTAATGCTTGATAAAGAAGCTCAGAAAGAAGTTGAAGAATAACTACTTCTCTTTGCAGAAGATAAAGATGGAAGAATATTGGGCTGTGACCTGCACCGTACTGCAGCTTAGCAACTATGTAAAAATAATCAGAACAAGAAAAAATGATTAAAGTTTCTTTATATATGGGAAAATGCTAGGAGAAGGTGTAATTTGCAGTTTTTAAAAAGTCCAACAACATACTTATATTAGTTTTCCATTTATATGGAAATAGTTTTTGGGAACTTTTAACCAAGCAGTAGCAAATGGTGGTATATTTTAATGGGAAAATGCATATTGGTGATACTTTAATGGTCAGGTGATCTAAATTTTCAACATGTGCCCATTTTTGATGTCTTATGTTCCCAAATTCTACCTGATAATGTAAGTTACAATAAAATTAAACACTGGAGTATTAACATAATGTGTTATATATTGTTGCTGTAATAATAGTGAATGCATCTTATTAAGTATGTTAACAGTTATGGTTGACTGCTTGGTTATTAAAGAGATTTGTATTTCAGCTATTTTTGGAGCTGTGCAAACCCAAACTACCTATCACAGTTTGCTGCTAGAACAGCACATTTTAAATAAACTTTTCTACTCCAGTTACCCATATTGGTTCTTTTCTGGTTGAACTCAAGCTCTCATTTGCTGTTTTGGCCCATGAGAAACTGGTTTGACTTAGGTTGAAAACCAAGATTGGTAACCAATTTGTAAGCCAAGTAGAAATTAGTCTTCTAATTCAAGCAAAATGATAAACTGGCTTAGTTCAAGTACAAAAGATATCACAATATGCTGTCTCTAATTCCTTGAAAGTTCATTCTTTTAGAGACAAATCTTTTAGATTTCAACTCCTCGGAATTAGTCCTGTATTTATTTGATAGATTGATAGATGCCATCCAAATTCCAGCTGCTCTGGGCATTTTACAGTTGTGAAAAACATTTTAAAATAAAGAATATTATTAAAACAAAGACAAAAAAACGAAGATGGTGAAGGAAAACAAACCTGGAGGGAAACAAGGAAAAGAAAAAAAAGAAGTGTCAGTCATCCTTGCCAAAGCACCAGGCGAAGACCTAATTCATCAGTAGAGTGCGGACTGTTAAAACCTTAGGGAGTGGTGGGTGAAATCTCATTCCAGAGATCCGGCACACTTCCAAGGTCCTGATAGGTGTGCCAACCCTGCCAGGGTTGGAGTGTGCCAACCCTGCCAGATCGAAACTACTGGGCAGGTACTCTGGGAGATAGGTTGTCCTTCAAGTGCTAATCCCAATGCTTTATAAGTAGTAACCACCAACTTGAATTACTTCCAGAAGCAAACTGGCAACTATTGCAGTTTGCAAGGCAGACCATACCAAGGCATTACATTATTCCAGAGCTGAGTGTGTTAATAGCTTAAAAATCTTATTTGAGAAATAAGTAAACATAATTAGATTAAGGTACTAGTTTTAAAAAGAGACTATGAAAGGGGAAGTTAAGGCAAATTTCTTAATGGAAGAAAAAGGAAATACCTGCAAAATGCTTCTGGTTATAGCTTATGAACTTTCTCTCTTCTTTAGGCGAGTATACATATCTTACCTTGACAGTGTTCATTTCTTCCGCCCTAAATGCCTGAGGACTGCTGTCTATCATGAAATTCTGATAGGTTACCTAGAGTATGTTAAGAAGTTGGGGTAAGTTTCCTATTTTATTATATTGTGTGCTATTATGTATTGCAACTTATAAAAGAAACATGGAATCTTTTTGGGTTAGTGAACAGATTTGAAACTGTAAAGTCAATTGTATTGAGGTCAAGTGGACAGAAACCCTGTTGAACATTAAATAAGATGTTTCTAGGCCAGTGATGGCAAACCTATGGCACGCATGCCAGAGGTGGCACTCAGAGCCCTCTCTGTGGGCACACACCCTGCCGCCAGCATTTCGCGCAGGTCCATTAGGCCGCCGCTGGTGCCCAGAGCAACAGCCCCGCCCAGCACAAAGGAGGCGAAGCGTCCGGCTAGCAAGCTTGAGTAGAGGTGGTAGAGCACGTCCCCATGCGCTCGCTGGCCTCTGTGTGCGGAGGGCGATGGTGTCAGTCAGCAGCCGCCCCTGTCTCACCTTGCCTTGCCCTGCAGAAATGGCACCCCCGCTCTACCCTCTGCCTCACCCTGCAGGAAAACCTCCTGCCCACCGCCCCACCCACCAGAGATCCCCTGGATCTCCCCCAATCCTGCCCAGTCCCCACAGGAGTGTCCCCCCCACGAGCAACATCGAGGTGGCCACGCCCACCCCAGCCATGACCACCCAATCTGCCATGACCACCGCAGCCACACCCATGCAATGGGCCATGCCCCCCCGCTGCTCCCCCCACGAGGGCACCACAATGCTGATGCGGCCCTGGCACTTTGCAATAAATAAGTGGGTTTTGGGTTGCGGTTTGGCCACTCAGTCTCTAAAAGGTTCGCCATCACTGTTCTAGGACATGTTGCCAATCCCTTCTCTGTAGCAGTCAGAAGATAAGTATATTTTCAGCAGGTATTTTATTATCTTGGGTGTAGATGCGATTTGATTAGTGTACTACTAATAGCAAACAAGAATGTTTAGTTTCTTCACTGAAGAATGTGTATATGGAGTTCCAAGTGAGGATAGTGTGTTAGAAAAGAATAAAATGAAAGAATTCCTAAACTACTGTCATAAAATTATGTTACTATTATAAAGATCAGTTGAAACTAGATGGATCACCTGAGAGTAGTGTATGGATCTTTAATTTACATTAGAATACTGGTAGCCTTTATTAAAGGCTTCATTGATGCTTTAATCATTTTGGGAGAGAAATGTAAAATTAAATTATGTGTGATACATTGTTAGGCTAGTTTTAATCTAAGTTTAAAATTAGGAAAGGAAAATAGTTTAAAGAAAAGGCAGCATATAAAAAAGTGCTACTCTTATAAAAGGAAATTCTGCATCATTAACTGCAGAGAGACATGCAATTAATTGTATTCATTGGTTTGTTTCTTGATTTATTTCAATCATAACTAATACTGATTTTGGGAAAATAACTTCAATGGCAAGTTAAGCATGTATTGTGTTGAGTGTGACTATGTATTTATGAACAAGGTTTTTATGTTTCTAAAAATAGAATATGGAAGAAGTGTATTTCAAATGTTCATAATCGTTAATATAAATTAAAGCAGAAATAATTTGGTAAACATTCAGAAAATATGGGTGAATAATTCCAAGAGAAGAGAATATATTTGTCTTATAGAAACAATACTAGTTCTATCTGTGCATCAAGCTATGGTGTCCTATGATTACAGATAGTCCTCAAATACGATCATAATTGAGTCCAAAATTACAGTCATTAAGCTAGTCTGCACATGACCATGCTCAACATTATGACTTTTTTTGCAGCAATCATTTAAGTAAACCCGTTTTCACCAGTGGGCATTTTTTATTGGAAACCAAAAGTAAACCCCGAAAGTTGGCCAACCCCTCCCCCCAAAAAACCCTGAAAATCGCAGTGACAAGACATTGCAAATGGGCATACATGGAAGTCAGTTGCCAAGTGCCCAAAATGCAATACATGAGAGGGAATGAGAGAGAGAAAGCAAGTGCAGCTGTTGGAAGTTTGAAAACGGGTCATAAATAGCTCTGGGGTGGTCTCCAGATTGATTTCTACATCAGAAGGTATTTTTGTCTATAAAGCTTCTGAACCCCTTTTTATTTATTACTTCTGAGGTTTTCAGATATGACATACCGTGTTTCCCCGAAAATAAGCCCTAGCTTGATTTTTATGTGTACGCCTAATATAAGCTCTACCCCCAAAATAAGCCCTAGTTTTGGGGCGAGGTGCACACATAAAAATCAAGCTGGGGGGGGTTGGAGCTGCCCCATGCGCCCTGCACCCGCTTACCTTAGGACTGCTGCAGCCAGGGCTCCCATGACCTGACACCTATCGTGCTGCTGCCCGAGTTCTCTTGCAGTGCATTGCGCCAGTGCCACCGCTCAGGGCAGGACGCCATGTGGTGCATTACGCCGGTGCTGCCGCTCAGGGCTGGATGCCACATAGTGCTTCGCGCTGGAGCTGCCACTCGTGGCAGGAGGCCACAGTGCCGCCGCTCGCAGCAGAAGGCTGCCTGGCTTGCGCCGGTGCCGCTGCTCTCAATGCACCACATGGCGTGCAGCTGCAGAAGAACTCGGGCAGCGGCACAACAGGTGTCGAGGCATGGGAGGCCTAGCTGCAGTGGTCCTAATCTAAGCAGGTAAGACATCCCCCCAAAATAAAATCTGGTGCCTCTTTGGGATGAGGTCTTATTTTGGGGGAAACACGGTAGTTAGAATATTTCAGATTCAGCTATCTTGTGGAGTACATTCTTGCTTTGAAAAGGTAACAAATGATAATAAGGTAAGTATATTTGAAATAATATATAATAGAACTAATAACGTATTTCTTTCCTACTAGATATACAACTGGACATATCTGGGCCTGCCCACCTAGTGAAGGAGATGATTACATTTTCCATTGCCATCCTCCTGATCAAAAAATTCCCAAACCAAAACGACTGCAAGAATGGTATAAAAAGATGTTGGATAAATCTGTGTCAGAGCGCATTGTCCATGATTATAAGGTTAGTTATGCATTAGTTGAAGTATCACATTTGTTTACCTGTTTATTCCTAAGTCATAGTACTTCAGAAAATGTCTTTAAAAGCAATATTGCATATCTAGTTTTGAAATTTATGAAGCCTATTTGAGACTGTCCAATAGGGGTGGTAGAAACAACATTTCATCTTTCTGCACCTCCAAGTGTGCATTAAATTTAAAAAAAATCTAAAAGATACATAATATAGATTGGGAAAACTATCTTTTGTTGTGAGGCTTAAGAAAATGGACTTTATAAAGTATAATATATGATTACAACAAGAAATACCTACAATTTTATATATTTATCTAATCAAACATGTAACCATATATATTAATATAGCTATTGTATTTTGTTTAACCTACTGTATTTTTTATAAATGAAACCCATATTTAATTATATTTGTCCATATAAAGTCTACATCTATAATCATCTCATAGGTGGCAAATGTAATCAGGTCTTTAATCCAGTGATCCCCAACATTTACAAGGGAAGAGGATGGTTCCACATGAGTGGCGGGCACGCGCATCTGCTGCCCACACAAATGAAGCTGCGCGTGCACCCACTGCTCACAGAAATGAAGCTGCGCATGCACTCGCCCGTTGCTTTCACAGCCCAGTTCCAAACAGGCCACTACTGGGCTGGGCCCTGAGAGGTTGGGGACCCCTGCTTCAATCCATTGAAAGAATGGGGTCATACAAGAATCTATCTAATGCTGCAGTATCAGTTTTTTAGCCATAATAAAGGCACAGATAATCTTTTCGCATTGTCCAGTTGTCATATTCCTTAAAATAGATATGTAATTTAAAAGACTATTATCCTTTGAAAATTTTAGCTTTTGCCACACAATCTCATTTATATGGTCCATTACTTTCTCCCAAAATTTTAGTAATTATAGAACATTATAAAAACATGTATTTTAAAGAATTGTTGTCCTTATTACATCTCCAACAAAATGCTTTCTTAGATAGTCCCTATCTATACAATTATAATGGAGTCTACTAAATTCTAAATATTATTTAGAATTATAAGTCATAGTTCAAGATCCATCAACACTCTTAATATAGAAATGAAGACATTCTTCCATTGTCTAGGCCAGGGGTCCCCAACCCCTGGGCCACGGAAGGGTACCAGTCCATAGCCCACTAGGAACCAGTCCACTCATCTCTGTCCACGGATTTCCCCCCCCCACAGAACTGGTTCCATTAGGGGCCACTGGTCGAGGCAATGTAGGAATCTCTAATTCTATGTTCATCTCTTAATGTCTGCATATCAAATTGACTTATTGATAACAATTATAGATAAAAACCAGTAATAGGGTTTTTTTTTTAAATTTAAAGAATTTAACAAGTTGTTCTGGCATCTTAGGTTTCAGTATTTCAGAAGCTGAAAATGCTGCAGGTCCACACAGTTTGTGTGTGTGTGTGTGTGTGTATGAGAGAGAGAGAGATTTTTCATTTTCTTTTTCTGTTGTATTTTTTTATTTGTTTTTTAAGAACTTGTTATATATTTATTTTACAATGTCTATATCTTTTTGTTTTGTTCTTTTTTGTTTTTTTCCTTTTCTATTATTTTAACAGTAACAAAAATAAAAAAAATAAAAAAAAAATTGACAACTATTTGACTGTTTTCACATTGTTAAATGTGTCCTGAAAAATATTTTATGTTGCAGGATATTTTTAAGCAAGCAACGGAAGACCGTCTAACAAGTGCAAAAGAGCTGCCCTATTTTGAAGGAGATTTCTGGCCAAATGTTCTAGAGGAGAGCATTAAGGAATTAGAGCAAGAGGAGGAAGAGAGGAAAAGAGAAGAGAACACTAGCAATGAGAGCACTGATGTAAGAAAATAGCTTCTACCAAAAATTCATCTCTGACATTTTAAAATGTAGAGGTAGAGAAAATAAATGATATATTTTGCTCCAGAAATGTTGATAAATTAATTGATGCAGAGGAGCAAGTGACTCAGGCCCAACCAGAGGCACCTTATTTTAATTCAGGAATAACATTAAAATGATTAGAAGGATGTTCCATGTTCCACTGTTCTCAATCCTGCTGTAGTGAGATTAAGACATGGTTATAAGTCTTGTTTGGCTCTTTCAGAAGGTCTGTGCTGAACTAATGAAGGTTTTCTTGAACTGATTCTTCAGTTCTTCTGGGGAGGGTAAACAAAATTTAGTTTGCCATTCAACTTCACTATGTTCATTTTCAGGTTAGCAAAGGAGACAGTAAAAATGCCAAAAAGAAAAACAACAAGAAGACCAGTAAAAATAAGAGCAGTTTAAGTCGTGGTAACAAAAAGAAGCCAGGCATGCCCAATGTCTCCAATGATCTTTCCCAGAAACTTTATGCCACTATGGAAAAGCACAAGGAGGTAAGAGTGAAGTAAACATTTCCGGGGCCTCCTAAAATGAGTTTGGAAGGGAGAGGTTGATGAAGGAAATGTAAGACAAAGTTGGCAAGTGAGACTAAAAAAACAATGAAACATGCTCTTGCTAATAAGAAAGCAGGAACAGTATCAATGGCTTTTTAGAAATTAATAGCATTGCTGGCTTTTTAAAGCCCTATTATTATGTGTATGTAAGATACTGACCATTTTTGCCAAATTGTAGGATGGGAGTGCAATATAATATATATTCATGGGCTTACAGTCTAAAGCACATACAAGAAAAAAGTGTGCGAGATATATAATGGAGGAAAACAGTCTATCCCACAATTTGTTCGATCAGATTAAAATAACCCAAGTTAATAAAGTTTACCAAAGTAGCCTAATGGTTGTGAATTGATTATATTCAGAAAATAAAGTTATCTGTTTTATTTAAATAACAGATATTGTTTGACAATATCTGTAATGAAATGTTGCCTGAATTCACACAGTGTATTAAGTTGTAATATGTCATTTCTTTTGGCTCTGACTCTGAATTCTACACAAATTCAACCAATAATTTATCATTTCTAGATAAAAAGAAATAAAATCACATGTTTTAGTTAAGCCCTCATTTACTTGCACTACCACTTACTTGCCATTGATCATAACTGGATCACTAAAGAAAACTAAATGACTGGATTTCAATGTTTAATTAGTACATAGTAGAAGGATTGCTGCAAATTATACTTACTGCTCTAATAAGCATTTGATGAAATTAAAAAGAATTAAAGCCTGTATCTGATACCTGTAACCTATACAAACTTTTAACACTGAAATTAAAAGCATAGATTATCAAACTTTTTATATTCAAAAAATGTTGCTTAGAAGAGAACCTAAAATAGGTCTGTCTCTTTTACAGGTATTCTTTGTGATCCGTCTCATTGCTGGTCCTCAAGCCAACTCTCTGCCTCCCATCACTGAACCTGACCCACTTATTCCATGTGACTTAATGGATGGGCGTGATGCCTTCCTTACCCTTGCTAGAGACAAACATCTTGAGTTTTCTTCACTACGAAGAGCAATGTGGTCAACTATGTGTATGCTAGTAGAGCTGCATACACAGAGCCAAGACCGTTTTGTGTACACCTGCAATGAATGCAAGCACCATGTGGAGACAAGATGGCATTGCACTGTTTGTGAGGTATGTCTAACCTATAGTGAAGCAGCTGGTTAAAGTTGCATTTCAGGAATTTCTTTGCCTGTTATTTTCCCTTGTAAATGCTTAATCATTGGATAATAAATATATAGGTACCTCTGTCATCTCAATATAGCTCCTCCCTCCTTGATAACTTAATATGACAGAGATCCATGAAATGATAGGAATCCCTATTAAAAATAGTACATTACCTATTTTATTTACCTGAGAATTCTATGGGCTTATGCATATAAGACTACATCAATATAAAATAGGAGAAAGCCCTTGATTTGTGATTCTTTGTATATTAGTACCAATGCAATACTTTCTGTGATCTTCATTGTATAGTTTTGATATACTATTAACTCTAGTAAGCATTTGATTAATTTGCCCAGCTTTTTACTTTTGCCTATTTTAATAAATTTTTCTCTTTTATCTGAACAAAGATGCTTATGTGCATAAAATATAAAAATATTTTCTTAGATAACATTACCATTGTCATATTGAAATTGGTAGAACATAATGTAGTCTTCAATTCACAGTTATTTAGAGTTATAAACTAGTGAACTTCTGTTGGTCTAAAGTTCCAAGTATCTGACTATAATATTTTCTGTGTTTAGGATTATGACTTGTGCATTACCTGCTATAACACTAAAAACCATGAGCACAAGATGGAGAAACTGGGCCTTGGAATTGATGATGAGAGCAACAACCAACAGACAGCCACCACTCAGAGTCCTGGTGATTCACGTCGCCTGAGTATCCAGCGTTGCATCCAGTCTTTAGTTCATGCCTGCCAGTGTCGCAATGCCAACTGTTCATTGCCATCTTGTCAAAAAATGAAGAGAGTCGTCCAGCACACCAAAGGTTGCAAACGCAAAACCAATGGAGGGTGTCCAATTTGCAAACAACTCATTGCTCTTTGCTGCTACCATGCTAAGCACTGCCAGGAGAACAAGTGCCCAGTGCCATTTTGCCTAAATATCAAACATAAACTTCGTCAGCAACAGCTTCAGCATCGCCTACAACAGGCCCAGATGCTCCGGAGGAGGATGGCAAGTATGCAGAGGACAGGCATAGTAGGACAACAGCAAGGGTTGCCTTCACCTACACCAGCCACACCAACTACTCCAACAGGCCAGCAGCCACCAACTCCTCAAACACCACAGCCTCAGCCTCCACCACAGCCTGCTTCACAACCACAATCTGCACCTCCTAATAACATGCCTCCATATAGCATTGCAAGAACTCAACCTCCTGGTGCTGTGTCTCAAGGCAAGGCAGGTGGCCAGGTAACTCCTCCAACAACTCCTCAGACTGTTCAGCCACCTATCCAGGGTCCTCCTGCAGCTGCCGTGGAAATAGCCATGCAGATACAACGAGTAGCAGATCACCAGCGGCAGATGGCTCATGTTCCAATCTTCCAGAGGCCTATTCAACACCAGATGCCTCAAATGAATCCAATACAGCCTATGACTGTAACACCACCTCAGATGGCCAGAGGTCCTGGTGGGCACATAGACCAAGGGATGGGATCAACAGGAATTCAGCAGCAGCCAGCATGGGCCCAAGGTGGGTTGCCACAACCTCAGCAGCTGCAGCCCGGAATGCAAAGACCGACAATGATGTCAATGGCCCAACCTGGACAGCCAATGAATATGTCACAACAACCAGGAATGGGTCAGGTACCTGGTACAGCTCCATCAAAACCAGGCTCTCTGCCTCAGGCAGCCTTACAAAACCTGCTGCGGACTCTCAGGTCTCCCAGCTCTCCCATGCAGCAGCAGCAGGTGCTTAACATCTTGCATTCAAACCCTCAGTTGTTAGCTGCTTTCATTAAGCAGCGGGCTGCCAAGTATGCTGGTAACCCGAATCCACAAGGCATGCCGGGACAGCCTGGAATGCCTCAGGGCCAGCCAGGTCTGCAGCAGCAACAGCAGCAGGTCATGCCAGGACAACAAGGTGTTCACTCAAATCCAGCCATGCAGAACATGAATCCAATGCAAGCGGGTGTTCAGAGGCCTAGCATGCCTCAGCAGTCACCGCCTCAGCAGCCTCCACCCCAACAAGCCATGGGTGGGATGAATCCTCAGGCACAGCCAATGAACATGAATCATTCGGGAATGTCTCCCCAGTTCCGGGATCTCCTGCTAAGACGACAGATGATTGAACAACAGCGGCAGCAGCAGCAGCAGCAGCAGCAGCAGCAAGGAACAGGACCAAATTTAGGTCCTGGCATAGCCAATCATAACCAGTTCCAACAGCCTCAAGGAGTTGGGTATCCTCAGCAACAGCAGCAGCAGCAGCAGCAACGAATGCAGCATCATATGCAGCAGTTGCAGCAAGGAAATATGGGACAGATGAGCCAGCTTCCTCAGGCAATGAGTGCAGACACAGGATCAAATTTGCAGCAGGCTTACCAACAGCGATTACTCCAACAGCAAATTGGATCCCCAGCTCAGCCAAATCCTATGAGTCCTCAGCAACATATGCTTCCTAATCAGGCCCAGTCCCCACACTTACAAGGTCAACAGATTCCATCATCGCTTACCAATCAAGTTCGTTCTCCACAACCTGTCCCCTCACCACGCCCCCAATCCCAGCCACCCCACTCCAGCCCTTCCCCTAGGATGCAGCCTCAACCTTCTCCACATCACGTCTCCCCACAAACCAGCTCCCCACATCCAGGACTGGTAGCTGCCCAGGCTAACCCCATGGATCAAGGGCACTTTGCCAGCTCGGACCAGAGTGCAATGCTTTCTCAGCTTGCTAGTAATCCAGGCATGGCAGGGCTCCATGGTGCAGGTGCCACAGAACTGGGACTCAGCTCAGATAATTCAGACTTAAATTCAAATCTTTCACAGAGTACACTAGACATACGCTAAGATACATTGTAGCATTTTGGGAGCAAAAAAAAAAACTTATTTTCTCAAGAGGTTTTGTACTGAAGACAATTTTTTGAATCTTTCTTAGCAGAACATTTTCCCTGGAATACACCTGAAATCTGCAACAGTAGTTTGTGGTTTTAAAAACAAACAAAAAAACCCCAACTGAAATGGGGGACAATGGAATACAAAGAAAATATATTTTTGTTATGGCTGGGACTGTAACCAGTCCTTTTTTTGTTTTTGTTTTCCCTTCGCGTGCGTTGGGGAGGTGCTTGGGAGTGGATAGTTGTTTGGCTGCTGACCAAATGACTTCCTTCACTAGCCTCCAATAGGTTTTATTTTTTTTAAATTAATGAAAATATGTAATATTGATAGTTATAATTTACTGAGGCAAATGGTTAACTTTACCCTATTCTGGTTTTCCTCTTGTCTACTGCAAAAACAGCAACGAAAACAAAACAAAAAAAAAAGAACATTACCTAAACTGGAGGACAAAAAAAAGGTGAATGTTGCTTTAAAATTACAGTGCATATATATATATAAATATATATATAAATATATATTAAAGATAAATACCAATTTTCTTCCTTGGTTGGAAAGATGTCAATTCTTTTAAAAACTGTAAAAAAAAATATTAAGAAATCCAGTCTCCCCTCTGAAGTCTACTTTTGTCCTCCAAGAATTTTCTATACCAGAGTCTGAGCTTAAACTTCAAGTATTAAAATTTGTACATGTAGAAAAGAAAACTTTTTTGCAAATATATGGGGGCAGCTGCCAAATGGATGTAGTATATATATTGTGGTTTGTTTTCCTGAAAGATTTTTTGTTATTTTTACATCTAACAAAGGAAAAAACTAAAGAGGGTAAGAAACTATTCCAAGGGTAAAATTTTAACCTGAGCAAAACTCCCTGGGGTTTCTTCTTATGCTTGCTTTCTCTTTCCCTTCCTTCCCTTTTTCTCCTCTTCCATTTTCTGTAAAACTTGAAAATAGAAAGCAAAAAACCCTCAAATGTTGTAAATCATGCAATTAAAGTTGATTACTTATAAATATGAACTTTCGATCACTGTATAGACTGTTAATTGATTTCTTATTACCTATTGTTAAATAAACTGTGTGAGACAGACTGGTTTTTTATGCTTCCCTTCTTCTTTTCCCTATGCTTGGTGCTTATTTTACAATGGGGAAAGAAGATGGTATGCTTTTACAGACAACCTATGGAAATCCAATCCATGTATATATACTTGTGTTTGGTCTTTTTTAAAGGTGGGTATTTTAGACTGTAATGAAGACAATGAATGTCCATTTTGGTGTGCCTTTGTATTTGCTTTTATTTGAAAAGTACAGACATTTTTAATATCCAGGTGGGTGATAATTGCGTATTTGACTTGGTTGCACTTCAGCCTCAAGCAAACATGTTCAGTGTGCAGATTTTTGAGCTGTGCAGGCTTACTCTTCTGTGATTCAGGAAGTTGCTTTGAACTCTGATTCAAGAGTAATGAAAGTAATGAAAATTTCAGGCACATTTTGACCACTCCAGCAGTTACAGATTTTAATTATAAAAATGCTTTGATATACCCTTCACCAAGAACAGCAGTTTTGTAGTTTGAAGTTTTTCATGCCCACTAAATTAAATAACAGTAAACAATTCTTAGCTACATATCTGCTAATAAGTACATTGCAATTATACAAGGGAATCTAAAGATACATCTTGATTTCTTCTGATGTGGGAGGACCTGAGAATCTGAGGACGTTTTTGCCTTGCCATGTATTAACATATGGAAATTCTGTCATCTTGATATCTACATGTGCTGGTAAAGATAAGGTCTTCTAAATTATATATGATGTCTTGTATCCATTTCTGGATTGGCTCAAAACTATGGTCAGGTTCTTATTTTGGGTAACCCCTAGGAATAATGTCTTTTTAGAATAGCAGATTAGAGCATTAGTGATTGAACATCAAATAAAGACGAAAGGGTACAGATAAGCTTAATATGGAAATACGAGCAGAAAAGAGAAAAATAGGAATATACAATACAATATTGTACAATTCCTAGTACAAATATAATTCACACAAAATATGCTAAATTGTACACCTGCAATGGTCTGTAGTATCAAAATTCAATTTAAATTGAAATGGTGGTCAATATAACTTGGATGAGTATTTTGCCAAATTTATGTTTTGTATTTGTTAGAGTGGATTTCCATTCATTAAGCATTCTAGTAGTCCTTGACTTATGACAAGTTCAAAGTTATAATGAAACCCCCCCAAGATACTTACAATCTGCATTTGAAGTTCTGATGGGTCAGCCCCCATGTGCAGTCACATGATGATTGCGTTTTTGTACTCTGCAACCAGCCCACATTGTTTGCAGCATCCTGCAGTCATGTGGCTGTGATTTTCTATATATTTTTTGCCAGAAGCCAGTATTTAACTTATAGTTTCTGCCAAAAAAAATGTCCATTGTGGAAAATGGGTTCTCTTTAACAACTGCTGAAAAAAATATGTGTAAAATCGGGTCAGTCAAATGGGTGGCAAAATTTTAACAACTGCCATAACATACAACAAATGTCAGGCTCCATTACAGTCATAATTCGAGACTACCTATAAATTATTGTTTCATTTTTATCTATAAATTCATTCTTTTTGCATGCTTTATTTGGAAGCATAATATAGTAGCTAATTAAACTGACCTCGCTGGTTCCATTTTAAAAAAGATTTATAGTAGCCTTAATTTGTTTTGTCAATGTTTGTAGGTTATATATTATGCTACTTTTTAGGGCTTAATTACAGTTAACAATGAGAAATGCTCCTCTAGAAGAATTAGATATGTGGCACTTCTTAGTGCAACTAGACTAAATTTTAATTATGTTTTTGATTGGTGTAGAAAGATGGAGATATTCCTGTCTGAAGGCCCCATTCTCTTTCATGGTAACATGTAAACTCAGAAGCTTATTTCTTAATCTCAGACATCTTAAGGTTGAATTATTCTTTTGTCCTGCAGAAGCGTCATAGTCATGTATAATTTACAAAAACATTTGCATCTTCAAAAATGTTTTGGATTGTATATTTCCCAGCTAAGAGCTATACAAAAAGTTATATATTTTTGTTACAATATACAAGATCACAGATTTCTGTTTAATATGAAATCACAGCACATGCAGAGCTCTCTCTAAAGCATAGTGTTAGTATTAAATCAATAATTAACTTAATAGGTACCTAGGATGCATTGTTGACTTGAGAAACAAGATATATGAATTACATGCCTTTGAGGTGTTGGATGAGTACCTTATCAAATGTCAATCTCTGTTGGGATTATTTATCAAAAAAGTGATTTCCAAATACATTTTGTTTATTTAGGAACATAGAAGGTTGTTACAGAAGATGTAATAGTACAGCTGCTCCACTTACTAAATATGATCAATATCTCTAGGAATTACTCATTGGCACTAATTTTTATTTATTTTATTTAAATTTATTGGCTGCCCAACTCTAATGGACCATTACCTTACAAAATAATGAAGCTTCCACCTTACTGAGGAACTTGGGTATAAAATTCAATAAAATATAGTGAAAGTAAGAGACAAAAATAAAGAGTGTTGAATACTGCAGATTGCAAATCTACACAAATGTCATGTCTGGGTTGGTACCTATTCGGTCATCTATATTGTTTTCCCAGCATGCTGAAATAATCCAAGTAAGATATGAGTAGATATGAGTATATAAAAGATTATACCTGACTCTAGATTAAAAAAAATAGCACAGCTATGAGGACTTTTGCTTCTGCCTATGCATGGGAGTATTCATGACCTTTAATTGCTCTGACACATTGAGGTAGAAATAGAATGTATCAACTACTGGAAGGAAGAGTTGGAAATAACCTGCCAGTATGGAATTCGGACTCTGTTGGTATGAATAAAAATTAACACTGCCAAATAACTAGATGTGACTTCTTGGGAGCATACTATTTGAAAGAACTTATTTTTCTTCCTAAAGGTTTATTACTCTTAGAGAAAACAACTAAGTCAGCTGACTTCTGATTTGCATATCAGTGTATATCTAATCATGAAGTTGTTCCTAAAGAACTGTTTCTAAAGATAGGGAAACTACTGTATCCTCCCACTCTTCGACAAAATCAGTGATAATATTACCACCATATTGGTAAAGCATTTTTGGAATTTTGGCATCTGACAAGCTAACTTGGTAAGCAAAAGATAGATTATTGTGAAGATTTAAACTTGGATGCCACCTGATTCTCAATGACTCTGAGTAATTCACCATAATCAAACTAAAATTTACAATAAAACGAAGAAAAAAGATGGCAGGTGCAATGAAGTGAAAGGTCTGCCAAAAGCCTTGGTGAAGTACCGGGTGTCCATGGCTTTTCTAAACAACAGGGGAATGAGGATGGTAGATGATACAAGGTGTATCAAAAGTCAGGCCCCATAGATGAGTTATTTTTTCCCCCAGTTAAAATGTAGCAGTACTTAGCAGTTCTCCAAGGTCATATGTCATATAGCAACCAGTTTGAATATTTAATGTAATATATTCCCAGTTACAGCCGCAACAGATTGATTTCCCTGGGCTTGTGATGCATGACATTTAAAGTTTTGTATGAAAAGACTGATTCTTTTTGGCTACTCAAAATTTATTCCAAATAGGAAATGTTTATATAATTTCAACACAACACTCCAGTTGGTGGATCTTGGCTAATAGCTCCTATTAGCTGTAAATCTGCTGCCTCTTCATTTGAATTTTAAAATGAGGCAAGATGAGAATCTTTTTAGTTTTGTTTTGATATATAATCTGCTATCCTTTGTATGTAAACTATTTTCAGAGAAGAATTAAAGAATTGACAAGACCTAATATATTAATCATATTCATTTCCATGACAATTTTGAATTAAACATTCCTTTGGTAGGTTTTGGCCGTCTCTTCAAGAAGAGGTATATTATCCTGCACTTCAGTTATGCAATCACTTTATATAGTTGTGCATAAAGAGAATTCAGGATTTCCTACTGGAGTAGTAACTTGGATAACAATAATTTAGATTAAGTGGCCCTTGAAAGAAAGAACAGGCTAGATAGTAGCAAAATATGTTTCATTATTCTGTTTTGGTGTAGTGCTGAACAAAGAAATTACTATATTCATATTTTTATATTGCTACATATTGTAGCATATGCTTTTCATAATACATGTGACTATGTTCCTATTTCCTATACTGTATTTCTTATTACAAGAATAGATTAGGGATTAGGTCAAAGCAATGTGAAGGCAATGTGCTATCTTGCAAGCAGCCCAGATTCTTTTTAAATTATCTTTCAGCATTTTTAAAAATGTATTGATGCAGGAAAATCAGTGGTGGGATTCAGCCGGTTCGCACTACTTTGGCAGAACCAGTAGCTAATTTTCTGTTGCCCAGGCCCAGAATGGACTTCCGGAAACGGCATCCACACAGAGAACTGGTTGTTCACATATTTGAATCCCACCTCTGAGGAAAATGTTAAAATTCCATGAGGTTGCTGCCACTTCTTTGTATCTCCAACTACCCCCTTGAGCTTTCAAGTAGCTTACCAAGTTTGTAAAATTCTTATTTTAAACCTGTCCTAATATTTTTAACAATAGCATCATTGGCAAAAGCTATGCATCTAAAATTTTCCTGCCTTAGGGATGGAAGTGTCAGCAAGTCCATTGAAAAGATTATAACTTTTTCCTTGCTTAATTGTGAAGCACTTCTAATATTTTACCCTAAAATTGTTTCTGAACTAGTTTGAAAATTACTATATTCACAGAAAGCACTTAATAGAAATAAAGGTGCCAAATATTAACTATTAAACTATCTCCTTGCAGAGAGATGGGCAGTAAATACATTCAATAAATATATAAACAGACATTTAGCTGAAGATATATCCTTTTATATCATATATAGCTTCATCATCTAATTCCACTTTACAAGCTTCAATTAAAACCTGGACAAACTTGCAAAGTAGATATTTATGTGTGTCTTCCAACTTTACAGCTATATGATTACAGCAAATCTTTACTGCCGAGTGAAATCAGTGAGATTAGTCATAAAAAAATCAGATCTGAATTAAGACAATATTGCTTTTATCTTTAAAATGTAGAGTTGTATCTCTTAATGGAGCCTCTCATGCTATTATTATCTGTAGTGCTTTTTTTCTTTTATTATATAAATTGATGCTTTAGTTTGTTTCAGTTATTTCATACCATTCTCTTCTCTTGTTTACTTTTCTCCTAGCTTTCCTCTACATTTTATTGGCTGTAATGTCATTTTTATAAGACACTATCAGTATCTATAACGCTTATCTTAAAAATAAGAAGAAAATAGTTTTCTGCCCTGAAAAACTTAAAACTAGAAAACAAAACAGCCTTTGTATTTTTGGTAGGAGAGTTCTCTACACAGGTGAATTTAACAAGGCAAAAGAGTGAAAGACCAGAGAGTGACCAGAGACCAAAGCAAGTGATCAGTCATGTAAGAAAAAAGAGAAAAAAGGTTGAAATTTTTATCATACAGATGTCACGTGATTTTATAATTATTGGGGGCAAAGGAGTGCAAGATAAAGATTATTCAGTGTAATGGATAGTGATATTGTGTAATGAATGGATGAAGTTTGGAAGGAATACTGTAGTTTGATCTCAGACATATCAGCCCATGGTATCCCTCTGAAGCATCTGGCAAAATCTGGCCTTGAAAACTATGTTTCATAGTGATTCCAATCTGCCTGTCAGGTTATGTTAATGTCAAGTGATTTCTGTTTGAACCCTTAGGCCATTGATCTGTGATGTCCTACAAGAGTCCATCTTGTTTCCCGTGCTTTTTAACAATTGTGTGAAGCTTATGGTAGTGTTTAGAGATGGTATGCAATATATTCTCTTAAATTCTAAATCCCAAGGAAGTAAACTGATAGGATTGGTGGCAGATATCCACATTTTGTTACATACTATGTTGATTCCTGCAATATACCCAGAAGTTGTAAATGGCATGAACAGCAGCTAACAAAAATAATAGGATATAACAATAATCTGTATTAATTCTTTTTTTTCCAGGCACAATTTAAGGTATTGGTAGTGACCTTTAAACCCTAAATTATTTTGGCCTATCTAAAGGACTCTCCAAGTATAATTCTGTCTGGGCTATTAAGATAGAGGTTGCTAAGATACATCTGTTTTGCCACATTTGTTTTGTTGTTGTTGTTGTTAACATGAAATGATTACCTACCTGGAATGCTTGCCAAAATAGAAAGGGAAGGAGGCAAAGTTTTCAAGTGAGTTTGTCAAAAGAACATTTAGAGATGCTGCGCTACATGGATTGAAAATTACTTCCAGAGTAGAGAAAGATGTCCTTGGTGCAAAGGTGATACAAAAAATTGTTGTATGTCAGATGAAGAACATTTGTAAGGCCCTTCTATATGCATCATGTACATACAGCAAAGACTGGAATCGTGCTGCTATGTTCCCACAGTTCTGGGATTCTGTTGTTGAGCTGATTAACTTCTAGGACATCTGCAATGCAGGAGGAACCATCAAAAACAATTCCAGGGCTAATGTTGGAACTGTAAAATTGGCAGTATTACTGACAACAATTCTTGCGTTGTCCTATTTATGTGGCCACCAACTCCACCTAAGTGATGGGGCAAGTTTCAGAAATTTCCACAGAATCTTAACAAAAAAATGTACAAATCCACAAAACAATAATAAGATAATAAAATGGCAATCCAAGAAGAAATGACACCTTTATCCAATTGGGGTTTTAAAGGCCGGGGGTGTGTGGGGGGGAAAGCTTTCTCCATTTGCCTTGCCATCATTTTGTAGCACTTTTTAAATTGAGGGAGAATTCCCTCTCTACCAGGGAAGAGAAGCTTTTTTGCATCTTCCATTGATTATCTGGAAGAGATTAGAGCAATAGCTCAAGTGGCATAAAAATGTTTCGGGGATGAACCTGGTGACTATTGAAATGCCCCAAGAATAGGTAGGAGAATGAGAGAAACAGGACTTGAGGGATTCCAACCAGAAAACAAAAAAGTCTCACACAATGAAAATATTAGCTATTGGAGAACAAAACACAGGAAGATTACAAAAATATAAGCCAAAGAGAATCAAGAAAAAAGAAATAATGAGGTATATCAAAAGGAGCGGTGATTTTCAACATTACAGATGTTCCTCTTACTGTCTTAGTGTCCTTGAAATAGCTGCACTTCTAATGGGTTCCTCATCCTAATTGAGTTTGTTTATTGTCAGAGTGGTAAACATAATCCAAAAGATCTGAAGGGTAAAATTTAGAGCAGGACATCAGGACAGAAATTGAGGGTTCTAACACAGTATAGCAGGATCTTCATTCCTCATTTTGAAATATGAAACAGTATCTAAATGAGGTAGGAATAGAAAGCTAAAATTCTTAGGTTTCAGTCTATATAGAATTACTGGTAAAAGTAACTGTAAAATAGGTAAAAATACTTATGTATAAACGTCCTAATTAATGGTAATTATTTCTGAGCAAATATTCAAAAGGAGGAACAATTGGCACCTTAAGCAGAGATTAGCCATTTCCAACGATACTTGAGGAAAGGGTGAGAAAAGAGCTGGCCCTTCATAATGCTAAAAGATGAGTGATAGCAAATGGGAAATATGGCTGCCTGTGCCAAGGCCCGATTAGAATTAGCGGATGGCTGGCAAAAAGACGTTTTGTTTCGTTTTACAGTTTCGGAACTCCCCTTAAGACATTCTTTAGACATTTGGGTTGAAGCACTGACACGATGTCGCCCACCTTTTTCCTCCTGGGAGGGGGAAGAAACAGACCACTTCCCCAATTCGGAACCCCTTTAAATGTATTGAATTATTAATCTTATAGTACAATAATAGGCACCCTCCCCAGCAGCCATATGGAGTAGAAGGGTGGGAGTAGCGGTCCGTAATTCTCCAAAGAAAACCGACACTTTAAGAACTTTAATTCCCAGTGTTCCTTGGGGCAGAAGGAAGGCTGTGATTGGTAGTCATTTTTAAGCTTGTCCTTCCGCCGCGATCGATTCTTTCTCTTCATTGGTGGCGCTGCAAACGCGTGCAGGCCTCTGTGTGTTCGAGGCGCGTAAAGGACCGTGAGCCTGGTTTGCCTATTGGTGTCTAGGGTGCGCCTGAGGGGAAAAGCAGTGCGCGCTCGGCAGCCTCTTGCCGCTCGGGATAGCGGCGTGGGGTTATTGGCGTGCGCTGAAGAGCCATGGACCGGGAGGAAGGCGAGGTAAAATATATTTAGCCGACCTGTGTCCACCACACTCAGAGAGACATTCGGCGCTAGGTTACAGGGGATCTTTCTTTGGATAATTACGAGCGGGAAGAAAGAGCATCTTACCCGAATAATCTACCACATCTGGGATTCCTGTGTTTTAATTTATTTTTTTACCTGAAAATAGAAAGTAGGTCCCCTTTTCCACAATCATTCTCGGGGGCTTCCTGAAACTTGTTTATTATTAAATATTTTCATTTGTCTTCTGTCAATCTGTCGCAAGCAGTCTGAGATATTTATCTCAGAACTACCAATCATGCAATATATATTGAACTCTCAAAAGACTGGAATGTACTTTTTCTTTACTCCGTGACTGGAGGTGCTAGGAATTGCCACATTCCTGCCTGTCTTGCTTGATGCTGCATTTATAAAATTTATAGGCTACTGCAATCTGTTACAGAAAAAGCAAAGCATCACACAAGTAATCTATCATCTGCTCTATCCCAAGGCCTGTTGGGGGGGAGGGGAGAAGGCAGGCCTTGAGAGCTCATTGAAATAAGCTCATTGAACTAAGATGGAGCTGTATGACTGGAGCTGTATCACTATTATCAGTTTAATTCTACAATAGTGTTTCAAATTTCGCAACTTTTAAGATATGTGGACTTCAACTTTCAAAATTCTCCAGCTACCATGCTAGCTGGGCAATTCTGAGAGTGGGAGTCCACACATCTTAAAGTGAGATAGACTCAATGGCTCACATATAATAATATTGCCAGTCTCATAGGGAATCTCTACTTCATTTGAATGCCATATTGCTGCTAGTGAAGGAGAAAGGCTGCAGCATTCTCATTGCAAATGTTCCTGTTTGTGTAACTGGTGAGATAGAATCAATGAACCACATATAATACTGCATCCAATAATAATAATGCATTGAATACTGCATCCAGTTTTGGTCACCATGATGTAAAAAAGATGTTGAGACTCTAGAAAGAGTGCAGAGAAGAGCAACAAAGATGATTAGGGAACTGGAGGCTAAAACATATAAAAAAGGGTTGCTGAATTGGGTATGTCTAGCTTAATGAAGAGAAAGACTAGGGGTGACGTGATAGCAGTATTCCAATATCTCAGGGGTTGCCACAAAGAAGAGGGAGTCAAGCTATTCTCCAAAGCACCTGAGGGCAGGAGAAGAAGCAATGGATGGAAACTAATCAAAGAGAGAAACAACCTAGAACTAAGAAGAAATTTTCTAACATTTAGAACAATTAATCAGTGGAACAACTTGCCTCCAGATGTTGTGAATGTTCCAACTCTGGAAGATTTTAAGAAAAGATTGGAGAACCATTTGTCTGAAATGGTATAGAGTTTCCTGCCTGAGCAGTGGGTTGGACTAGAAGACCTCCAAGGTTCCTTCCAACTCTGTTATTCTATTCTATTCCTATTCCTATTGTATTCATGTTACCTGCCTCACAGGGAACCCCACCTTCTAAAATAATGCTTTCAATAGTTCAATGTTCAGTGGAATGGGGATGGAGATAGGTAAAAAAGGTAAAGCACTCCCTGCAGATTTTACTCGGCTAGTCGTAGCCAGCTTTAGGGGTGGTGCTCATCTCCATTTCAAGGCCATTGAAACAGTGCTACCTGAAGATGTTTCCATGGTCATGTGGTCAGCATGATATCACAGAGCACTGTTATCTTCCCACCTAAGTGGAACCTGTTCATCTACTCATATTTGCATACTTTTGAACCGACATGTTGGCTGTAGTTGTGGCAAGAACGGGCATTCACCCCAACGTATGGCATTCAGGTCTCAAACCTGGGATGTCAACTTTCCAGCTGACAAGCCCAGCATCTTAACCATTGAGCCATCACGCCGTCCCTGGAATGGAGAAGCTCACATTTATTATTGAACCAATAAGATTGCCTTCTAATGCTGTCACCAGTTTTACAGAATTTGTGTCAGTTTATCAGTAGTTACTTGGAGAATGCTTACTATATATGTTATTTTATTTACATTTTTATTTTAATATGGGTTGCACATTTTTACTTTAGCTGGTTGCTGACCTTAACAGTAAACCTATTACAGTATATATAGCATTCTTCTTGATCCTAAAATATAAACTTTCTTGTTCATGACTTCTGTGCTTCTATAATTTGTTACATAGTCTCACGTTCATAAGAAGTAGAAACTCAATTCTGTTGTAAGGTTACATTAAATGTTAAGAAAAAATAGTCTCATTCTGACCAATTGATAAATTCTTATTCCAGGAGCCAGTTACAAAGTAGCTAATATTTTCAAAACACTGTGCTAGAAATTGAAAGTATGTATTGAAAGATACAGTTGTCCATCACGAGACTGCAATAGCAATTTTCTGTTGAAAAAATTAAGACATTTAACTGATTGCTATAGTGTAGCTGTACATTTTTTATTGGTACTCTGAAAATTTCAGAATGCTATTGGTGTCCATGCCTGTTTGATATCCTAATATTCTGAAACTACAGAATTGATAGTAGTCCAATAATAAGCAAGAACAGAAGCAACTTATACCACCTGCTGTTTAGAAATTTAAATTGCATTTACTTATATAAACCAACTAAGCACACTTGTGACTACGAGTAGGTTCAAGTATGATTTACTTAGTCTGGTTTAATCATGCTTATTCCTGGAACACACCATAACTGGCTAAGCTCATAAAATACACCTTGTGATTTACAAGTTATGGTAAACTAAACAAATCATGGCTTGGAGAAATATAAGAATCAAGTTAATGTATTCATTCTTACTTTGAAGAAACAAAGTTCTGTAATATCCTTACTGAATCTATCCCAAGATTAGCCATTGTTACCAGCATGCAAACTGTGACTGAACTTATTTCTGGTTTTCTGTGTTGTTGTGCTGATGACTTGTGAAACTGCAGTTTATTAAGTAGGTACAGTTCTAGAAAGACTAGCAAATAAGAAGTCACATAATCTTCTGACTACTCAAAATACTGCAGAATTGCCTGAATATAGATTTTCTTCTTTTTTGGGAAGACATTAGTTTCTACTTAAAGGGAATCGTGTTTTCATGGCTGTGATGAAAAATACAGAGGAACAGAATGGATTGTGTAAATTTCTGAAAATGCATCTATCTTTTAGGACTGTGAAATTCTGTGAGAAGTAATGTTTTGGAATGAATGTGAACACAACCCCTGTCTGCAACTCATTAAAGCAGCTATATCCGTTTCCAGCTGCTATAATGAGTTGCGATCTTCGTACTTCCATAGATTCCAAAGCTCTTCCAAACAGATCCAAACATTGCACAGGTTACTAGCTAATTTGCCCCTGGAAATGTGGGGCTATGGAGGTCTCTCAGTAGTAATGTTGATTATAGCATTTTTTCCCAAACAAATTATGCCAAGCTAGAATTTAAAGGAAAATAGGTATAAAATATTTTATAGAGGGTATATAAATAATTATTAAGATCAAATAACAATAAATGTTAGAAATGCTGCAATGGGAAAGGGACATTCTATCACATATGGTGCTCTTGTAACAACGAAGAAGAACTGGAAAGTAATAAATCAAAATATTGAGAAAATTCTACAAAATAAAATTTGGACTGAAACCGCAAATATTTTTATGGTATATTTATTCATGTGAATCTTTCTTAGTTTCTTATAAAATCAATGTGATAATAGAAGTTACAATTACAAATTACAAATTTTATTAAAAAATTAAAGTGATAAAAATATACATCAAACAAATATATAACGAGTGGTTTCTGATTTTTAGTACAGAAACTAATACAACAACCATTCTCTGAGTTTATATGAATAATACCAATATTTAAAATATCATAAAATACACTTAGCATTCTAAAAAACTTATATTCATAATATACTCTCTTAATTTTAATTCAACATATAATATATAGTCAAATATGAATACATATAATTACAGTATGGGGTCTCCTGCTTGTGCAGGGGATTGGACTACTAGAAGATCTCCAAGGTCCCTTCCAACTCTATTATTCTGTTCTGTTCTAAAGGTTATTTCCTAAATTGCCCTTATGGGTGTCACCTTAGGAAGTGAATGTCTATGGAGATTCTCAATCATCCAGGTCATAGTTGTCTCAAAGGTGCTTTTTAAATGATGGTGGGGAGGATGGAAGGATAGGTAGTGACATTTTGTTAGATAGAGCCCAGTGTTCAAGTCTGTCGAGATCCTTCTGGATCTTGAGCCTATCTTCTGGGATGTTGGCTATTCCTGCCAATTGGTGTCATCTGCAAATTTGATGAATTCACCTTCCATTCTCTCATCTAATCATTTATGAAGAGCATTGGACCTCACTACTTACTTCCCTCCATGTAGAGTAGTTCCATTAAAGACTAGATGTTGAGTGTGGTTTATCAGCCAGTTACAAAGCCATCTGGTGGTGGTGCGGTCTAGCCCACATTTTTCTGATTTACTAAGAAGTAAATTGTGGTCTACTTTGTCAAATGCTTTACTGAAATACAAGTATATATATTCACAGCATTTCACTGGTGCATTAATTTAGTCACTTTGTCAAATAATGAACTGAGATTTGTTTGGCATGATCTGTTTTTGATAAAACCATGTTTGGCTTCTGGTTATAACTTTGCTTGCTTCTAGGTGTTTATAGGTCTGTTGCTTGATTATCTTTTCCAGGATCTTCCTAGATATTGATGTCAGATTAATTGGTCTATAAGCAGGGGTGTCAAACTCGCAACGTCATGTGACATGTCATGACGTATCATGACTTTTTTTCCATTGCCGGCTATGGGGTGGGCGTGATTTTGGCATGACGCATCTGGCCCGTGAGCCGGCAGTTTGACACCTATAGTTTATAGTTTCCTGAATCCATTTTTTCCCTTTTTTGAAGATGGAAACTCAGCTCTTTTCCAGTCCTCTGGTAGTTCCCTGGTGTTCCAGGATCTTTGAAAGATATGGTTCAATGGTTCCAAGATCATGTCTGCCAGTTCCTTCAGAACACTGGGATGTAATCCATCTGGTCCTGGTGATCTGAACTCATCTAGAGTGTTCTCTTATTATTTTAATTTGTATTCCTAGTCTGTCTTTTATGGTTCTGTTTTTGGTAAGTTGGGCTATTTTTTCCTTTTGCATAAAGACTAGTGCAAAGAATGAATTAAGCAGCTCTGCTTTCTCCCTGCTGCTTGTCATTTCCTCGCCATCTTCTCCCATTAGGGGACTGATTGTTTTCTTGACTTTTTTCTTGTTGAAAGAAACTTTTTTTTAAATTATTTTTAACATTTGTTGCAAGTCTTAGTTCATTCTAAGCCTTAGCTTTCCTGACTTCTGCTTTGCAGATTCGGGCTATTATGCTGGTATTCTGCCTTAGTTATGTGTCCCTCTTTCCATTTTTTATACTTATCCTTTTTTTTTCTTTATAACTATTCCAAACTCTAAATATGTAACATCTAACAAAATGATTCTTGAACACTACATTAAATGTATATTTAATTCTTATTTTTTTACCTTGCCACACAAAGTTAGATATATCCTTCTGTATTGTTTAAAAGATAAATCACTCCTCACAATCAGTATTTGTATTGTATTGTAAACTGCTCAGAGAGTGTTTTGGAGTATTTTGTACTTAGGAACGGTATATAAGTCTTAAGTGCTGTTGCTAAATGTTATTGTTTAAAACAGAAAAACATCCTTGGTAAAACATTCATTTTTATAATTTAAATTCTAACATAGACATTTTTAATTTATCCCACCTCCCTAAATCTTTTTCAATTTAATTTCACACTTTTCCGCAGTTATGATGAAATAACGTACAGTTTTAGACTTCAAGATCTTTGTCACTCTCACTGTCTTTCAACTTTTGTCTCGACTTCTATGGGCTTGATGTTGTCAGCTTGAAGGATGCCTAGATATTTGTAGTGATTGTCTTCATCCAGGCTCTTGATATTATTCCATACGGCATCTTGACTCCTTCAGTTTTAACTATTTTTCTATAGTTAAAACTATTGATGGTGAGGATGGCACATTTGTCCAGTCCAAACTCCATTGCAGTATCTTGCTTGTATTTATGGACAATGTTGAGCAGCGATTATATTTCAGATGGTGTTTTTCCATACAGCTTCAAGTCATTCAGGTACAAGAGGTGTGATAGCTTGGCAGACATTTTTGATGTTTGATAGCCATGGCCTGACTTATTCAGTACTGTTGAAGAGGAATCAGTGCAATAACAAACAGTAGTGGTGATAGCGAGTCTTCTTGAAAGATTCCTCTCTTGATATTAACCTCTCCTGGTCTATAACCATTGACCAGCAATTGTGTCTTCCTTTGTGCCATTGATCTTTGCACAAAGCTTCTGATGTTTCTACTGACTTATTTTTAGGCCATGATTGTCTAATTATCTAATCATAATTATCTAACCTAATCATTATCTACTCATGTCAGGGAGTTGAATGCCTTTTTGTAATCCAACGATGCTACATTCAAGTTGGTTTTCTTCTCTTGCAGTTTTTCAAAATTATCTTGTCAATTAGGAGCTGTTCCTTTGATGTTTGAGCAATTTCCTTCCTGCTCAGGTGGAAAGAGCTTGTTTACAACTAGATGCTGTTGGACTGTATCAGCTATAGCACCAGTTACTTGAAAGTTGTTAATAAGCAGGTAATTGGTCTGTAGTTGCCCAGAGTTGCCTCATTTGTTGGAACTTTCATTATCAGTTAGGTTTTGCCAGATATTAACCAATTTCAGTGTCACCTCTTTGCAGTATGTTGCTAAACTGCTCGGTAATGAGTGGATGTGGGCCAATCAGATGTTTCAACAAGAACCATACAATTCATTTTCACCTGGTGCTAACCAATTCTTGATCTTCCTTGTCCTTTTCTCCACCATTTCTGCTATTATTTCACTGGCATGATTTTATATATATAAAGTTTAATAAAAGAACATTTTCACTGTCTACCTTTCTTTTCTGTTCATTATTTTTCTTTGTTTCATATCATGATTATCAACTGAAAGTAATTTTGTAATATGGTTTGTGTGTTTTTGTGTTTATGTGTATGTGTGTGAGTGAAAGAATGATCCACTTGGAGTTTCAAATCTATTAGGTGTGCTACTGAAATGTACTAATTTCTCCCTCTCCCCATCCAGTGTTAGTTAGAAAATATCCAGTTAGAATATATTTCATATCTAGCTGGTTAGTGAAGAGTGAATGCCCAACACTGGAAACTAATATACTAGCCGGCAAGGACTAGTGGAGTAAAATCCACAGGGACTCCTTTAATCTTTACTGCTCTCCTATCTGTCCTATCATATGAATTATTTGTGATACTGTTGTCTGTTTTGTACTAGTTGGAATCTCCAATCCACTGCAAGTCTTCATCTTTGGGGCAGATGGCTGAGGAAGAAGAGGCGGATGACTTTGATCTCTATGGGGATTATGATAGCTTTCCGCAATATAGCAGCAGTGAGGAAAGTGGCAGCACTTCCTACCTAGACGATTCTAGTGAGAACGAAGTAGCAGATCGTGAGGTTGGGGAAGTGCCTCCATCCCCTTCACAGATCCTGACCCCCAGCATCCACGTGCCAGATGATAATGGATCTGAGCCAGGTACCACAATTCCCTTCTGTGCCTATAGAAGGGCTCATCTCATGGGACTTGAAGCGGCTCTCGTGTTGAATGCAGATGAGAACTGATCATAGGGAATGAGTTAAAAATATTTTTCCATTAAGGAGAAAAAAAGGGAAGAGTCCCACATTCCTGTAAAAATGATTTTACTAAGGCTGATGTATTTCAGAAATGAATTTCTTTCTTATAAAGGTACCCTAAAAACCAACACAGAAAAAGGACAGTTTGTTAAAATGTTTTAAAATACACACACAAAAATATTACTAAAAATGGATATTTTTTCTTATGTATATTTTATTTCATTAGTAAGTATCTAATATATGTATGTATGTATGTGTGTGTGTGTGTATATATATATATATATATATATATATATATATATATATTCAATAACACAGTCCTCGATCTCCGGGAGAAATATAAACCAGCTGTTTATTGTTAAAAAAGTTTAAAACAATAAAAACAACTATTAACAATATTAAAACAACTTAGCTTTCGCTGGTCCACTGCCAGCGTCTTCAGAGTGAAGTTTCGGGGGTGGAGATTACTTTTATAGACCTTGCTAGCCTAATATATATATCCTGAAAATCAACAGTGAACCAAATATATTTACTAAAAACCAATGTTTTTATCTGTTCAGCTTAATTACCACAAGCAAGAAAGCAAGAGGCACAAAAACAAACATCTGTAAGGAACATGAACATTCCTAAAATGCATTGCCTGAATTTACTTCCAATGCACATAGACAGAGTGAAAAGGCTTCCACAAAGTCAAAGTGGCACAAAAATTGTGCCTCACTTTGTTTAATAATAAAACAGTCTCGTTTTCACCTCATTGGTGTTCTATGACCTACACAAACAAATTTGAGATGCAGTGTTTCTTACTTGAAAGCGTTTCTTTTAAGGGGATCTTATTCTATATTTTCTTATATTGCCTAAGTCAGGGTTCCTAACCCCCCGGGCTATGGCCCACTTCCAGGCCATGGCCCGTTTGGAACCAGGCCGTGTGAGCGGCTGGTAACTCAACTTGCCTATGTGGCGGGCCAGTACCTGTCTCCTCCCCCACTGGGTGGCCAAACTGTAATGATTGCTGACCGGTGACCTAAGTCTTTTCTAATTCTGATCCTAAGAACTCTTAATAGATGTCCCCATATATGTTTTGGCATATACAGCCTGAATGCTAGTAGAAGTAGTGAACATTTGCAGGAGTTATCTCTGTCCATTTGCAGGATTGGTGAGAAAAGTCCTTTTATGTCTATATTTACAGTAAGTCCAATGGTCACAGTCGAGCCATGACTGTTTCAGACAGTTAATGAATCAGAGTGTTGAAACAGTTTAATTAAAATGATTAGATAGATACCGTAGATCCATGGATGTTGTATGTCATTTTTACATACTAATATTTGTAGTGTTTTTTGTCTTTAGAGAGTCCTTGAAATAATAATTCATTTCCAAAATGCTCAGTTTCAGGAACACCTCCAATAAAATTATTTTACTAGCCCTTGGGATTCCTCACCCCCTCCTCACCTCCTCCTGTACCAAAAGAGGAAGGAGGGGTAGAGGTAAGAGAATATGGCTGCTCAGCTCTACTGTATTCATGTAGGAAACAATATATACATAAATCTATAGTTTGTATCTTTGTTTAGAAAATATAGGCACAAGTACTTTATGAAAAATTATATATAGAAGAGGATTTCCATGCAATTATCTAATATGTGCTGTTTGCATGACTATTTTATAATAACTGAAATTAATACTGTGCATATGAACTCTTTAGTGTTATGACATTAGAGAAGTGTATTTATTGAGATCCACATTCTGGGTAGTAGAACAATCTGATTAAAAATTCTGAAATATAAGCGGTTAGATGTAAATTCTACAAAATCTTTACTAAGATGGATATATACATGGACTAGGGCATTTATTGCATTATATCTAACAGTTTCTCACAATCTGCAGTTCCCAAAAAAAGCAACTTAATGCTAGTGGTACAGAGCTGGGCTCATCATTGTATGTCCAGTTAATACAAAATCCTGCACTTAATTAATCCCTACTGGGTGGGTGGTCATAGAAACATTTCCTGATTCATTAGGTTATAATTTGAATATCAACAATGCGTCCAAATCTAACTCCCCACAAATGATGCCCTACCTAGCATTTTTAAATTGATTATCCTTAGAGTAAATAGTTCATAAGCTAGTGTCTTCTTGAAACAACATTATATAGAATTATTTGTAATCAGGTGGAATGTTTTGAGCAGCCTTTATGATAAAAATGAGTATGTGATATATGGATCTATGTAGGCACCCAGTATTAGAGGTGAAGATTCCATTTTGGGTTGTGTTTTGAGATTCTCCACTATGTGTGTCGTTTTCCTGACAAGATAGTTCTATTATTCATGTACTTAACAAATACATGTGCTTACCAAATCCGATTGGTGCTTCTGGCAGTCATTACAACTGAACAATATTGATTACTCCCACTGGACCTTAAGCCTCATTGCTAGTTCATACTAGAAGACAAGTGTGATTTTTATTACCAATAAGAGCAGAAACCTTTATTTTCCTCCATGTTATCTGCCTCAGTTTTTATCCTACTTAATACTGGTAGTAGTATTAGGCCTAATTAAAATAATGGAAATTATAATGTGTTATAATGTGTATGTTTTTCATAGCTTTGTGAAGCATATTGTCATCAATTTATTTTAATGTTCCCAGAATGTAGCCTTGTGCTTTCTTGATTAAACTAATTTCCTGCCATTGAATTTTACTGTATTTCTGTTTTCTCAGCTGTCTGTGAGATGTGTGGTATTGTGGGCACGAAAGATGCCTTCTTCTCCAAGACCAAACGTTTCTGCAGTGTCTCCTGTTCCAGGAGTTACTCCTCAAATTCCAAGAAGGCTAGCATTCTGGCAAGGCTGCAGGTGATCAATATTCTCTTAATAGGACCAACGTTTGTTAAATTAGATACCACTAAATATAAGGAAAATATTGGAAAATGCTGTTTTCTGCAAACACTAATTTTATTTGGATAAGTTACTTGGATACTTTAGTGCCACCAATTTGGGAGGCACTAAAGGAAATTAAATAAATTCATGGAGGATAAACCTACCAATGGTTACTAGTTGTAATAGCTATCTAACGTCTGAAACTTAGACAATATTTTGAGAAATTCCAGGAGTGTATGAGTGGAAACTATTATGACCATGTCCTATTGGCCTCTGATTGGCCACTTAGAGGACAAAATGCTAGGGCTGGATCTGAAACAGAATAACTATTATTCTAAGCAGTGTTCTCCTTCAAATGCCACAAATGCACAGTAAAAGGCCATACTTGATTTTTGAAGATAATTGAGAGTATATTTTGTTAGATACAGGAAAGTTAAGGATGAAAAACACTTGATCTCCCTTCACAATTATACCCTTGTATGTATCAGTGCTAATTTCATATAGAAGAGCTGCCCTTTTAGTACAGATTCATATTTTATATCATATGAACTTTAGTTTTTTCTGATCTTGTTCATGCTTTAATGGAAACATTTACTCTATAAAATCTGTTATCTGAGTAGCGTTAGGGAAACTAAGAGTAATCTCTATGCCAATCTGACTAAACAGATATAGGGATATAACAGTGGTTTTCATAATCAATCCATATTTGTTTGATTGATTCATACCCATGTTAGAAATAATACATATGCAGTCCCATTTGTTTTATTTTAAAATTAGAATTAGAATAGAGAAAGGATGTAATATACACATTTCATTTACATTAAGAGCATTTGAAAGAGATGATAAAGTTAGTAGGAAAAGAAGGAAGCAATAATTTGTAAGAGAAGGACAGTTTTAAATAATAATAATAAATAATAATAATAATAATAGAGTTAGAAGGGACCATTGAGGTCTTCTAGTCCAACCCCCTGCTCAGGCAAGAAATCCAATTAATACCATTTCAGACAAATGGTTGTCCAGTCTCTTCTTAAAATCTTCCAATGTTGGAGCACTCAGAACTTCTGGAGGCAGGTCGTTCCATTGATTAATTGTTCTAAGTGTCAGGAAATTTCTCCTGAGTTCTAGGTTGGTTCTCTCCTTGTTAGTTTCCATCCATTGCTTCTTGTCCTGCCTTCAGATGCTTTGGAGAAGAGCTTGACTCCCTCTTCTTTGTGGCAACCCCTGAGATATTGGAACACTGCTATCATGTCACCCCTCGTCCTTCTCTTCATTAGAAAAATTGCATTGTATAACCCAAGAATTAAAATATAGACATGAGAAGAAAGCATTTTACCTTACTAGAAGTATGATATAAAAATGTAATTGTTAATAATTTTTCTACTGTTCTTGATATAGTTCTTTTCTGTGTAATGTTCATGCATGAGTTGTTTATGAAGAGGATTCAACTTTTTTCTCTCTCTTGCTTACTATAAAATCTTGCCATCATTTCTGAACGCATGAGTAGGAAAAACAAGTGCTGTTCTTCCTGACTCTTGTAAATGTAATAAGATCTGTATTGTATACATTTTATTGCCTAAGAGCTCCCAGGAGCTTTACACAACTTGCAAAGTTATTGTAATACTAACTTTTCATGAGCGGAAATGACATTGCCAGATGCATCAAAGCTCTAACTCATATGAATTCCACCTCTCTTGTATATCTTATTAAACACTTCTAATAAAGTGACTTATAGCTATAGAAACCTATAACAAGCTGAATCCACATATTGTTCTAAGCCATTGTTTACTAACCCTGTTTTATTAAATGAACATAACAAGTGAGTTTATGTAACACACTAAGCCAAAACCAAACATAGTGTTTATTATAAGATATTTACAACATAGCAAAGAATTACTATTTAAAAAATGGCTCTTTTGATTTGGTATCTACTGGATAAAGTCCCATGGAAGAGATGGAATCTACATGTTCTTTTTTTGTGTGTGTCTTGTTTTGATACGTTTTTACAGGGTAAACCACCAACAAAAAAAGCTAAAGTCTTGCACAAGGCAGCCTGGTCTGCTAAAATTGGAGCATTTCTCCACATTCAGGGGACAGGGCAACTGGCAGATGGAACATCAACTGGTCAAGATGGTAAGTGAGATCAGCAGTTGGAGGAACTAAGGTTGTAATTACTACAAAATAAATAAAGTTCTTGCAAAATTCTCATGGATGAGGAATATGAGCTAACTAATGAAGTGTAGATATGTCATCAAAATAAAACACAATATGAAATGAATGATTGGATAGAAGTATCACCAACTCCTTTTTGTTTTTAGATTATTTCAAACTGAATATAGTTAGCAAACTTTCTAATGTGTTGGGCTCTGCCTTCTCTCATCCTCTCAGCCTGTACCCTATTTCAGTATTTCAAGATAAGTTTATATAGGGAAGAAATTCGTCTTTCAGGATTGGACTTAAAAAACTTTGAATTACATTGAAGGTTTGGTTGACATTTATTTCAGGGAGTACTGTCTTCTCCCGGGTGAGAGAGATTACCTTGATTACCTCATGTTTGTATGTTCTTTGAAAGTGGAGCACATATGTTTTGGTTGCATAGTATATGTAGATTTGCTTTGTAGGTCTAACTTTGGAGCAATGAAGTTGGAGTAGAAAATACTTAGGAATCTCTTCCAATAGTTTACTTGTACTGTATATGTGTGATGGCTTGATGGGAGAAACAGACCCAGCAGTTTTCCTTTTTAGAATCTTTTTAAATATTTGAAAATAGTTAGGATTGGAGTTAGTTTATGTAATTTGAGATCCTGCTTGCTTTTCTGGAACATAAAGCTGTATCTGTGAACTTTATCAACACACGTATTTATTTATCTGTTGTGGTGCATCTGTTTTCTATCCTTAGTTTCTATACTTAGAGGACCTGATATCTTTTATTTTGCATTCTTAGCTCTCATTGTAGGCTTTGATTGGGGAGCATATCTGCAGGACCATGGATACAAGGCTGCACCTGTTAGCAGTTTCAAACATGTGAGTACTCTCTGCTTTATAATAAGTGTGTTACAATGTGGGAACACATAGGAGTTAATACATTCCTCTAGAGCAAGGATGGGGAAACGAAGGTGTATTTGCCAAGCAGTGATATCCGGGTATGTGTAGCTATGGGACATGGGGAAAAATGGATATCTGAGATACATATTACATTACATTACTTATGCATACACAAACATATATACAAACACAATTGTACATACATACATACATACATACATGCAGCCGATATTTTTTTTCTCTTCCCTGCTTTGCCCTCAGTTATCTTATCTTGCTCCCACTCGCATTTTTCTTGCAGGTTCCCCTTTATGATCAATGGGAAGATGTGATAAAAGGGCTGAAGGTTGAAGTATTGAACAGTGATGCCGTGCTTCCCAGTCGTGTGTATTGGATTGCTTCTGTTGTTAAGATTGCAGGTAGATTCTTTGAGGAGGAACACAGAACAGACTATGAATTTTCTTTATTTTTTTAAAAATGTGTACTACTTCTGTCCAAAGAGTTGATATAAACAAGATAAAAGTGTTAAACTAGTTACCCAGAAGTGGTGCCTTGACTTCATTAGATATATTCAAGTGGAAGTTGGAAACAATATATGCTGCACGTTCTTTGTTTTAGCTTCCTACACTTGGCAGGTAATTAGATATGATGGCCTAAGTGGCTTTCTTCAGTTGTATGTTTTCCTGACACTATCTAACCAACACATCTATTGGTATCTGCCAGATGATCAACTTAGACAAGTTAACATTCCAGATTATGATTATAAGATGAGCAGCTATATAAATGTTATAAATAAATAACCCACATATACTTCTACCACAAACACAGTCTTTTGTATTTGATACACACACATACACATTAATGATGATGATGATGATGATGATGGAAGGGACCTTGGAGGTCATCTAGTCCAACCTCCTGCTCAGGCAGGAAACCCTATACCATTTCAGATAAATAGCTGTCCAGTTTCTTCTTAAAAACTTCCAGTGTTGGAGCATTCAGAGCTTGTGGAGACAGGTTGTTCCACTGATTAATTGTTCTAACTGTCAGGAAATTTCTCCTTAGTTCTAGGTTGCTTCTCTATTTGGTTAGTTTCCATCCATTGCTTCTTGTCTTGCCTTCAGGTGCTTTGGAGAATAGCTTGACTCCCTCTTCCTTGTGGCAACCCCTGAGATATTGGAACACTGATATCATGTCATCCCTCATCCTTCTCTACATTAAACTAGATATACCCAATTCCAGCAACCATTCCTTATATGTTTTAGCCTCCAGTCCCCTAATCATCTTTGTTGCTCTTCTCTGTACTCTTTCTAGAGTCTCAACATCTTTTTTACATCGTGGTGACCAAAACTGGATGCAGTATTCCAAGTGTGGCCTTACCAAGGCATTGTAAAATGGTATTAACACTTCACGTGATCTTGATTCTATCCCTCTGTTAATGCAGATGGGAGTCAGAAATCTGCGCATCCACAATTTTTATCCAGTCATACTAGATCTGGTCTTCATATCCCTATCCCAAATTTAAAAAAACCAGGACTTCTAAGAAATGCCCAATTAACATGTGATCTTGAAAAAGAAAGAATTCACACAATTCTGAAGCAGCCCCTCAGCCAGAACCTTTGTACATTCTCTGGTATGTATTATGTATTATGAAATTGCCTTATACCATTCAGGTACAAAATATACTCCTTAGTTGAAGCTTTACAAGGAAATGATGAACTTTCCCATGGTTCCTACCTCAGAGCCTTTAGCAGGAGGTAGTTAATTAAGAATTGAAAAACAGTACTGAAGTGTCATCTCATAATCTGTACCTATCAGAATTTCAGATTGAATAGTGAAGCTAGCATTGGTGATTGGATACAAAAAAACTGTAAAAAATGTTGCATTTCAGTTCATCAAACTGTGTTTCAAATGACAAAGTTCATTAGATATAGAATTGCTTCCATAACTGGTGGAAGCTCTGTGATCTAATGGTCCATACAACCTGAATGAATGGAAGTAGATCTAGAGGAACTACTGGTGGAACTGTTAAGATAAATTATCATTGTTTAAGACTTAATGATAATTAGATTGGCAGGACAATATCTATAGGCCCCAATGTGCCCTCATTAGCCAGCCAAAGTACTCCCAAAACCTCACCTTCCACCTTACTTCTGACAGGTTGTAATTGTAACAATTCTACAATTATCTTTGCTCTTTTAAACTATATTTTATTTTGGTCCATTATTGCTACTGATTACATGTTCCTAAGGCAGCAGCTGACTATTCTGTCAAGGAAGCAAATTATACTTAAAATGTGCTTTGTGGCTGGACACTTCAGTGAATCTCTTGTCTATCTGAAGAATAGCTATAGCATTTTACAGCCCTTTCTAAGTGGTTTACAGAGTCAGCATATTGCCCCCAAAATCTGGGTCCTCATTTTATTAATCTCGGAAGGATGGAAGGCTGAGTCAACCTTGAGCCTCTCAGGATCGAACTCCTGGAGTGAGCAGTGAGTTTGCCTGCAGTGCATTCTAACCACTGCGCCACCACGGCTCTTATACAAGTAGAGGGAGTGAGATCAAAGTCATGAAAGAACTACAGTTATTCTGCTTTACTGATTCTAGGAGCAAATAAATAAATAATTTTATTACTTTGGGGGCAGGGGAAAAGAAAAGTATCCTTTCCTTACAGCAAAAGAGGTAAAAAAAAACCCACCTTGGTTCTGCTATCATTGATGAATGTGGAACATTTTGAGATAGGGAAAGAGAGATATATAAAGGCATACGATGCCTGCATATACGTATGCAAAGATTTTCATATGCTAGAATAGATTTGGGAAAATATTAATGCAGGTACAACCACAATTGAGCCCAAAATTTCTGTTGCTAAGCAAGACATTTTTAAGTGAATTTTGCCCCATTATACCACCTTTCTAGCCACAATTTTTAAGTGAATCACTGCAGTTGTTAAGTTAGTAACATGGTTGTTAAGTGAATCTGGCTTAACAACCATTGACTTTGTTTGTCAGAAAGTCACAAAAGGTAATTGCATGACCCCAGGACACTGCAACAGTCATATATATGAACCTTTGCCAAGCATCCTAATTTTGATCATATGACCATGGGGATGCTGCAGTGCTTGTAAGTGTGAAAAATGGTCATAAATCACTTTTTCAGTGCTGTTGTAACTTTGAATGATCACTAAATGAACTGTTATAAGTTGAGGACTACATGTAATTTCTGGACCAACCCATTTGTCAGCCACTTTAATGTGAATATCTAGATCTTTATAATAGACATTTTGACATTTTGTTCCTTATAGGCAGTGTTAGGCTTCAAGGTTTAGTGATTGTGGTCTAGAAAATAAATTTCCTGACTTTTTTCCGGCAAGTGTGGCTGACATTTTTAGAGCCAAAGTGGTTTGCATAACCAGCCACATTTGCCAGCAAAATGTAGGAAATGTCTGTTCTCTAGACCATGGTCACTAAGCCCTGAAGCCCAACACTATCCAAGAGATGCTAGCCATGAAAGCCTACACCAGTATTTTCTTCCTAGTAATTCCTCAGAATCTCAGATCTGCCCAGGAATTGCCCCAAAATCTGTACTTGTGGGGATGGAGATTGTTCTATTCCTGTCTTCAAAACATCCATTTTGGCAGGTTACAAGGCACTGCTGCGTTATGAAGGCTTTGAAAATGATTCCAGTCATGACTTCTGGGTCAACTTAGGTACTATGGAAGTGCATCCAATTGGTTGGTGTGCCATTAACAGCAAAATTCTGGTGCCACCCCAAAGTAAGTATTTTAAATCTTGGTCAGTTGTAGAACTTTACAACTCACAATTTCCTTTTCTTCTCTTCTCTTAATTTAATTTATGTGCATTTATGCTAGTGATTACACTGCTGTAGAACAAATTAGGCAAGTCGAAAGCATCAGTATAGAATATTTAAGTTGCATGTGATCTAGAGAATTTAAGGGAAAGACAAGAAATGGGTATGAAGGTTGTATAGATGGCATGGAAATTTTCTTGACCTGTACACTTAAAAAAATTTTTGCAAACTTTTTGCAATACTTTTTCATAACTATTTGTTTTAACTGACAATCTCTATTTTTACAATACTGTTCCATTTTCATTTTTAGAGTCATTTGAGATGCTTTCTGAATATGTTGAACAAGAACTTAATTGTGCCTGGATATTACAGGAGTTGTAATTCAGCACATTTGGAAAGCAGTGATTTTAAGAAGGTTGATTTATTTGTGATTTGATCATCAGGCAATATAGTAATACTGCTAACATTTGTCTTGATACTTTAATCCCTCTTATGCATTGTGAAAATTCTACCAAATATATATACAATTTTTTGCAGCACCTCCTTGGGCTAGATCAGACTTCATTGGCCCTCTTTTCTGCTTAACTAGCACAGTGGGGAAAAAGAGACAGTATATAATACTTTGCAATACAATATATATGAAGATTGTACTTCATTGAAACAGCTACCTATTTAGAGAGATAATACCATTGTTGGAAAATTGAGTATATATTCATTGCAGCAAGATGTTGATGCTTAATCATTGTTTAGACCCCTATTCAAGGGAATCTGTACTGATTCCAGAAAAATGTTCAGCAGGGCAAATATAACATAGATCCATAGATACAAAAGGCATACTACACTGACTTTCTTAAATCTTTCTATACAGCTATCCATTCAAAGTTTACAAACTGGAGAGGGTACCTTATGAAAAAATTGGTGGGGGCTCGGACAATCCCAGTTGATTTCCACTTAAAGGTGAGTATGGGAACTCTAGCAAAATTATTCAAACTAATCTAGGTATAAGTGGCATTCAAATCAGGTATAAGTGGCAAGTGACTTAATTTCCAGAATTAATGCTGCATAGAATACTTGGACAGAGGATTTATAACCAACATAGTGGTGAAAGAATATCAGTCTAATGTAGTATGTATTTTAACTCTATTTAAGAATGTTGTTGTTAGTTGCGAAGTCGTGTCCGACCCATTGCAACCCCATGGACAACATTCCTCCAGGGCTTCCTGTCCTCTACCATCTTCTGGAGTCCATTTAAGCTCACGCCTACTGCTTCAGTGACTCCATCCAGCCACCTCATTCTCTGTCGTCCCCTTCTTCTATTGCCCTTCTTCTATTTCCCAGCATTAGGCTCTTCTCCAGTGAGTCCTTCCTTCTCATTAGGTGGCCAAAGTATTTGAGTTTCAACTTCAGGATCTGGCCTTCTAAAGAGCAGTCAGGGTTGATCTCCTCTAGGACTGACCGGTTTGATTGCCTTGAGTCCAGGGGACTCGCAGGAGTCTTCTCCAGCACCATAGTTCAAAGGCCTCAATTCTTTGGCGCTCAGCCTTTCTTATGGTCCAACTTTCACAGCCATACATTGCAACTGGGAAAACCATAGCCTTGACTATAAGAATAGCATATCATAATGAAAAATTTTATGAATACCTTATGCATCTCATAGTTAAAACATGTCTTTAATCTCTGAAGTTCATGCACTCTAACTCTGAATACAGATAATCCTTGATTTATGGCTATTCGTTCATCGACTGTTGAAATTACAACAATTATGAAAAAATGAACTTATGGCCAGTTCCCAAAGTTATAGCAGTTACAGAATCTTGCCAAACTGAAGCAGACTACTACCTACATGAAGCAAATCCTATGGAAACCATTAGAGATGGGCTATTCTCACTCTCTTTCTCTCACACAAGCTATCTGAACTGAGTTGTCTCTTCTCTGGAATGCACCCCTCCCTCTTGCAAATCCAACCCACTGCATTCCATCATACTGCCTGCACTTATGACCACAGGAGCACTGCAACTCCCCCCACCTGCCTATTCCCCCCCCCCATGCACCTTTGGCCACTCTGCATCCTGCCTTACAGGGTGGCAAGCCTCAACAAGGGGCAGCATTTGCTCAAGCCCTGGCCTTCAAAAAAGGACACTGCTTGGAGGACAGCAGAGAACAACTTCCAGTGCAAGCTGCAGCAGTTTTGTAAACCTATGCTATCTTCAGAACACCATCAAAAAGACATCCAAAGCAAGCTGTGGTGTCTTTTCAAAACTTTCTGAAGACAGCACAGCTAAGTTTCCAGAGCAAGCTGCGGCAGGCTTGTAAACATGCTCTGTCTTCAGAAAGCCTTTGAAAAAGGGCACCGGCTTAGAGGACAGCAGAGAACAGCTTCCAAAGCAAGCTGTAGTGTCTTTTTGAAGCCATTCTGAAGATAATGCAGGTTTACGAAGACAGCACAGCTTTAAAGGCTCCGTTTGCCAGAAAAGTTCAAGTTTATGCTTTAGGACTGATTAAATATTTGAACCTAAGTCTTCAGTCCTTAAGGAAAGGTATGAGAGAAGGCAGCTGAGGAGCAAATGCTGACATGGGATGGGGGAGAGAAGGAATGCTGGCACATGAGTGAATGCTGCTGCTTTCTGAGACTTGCCAGACCTCAAGGCGGGATGCAGGGTGGCCAAGAGTGCATAGATGGGGAGGAGATATGCAGGTGGGGGGGAGCTGGATCAGATCTTGCAGTGACCAAATCCGGAATATATTGGATTGGGGTGGGCATTCACTTAATGACCTGTAATTCTTGAGAGAGACAGGATTGCAGTCACTAAGCAATGAAAATATGTGACGCCTCACTTTATAACCGCATCACTTAGTGTCTGAAATTCCAGTTCAAATTGTGATCATAGGTCGAGGACTATAATATAGTGCAACTACAATGACTATATTTTCTTGGACAAAGTAAAGATAGAATCTGAAAA